>JARQOC010000011.1:232352800-232952800 GCA_033576535.1 Allobates femoralis | reverse complement strand
TTCGCTTCCTGTTAGTTACTCAGATGCCCAAAAGCAAAGAAGGAGGAGACGGCAGTTATTGGTCATGAGGCTTGTGTCGCGTCACAACCTCATATTAATCCCGAGAATGCGAGTGCTGGTGCCTCTGGTGCCATGTCGGCACAGGAGGTGAGTATAGGCCTTTTTATTTTTATGGGGGTGAACATGGAGAATGAGAAGGTGTTGTCCAAGTAGTGGACACAAGCCTCGTGACCAATAACCACCATCTTTTCTCTCCCTACTTTTGGACATATGAGTGATTAACAGGAAGTGAATGGCAACCGCGGCTCTCACTTCCTGTTAGTCACTCATATGACCAAAGGTGAGGATAAAGAAGTCAGCAGTGATTGGTTGCGGGGCTCTCGTGACATCACAACCTCATTTTAACCCTGGGACCGTGAGGGTTGACACAGGAGGTGAGTATAGGCTTTTATATTGAAATAGGGCAAACATAAGTAATGACAAGGCGTGTTCAAAGTAGTGGACAACCCCTTTAACTTCCACATTTCCCACAAGTTTTTTTTCTTGTGAGTTTATTACAGCCTCTCATTGGACAGAATAAACAGCATTGTGGTCCTACAGTGAATTGAAAACAATTTTGGATGTGTTTTTCATGTGAATTATTGCGTATAAAATGTGAACTTTCTGCAGCAAAATCCTTCTATAAAACTCCACTGTGTGAAAGTCACCTTACATACACCTCTGCCTAAGTAAATACATCCTGTACCAGTAGAGTTTAATACGTATTCGCCTATCACCCGTCCTGCAGGTACAGAGCGGCACATGAAGCTTCTGTTATATCATTATGTATTACTCATTAATAGGTTTGTGTTATTTTAACAGATAAAAGTGCAAAGTCAGAGAATCAGCACCTAAGCATGATTATTATTGGCGTTATTGGTGCAGTGGTTATTCTGGCCATTATTGTCATACCTATCGTAATCTGCAATAAGAAAAGAAATAGTGAGTATCTCCACTGTCGTCATATTACAGATGATTGTTGCTTGTAGGAAATGCAAAAGATAATGGAGGCCGGTATGCAATCCATAGGGTCAGCACCATGGCTCAGTGGTTAGTACGGTACACGCTGGCTCAGTGATTAGTATTGGACATGGTGGCTTAGTGGTTAGGGATCCTGGGTTCAAGTCCCACCAAGGACAACATTTGTAAGGTGTTTGTGTGTTCTCCCTGTCTTTGGGAGGGTTTCCTCTGGGTTCTATGATGTACTCACACTCTTCAGACACATATTGATAGGGAATTTAGATTGTGAGCCCCAATAGGGACAGTAATGATGTCTTTAATTTTTCCCCATTTTATTTAATACTGATCACATAGGGTCTTACCTAATAGTGTCTTAGGGGGATTGTGTGTTTTGTATAGTTATTCCTCCGGTTAGATCCAGATGTGATGTCCCAATGATTTCCTATATGGTAAATTGCATGAAATTCTACAAATTATTATATTTAATCTTCTCCATTCTCAGTCAAGATTATGTCATCAGCAGCCATCTTTTTTTACCTTCACACATTATCACAATGTACTATATACGATAAGGGGTAATGGAGTATTAACCTAGGGCTGGAGTACAGACTGTGAGAAAGGTATCACCAATGTACTCACTAAGCGCATACATTCATCCAAAAAAATGGCTCACCGGTGTCCATGCAGTCAGAACATGTAGGTATAATAAAGAAAACTGGTATAGAGGAGGGGAGTGGACTTTGTTATTACACAGAATTGTATGTAGTAAAAAATATATGCTGTCATAAGAACTTTTCTGAGTGGCATGTCCCTCTGTATACCTACAGCCGCACCCCACCAGAGGGATAGTTGGAGGTTATCACTGGTGCAGGTGTCACATGAAGACAAGATGATGATGTGAAAGCTCTTTATACCAGGACTAAAATCCACAGTACTTGTGTAATCAGTGATATTTCTCATATTTATGACTTTTTATTATTGCAGAAACCTCTCAACAACAGAACACGGAAAATATTGATTTAAGAACCTGTGAAAACAGATCGGACTCCAATGTTGGTAAGTTTCTTAGACTGTGAGCCCTCGTGGACAGGGTCCCTGCCCCTTCTGTACCTGTACGTCCTGATCGCCTAGATTTAGTGTACTTGTTCTTGTCTCCCTCATCCTCATGTAAAGCGCCATGGAATCTAATGGCGCTATATAAATAAATAATAATAATAATACCCGGGCTTTCACTGGTGCAGGTGTCACATGATGACAAGATGATGATGTGAAAGCTCTTTATACCAGGACTAAAATCCACAGTACTTGCGTAATCAGTGATATTTCTCATATTTTTGACTTTTTATTATTGTATTGCCAGAAACCTCTCAACAACAGAACACTGAAAATATTGATTTAAGAACCTGTGAAAACAGATCGGACTCCAATGTCGGTAAGTACCCGGGCTTTCACTGGTGCAGGTGTCACATGATGACAAGATGATGATGTGAAAGCTCTTTATACCAGGACTACAATCCACAGTACTTGTGTAATCAGTGATATTTCTCATATTTATGACTTTTTATTATTGCAGAAACCTCTCAACAACAGAACACGGAAAATATTGATTTAAGAACCTGTGAAAACAGATCGGACTCCAATGTCGGTAAGTACCCGAACTTATATGTCAGACTAGCTGTACTACCTGGCTACGCCCGGGTTAATAAATAACTGATGTTAGCTATAACAAAATAGAATTTGAATATGTCATATTAATGACCTGTAAGAAAATAGAAGCTGAGCTGTGATTGGTTGCTATAGGCAGCCTAATAAATCTCCAGCCAACAGTAAACCCTCCCCCTGGCCGGGTAGTATATGTTGCCTCTCACATACACATAATAGACAGCTCATGTGACTGACATCTGCCTTAATTCCCTATATGACACATGTGCTGCACATTGGCTGTTTTTAATCAGATGTTTATGTTTGGAAATTAAAGATAGCACACGTATGAGGGGAGTTGTGTGAGGTGATTTGTGCACATCTGTGTCTGTGTGGTGTGTGTGTCCATGGGTTGTGTGTGTGTGTGTCTGTGGGGTGAGTGCATGTGTCCCTATGAGGGTGTGTATGTGTGTGTCCTGTGTGGGGGGTCTGTGTGGTGTGGTGGTTGTTGTGGGTCTCTTTGTGGTTGTGTGTCCTGTGGGGTGAGTGCATGTGCCCCTATAAGGTGTGTATGTGTGTGTGTGTCCCTGTGGGGGGGGTCTGTGTGGTGTGTGTGTGTCTCTGTGTTGTGTGTGTCTCTTTGTGGTGTGTGTGTGTGTCCCTGTGGGGTGAGTGCATGTGTCCCTATAAGGTGTGTATGTGTGTGTGTCCCTGTGGGGGGGGGGTCTGTGTGGTGTGTGTGTGTCTCTGTGTTGTGTGTGTCTCTTTGTGGTGTGTGTGTGTGTTCCCTGTGGGGTGAGTGCATGTGTCCCTATAGGGTGTGTATGTGTGTGTGTCCCTGGAGAAGGGGGTGTCTGTGTGGGGTGTGTGTGTCTCTTTGTGGTGTGTGTCCCTGTGGGGTGAGTGCATGTGTCCCCATAGGGTGGCTATATGTGGTGTCCCTGTGGGGGGGGGTCTTAGTGGTGTGTGTGTGTCTGTGTTGTGTGTGTCCCTGTGGGGTGAATGCATGTGTCCCTATAGGGTGGCTATGTGTGTGTGTCCCTGTGGGGGGTGTCTTAGGCTACGTTCACACATCGCGTATTTTGCGCGTTTTTTTTACGCGCGTATTTGCTCCAAAAGCGCATGTGCGTCTGTGTTTTACAGCAAAGTGAATGGACATTCACTTTGTGCCTTGCAGACATCGCGTATTTAAACGCAGCGTTTTTGGAGCAAAAAACGCGCGCGTAAAAAGAATGAACATGTCAATTCTTTGCGTTTTTTTACGCGCGCGTTTCCATAGGCCCCATTATAAAAACGCGCGTCTAAATGCGCGATTGAAGTAGAAGCGAGTTGTTCTCTCGCGTATTCTTATCGCGTTTTTAAACGCGCATTTTTCCCTTGAAAAGACGCGAATGTGTGAACGCAGCCTTAGTGGTGTGTGTGTCTGTGTTGTGTGTCCCTGTGGGGTGAGTGCATGTGTCGCTATAGGGTGTGTGTGTGTGTCCGTGGGGTGTGTGTGTGTATGTCTCTGCGTTGTGTGTGTCTCTTTGTGGTGTGGTATGTGTCTCTGTGTTGTGTGTGTCTTTGTGGTGTGTGTGTTCGGGTGCATGGTGAGTATCCAATGTTGGGGCTGCACCTTAGCGACTATACACTTGCTGTTACTCTTTGTGTGCGTGTGGTGTGTATACAAGTCCCCGTGTGTGGTGAATATCCCATGTTGGGGCCCCACCTTAGTGACTATATGCTGGCATGTGCTGTTAGTCTTTGGCGCTATCATTAAGCCCCTCTCACTCACAACTGTCAACTGGTAACTGTTACTTTTTCTCTAATATGTAGATAGTGGCAAAATTGTTTGGTGAACTAGAACTCGCAGGGTTAAAATTTCGCCTCACAACATAGCCTATGACGCTCTCGGGGTCCAGACGTGTGACTGTGCAAAATTTTGTGGCTGTAGTTGCGACGGTGTAGATGCCAATCCCGGATATACACACACACACATTCAGCTTTATATATTAGATATCACTCATGGTTAGGGAGTGTGGACATTACACTGAACCCCACTTTGGTCTTCATGGGGGGAAAATTACAATTATTATTTTTGTTTTTTATTCCCACCATAATGGTCTTATTTTTCAGATGGTTCATTATTCTGCACGATGAGTTGATATATATTGGCATTATTCAGTGGTAGATAAAATGTATTTAAAAAACTTTTATAAATAGTTTTGCTTCTTTATTCTGAGGGTCATACAATTACAGGGAACTACATGAACAATGTATAGTTATGTGTTATTGCTTTTGTACAATAAAAACACAATTTTCTTTCCCTTCTTCATCTTCTTCTAATCCTATTTCCTCTTCTCCTTCGTCCTCTTGTCCTTCGTCCTCTTCTCCTTCTTCCTCTTCTCTTTCTTCCTCTTCTCCTTCTTCCTATTCTCCTTTTTCTTCTTCCTTCTTCTTCTTCTCCTTCTTCCTCTTCTCTTTCTTCCTCTTCTCCTTCTTCCTCTTCTCCTTCTTCTCCTTATTCCTCTTCACTTTCTTCTGTCGTGCCCACAATGGTCAGTGTACTCAGATCTCAGGCGTACTGGTTCGGGGATGTCACAGGTGGTCGATGCCCGAGTCTGTGCCCTTGGGGAGACAATAAAAAGGGGCTGTTGAAAATAATAAAGTTGTCAGTCGTGACGCCACCTGTAGACTCGGTGAATGCACCGACGCTGCGGGAACTGCCGGGGGGATGGATGGCAGCAAGGTGTTGTAGCTCCCTACAGGTAGAGCAGGATCTGCCAGGGCAGTGTAGTGTGATGAGTAGAATAGGGCAGTGCAGTCTCTGCAATAAAACTGGAAAGTCACAGTTAAACAGGAAGAAACACAGACACTTGCTCTGCACTGGTTCTTTACTCCAGTTACCTTCAGCTTTTAGCAAGTAATTAAGGTATCCAGAGGATTGAGCGCTCCCAAGGAGATTTACCTTATGATAAGGACACTGACTCCTCGAGGTCTATTGTGTAGTACTTTTACATTTAGATCTGCGCCTGTTTTCTCTCTCCCCACCCTCCTCTGACCTACAGCCTCGAGGTCTATTGTGTGCAACCTTCAGCTTTTACACAGTTCACAGGTGTTACGGCTCGGGTAGTAAACCAGGCGTCATAGGAAGAAGCAATGTCTCTCTGAGGCTCCAGTGATGTCCCTTCTCTATACTTGCTCTGTCCTACCTCTCCGCACTCCTTCTTCCTCGCGCTGCCCTGCACGAATCCAGCTCATTGAACCAGGCCCGTTGGGTGATATGGGAACCCTTTCTCTCTCTAAAGGGGCCCAACCCGGTTTAGTGCTTCTGGTGGAGCCGTACGTGTCAGACGGATGGATCATGCTCCTATGAAGCGATCGACCACACCAGTGAATTTGCGGCTCAGGGATAGACCTCTGCACCACGTCGGAGCCGGTACCCCGCTTCAGACTGGGCCAGGGCGTTTAGTCACCCTCTTCTTTGCCCCTCTCTGTCAGGTCCCCTCCCTCTCAGCTCCTTCTTCTTCTCTTTCCTCTCTTGTTCTGACTCCTCACTGTGCTTTTCCTGCTCTGCCTACACTCCTCCCACCGGGACTGGGTCTTCACAAACATCAGGTTAACCCTTTAGTACTCTGCTCTAAGAGTGTGAATGCAGATTGAGAGCCTCAGACTTACCTTACCTCACCCTATAACAAGAATACTGCACTTTCTGTCTTGGGTGCAGTACCCCTCTGTAGCGCACTGACTAGTGGGGCGCTACACTCCCCCTTGGTGAATCACACTTGTCCCAAGTGTCACTACCCTAGCCGGTACAGAGCAGTTTTTATATGCATATCAAACGATATAAAACACTTTTAATAATAAAAATAAGAATACTTGGTCTCTTCCTGTCCGGGAGGCGCAGTTCTTGTAACGTTGCAAACAGTTCTTATCTGAGCATATTATAAGAGTCTCTGGCTTAACGGGTACAGTCCAGGCTTACACTTGCAGCCCCAGCGGTAATTGTCCTTGCACTATACACAGCGTCCCTTATTACCGCTGGGCTGCTTTAAAGCACACACATATTCACATAGTCCTCATCAAAGTCTATTAGTTGCAAGAAAAACAGTCTTTACACAACTATTTACATGACCGGGTTTTGCAGTCTCTAGTCCACACATTTGTGAACATGCAGGGCGTACCATCCTCTTGGCCCTGCATGCTGCTCTTAGCTACCCCCAGTCATTGTGGTAGGGATGTTGCTCACCTGTCATGGCGGCTGCTCCGACTTGTTCAATCGGTGTATGCTACTGGGACACACTTCGCGGAGCCCAGATGCCCCAACTTCCTCAATGTCGCCTTTCCAGTCATCCTCCTCCTCGGAGCTTGGCTGGCTGGATGGCTCCTCGGCTTCCTCTGGCTCTGCTCTGGTCTTGCTGCCGCTGTCATCAGGTAGGGCCTCAGGGTCATCCCGCTCTACCCTGACATCTGCGCTGGTGACGGGCTGCGGTTCAACCGGCGGATCCTCTCTGGTAACCGGGTGCTCAACTGTTGCCCTACTAAATTTACCTGGATCGGGGCAGAGCCCGTACTTACGTAGCGCTCACTGACTTACAAATCAAGAGAATTGCGTAACCCTCGCACACGGTCAAAACGGTCGCTGCATGTTCACAAATCTGCGATCAATGACTCATCGTTGATCGTTGACAGGTGTCACACGCAACTATGTCGTTTCGACATCACTGCAACGTCACCAAAATGGTGACTTTGCAACGATATCGTGAATGATATTGAAGCATGTGACGTGGCCTTTAGTTGTAGCTTTGAATACAAACCTTACTGAAATTTTAACATACAATGTACTGGAAAATGCAAAAAAAAATCAAAGTGTAAGAATTCTATGTAAATAAGATGCGATTTGACCATTGATATGTAGGTTTAGTTTTACTTACATTTATTGCACAGTAAAAATAACATGTAGTGTGAAGGGGAAATTTTGGAAAAAGCCAATTCAGATGTTTTTATAGTTTTTTTTTGTACTTATTAGATTTTACCATATGCTTTAAATAATTTTATATTTTGATGGATGCAGCAATTCATTGTCATGGCAGGAACTTGGGAGTGTCCGAATACAGTGCGTGACAGTGGTGCTCAGACCTATGAGGTTTAACTCACTACCAACAACTGAGGAAACACTGGGGGGGGGAAATACAATGGGGGCCTTGCATGTAGGGAATGGAGGCAAGATGTCCTCCTGTGCTCAACTGCAACAGTGCCCTGATCACCCTACCATCCATATACGGGTTCTTTCACCCCGTTACCGAGCAGAATACCTAGTCCATCGCCAGCCCTGATGTTAACCCTAAATAGGAAAATGGCCAGCGGTATCACTAGTCCCAACCACTGCAAAAAAATAACACAAGAGGGGAAGGGGAGACAGACAGGGAAACAACAAGTCAACTTCACAGCTGCTGCTACAATCCAAGGCAGCAAATGGCTTGGCAAAGATCAGCTCTCCAGAGTACTACCAACACCTCAGGTAGCCAGGCCAGGAATGAAGTTCAATCAGCAGAAAGAAATGCTGAAACATGTGACCATATAAAGGGGCTGGGAGTGATCACAAAGTAGCAACACATAGGAAGAGAACTAAGGAGCATTGCAGCAACAGAAACTGACATTAACTCGAACACTGCCAAAGGAAGGAAACACGTTTAATATGAAGTCTCAATACAGAAAAGAGATAGATGTCCTAAATCAGTCACAAGTCTCCATAGTAAGAGGGGCCATCATTATATTCATGTTACATTTAGTTTTTTATTATCTTCATTAGTGGTTCATTTGAATTTTTTCCTTTTTTTATGCAAATTGCCTCTTTAGAGGACTTGAACTCTAGCGCCACCTTGTGGAAGTAACAATCCTAAAAGTCAATATCAACCTTTAACGAGTCTTGTCATATGACAGGAGAATCTCAAATTGCAGACACTGTGTTTTGAGGCATTGCCCCTCATCGGTGCAAAGTATGAGATCTGATCTGACTATATGAAAGGCTAAGACGGGGATCTAAGGGGTGAGGTTTCTCTTTGCGGAGAGTGGCATAGCTGGCATCATCGTGCAATGCTCCTCTGGGAAGTTAAATATGCAAGTTGTCTCTTCAGAGACACTAATGAGGGGCAATATCCTGAATCACCATGCCTACTACTTGAGGTTCTGGTTTGTCTTATAACCTAAGTGATATGACAAGGCTCATTAAAAGGTTGATATTGACTTTTAGGATTGCTACTTGCAATAGGTTGTGCTAGAGTTCAAGTCTAGTTCCTCTCTGAAGAGACAATTTGCATAGTTAATTTCCCGGAGGAGCATTGCATGGCGATTAAGTCTCCTTACCTGACATGCCAGCCATGTCACTATCCACAAGGAGAAACCTTACCACTTAGATACTTTTCTTAGTCATCTTAAGGGGATTTGGACCCTGCAATCATTTGATACTTTATTTTTATACTGTGATACCGCAGTCTTGTGTATGAAAAATGATGATCTACTAAGCAGACCCCAGGTGCCATTACAAGCCTATAGAAATTGGTGATCTGGAGAGATAGCGTCTATTACAACAGGGGCAGAAAGAGCATAAAGTACAGATGACTAAACCACTAATAGAAAAAAAGATAATTATCAGAAGACATACATATAGACAACATAATCAAACCTTATAATCCACCTGGATACTGTGGTTATTGCACATAAGGTGACACAATGGCCGCCGGCTCATTGACCCTGCACAATGACTACTCGGAAGGTCTCACATATGGAACGTTAATCTATTTCTTATTAACACTTAAAATGACTCAGGAAAAATAAATGTGAGCTCAAGATTTGTAGTTGTTGGTATGTGTGAACATCTCTGATATCAGATGCTGTATTTATGTAGGGTCTCCGCCCGAACTGAGGATTGGGAAAATACAAGTGCCAGAGATGATACCGAATAAGCCGGCCACACTGAAGTGTCCAATATATAATTATAAAGTAGGTGAGGACATTGTAACGTGGTACGAAGAGAATCCAGGAACCGAAGAACGAGAACCTGTAAACAATCAACGAGGGCTGGTATCCACAGATAGAAACGAGCAATCAGGTGATGAGGACACCAGGATATCCTGTCTATATATCACTCAAGTGACGGCAGCTGATAATGAGAGGAGATATGTCTGCAGAGTGGAACGTGGCCAGCAGGCGGTAGAGGCGACTACAGAGGAGATACGTGTGACCGGTGAGTAGGAATATAAGGCTGGAGAACTTACAGAAAGTTATCGAAATCTCATCCATGGCTCTGATATAGAGATAGAATCAGTGCCGGACTCATTCACACTTCATTTCATTTTACTATAACATATCCGGTTGGTTGTACCTAGAGCCAATTTTACATTTTGTCACTTTCGGCTTCCCCCCCCTTTCTTCCAAGAGCCATACATTTTTTTTTTCTTAATTTCTCACTGATGTAGCCATGTGAGGTGTTTTTTTGTTTTTTGCGGGATCAGAATCATATGAACATGTGTGTTAGGAAAGGGGGAGAGGATGAACGCAGCTCACCGGTTGGTTGCAACACCTGCGATTGTCTGAAACTGATCCGCCAGGACGAACTCATTTATAGGAGGAGTCCAGCGCTTCAATGTTCCAGTTTTTAGATAAATTATATGTTGGGTTAGGCCCAGCGCTAGCGATAACCCCTTTATCAAAGGCTAAAGTGAATAAAATACAATTTGTGTAGGTTAACCGTTCTTCCGGATGTTTATTAAAAAGTTATTTAGAGATATATAAAAAAAATATAAAAATGAGTAAAAACACTTAGTTGATGTTTTCTTAAAAACAATGTATTCCATGTTCAAATTGTTTGCATCAACTACCGTAAGTGTTTTTATTCATTTTTATATTTTTTATATTTTCTCTAAATAACTTTTTAATAAACATCCGGAAGAACGGTTAACCTACACAATTGTTTTTTATTCACTTTAGCCATTGATAAAGAGATTATCGCTAGCGCTGGGCCTAACCCAACATATAATTTATCTATACACTAGGAAGGGAGTTGCACGGTAACCCCTTCACGGCTTCCCAGCAGCAGCATACATTAGCAAAATTAACATGGCCTAATCCTTAGATTAGACTAAATTCCCCTATATTGACTAGCTCCAGTGTCCAAATAATTATTATCAGAATGTTGCATTTTTATAATGTCTATTTTATTTCATAAATACAGGGTGGGCCATTCATATGGATACACCTAAATAAAATGGAACTGGTTGGTGATATCAGCTTCCTGTTTGTGGCACATTACTATATGGGGGGGGGAAACTTTTCCAGATGGGTGGTGACCATGGCGGCCATTGTGAAGTCGAACATTTTGGATCCAACTTTATTTTTTTCAGTGGGAAGAGGGTCATGTGACAAATCAAACTTATTGAGAATTTCATAAGAAAAACAATGATGTGCTTGGTTTTAACGTAACTTTATTCTTTCATGAGTTATTTACAAGTTTATGACCACTTATAAAATGTGTTCACAGTGCTGCCCATTGTGTTGGATTATCAATGCAACCCTCTTCTCCCACTCTGGACACACTGATAGCAACACCGCAGAAGAAATGCAGCACAGGCCTCCCCGAATCGCTGTGTCAGATGCTGCACATCTCGTATCTTCACAGCATAGACAATTGCCTTCAGATGAGAGATGAGGAGAACTTTATTGTGAATGGTGAAGTTACCAAACAAAACCAGCGCTATTGGTCTGACACTAACCACAACGGATAGATCCCTCCAAGACTGCTGGGACACAGACATTGATGGTATGGTGTGGTGTATGGGGTACAAAGATAGTGGGGCCATTCTTCATCAATGGAAACCTCAATGCCACTGGATATCTGAAATTGCTACATGATCCAGATATCCAGTGACATTGAGGTTTCCATTGATGAAGAATGGCCCCACTATCTTTGTACCCCATATACCACACCATCACCATACCATCAATTTTTGTGTTCCAACAGTCTTTGAGGGATCTATCCACTGTGGGTTAGATTTGGAGAAGCACCTTTTGAGAAGCACCTGGTGGTCTAGTGGGGGTCAAATGTAGAGGTGTGGGGTAAGTCGCCTCTCACCTTATGAGGGTGTGCACCCTTGTACAACCTCGGTCTGCAGAGCCGCTGTGTTGGATTGCCCGGTCTGGGCTTCTGTGGCTACTTTGCTGTCTCTCCCGGTCACGTGGGATGCGGCCGGTCATGTGACTTGCGCGTCAGAGGATCCATATCACTGCAGGTCCTTCAGCCCTCAAAGTGTGCGGCAGCCAGCAGCTCAATCCACAAACTGCAGGGTTGTTTAACAGATCTCCTGCACGGTTTAGGTTTAAGGCCCCATACACATTAGTCTAACATTGGTCGAACCTGCCAATATCCTTGGGTTTGGTCAACATTATATTGTGTTTTGGAGCCCTCAACAGATCATTGTCAGAGGAGATAAGGATCTCCGATTTCAGACTGACAATCCTTATGTTCTCGGTGATAAGCAGAGAAGTTAGGCAGCGGCTTTCTTGTAGAGTCGGGTGAGATGACCGGTGTATTTAGACTCAGCATGTTCCCTCCCATCGCTGTAAATGGCTGGTACCTGGCTCTGTACATTCACAGTGGATGGCGCCAAGAGGGTAATAATGACGTTAACATAGAATCTGTTACATATTCCCTGACCCCCCATGTCTGTAATTGTTTAAATTAAGTATGGATCCTACTATGAAAACTGAACTAATTACAATTATTTCTCTCTTTGTGAACCAGAGTCGTTACTTCAAAGTGAAAGTAGAAAATTAGCAAAAAGTCCAGAAAAAAATGAGCAACTGAGGAAAAGTGAAGATCATAAAAAAGCACCGATTCCGAAGAACAGAAAGAGCCAACCCTTGAGTCCAGGTAATGAACCGCCTGGAAAAGAGGAGATGGAAAAACATTCACTGCCAACCAATAAGACCAGTCATGAAAATAAGACACATCCATTACCGGAAGGCTGTACCAAGAAAGAAGGAGATGAAGTGAACCAGGAGAAAGAGAACGAAGGAACTTCACATCTCAGCAATGACTCGTTCACTGAACGCTCTACCGGGGAAGGTGAAGAAGAAATAAGCAAGAAGAAGAGGGAAAAGAATGACGAGACTCCATCTCCGATACAAACCGGTGTGTCATCTACAAAAGGAGGAGCTGATTCAGAAGAAATCTCCAAGGAGGGGAGAACGAAGAATAGTGAAGGAGGACAACCGGATGATAGGGACAATGAAGAGGCTTCCCAACTGTTACCAACCAGTGGATCTTATCGTAAAGCTGGAGCTAAATTACAAGTCATCTCTAAAGAGAGGAGATCAGAGGATGGTGAAGGAGGACCACAGGAGGATAGTGAAGGAGGAGCACCAGATAATAGTGAGGTAGTACCACTGGAGGATAGTGAAGGAGGAGCACCGGATAATAATGAGGTAGTACCACTGGAGGATAGTGAAGAAGAAGCACTGGAGGATAATGACAATGAAGAGACTTCATTGCTAATGCAAACCAGAGCATCATCTAATACAGAAGGAGCTGAAACAAAAGACATCTCTAAGGAAGGAAGGCGAGAGAGTGGTGAAGAAAGACCAAGGGAGGATAGTGACAATGAAGAGGATCCACTGCTGACACATACCGGAGTGTCATCTCAAAATGACAGATTTGAAACAGAAGATCTCTAAGGACAGGAAAATGGAGAAGTAGGACTGTAGCGTTGTGCGGAGGGGAATCGCCATTTGTGCGCAGCCAGCGCAAGCCCCTATCTATATAATGGGAGCGCACGGTGCTGCGCTTGACAGCGCAGGACCGTGCGCACCCATTCACTACCATATGTGATCTGTGCGCAGGCGGATGCAACATGTCGCGTCCCTGGTGCGGACGAGACTGTGTGATCTGTGCGCAGGCATCCACTGCGCACAGATCACATATGGGTGCGCACGGTCCTGCGCTGTCAAGCGCAGCACCGTGCGCTCCCATTATAAAGATAGGAGCTCGAGGCCGCTGTGGTCACATTGCGGACCCTCCGCAGAACGCTGCGGAGGGGTCCGAAATGTGAACCCAGCCTAAGGATAGTGAAAGACGACCACCGGAGGAGAGTGACAATGGAGAGACATCACTTCATTTCTGACCAATAATGAAAAACTGTGATGAAGGAGGAAGAAAGGATAAAAAATAGTGATGGCTTGTGAGCAACCGAGTAGATATCAGAAGATTATGAGATATAGTTGAAAATCACTGATCCATGTTGTCAGGCTGACTCCATCCTCAAGGACGTGATGATACTGTCCAAGACGTGTATTTCATATAGGGCGGGTCCTCCACTGCCAGGACTTTTACCAACCAGGAGAATGGGGGTCATCTTCTAGCTAATGGTTTCACTACTACCAAAAACTCCTAGGCAGGTTGACTGGATACCAAGTGTCCTCATCTTCTCCATCTGGAGAGACACACAAGGGTAAGGAGGTCCCGGATCTGCAATATATTGAGGTCCCGGGGTGACCATCAGTACTTTCCTGTCCCTTCTCCCATGGTATCCGCTGCTTCACTTCTCACTGGCCTTAAAAATACTCAGAAAACCATGTCTATTACCAGATAACCCAGGGCTGCACAGAATGACATGTCCGGTCCACAGCTCTATGTTGCCCTGAACAATGAGACCTCTTAAAAGAGTTCAATGACCCCCTCATCACTGCACGACTAACACATGTCAATACCAAACCAATTTATTTCTCCTTCCACTTACCCAGTCAATTGTGAATAATCAATTTCCTCGTCAATTGTAACAGAACAAGTTTGTTTTACAATATAAATGCTGCTGTGATATAAAGGAGTCACATTCTTCCTTGTCAGCCGGCATCATGCCTTCCATACTTATTCTCCTTTTTTTGTTTCCATACTTATCCATTTATCGTCAAGCCTAGGTATTTGCACAGCACTTGCTGTCCTTTTCCCCAGTGTTAGCTTAGGGTGCTTTCACACTGCGTTTTTATGGATCCATGGCTGTCCGTTGTAAAACGGATAGCCACGGATCAGATTTGGCCCCCATGTATCCCTATGGGCATCGGATCTGCACAGATGTGGCCTTATTGCATCCGATTTGTGTCAGATCAGATTCTGTCTGATTTTTTGCTGTACCCAAAATCGGAGACTGCTCTGATTTTGGGCACAGCGGACCAAATCAGACCGAATTGGAACCGACATGATCTGCGGTCTTTAACATGGGGGCCTATTTAGCACGGGTCCGAGAAAACACAGGATCGTTTCTCTGACCCAATTGTAGCGTACTGAGTTCAATCCAACTGCATAACTGTCCTCTGAATGATGCAGTCTAGTACACCGCAGGGGGTTGATGCAATCCACAATCAGCAGGCATTCCACAATATAGCAGACAAAAAGGAGCACTGGACAGTTTCACGTGAAAAAATGGCTTATGTCCCTTGATTTTCACAACAACAGAGAGGTAAATCTGGAGGGTGGAAAGATGCTGAGTCGTTACACCCACGATCTCTTCTAAAGCAGGTGGAATTGATTAGTTATTGGACTGTGTATAGACTGTTCTTGCACAGGAGCCTCTTCATTCTGTATCTGCTCCTGGGGTGGATATGTTGCAGACAAGAAAGTCTCCAGACCATGTGAAGATATTGCTGGACCTGTGTTTCAAAGAGCGACATGCACAAATACATAGTTTAGGGCGGGAAATCCTGCTGACAGGTTCACTATATGTTCCTGGCGGTTTTCTATTATCTATACAAACTGTATTGACTTTGTGCCTCTTTAGCGTTTGTCACGTTTAAACGGTCCTCTGTCACCACCTGGTGGAGAGTTTTATGTACTACATGTTTTTTCTTGCTATTGCTATTGGACTAAACATGAATCAATCCGTCAAGCGTCTGCCTCCTCCTCCTCCGTCAGTATTTAATCGATTCTATGGAGCAGAATCTTTTTTAAATTTAATAATATAATTTTGTGATATATTGTCCAGTGCATTTTTTAATTGTTTTTTAAGTCTTATATATAGATGTTACCCATCTGAACTGACTGCTGAAAAGTGATCTCTGCACAATATAAAGCGTCAGCCCAAGTGGGCAGAGTGAAAATAATGAGATTTAATATAAAAAAAAATGTGAAAGATAAAAGAGAATGACCTAAAATGAAAAATATTTTTTTTTATTGCATCTGTCCACAGATGATTTATAAGGCCTCATTCACACAGAGCATTTGTGCTCCGTTTCTGCACCAAAAATTGATCCTCTTTTTGCAAAAAAAGCATCACAAAAGTATCCTCTGTTTGTGTTGCTTTTTTGCTCAGTTTTTGCAGTACATAGACAGACACACAGACAGACACACACACTTTCTTACCCTCCCACCGTGAGCTCCGGTGATGTCTTACTTCCGGGCAACGGCAGGACCTGTCTATGAGTAGTATGAGTATTTAAAGGACCTTGCACCATGTGACCTCCTCACCATCAGAGGTACCTCTGAGAACAGGGCGAGCCAGGGACCCCAGCATCAGGGTCAGATTAGACTCCCCTGACCCCCTTCGCCTATCACACCATCTAAGTACCTGATTCCCTCACCTCCTAAGCGTGACATCCGGGCTCTTTCTTCTCATTTCCATTATTACTGACATCGCCATCGTTGGCACTTACAATTCTTCATGATCATCGTAGTGGAGACACCAGAGCATCACGAGCTGTGAGATTTCCTCCATGGAAGGAATTTTATATAAAAAAAATAAAACACAATAAATGTTGAAAAGGAGCTGACAAAAAGAAATCTAAAGTTTAACCCCTTTATTACAGGGCAAATTTCATTTCATAACTTTTGTTTTTATCCCCTGTCCCAAAAGACTTATTTTTCCGTTGACATAGCCTTTGAAGGGTTTTTTTTTCTGCAGGACGAGATGTGGTTTTGAATGACACCAATCATATAAAAAATGGGGGGAAAAAAACAGCTAAATGGTGAAAAAAGCACAGGTCAGTAGGGTTACAGTGATACAAAACTTTCACATACACATTTCTCAACACGTGACATGGAGGTGCACCTACAAGGGTTAATTTGTATCCTCTCACTCAATCCAGCATATCAACCTCAGTTATAGGCTATACAGTGAGCAAAAATCACACCCCAACACGGCCCACACACACCAGCTACACAACACGCTGCCACCACTCATCAAACACACAGGGTGATGAGTCCCTGAAATATACTGCTGTCTAACAATCAGCAGGCTCACACACTCTCTGTAAGGTTATGAATTCTTTAGGGTCAAACATAATAAAGTTTTAAGCTTTAATATAGAAAATACAATGCTTACAAGAAAAAGGTATAAAAGATAAATACGACATACAAATATGCAGAACAGTTTAAAATAAAAGGGAGAAATAACAGAAATAAGTGTTTCCCTGTACAGTTATCTTCTGTTTCCTTGAGGGAAGGAGAAATTAATTATGGATCACATCAGCATTGGCCGACCCCCACATGTGAGCACTTTCTTAATGTGTCACCCAAGCATTCAGCAGTGGCCCATGAGCAGTGGCCTTCCCTGCTCACAGATGGCTGTGCAGCCCCAAAACGACTGCTTGACCACTGGCCTGGGGGGCATGTGCCCCCCCTGCCCCCTGGGCCAGCCAGCCCCTGGACTTGGGGCATCTCATTGTGGCCATCTTCCTGGAGTTTATGTAATATCATGTACAGATACAAATAAAATTGTTGCATCATTAACCTGCCTAGGTGATAATCCCAACCTACGACTTTGGATCTTCACACGGACCCTACATTTTTTCCTGCTTCATTTTTAGGTGCTGAAATTCTGCAGCATTTAACAGGTTAAGCAAAGTGAATTTGACGTCATGAAAACTCCAACCCTGTGTGCGTGCAAAGACGTCGTTGAGCTGTGCACTTCTTTTTCCCACGGGCTTCTGTAGGGATTCTGAAAGAAACACTTATAAAGAAAAGGTATGTGTGAACACTGTTAAATCTGTGCAAAAAATGCATAAAAAATGGTACAGACGCAGGAAAAATACAGAAAAACGCAATAATCAAAGCAGATTGTTATTGATATGATCTGGTGCCGAAAAAAAAAAATCACACATGAAAAAAGGGCTAAAAAAGTCATTCCATGTAAATGAAAAACAAAGAAGAATGGAGGCGCCTCCCTGTGACGGACCCGGTGGTCTAGTGAGGTTAAACTGGCTGTGCAGTGGTGCTGCTCACCTGTTGAGGTTGCGCCGCGTGCACAACCTCGGTGTTGGGCATTTGACACCGGTATTTTGGCCGCCGTCTCTCCGGCTCCGCTCCAGCTTCCCCGGGTGTTGTACTTCCCGTGTCTGGTCACATAAGCCCAGTCACATGGACGGAAGTGATCTTAAATTTACCTGATGAAGGCAGTGGACCGCTGCAGAAACGCGTCGTGGTTTTCTTGTTGACTAATAAAGAGGTTTGTACACTTTAAAAAAAAAAACCCTGTGCATTTGTTGTCCCCAGTGCCCGGAAGTGACCGCATTTATTTAGAATTTGTTATTTATTCCATGTAAGTGGACCTAAGACATTATTATTTATGTCTCTTAATAAGAAAAATACGCCGGGCACCAGTACAGACGTGAAGGACCCTCTTATATGCGCTGATAGGTCTGGCACTGTGCGAGTGCACTGGGTGTGCTCACTTTAGAAGTCCATTATAACAAATTTATCAGAGAAGGAAAAATAACGGCACTCACCCATAAGTTGTGCAAACAGGCCCCTTTATTCCGGGCAGGGAGGGAAGTGGAGAATGGTGGACAACGGCCTGTTTCGTGCCTGTCTGGAACTTCAACTGAACTGTGAAAAAAGGAAAGGAAGCGAAATAGGGTTTTATCTTTTTAACAATTTGCGTCGCGTGAACAATTGTCACTGCTCACCTGGGATGGTTGTGTCACCCACAACTGGTATGAAGGCATACAATGGCTGCCGCAGGATCCGCACTCCACTTGCAATAGTGGTGGCCAAAGACAAAACAAAAGAACCGGACTGTGATTCCTGGATCCGCGCTGCTCACATGATGTCACATGATGAGATAGATTGGAGTACACAAGCGTGCAGTGATGGCATTTATTGCAATTCTTCCGACGCGTTTCAGAGTTATACCCAAATCCTTCCTTCCTGAGGAAGGAGTTGGGTATAACTCCAAAACGCATTGGAAGAATTGCAATAAAAGCCATCACTGCACGCTTGTGTACTCCAATCTATCTCATCATGTGAAATCATGTGAGCAGCACGGATCCAGGAATCACAGTCCGGTTCTTTGTTTTGTCTTTGGCACTTCTACTGCTCATAGAACTACTTTAAGTGCCAGACAGGCACGAAACAGGCCGTTGTCCACCGATCTCCACCCCCTTCTCTGCCACCTGTATAATGGACCCAGAATAAAGGTGACTGTTTGCACAACTTATGGGTGAGTGCCCTTATTTTTCCTTATCTGATGGATTTGCTATTATTTATGTGTTCAGTGTTTTATGGCATTATTCATTAGTACTGTATGGCACTATTATTTCTTGGTATAAGTTAGTAGCATTATTTATTTTTTACAGTATGGCGGCATTATTCATGTGCACCCTGGTAATACTTGTTTAATATTGAATTAATTTGTTTCTTGACGTACATTATTGTAGCATTACATTTTTCAGCACTGTAGGTAGACTGTAATCCCGCACCTTTGTCCTGTGTAATCACCTTGTTAATGATTACTGATGAGACCACAGACGACCTTCTGAAATCACTTTTTTTTTTAGGAGAGAAGAATGTAAGGCTGCCTTCACACTTGCAGATGGATCTGCAGCGTTTTGCAGATGCATCTGCAAGTGTGAGCATGCTGACCGCGGCCCCTATGTTTATAATAGGGCGCACGCGGTGTGAAAGCTCTCATTCACTCCTATATGTGTACTGTCAGCAGGCGTATGCCTGCTGACAGATCACACACTCCCGTCCGCACTGTGGACGCGAGATGTAGCGTCCATGCTGCGGGCGGGAGAGTGTGATCTGTAAGCAGGCATACGCCTGCTGACAGTACACATATAGGAGTGAATGAGAGCTTTCACACCGCGTGCGCCCTATTATAAACATAGGGGCCGCGGTCAGCATGCTCACACTTGCAGATGCATCTGCAAAACGCTGCAGATCCATCTGCAAGTGTGAAGCCAGCCTTAGTGAGGAGAAGTTTACACGCAGCAATGAGGCTCAGGGTCCTTTATTTTTTATTGCACAGATGGAGCGGTGCTATAAATATAAATTCCCCCAGTCTGACACCTTCCAGCAGCTTCACCTATCTCCAGCAGCACTCCGCTCGCCCTCCGGTAATTTGTGACCTGCGGCTGCTCCAGTGTTTCATGGAGCACACCGGAGGTCACAAATCAATACATCTCTATGGGAGCCTCGTTCTGGTCTCGTACTGACCTCAATCTGGTCTCGTTCTGGTATTGCTTTGGCTTCGTTCTGGCCTCCCTCTGACCTTGTTCTGGTCTTGCTCTGGCCTCATTCTAGTCTCATACTGACCTCAATCTAGTCTCGTTCTGGTATTGTTTTGGATTAATTCTGGCCTTATTCTGGCCTCGCTCTGGCATTATTCTGGCTTTGTTCTGGTCTTGCTCTGGCCTCGTCTTGACCTCATATTTGAAGGACAGCGCCCCAGACACAGGTGGTGATGAAAAAAAGTTTCTCCTTCATGTATAATGCATATAATGCAGGGACCAGTGTCTCCATACAATGCAGGGACCAGTGTCTCCATACAGGAACAATGCAGGGACCAGTGTCTCCATACAGGAGCAATGCAGGGACCAGTGTCACCATACAGGAACAATGCAGGGACCAGTGTCTCCATACAGGAGCAATGCAGGTACTGGTGTCTCCATACAGGAGCAATGGAGGAACCAGTGTCTCCATACAGTGCAGGGACCAGTGTCTCCATACAGGAACAATGCAGAGACCGGTGTCTCCATACAGGAGCAATGCAGGGACCAGTGTCTCCATACAGGAGCAATGCAGGGACCAGTGTCTCCATACAATGCAGGGACCGGTGTCTCCATACAATGCAGGGACCGGTGTCTCCATACAGGAACAATGCAGGGACCGGTGTCTCCATACAGGAGTAATGCAGGTACCGGTGTCTCCATACAGGAGCAATGGAGGAACCAGTGTCTCCATACAGGAGCAATGCAGGGACCGGTGTCTCCATACAGGAGCAATGCAGGGACCGGTGTCTCCATACAGGAGCAATGCAGGAACCAGTGTCTCCATACAGGAGCAATGCAGGGACCGGTGTCTCCATACAGGAGCAATGCAGGGACCGGTGTCTCCATACAGGAGCAATGCAGGAACCAGTGTCTCCACACAGGAGCAATGCAGGTACCGGAGTCTCCAACAACGGTTGAAGAGACAGGGATAAATACATATCAATAACCTTTTCAATACTTTTCCATGTGTCATTTCTCATTATTACACACAATTTATGGAAGTCTATGGTGCTTTCTGTGCCTGTGCGGATTGGATGGGTTGTAACCGACATCTGGTGAGAGTTCCATGTCAGTAGCACCTTTAGAAATATATTAACTTAGAAAATTGATGACCTGTTCAATACCTATATCATCTGCTGTATATGTGTATATATACATATATATATACACATATGTACATACATATACACAGCGGGTGAAATAAGTATTGAACACGTCACCGGTTATCTACGTAAACATATTTCTACAGATGCCATTGACATGAATGTCTCACACTCATGTATTACCGTAGTTTTTGCACAATACAGGGAGGCAGTGGAAATAAGACTGAAAGTAAAAGTAGTAGTAGACTTTACACCTGGGAACATGGAAGCCTCGCCGGTCGTCCTCCTCCTTCTCCTGCAGACAGGTATGTGGGGGGGGGTTTATGTTATTAGCAGAAATTAGTGATGAAGATGATGAATAATTGTCCTGATCCGGGGCCGGAGAGGAGGCGGCAGAGCAGACACTGTGCACATATTACACATATTACACAGCAGATACTCAGGACAAAGGCGAGGAGTATACATACACACATGGATGTGATGAGGGGTGTAATATGAGGAGAGGACAATCTGCAGGATGTAGGATGTATCTGTAGATCCTCTGATAGATCGTCGCTATCATCCACCTGCTCTCTGTATTATCCCTGCGAGCAAGCTGAAAGGAACTTTGCTCCACGCACAAACAATGGGCTTTAGTTACTTTCTGTTTCTGATAAAAATAAAACATATTCCCCTAACAGCAAAAATTCCTTTAACCCGTAACTGCTCAGTGCAGACAATCATTGCAGCCAGATCAGATCTGGTGCTTTGCACTGAGGAGGAGCAACAACTGGAAACACGGGTCTGCAAAAACAGTTTCCAGTTTGGCTTAGGACAAGGCTCATTAAAGGATTGATATTGACTTTTAGGATTGTGTGGAGCCCACTGGGACAGGGTACTCGGTACCGGACCGGGTCGCTGCTGGGGATGTCACGGAGGTCCTGGTCCGGACCGTGTCCCGGGCCCACACAAGTAAAGGGGGATATTTACAAGGGATGAATGTTTGTCGTGACGCCACCCACGGTGTGTGGTCAGTAATGGGACCACCGCTGCTGCAGAACCTCCGGGGATGATGTTGGGCAGCTTAGATGGAACGGCTCTCCGTAGGTAGAGACTGGTTCCCCGGGGCAGTGGTAATTAGAGTCTATGGTAGATGTGGTAATAAAGGGATTGATAGTAAAAACGGGTTGAAGGATCACACACTCACATTTCTGAAGTTTTCCAAAGCTTTACTGCAGATGTTGCAGCAGATTGTTGTCCACGGAGTCTGTACTGGGGCCGGGTTGCTCCCACCCTGTCCGGGTCCTCAGTTTCCTCCTGCTGTGCTGTGTGTGTGTGGTCCTGCTGCTGCTTCTAGCTGAGCTGCTGGCACTGTCTCTCTCCTCACAGGTACCCCTTGGCTAGGCAACTTGAGTCTTCCGTGTGCTGCTGACCCCGCCGTGTTGCTTTGCTCTGGTACAGTGTCGATCTAGACACTCCACTCTTCCTGGATTTACTGTGCTGTGTGTGTCAGTCACAGTCTCGGATCCGGTGTCCGTTCTGTGCGCTCCTCTGGGGCGAGAGGTGATGGCACTCAGTCTCCCAGCTGTGTTCCTTTGTCTTCAATTCTCCTTCCCTCAGACCCTGGCTAGGCCTGGAATCGCTAAGCGGACTGTAGAGAAGCCTGACGCACCTCCTTTACACTACAGTCTCCCTCAGTTCTCCCAGGAACTGAACTCTTCACAGTGCTACCTCGTACTGAACTCTCCTTTAAACTAGACTAGACTAGACTAACTACTTCCTCTTGACCCGGAGTATATAAGGGAGCTGGTTTAGCTCCCCCTCCTGGCCCAGAGGTGCTAGTGTCAGTGTGTTGTGGGGAGGGAACCCGTGTGATGTTACTGTGGCACATTTACCCCTGGGGTGCCACAATTGCTACTTCAAATAGGTGGCGCTAGAGTTCAAGCCCTCTTCCTCTCTCAAGAGACAGTTTGCCAGGGTCAGGAGGAGTCATTCACAGCAACTTTTCTTTGCTCCTGCTTTCTGTTGGCTAATGGGATTTTTCAGGAATAGACTGCAAGATTATGAGGAATGAGTGCTCCTAGGAATGATTACTTCCAGATAATCAAGCAGAGTAAATAGGCTGATCACCAGATGAACAAGGAAAACACTTGATCGTCAGGTGAAATGATCTTTGGCAAGCTTAAAAAACATGTGTTCTTGGCAGCACATCATCCTGTTGCCAAAAACAATGACAGCCTATTAGTAATAGATCGTTCTGTGTGCATCATAAGCATGGTCTGCCGGTGTAAACAGGACATGTGCTGCTGAGAAAAATTGTGGCGCCCCTGCGACCAGGGTGGCCACATAGGGAACTGCAGCCAGGTAGGAGGAAAAGATGTACTAAACACCCTCAAAGACATCCCACACCACTAGGAGGCAGCACCCAACCCGGAGCCCGGAACTCTAGGCGGGCAAGGGGTGGTGGGTTTAGAGGACAGTGGGCGGGAACGCATGTAGGTCAGGTGACAGAAGGTACAAGTAGAGGAAGAGGAGGACGGAGGATTTAGTAGGCCACAGGTGCCGACCAGTAAAGACCGAGTAGGCCAGAGTGAGACGAGCAGCCAAGACACAGAGAGCTGAGCTGAACAGACAAGAGCAGACAGAAAGACACACACGTCCTGGTGGGATTGGGCTGGATAGAGATGCAGAATCCACAGCGTCAGAGAAACCATGGAGAGAAAGCTTGTCCATAGCCAGCACCCCAGGGGAGAGTGAGGAAAGAGACGGACCAGCAGCACTGGGTCCGAGGAACACGGCAGCACTGACTTACTGGAGGAGAAGTTTTTCCTATTGAAGCTAGAGTCACACGGGTCAGAAGGAGCCTGATAGTGCCTTGCGGGAGAGGACTATTGCAGGCTAGGCACACAGCAGAGTGTCGCCAAACTACTATATGCAGGCTGATCAACACTCATATGCTGTCAGTATACACAGATGAACAACATCTAGGCATCACTAGATGTTTCTGTTCCATGCATAATTACACACCTAGTATAACGATGGATTGCTCTCAGTGGGAGAAACAAAATATTAATCTTGTAGTTGTGATACCTTTTAATGGTTAACAAAAATAATATAAATGATGTTACAGAGCTCTAGAGTCTGCTTACCTCTCCATCAGGCATGGTATGGTATGTGTATCTCAGACTTCTTCCGGGGTTGAGCAAGGGTGCGCAACCTGGATAGGTGAGTGGATCCCCCCTCTAATAGAAACCCCACTAGACCACCAGGTATGAGCGCCCCCTGCTCTGTATCATCTATAAATACACCTTTTATGTCTAGACAGATCTGGGAGCAGTAAAGCATGTCAAGGCTATCTGTCTTTAAAGGTTGTTGATTCAGCATACTATGTATAGTATTGTCCCCTTTCATTTACAATTGACTCTTGAGGCGGAGTCTCAGGTAGATCTATCTCTGACCCATAGAACTTAACAGCTCATTTACGTATAAACAAAACTTGGATTTATCTGTAATTAGACATGTGATTGCATATATGCCATTGTACATTACTCTGAAAATATCATCACCACAATCACACATGTTGGGGGCAGCTTCATGCTGTGGGGAGGCTTGTCTTCAGCAGGGGCAGGGAAGCTGGTCAGAGCTGATGGAAGATGGATTGAAAATTCAGTGCAATCCTGGAGGAAATCCTGTCAGAGGCTGCAAAAGACCCAAGACTGGGGCATAGACTCACCTTCCAGTAGGACGATAACCCAAAAGAATTGTAGAATTGCAAGTTTTGTACAATTTGATCAACCATTCTTTAGTACATTGATAAAAAGGATTCTGTAATTCAACACTATAATTGTCCCAAACAAAATAAGCTCTGAAATAGCTATGTGGAGAGAAATTTTAGGTATTTACAAGGAGGCGTGACTCAACGTATTCTCTGAGGTGTGTCTTTAGACAATTACACTGTTAGCCATGCCCCCCAGGTAAATACCATAAAAATAAGCACCAAATAAAAAGGCCCAGTTCCTGGTACCGTATGGTGGAATTAAAGAGTAAACTAAAACATGGATTACTCACTGGCCACTTTTGCCATGGTGTTAGGTTCTCTTTAAGAAGTGAGGCTCCCACATTGCTCCCAGTCTGGGAGAGCACACAGGTGGACAGTGTGTGCCAATATCTGCGAAAATCACAACCAGGAGGAATGGTATAAACAAAGCGGCTATTTTGGCATTCTGAGCAGTAAGATCACAGTCTGACGAGAGGACGCTGTATACTGTTTGGTTAGGCTGCCTTCACACTTGCGTTTGTGTCTGCATGCGTATGGCATGCAGACGCAAACGCAGTGCAACGCAGCACATACTGATGTGAACGCAGCGGCGACTCTCCGCATGCGATCACATTAGTATGCAGCCCGCCAGCCAATCAGCTGTCTCGGGGGCGGCCGAAAGGAGATCAGCGGCAGAGATCTCCTCCTCCCGGCCACAGCTGATCTCCCGCCGGTGTCAGCGCGGGAGATTTGAAGATACAGTTGATTTGACAGCTGTTTAAATCTCCCGTGCCCACACAGAATAGGTGATATTGGTGCAGGAGATAAGAAACAGCTGATCGCTGCTTCAAATCTCCCGCGCCGACATCACCTATTCGGTGTCGGCACAGGAGATTTATGTACCATAGAGAAGGAGTTGACAAATCAATCTGTCAGATCAGTTGTTTCTTCAAATCACCGGCGGGAGAGCAGTGGCGGCTGTAGCTGATCTCCCGGTGGCTGCCGCTGATCACCGGCAGCCACCAGGAGAGATTTCAATGAGATCCGCAGCGTTCTCCTGCACTGTCATGCGGAGGACACTGCGGATCCATTGACTTCAATGCATGGTTTGTGCGCTTGCGGGTGCTTGCAGATAAAACAAGCGCCCGCGAACACACAAAAAATGCAACATGCTGCGTTCGGAGTGCGCTCGGAGGGCGCACAAATTATACGTATCGGAGCGCAAACGCAGCCAAACGCAGGCACATGCATTCCCATGTTAAACATAGGAACGCATGTGCGCAAGCGTTTGGCTGCGTTTGGTGCGCTGCATGCCAAACGCAAATGTAAAGGCAGCCTTAGACACTGGGAAAATCACATATTTTTGTACTTATTTTGCTATTTGTGTATATGCTTTGGATATAAAAGGTCTATACACGCCTGATAAATTCTCAGGTTTTTGTCATGTAAAAAAATCCTACCAAGAAGGACTATAATATGTAGCTGATAATCTGCAGAAATTCATTAAAAAAATAAATCTTTTATGGTAGAAAAAGAAAGAACTAAATAATATACCAGTAGTTGTATAAATCTCCACACCATTACACTAATATTTTGTAGACGTCCCCTTTGAATTTCTGGTATCATTCAGTCTTTTTCGGTCGGGGTCTGTGTTAGGGCACATCTAGATTTCTTCTTCTTTGCAGCTGCTCAACATCTGCCAGATTGCGGGGGCATCTTCAGTGTACAGCGCCCTCTTCAGGTCTGGGCACTGGCTGGGCCATTCTAAAGATTTCATCTTCTTCTGGAAAAGCCAATATTTGGAGGCTGCTTACGGTCGTTGTCATGCTGAAAAAAGAAATTCCTCTACATATTCATCTTTTTAGCTTGGACCTGAAGAATTTGTTGCAAATTTGATTGACATTTGGAACTGTCCATAATTCCCTCCACCTAGACTAAAGCACAGGCTTCTGTTCCAGTTCTCATAAAACAGCCCCAAGCAAAATGCAGCCTCCACCCTGCCTCACTGTGGGTATGGGGTTCTTTTTGGCGATTCACAGTGCTTTTAGAATTAGAGCTAGAAAGTTCCATCTAGGTCTCATTAGACCATAACACATTTCCCCACATGCTTTTAGCAGACTTGAAGTATATTTTACCATAATATAGCCAGACTTCAATGTTTTTCTTTGTAATAAAAGTCTTCTGTCTTCCCACCCTGCTCCACAGACAGATATATAACGAATACGGGAAGTTGTTGTCACATGCAGGACATAACCAGTACTGGCTAAAAATTCCTGCAGCTCCTTTAATGTTGCTGTAGCCTTTTTGGCAGCCTCCCAGAGCAATTTTCTTCTTGTTTGTTTTTTCATCAATTCTTGAGGGACGTCCAGATTTAGGTAATGTAACTGTTGTGCCAAATTTAACCCATTTCTTGATGGGGTCTTCACATTGTTTGTTACATGGTAGATAAAAGGCCTGGGAAATTTTAGTGCCAAGATGACAATACAATCTTCTGTTGTTGGATTCGTAACTATATGTCATCTCTCTCTCTCCTTCTCTACAGTTGGGTCTTTGAAGCTGCTTGTCCCACAGTCTCATAAAGCATGGTTGGGGAAAAATGTGCAGATACCGTGCTCCTTCTCTGTGGATAGACCTCCCATCGACCGTTCACTGCTGAAGATAATCTGGTATTTTCAAGGAAAACAAGTCCTAAGTGTAGATGACAAATCAGAGAAGACGACAGATCCTAGATTGTTCTATGTAGACAGATCCTGGGATGGGGGAGCCAATCTGTCTATTTCTAACACCTCGCTCTCCGATGGTGGACTGTACAAGTGCTCTGTAACATACAGCAACCAAAGAAAGGAGGCGGAAGTCAGGCTGGACATTCAAGGTAAGGATTCAATAAAAATTCATCAAGCGCATTGTTAACAGTCCCTAGGCAGTCTTTTGACCATCAGATCTTAGATGTATTACATGGCTATACTGAATCCTACTAAGTATTGATGAGTGAGCATTACTATGTGGTTACTCAGTACTCGAAATGAGCTTGGAGGGGCACCACTTGAGTACCCAATTATAATGGAAGTCAATGGGTAACTCAAGCATTGTTTCAAAAGATTTTCAGGAAAAATGCCTGAGTACCCCATTGACTTCCATTATACTCGGGTACTCATGTCGTGCCCATCTGAGCACCCAACTGCTCATTTTGAGTACTGAGCACCCAAGCATGGCAGTGCTCGCTCATCAATACTAGTAAGCAAAAGTCCTTATTTTCTACTGTTTCTTGAAAAGCTGACCCTTTACATTAACATCCATGTACAGAAACATGGACAATTGTCGTTGTTAGCGAAAACAAGTTTACAAGGTTCAGTCCTTGACTATGTATTAGGTTATACAGCGTTCTTTTAATTGATGTGGTATTCTTAGTGGAGGTCATTTGAGATGTTATACAGGACTGTGGTCAAACACAACTACGTAAGGAATCTGTGGTCGTTGGACCATGTGAACATCCCTCTACCTGCCAGGATCCCCGGCTCTTCTTTGGATTATAAGATGTGTTGTGCAATGCCAATAGAGGAGCCAGGGATGCCAAACATTACATGGAGGTTGTCCGAAGTCCAGGGACTACCGAAATGTCTGCTGAATCAGTCCTGCAATACTTTTTGAACAACTACTTAGGCCATGAATATTAAACTAGTGTGGATCCATCGCCATTCAGTTTAAAGTGGCTGTGGTACTTCTGTGAGTTCTGCAGCTTCTTTAATGTTATCTTCAGCTTGAAGATTTGTTTGGACCACATTTTTTAATGTATGTACAAGGTATCGCAGCCTGACGTCTTCATTTGAATAGTATGACATGGGGAAGAAAGAACTAGTCTACGAATAGAATTCAGCACTGAAATGGCTTAAGACACAAGAGATATTCTTAAGCAGCTGATTAGTGAGGATTGTGATTAAGTATTTATGGCAGTCTAACGACTGACCATCAAGTTAGGAAGGCTAGATAATGTCTTAAATCTCTCATACGTTAAAACAGCTATCTCATGGTGACAACTCCTATATACAGTATTTGCGCATACATGTCCTACAGCATATGTCATAGAGAGGGTCCTTCCATCTGAGTCAAAATTGAGAGTTTCTCTGTAAAAGTGACCACTAAAAAATGTCTGGCCCAATAATACAGTATAAAAATATCCCAATAAGACTGAACAGCTGAGAAATCGTGTTGAACCCCTTCCTGAAATCTGCTAGCCATGTCCGGAGCAGGCTCAGTAGCTGAGCCTGCACAATGCTGGGCAGATGTTGGCTGCACCATACTAAGCATCTGCCTGTAACGGCAACTATCACTCTTCATAGGATACCATAATTTTCACTATAAGTGATCAGGTTCAAGTCCCATAAGGGGTTTAAGAAAAAAATAAGTTTTTAAAATATAAAAAAAAAAAAAAAATAAAATCACATTCTGTTTTTTCAAATAAAAATATTGGCGAGATTTTATACGATTCAAATAATTTCTTACATTGCAGCAAGTATGTGTAATGGTCTGTAATATATTTCTTATATTTTCTTGATTTCAGCTTCTCCAGAGGTGACAATCACAGATAAGACAGTTGTAATGAATGCAGAGAGTGTCCTGCGCTGCTCCATCACTAAATTTTACCCTGTGGATATTGATATTAAGTGGTATAGAGGCTCAGAAAGGCTGAGTGATGTTACCGAGGATCCGCCCCTGAGGAACCAAGATGGAGTGTATAGTGTGAACAGCTCCGTGACCATCACACCCACTGAGGAGGACAGAGAGCAGTACTTCTCATGTACAGTCCGACATGAATCTCTACGGCAACCTTATCAGGAAATATTTCAGCTTTTATTTGGAGGTAACCAAATGTGATCGAAACAGTGCCCTACCGCATTTGTATTGTAATTTAAAGTGATAGATAATGCAATTGACCGGATACTAAAGTACATTGTATAAAAGCCACAACATGGCCTGCAACATAGAGTGCTAGGATAACCAGGGTTGTGGAGTCACATTCATGGAGTTTGTGTCCATTTTGGGTGGAGTCAGAGTCAGGGAAATTGAGGGGTCGGAGTCAGATGTTTGGCTTACTGACTTCACAGCCATAGTTGTGGAGACAGAGCCGTGGAGCCAGAGTCCATTTTGGTGGAGTCGGAGTCATGGAGTCGGAGTGCATTTTGGTGAAGTCGGAGTCATGGAGTAGGTGTCCATTTTGGTGAAGTCGGAGTCATGGAGTCAGTGTCCAATTTGGTGAAGTCGGAGGCGTGTAGTCGGTGTCCATTTTGGTGAAGTCAGAGTCATGGAGTCGGAGTGCATTTTGGTCAAGTCGGAGTCATGGAGTCGGTTTCAATTTTGGGTGGAGTCGGATTCAGGGAATTTGAAGAGTCTGAGTTGTATGTTTGGCTTACCGACTCCACGGCCCTGTGTATAACATATTAGTCTAATGTGTAAAATCAATTTTGTGAAAAAAAGAACACAGATTTATGAAAATGACCAAAAACCAAGGCCAAGAAGTCAGTGGTCAAGAACAATGAAAGAGAAGGAGAAATGGAAAAAAGGGGGAAAATACTAGACGAAGAGTAGATCTATGGGAGGGCTACTGTAGATGAGAAGGTGCAGCTAATGAGGATCAAGTTTGCTAAAAGTTATCTAAGGAATCAAATAAGATGCCAACTAATTTTTGTTAAACATATACCAAGATATACAAAATGGACAAAGAAGTCAGCTCTCGTAGAGATTCATCATGCGTCCTTCACCTCAGCACGGAGATACCCAGGCTCAGGTGGGAACGGCAATGAAGAAATAGAGCAAAGCTCCAGAATGAGAAACAATCGAGCCAAAAATATACCATATAAAACTTCTCATTTATTATAAATTGTTGAAATCAGCAACACGACCATAATATAAAAGCCGAACAATATTAAAGCCTGAAACCTACGCGTTTCGGTAAAGCCTTAATCAATACTTTTGGATCACTGGAGTTTTCAGCTATTTCTTCATATATCAAGATACTCCACTTTTAACCTCTGCACATTCATCCGTAGTCTAATAGCTATAGGACACGACTTACTGTAAGTCTGTCAAATCAGCGCTGAGGCTGCTGCAATCACAAGTATTCAATTCCCTGTTTGAGAATTATATTCAAGTTAATGTATATCTATATCTTTTAGGGTTATAAGCAAAAAATAATATGTTATCCCCTATCTTTGCTAATTCTTGTGACCTGACTGCTGAAACCCCAGTGATCCAAAATTGAGGCTTTGGAACCCAGAGCTCTGCAGTCCTAAATGTAGGGTATGTGCATATAGAGAATGAATGGAGCAGATGTCGAATAAACATACCTTTAACTTCCTTAGTTAGCAATAGCAGTGTCATGATGACTATGGGATCACGGGGAATAAGGGCACCTTATCTGTCCCTCAAGCTAGGGGTCCCTATACTATCCCTATTTCATGAGTGTTCTAATGGTGGGGAGGTCCTGAGTCTCCAACCTGCCCTTGCTCCTTACCAGTCCTGATCTGATTCTTCCTCCCCCTACCGCCGAGACAGGGGAGTAATGAAACGCACAGATAAAAAACAGACAAGGGAAAAACAAAACTTTGTTACTAAGCATGCACACACAAAGGTAAAGACAATAAGAGTAGCAGGAGGAAAAACAAGAGCAGGTAAGAAGCAACAAAACAACTGGGTCTTCACCGCACCTGGTGTATAGCAGAACTTTCAACAAAGTCTAGGACACCACACCTCACAGACCAACATAGGACAAACTATAGCTGTCATGGTTAGAAGGATTCCTCCAGCATAAATAGGATGGGAACTGCTGTGATAGGAGCAAATAGACCAGCAGAGATTAACTCTTGCTAGCCTGACTGTGAATCAGCACACAGCTGGTCGACACCTGAGTCTGCCTATATTGATCCCAGACACCAGGGAAACCATCAGGCAGAATGTCACAATCAGCAATCAGAACAGAACCCAACGCCGCCATGACTGTCAGCCAAGTTTGTGAAAACTCTGTGTGATGAGCAGGGAGAAAGTAAAGGGCTGCAGTAATCTTATTATATTAAGTAATAGCTGTAAAGCCCGGCGTTGCCCGGGCATAGTAACTAACTGTGGGGCTATGAAGTGGGTGGGGTAAACCAGAGAGGTGGAGCTATGGAGTGGGTGGAGCTAAGAGGACAGGGCTATGAAGTGGTCTGGGCAAACCGGACGGGATGTGGCTATCTGAAGGGGTGGAGCTATGAAGTGGGTGTGTCTATCCAGATAAGCAGAGCTATCCAGAGGTATGGGGATATAAAGTGGGCTGGGGTATCTGGAGGGGCAGAGGTATGACACATACATACACACACATACATGCACTCAGCTTTATATATTAGATGTTATCTTATCAGCATTAAATTAAGCCACCAAAAACACTCTTTTTCTAAGTAATAACCAAAAATATGGATCACTGTTTGCAAACATAAATATATTACACAGTGTCCGACATGTTAATGCCTGGAAATTACATCTCTAAAAACTATTTTCAACCTTATTGTGATATTATGATTTTATAGTATTAAGAAACAATTTCATTCTTTATTTGCAGTTGTTCCGGCAATTCACATCCTTCCTCACACATTTATAAAGAATGTAGAACAGCCATTGGTCTGCCTCGTGTCCGGATTTTACCCAGAATCCATTGTGGTGAATTGGATTTTGGATGGGACGCCTATGAAAAAAACCGAAATAAAGAGAATTAACAGCTCAGCCTTGGAAGCCGTCCTTCATCTGACGCCAACGGAGAAGAACTGGGGCAAGGAGGTCTCCTGTGTGGTGGAACATGAAACCCTGCTCCGACCGCGGATGGAGAGCCTGATCATACATGGGAAAGGTGAGTATAATCTGTATGTACAAGATACTGACTGTACATGGGAAAGGTGAATGAATGTCTGTATATACAAGACACTGACTGTACATGGGAAAGGTGAATGAATGTCTGTATATACAAGACACTGACTGTACATGGGAAAGGTGAATGAATGTCTGTATATACAAGACACTGACTGTACATGGTAAAGGTGAGCGAATGTCTGTATATACAAGACACTGACTGTACATGGGAAAGTTGAGTGAATGTCTGTATGTACAAGGCACTGATTGTATATGGGAAAGGTGAGCGAATGTCTGTATATACAAGACACTGACTGTACATGGGAAAGTTGAGTGAATGTCTGTATGTACAAGGCACTGATTGTATATGGGAAAGGTGAGCGAATGTCTGTATGTACAAGACACTGACTGTACATGGGAAAGGTGAGTGAATGTCTGTATATACAAGACACTGACTGTACATGGGAAAGTTGAGTGAATGTCTGTATGTACAAGGCACTGATTGTATATGGGAAAGGTGAGTGAATGTCTGTATGTACAAGACACTGACTGTACATGGGAGAGGTGAGCGAATGTCTGTATATACAAGACACTGACTGTACATGGGAAAGGTGAATGAATGTCTGTATATACAAGACACTGACTGTACATGGTAAAGGTGAGCGAATGTCTGTATATACAAGACACTGACTGTACATGGGAAAGTTGAGTGAATGTCTGTATGTACAAGGCACTGATTGTATATGGGAAAGGTGAGCGAATGTCTGTATGTACAAGACACTGACTGTACATGGGAAAGGTGAGCGAATGTCTGTATGTACAAGACACTGACTGTACATGGGAAAGGTGAGCGAATGACTGTGTATACAAGACACTGACTGTACATGGGAAAGGTGAGTGAATGTCTGTATATACAAGACACTGACTGTACATGGGAAAGGTGAGTGACTGTCTGTATGTACAAGATACTGACTGTACATGGGAAAGGTGAGTGACTGTCTGTATATACAAGACACTGACTGTACATGGGAAAGGTGAGTGACTGTCTGTATGTACAAGATACTGACTGTACATGGGAAAGGTGAGTGACTGTCTGTATGTACAAGACACTGACTGTATATGGGAAAGGTGAGTATAATCTGTAAGAACAAGAAACTGACTGTAGTAGACATTTTGTTAGAAGCAAAGTGTTCAGATCTAATTGCATTTGAGAGTTATTATTAACCAGGAGAGAAGATGCTTTAATTATGGAAAATTCTGACATTATGAAGTCGGAGCGCTCAACAACACGTTACAGAAAAATTATATGAAATGACATTGACCTACGTGACTGATTTATTATTCCATTGTTATATCATCGCTTCCACTTTGTCACATATTATTCACGATCTATTCTTCTCTGGTTTCAGATCTGACACGTTATCACTTCATTGCCATCGCTGCCGCATTCCTGTGTGCGCTATCAGCAGCTGGGACTATTTCATTTTATGTGTACAGATACAGACAGAAACGTAAGAAATGAATACATATTGAGATATTTTGTTGGGTTATTCTATGTACAGTGCTCAGCATAAGTGAGTGCACCCCCCCTCTGCAGAGTAAGATTTTAATCAATATCTCACTCAACACAAGAACAATTTCCAAAATTCTTACAAGACGAAATTACGTAGAATATTTTTTAACCCATAATATGAGATGATGCCGCCATCACTCCATGCCCTTGGAAGATGAACACTTTTCCAAAATAACAATGATCCAAAACAAATATCTGCTGCATATCCAAAGAAAATGGTGAAAGTGATTTAGTGACCAAGTGTCTCCTGATCTGACCCCAATTTAGTACCTATGTTGAGTCCTAAGGAGACAAGTTCTCATCATTCTCCACTGTTATGCACTAGTAGTAACTCACACAGGAACCTAAGGCCAATCTCAGGATAAATACAAATGACCCAGCTGGTTCCTGTACAGACTAAAATTCTTAGCTGTGCAGTCCCTAGTGGCCCCTGCAAAGCCTGGAATAATCCTAACCACAGGAGTAGTCGATGACAACTCGGACCTGGCTTCCTAATTGGCCATTGAGTGTTCCTCATACCTCATTAGAAAAGGGGAGAAGCAAGAGAACACTGAATCAGGAAGGCGTGCAGAGATAGATGCAACAGATAGAGATAGATCAGAGGATCCCTGAGTGAAAAAATATGAAACCATGAAAACAAAGTGAAGTACGACTGTTAGAAAGAAATGCCTTCTACCTCCTAGCCAAAGAAAGCAGAAAGGAGTCGGGCAGATAGAAGAAATCACAGAGATAAATAATCTAGCTGACCTTAATCCAAATGGCAGAAATCCAAAGAAAGTATGGCTGTAACTCCATGTAGGATTCACAAAGAGTAACACCAGCAGGAAAGATCAGCCAAGGGAGAGTTAAAATAGCTGCATGCAAAAGGTGATAGAGTAAACTAAAGTGACAAATGAAAACACCTGTTGTCCGAAAGGAATGAAACTAGGACAACAGATAATAATAACCTGTAAAGAAACAGAAACCACTGTAGCTCAGCAGAGAAAAAAAACAAATCACACAGCACAATGTGTCCATTCTTATTGTACCGTATTATCAGTACATTATATATTTGTATCATAAAAGATGGCGGGAGCAAACAATTTGTTATGATTTCTGTAATGTGTAGGTCTCTGTGATCTCTACAATTCTTCTTGTTGGTGATTTTATTTATTTTCAATGGCATATTGATTTTCCTGGTAGTGATATCCGGTCACTGGGAGTGGAGATGATTAGTTCATCACTTCTTTCTCTGCACTTCCAAAGTAGAATTCTCTCAACACTTTCTTATTATCAATATTTTTTTGATTATATTTGATTCCACCTTGTGATTGATTCTGAAAGTTTGTGTACATATTCCATTTGCTGGAAATATAACTCAGACTTTTGCTTGTTGCTCCAGGTCATCCAAAGCTACGAAACATCACCCCCTCCGCAGACGGCAGCTTCAGTCTGAATGTGGATCATTTCTATCCTGAGAAAATCTCGGTGTCTTGGGAAATCTTTCAACCTCCTTCTAGTAATAATCCACAGATCCTGCAATCTACAGACCTCATGCAGGAAAACCAGGACGGCACCTTTAACGTGATCAGCACTACGGAAAGTCTCAGAGGAAAAGTCGATGAAAGCGAGAAATATTCCCTTCGTGCTGCGGTAACACACAAAAAACTGAGACATTCGTCCTACCGAGAGTGGAATAATCAGGACAAGGACCACACACGTAAGTACCGTAATGGACGGGGTTGTCCTCATTTTTACAACCAATGCTACTTACAGACTTTTGTAATATATAATGCTAAAAAAACATTAACAATGGCAAAAAACGCCAAATAGATATGAGAAAGAGAGAGAGCGAGAGAGAGAGGCTCTGAACAATCCTGAATAGAAATTGGGCTGGGAGAAGCAGTGCATAAAACCGGGAAACAATCCTTTTTTTTCCCAGATCTGGTTCCATAGACCCCATCTTAAGTGCTCCGGACCGGATTCGGTTTTTTTCCAGTGCGCCCAAAAACGGTGCAGTCTATGATTCTGGAAACGGGAAAAAACAGGACACAAACGAATCCGAGACTGAATTGACACAAATGGAATGCCATACATGACCAATCCGCCACCATACAGGGCGCACAACATTCTCAGGTGAGGGTGGAAGATTGCCCACTAAAACCTACTACCTTAGATAGATCTTCACATTTCGCCCCCCTTTCTTTTTTCTTGCAATCCGCCACCATAGGGATACATGGGAGGCCAAAACGGATCCTGGCCTATCCATTTCAAAACGGACAGACCCAGATCCCCAAAAACGTGGTGTGAAGCCAACCTTACAATCAGTTGTTCAATAAGATGAAACCTGTTTAGAAACATGTTTGTTCTTTTACAAACAGAAGCTTAATTTCTAATATCTGCGAAGTCTAATGAAAGTGCCACCCATAGCCATAGGAAGGGAATGGAAGACCAACTCCATGGTTAGCACTTGGGGTGCGTTAACGCTCAGTATTTTTGCTTGATGCAATTACTGGGAAAAACAGAAAGGTGCACAATAGGGTTTATCTGTGTCAATCTATAGAAGATAGAGAGATGGTCACACTCACCTGGGTGGGTTGTAAGGAGTCACAACCACTATGCTGAAGGTATCAGAATATCACGGCTTGCAGCAGTTCCCGAAAATTAGGAATCCAAGGAAGAGAGCGTAGAGATGGGGTTTACAATACCGCGCTACTGTTGACATCAAGGAAATGAAATGTTTAAAAAACAATTGCAATCTTTATTACGTGTTTCGGGGTCTACATGCCCCTTCTTCAGAAATTGATCACAAGATGTACCTGAGTATATGAGTTGTACATTTTGTGATCAACTTCTGAAGAAGGAGCATGCAGACCCCGAGAGGAGTAAAATAATGATCACAATTGTTTTTTAAATATTTCATTTCCATGATGTCAACAGTAGCAAGGTATTGTATCTTTCCATAATCTTTCCCTAGAAATTATCACTTTTTTCAATGTACAATTGACTGGGAAGTTGGGTTTCTTCGGCGGATTTATTTTGGCAAATCCGGTAAACTCGGTTAAACCCATTTTTTTATTTTGGGATTCATTTTTGTTTACTAAGCAAACTGATAAAATATTGATGCATCAGATAGCAGGCATGACACTTTAAGAATAAATCTTCTGCACAGTCAGAGGCAGAAACTTCACGGTTAAACATGGTGGTACATTTCTTTCATTACATGTTGCAATTAACAACCAGATCACAATGGGAATCTGTGAAGGTACCTTTACACGCCGCGACGGCAGGCTGGATACATCGCGCTACAAGCTACAATTGTAGCTTGTAGCGTCCATATCGCCTGTAGTAGCGGCGTCTGAAGAGGCGACGCTACAGCCGGCGACAGATACATCTGTTTATGGGCTCTGCTCATAAACTTAAGGCAACATCGCCGATTGTAGCGAGCTGTATCGGCGTGTAAAGAAGCAACGGAAGGCAACTCTGGACACCCGGCGATGTGGCTGCCATGTATCTAAGGCGTGACACAGTCGCCATGTTACCGCGCCCCATCTGCGATCATTGGAGGTCGCTCCTGCTTTATGATTGGTAGTCGCAGCATAGGGCGGGATATTTAAGGAGCTGACCAGTCACACTACACAATTACTCGAGCGTGCTCTATTAACCAGCCTCCTGCGATGCCTGGCCAATCCTGATGATATTGCGCTGTCCTATCATCATACGGACGGCTCGTAATCCAAGATTGTTGCACGCCTATGTGCTATCCCTGCTGCACCGGGTCCGCCCATAGTAGCTTGTTGGAGCGGTGTGTAAACATGGTACGCTACGCTACAGCTGGCTACTTGAGACACCCGGCGATGTAGCTAGCTATAGATGTAGCGTGGCGTAGCGCACCTTGTCGCGGCGTGTAAAGAGGGTGCGTTGACCGTTTGTAGCCGTTTGAGCGTGCTCGTGCACGCGAAGTAGCGCGATGTATCCAGCCTGCCGTCACGGCGTGTAAAGGTACCTTTAGGAATACCTGCATTGGTCACAATCATCCTCCTCCAGTTGCCAGACTTCCCCGCCGGTCTGTCCACTATGGGGGAGAGACTATCGCTCACTCTGGTTACGAGACTATACACAGTGGTGCCTTGTGTGTGAAAGCGGTGTGAGATGAGGGGATGCCGCGCCTTCAACTTTTTTTACGGTCCAGGAGACATGGGACGCTGTGTCTTCACGACTGTCAGGCAAAGCAGGCTGCTGCCTTGCTTGGTGTAAACTAATAGTGGGAGTGTATGCACCCTGCTGCATGGCTCCCTGAAAATGACTGAGATGCATGCCTCACCTGAGTCTAATCCTTAGCATTGGGCTGGCTATTTTAACCCTGCTCCAAACCCTGTCCAATCCTGTTTGTTTAGTTCCCTTGTGCAGTGGTGTGGTGAGTGATTTCTGGTAAGCTTCTGGTTGCATCTCAGCATTTGAGTTTCCTTGTGCAGTGGTGCGGTGAGTGATTTCAGGTAAGCTTCTGGTTGCGTCTCAGCATTTGCTAATGGTTATTTCTGGTTCTTCATACTGACTATAGTCTCTGGCTTTCCTTTTGCTATTCTTTTAGTACTATGCTGCTAGTTTTTTGTTTACTCCTGTACCTGAGTCTGACATTGTCTGCAGTCACCAGACACTAGCTATCCTGCGACAGCTGTCTTGGAAGGGCTCTGTCAAAGCCCCCATCCCTTTCGGGAGCGAGTGAGGAACATTCTGACCCTTAAGGACTTGCCTAGCAGGGGTGGCTTGCACCAAGTTTGTCTTTGACTGCACTATTGTTGGCCCGATGCAAGTTTCACCAAGGTTGACCTCTTCTTGCGCATTACAGAACCTCCATGTTCCCTTAAGTAAGAATGCCCGGAGATGTGTCACTACGAATGCTCACAACTATTCTCAACTTACAATTGATGACCACATGCGCCTTGGTGTGCCACTGCATCATCAATTCCCTGTAGAACATGTGTAACACCTTGGCCATCTTCTTTCCTATGACCCCAGGTTGGGCTGCACTTCCAAAACCTATCTATTATAGGCCATACTTGCATGAGATAAGGATCCTTCTGCCATCTGATACTTGTTCACTCTAGGACTTGCTATCCGAGACTTGTCTCACACACTTGCTATCCGAGACTTCTTCACACACAACATCAATGAGATAATACAAGTTTGCAAACAATAGGGCCACAGGTCTTTTCCTTTCCTGTGCTTTCCAATAACTGGCTATGGCTACTTTCACATCAGCTTATCTCACCAGATCACTTGCAGCAAGCCTGTGTTCGGCCTAATTCATTCCCTATGGCCCTTCCGGTCATATGCGGCACTTGCAGTTTTGCCGCAGTCTGGCCAATCCGGCACTTGCGGCAATGGACAAAAACCGCTGCTAGCAGTGTTTTTTTGACTCGCCACAAGTGCCGCAAGTGCAAAACCGCAAGTGCCGCACATGTCTGCAAGTCCCATAGGGAAAGAATTAGGCTGAACGCAGGCTTGCTGCAAGTGAGCTGTTACGTGGCATTTGCAGCAAAATGCCGGATCTGCTGTGAATGGTGAAAAACACTGATGTGTAAGCTGCCTAACAACAGGGAATGAGTTTCTTTACCCACGTAACTCCTCTAGCATTGGCTCACCCAAATAGTTTTCCCTGTCCAATGGTTAACTGGTGCAGGCCGCAAATCTGGTAAAACCACATATGAAACATGACAAAGCCTTATATTACTATACTATATTATATTATTTCAGCTGTATTATAACAGAGACTAGAGCTGTCATAAACATGAGATTATAGGGCTGACTGACTAATCTCTTTGTATGTTTGATCTTGTTATAGGTTTTATGTCTCCTCCAGAACTGGGGGAAATCCTTGCACCGAGTCTGATGCTGAGCAGCCCGGCACAGATCCAGTGCACAGTCTCACGCTTTTTCCCTGACAGTCTCACTGTGAAATGGGTAAAGAAACTGAAGGACAACGAGGAAATAATTGAGACATGTGAAAAATACAAGATAACGCCCCACAAATCCCTGGAGCAGAGAGATAAGACATTTACCTGTACGGCGGGTCTGACGCTCACCCCATCACTGGAGGACCAAGGCTCAGAGATCATCTGTAGAGTTACACATCCCGGCCTGGAGCGGCCAGTGGAGAGGAGTACAGGACAGTTAAAAGTGAAGGGTAAGTCCAGGAGTGAGTGTAATCCCACCCCCAAGGAACATCCACCCGCTAACCATCTGCTCCCCTTCATCAACCAGTGCCGATCTGAGCTACAGCCACTGATTGCCAAGAATTATAATTTTACATCCTTGGCACCCAGTAATGGGATTGTCCATTAAGCATCCTATGACAATTTAATACATACAAATGTAAATAAATGTAGAGGGCCTATATAGAGACCCTGCTGTCATCCACACACATAATCTCTGTATTACAGATATGTTCTCTTTTTTCTCTTCTAGTAAAACCCACAACTGAGCGTCCCATCCAGCTCTCCATCACTGACTCCGGAGACGTGACAGCGGCTTTATCACTTCTAAACTTTTACCCCAGAGACATAATGATCACATGGAGCTATGGCCGATCCCAGGAGAAGCCATCAGAGGAGTCGGTCACTAATAATCCTGATGGCACCTTCTCCATTGATACAAAGTGTAACATCCCGAGGGAGATCTTTACCCAAAAAGATTGGAAAATAAAGGTGACCTGGAAACACGAAACCATGGACAAAGAAGAAAGCCGAGAGATGTATGCGGGGCATGAAGGTGAGATAACGATCCAGTGTGACTCTGGCTCCGCACATGCATTAATGCTCTTTTTGACAAGTCAGTGATTGTTCATTTTCCAGATTACTATGTGGTTGGGGCTTGACATGCTTTGGAAATAAGCAAATTAGTATTGTCTCAAAAACATAACCACTGTAATTCTAATGATTAGTCAGACACGTGAGGCCGAGTCCACCATAGCAGTTCTTACTTCCAGCTCCTACAGATTAGGGACCCATATATGACGCCCGTAATTCCACACAAGAACAGTGGTTCTTGCCATGAGACAACCTCTTTAAAAAAAAGTACACGTTCCTAATAACTGTTACCAAATATATATGATAATTATTGTCTGATTCTATCATTAATTTTTTTCTAGATTACCCATGGTGTCCAAGAATTGTGGAGATGTCTCCTCTGATTGTACAAGTGAACACACAGACCACAGTCACCTGCAAGATCTCAAGGTTTTTCCCAGATAACTTGGTGGTGACCTGGTACAAGAAGGCGAGGGGCTCCATGACACTATGCAGGAGTTACCCATACACAATCTCCTCTACATCAGAGAGAGAAGCAGATAACTCCTACTCCTGCACCTCCTCATTATCCTTCACAGCCACAACTCAGACTGAGGACCTCGAATTTATCTGTAAAGTCCCACACCCCAGCCTAAAGGATCCGATAGAGCGGAGCACAGGGAAAGCCATGACGAGAGGTGAGCGGAAGGTTTTACACCAAGTTTAAACACATTTTTGAATGAGATGATTCCAGAACAAAATGTTGATAACACGTTCCAATCAGCACAGTGATGATGTGTGCAAAATGCTGCAGAATTAATGGTGCTTATACTGTATAAGTAAAATGCTGTATGGCTCAAGGAATTTGTGGGGCTTCATCTGGAAATGTTGATCCAAGGGTGATGAGTGTGCACTGACATCGCTGTACTCCGATCAATCAGGGGGCTGCAGCGGATGTAGCACCACTCATCGCTGTCACCACTACCAGCATCCTCTGCCGAACTAGGGACAACATGGTTTCTTCAGAAATAAATAGCTTTTTGTTTACTTCTCTATAATAAGTTTTTCTCTTTTTCTCCCAGTGATTCCAGAGATGGAGAAGCCGGTGACGTTCACGCTCAGTGGAGCAGACAAAGTGCGGTGCTGCACAAGGTTTAAAAAGTTTTACCCATCAGATATTAAGATTACCTGGACGTACGGAGGAGATAAACTGATACCTTCCACCAGAAAACGTATACAGACGGACGATGAACAGACATTTGATGCTACAAGTGAATGTGAAGTTCCCTGGGATTATTTCACCTCTGGAGTGCGAGTGACTTGGGAGCATGAATCACTGACGTCTCCTCAACATCAGGATCTCTGTGTAAAAGGTAAAGCCCCGTACACACCAGTGATCAGACGGCCGAGCGCAGTAATGGCTGATCTACACTTTTAGTTCTCTTCCATCACTACAGTGATAGTGTCCACCAGAGATTATGATCTGCACTAGGAGTGATTCCTTCCATATGTGATGGGATCAGCAGGACAAGGTAGTAGGATAAACCAAAGAACGACCACCTGCATATCACATTGTAAGAATACTGATACCATGATCTTGTATGGTGGATTTACACCGGACACTTCTGGTTATATTCATTAGTACATGAATGAGGCCAGAGTTAGCGCTCCAGAGATTATATCAGTCTGTTAGTCTTATGTGCTTCTGATCTGACCCCAAATTTGTTGACAAGTTCGATGTAATCATTATGAAATTTGGAGACATGAAAAAATAGAGAAAGCAAAGGCGATATATCAGGATGGTACAAACCTCCAGAGAAATAGTGTGGAGTATAGGGGGTATATGAGAATAGGGGTATTCTAGGACAGGCACAACTCCATCCAGTAGACTGTGATCATTAGTAGACGATGTCAATAATGGAGCACCAATGCCACCAATACCTGAATCCCTCAGGAGCAGGGGCCAACATTACCTAGAGAAACTCAAACTGGAAAACAGTAACCAAGCAATTCAATACCTATACAAAAAATAGGAGTATGTGAAGGCACAATGGAGGTCGTCTTGAGCAGGGCTGTGGAGTCAGTTGTGGAGTCGAAGTTAGTGCCCATATTGGGTGGAGTCGGATTCAAGAAAATTGAGGAGTTGGGAGTCGGAGAGGTGGCTTACTGACTATGCAGTCAAAGTGGTGGAGTCGAAGTTGGTGTCCATTTTGGTGGAGTTGGAGTCGGATTCAGGAAAATCAAAGAGTCGGAGTCAGATGATTTGCTTACCAACTCCACAGCCCTCAAGGTGGATAAAATTTATATAAAACTTACATAAAAACAACACATGACAAGGATTTGAGCCTCCTTTCTTAAGTTAACAGAAGCACATAGTACACTATCTAATCTGTCTGACCCTGACTTATCTGTGCCAATGGTTCACTGCCAAATATTAGAACTCTTCTCAACATATTATTATTATTATTTTTTTTTTATTATTATTATTATTATTATTTATTTATATAGCACCATTATATTCCATGGCGCTTTACATGCTAAAAAGGGCAGACTAGGACAAGTAACATAGTAACAATACAAGTAACAATAAATGTTGACAATTCGGTTGTACAGAAACAAGAGGGGAGAAATCCTGTCCACAAAGGCTCACACTCTACGAGGGGTGGGTGGGGATACAGTTGGAGGGGGAAGTTCCAGTCGTGAGGGGGTGTGGTGGACCGGGTCTTATTGCAGGTGGTAGGCTTGGCATATGACATACAGTTACATTATATTTCTGACTTTGATGCAGGCTCTCCAGCCAAGCCTACATCTTTTCCGACAGATGATGGCTGAACAATCTACAGCTGTCAAAGAGCGAGAGAGGAGGGATAGAGAGGAGCTAGTCAGGCTTGATGAAGCTGGCAGGGTGCAGCCCAAATAGCTTTGACTCATAAGCTCTCACTGGGCTGATAAAATGGTTATAATAATACTAGTATTATAACCCATTGTTAGATAGATTTTCAAAGTATGTACGCCAGCCTCGTTATTAGGATTTATTAGGGATCATCAAGAGATCTACCATGGTAACATAGCACTATTGGTGGGTTTACAGACACAGATATCTGTGTCCAATATCTGAACAGATCTCTGGTTGCAGTGAAATCATGGACACATTGTTACATTTGTACACAGCCACAAAATGGAACAATGTGTCAATGATTTCACTGCAACCAGAGATCTGTTCAGATATTGGACACAGATATCTGCGTGTGTAAACCCACCATATAGCAATGAGAAATCTGGTGACAGATCCACTTTACCCCTGATTCCTGATGGTGACCGCAGCAGTGAAAAAAGCGACTATTTGTCATCATCTATATAGTCATATTACAAATTATCAGCTCGAGAAGACTCTGTTTTTATCTTTTCTATCTCCAGTTATTGTTTCTTCAGCCATATCAATCATCAGTCATTGTTATGTGATTTATCTCCAGATTTTCCTTGGCGTCCAGTCATTGAAGAAATAGACAAACCAATTTTCCTTGTGAACACTAAAGCCACATTACAGTGCAAAATCTCCCAATATTTCCCCAAAAATCTCACTGTGACCTGGTACAAGAAGAAGAGGGGGAATCTAAATCTGGATCAATGCTTTAGCAATGCACCCGCTACAGACAGGCAGCCTGATAACACATACAGCTGCACCGCCAGCCTGATAGTCAAACCAACCATAGAAGATGATGGAGCAGAGTTCATCTGTAGAGTGCAGCATCCCAGCCTGGAGGAACACATAGAGCAAACGACGGGACCAATACAAGTCTATGGTGAGAGCTTTCTAAGAAATGTCAAATAGTAACCAGAAATAATACATAATTAAAAAGTAAATATCATTTATTTTCATAAATCAATAGTACAAGTATTGATAAGAAATTTTGTAATATATTTTATCTGAGAAATCTGCTTATTTCTCCCTCTGCACTGATCTTTCAATCTCATATAAGAGGTAAATGCTATAATCAGTGACTACAGACTTTCCCATTACTGAGATAGGAGATGACAGTTGGTGCTAATAAAGTTCTATGAAGATGGGAGGAGCTAAAGGTGACACAGACACAATCTGTAATGGCAGCACAGTGTGAGGACAGTTATCTGATATTAGATACCTCCAAACATAAGTTAGGGAAGAGGGACACATCATCATCCTCATATTATATTGTTGATGGGGACAATACAAATCTATTATTTCAGCTTTTGCATTTTGAAACTCTAAAAATTTACTTTTAGGAAATTTACCAAATAAGATGAAACCTTCCCCTAATGTATCTGTGTAATGTGTGTTTTCTTGTCTAGCTCCCCCAGGATGAAGGACGCCATACAATGGTCTATCGGTCCGGGAGGAGATGTTGTCTGTTCTCTCTATTTGCAGAGTTTTTACCCCAAGTCTATAGACATCAGGTGGAGCTGCGGCTCTAACAGTCATGTGGAATCCACCTATGAAGAGAACGCTGACTGTACATGTAATGTGAGGAGTGAGTGCAGAGTCGCTCAGCAGAACATCAATGACCCCAACTTTAGGATCACAGTAACCTGGAGACACGAATCAATGGGAGAACCGGAGACGAGAGATGTGAACTTAAGAGATGCAGGTAATACAACTTGGAGAAGACAATGCAGTGACTGTCGTGTCCTTAACGTTTTATGTAATGCCAAAGAACCAAAAAATATACTCAGATTTCTATTGAGCTGAGTCAGCAGATAAATTAAATGCACACCCCCCAGTTAGAAATACCTTTATAATAAAGCATTAATATATACAAGAGCCAGAAGGTCCTGCAACCTATCTGCTATACAATGTATACAGATGACTCTTCCCACAGTTCAGTGCAATGACTGAGCCGGGCTGGTAGAGATAAGCTAACTGATTTACTGCAAAATTAAATTAAATAAATTTTGTAAGAATTTTAGAGACAAATTATATTTCAAATTTGTAAGATTACAAAAGCCAAAGAAGGCTCACATAGCCTCAGATGACTGTACATTCGTGTGATCCTTTGCAGAAGTGAAAAGTTTATTGTCTTGTGTCTAGTAGTGACAAGGATTGCGACAGAAGGACGTTTCGGCCGACACACCGAAGGCCTTTATCAAACACTCACTTGCATTATTATATTTATCAAGCTCCTCTCTTGCATTTGGTTTTCGAGGGTGACCAGCCTTCTTGGGAGACTTGAGAGAGTTTGTGATGTTGTAAAGATGCATTATTCTAGAAATCACAGACTTGGAATGACTATCTTCTGTTGCTATGGCTGATAGGGTGACCCCATCCCTTCATCTGGACACCCTGCTGCCGGAGGGTTTCAGTCACCATTTTTGCAAAGTGAGTGCAAACTGGAAAGTTAGGCTGCCAGTTACATAGGGTTTGTAAGGAAATTAGCAGCAGGTGCCAGATTAATACCAATAACTTGCAGGTATCTGAAAGTGTTGTGTAATTTTGATCAGTCTTAGGGTACCGTCTCACCTAGCCATATCGGCGGCAATTTTATAGGCAATGCAGGGGCGTGGCCTATCGCTGCCGACAGCGCCGGTGCATCACCTAATGTAAAGAGACGATGTCGGCGCTAACAATCGCCTTAGAGTGGTCGCCTGGTTTCTCAGCAGTGCTCTGAAACCAGGCGAGCACTCTGGGGCGATGTGTACACATCGCCCCATGTTACATGCCGATCGGCGATGTTACAGGCGATGAGAGCCATAGGCTCCCATGTTACAGGATCGCTGCTGTGGTTTGTGGACACCCCAGCGGCGATGGCGCCTGTGACATCGCCGGTGCATCGCCGCGTGTGAACACGTGACGGCAACACTGGAGGGGCGCTAAAAACGTGCGCGCCCCCCTGCGTCGCCGGTGATATCTCCGCCGATATGGCCAGGTGTGACGGTACCCTTATTTGTTTATCTCATTTACATTTTTATTCTGTGCTTTAGAATATATTCAATTTATGAAATAAGCTTAAAATACTGATAATTTACTCATGTCAGGATATTTTCACAAAGGAAAACAAAATGACCTGAACATTAAGGAATTTGTGTGTTCTCTAATTTTAAACACCAGTGTATGACTTTTTTGTTCATTCTGATATTTTATTGATTCTGTTGTAGAAAATACATCATTATTGCTGCAATTAAACTTCTCAGTGATGATGGATGTAGACTATGTGCATGAGGTCATCACTCTCCAGTTTTGGTTTCTCCCTATATTTATAGGTCTTCCTTGGCGCCCAACAGTAAGTGAGATATTCACTCCGATGATGAGGCTGAATGAAGATGTGAAGTTGCACTGTGATATCACTGGATATTTCCCCAAAAAACTCACCGTGTCCTGGTTAGTAAAGGAGCGAGGATGCAATGATTATGTCCCTGCAGATCAAGTCACGTATCACTACAATATGACTCCCGAGCAATACTCTGATAGCGGATACCGCTCTACAGCCTCATTACATTTCCGCCCATCATTCCGTCTTCATCATGGGGGTTGGATTATGTGTAAAGTAATGCACCCCAGTCTGGGCGCCGCTATAGAGAAACGTGCAGGACCCCTCCTCATAACATGTGAGTCTTGTTTTTCAAATAGTTATAATATAAATGCTCTTGATGGCTTTGTTCCAGGATAAAGTATGATCAGAGATACAATTCTCCATCTAGTGTTATGTCACCTTCTTTCTGGTGATCAAAATGGCATCAAAGATAAAATAAGAAAACCTCATTAGCCCTTCAAATAGAATGTCTCGTTGGGAACGGTTATATGGAGCCACCACAAGACCTGCAACCGCTCCAAACAAATCCATATAGGACAGATGCCGGCTGTGTTATACAGCCAGAACCTTCCTCTATCAGCTGTGATTACATAGTGAAGAAATAATGCCCAGAATATAATGAAGAGCTGCTGAATTTATTTGTTAAAAAAAAAACAATTGAAGGAGTTATTTGCTTTGGACATTCCCTATTTGATAGAAGGGGCCTTGGATAAAGAAAATCATAAAGTGTCTAATGGTCAGGACCCCCAGTGAAAAGCTGCTGATTTACCTACCTACCTATATTTAATTTCCATACAGCAGCCCCCCCAGAGGGAACACTGTTGTTACGCATTTGCTCCTGGTTTAGGCTCTGCTCTAGGACAGGTTTTGCTAGTAACCTGGCATGTTTCAATGTGACGAATGACCTTGGCCTACATAAAGCAGCACTCCAGTGTTTTTTTAATTATTCTGCTGGAGTACTCACAAGTTAATGCATCTCTATGGGGGCGTCATTCTGGACTTGTTTTGTTCTCGTCCGGGCCTCATTCTGGCTCTCATAGAGATGTATTGAGACCTTGTGGCACAAGCTAGTGCCGTGGGACCGGAGAGGCATCAGCAAAACGTTGGAAGGTGAGTATATGACTGAGGGCAGGGGACTTAAATTTAGAGCGCCACTCCAGTACTGCAAAGAAAAAATGCTGGCGTGGTGTTTTAAGGGCTCCTTGGACTCACACATGGACCCAGGGATTGATGGAGACCTCCCCTGTTTGTGAAGGACTGAGCAGAGTCAGTTTGTTGTGCTGCATCTGGGAACTCCAGAGTCTTGTCTGCAACCTTCTCTGGGTGTTGGACCTTTTGTCTTGTGTTCACCTTTGTGTTTTGCGATCTTGAGGTTGTCAGACTTCCCTGAGACCTCATTTATCACAGGTCTACGCAATGCTGCTGCCATCCCTAATTGCTCAGACCATTGTTCCGTTTTTGTTCAGTATCTTTGCTACCTGTCTGTCACGCAGGACAAGGGAAGCATCCAGCAACCGTGCGTCCGATGTCCGGCGCACAACACAAAAACAACAGACAGAGAGACACCAAAGGGATAAATACAGTGGAGGGCCCTGCTCATAGGGAAAGGGGAAGAGGTGACATCCTGCACTCACCTGTGGCTGTGCCCTGATCTCTCTACCTTCCCAATCCGACTTCTTTCAACCTGTCGCCAAGCTGGATACCTAGTCCCTCGCTGACCCTGATGTTAGCCCTCAATAGGGAATGGCTGATGGGAGCACTAGTCCTCAACCACTGTGATAAAGGAGACAAGAGGGAAGAGGAAGTCAGACAAGGAACAACAAGGCAGCAACTTCACGCCTGCTGCCACTTCTCCTAGGCAGTAGACGGCTTAGTAACAGGTTGTGCAGAAAGCTTCCTTCACCTCAGGAAGCTTTTGGCCAAAATGAGTTTAATCACCAGCAGAGCATGCTGGGATCATGACACTTTATAAAGGGGAAGGTTGTAATCACAGAATGGCCACACCTGCACAAGACCTAGCTAGGTTGCTGGCAACAAAAGCTGAGATTAACTCCTCAACTGCCAAAGGAAAGAAACATGTTTAATATAAAGTCTCACTATAAACCATGAGACAGAGGTCCAAAACCAGTCACAAGTCTCCCAGGTAAGAGAGACCATCGTGACACTGTCAGTTTTCCATTTGTGATTTCCTGGACTTCATTAAATTGTTATTTGTTCCGTAAACTTCATCTGGATGCTGCACCGGCGTCCATGTGTCCACCTGGACCAGTGGGCTTAGGGGATCCACTGCCATCATGTGAGCCCGCCTCATGTAACAACTATGAATTTTCACATCACTGGATTATCTATGCAGTTCAAGTCCTTCATCCTTCAGAGCGAGAGACAATCTATAACAGCTCTCTACGATGGCCAAGAGATGAGAATGCTGAAGAGAGGACTGCCTCGTCTATTAGTTCGAAATTCCCTAAAAATGAGTATCTAAACTGGACATCCCCTGTAAAGGTTTCATTTAGGCCTCCTTTTGTCCATGGTGTAACATTATATTTGCTGGCAAAAAAAGCAGCTCCATCATGAAAACTAAGGCAACCGCTATAACTGCAGGTCTGAGCTGCACCGGACATCAAAATATAAGAGAATAGCGGGAAATGGATGAACGAAAATGAGTTTTCTAAGTTGGACAACATCCATAAAGTGATCCCCGATACCTGATTCATTCTCCCTAGACTGCAGGCACCAGGTATCAGATATTGGCTCCGTCATTTCTGGTAGGTAGGTTTTACTCTAAAATGCTGCAGAGTTTCAAAGGGAACAAAACATTTAAGCTCCAATAATCCGGTCCGTGGAGGTGGCTTCTCCCTGCTCCTCTTACTTGAGCGACATGTTTCTGCCTGAGCTTTTCTCCTTGTGGAGAGTGACATGCCAGTAATGAGGAGACTTAAAAGCTGAAATGTTCCTCTGGGAAATATCCAATTTGTCTCTTCAGAGAGGATCAATAGTACGGAAGGAATAAAGGGTTAATCTGCCAGGAAGATATCAGTACTAACAGGATGCCAGGAATGTGATTTATTTTGACACATTTCAGTCTCCTTCTTCAGGAAACAGAAAAGGAAACTTGAGTTCTCCAAAACGCGTTAAAATAAATCACATTCCTGGCATCCTCTTCAGCCTCATATCGATTAACCCTTTCTCCTTCCGTACTATCGATTCATTTTGAAGATTGTGGCAGCCATATTCTACTGGTGCATCTCAATGAATTAGAAGATCATCAAAAAGACAATTTATTTCAGTAATTGAATACATAAAGTGAAACACATCTATTATATAGAGTCATTACACAAAGAGGGATCTTTTTCATGTGTTTATTTCTGTTAATGTTGATGATTAATGAAAACTCAAAGGTCATTATCCCGGAAAATTAAAGTAGGGAGGATGAAGGGTCTGAGAGCTAAAATATTCCCTAAATAGGTATCAGAGGCTTCACCTTGTGTGGTTGTGAGAGTCACAACCACTATAAAAGCAGATCACGGCTGCTGCAGTCCCAAGTGTTGTGCAGATAGAGGAGGGAGGATGAAGGGGTAAAAACCGCACTGCCGTATTCCACCAGACATCAAAGGGGGATATAATCAGGGCCGCACCGTCCATTGGACAGTGTGAGCCCTGTCATTCAGGCGGCAGCCGGCAGGGGGAGCGGCTGTGCAGAAGGGGGCGGCGCCTCATGCAAACAGCCTCCCCCTGTCATGGCGCCGGCCACTCACCCCGCGCACCGGAGGTAAGCGGCGACCGCCGGGGGAGAGGCACAGAAGGGGCGGCAGGGGCCCCAGGCATCAATAGCACCCCCCCCCCGTACTCGCGGCCGGCAATCACTGCCGCGGCTCAGGCGGCAGTGGCGACCCGGTCACTGTAGAAGGGGCGGCAGCCCCAGGCTTCACTAGCACATCCCCCCCCCCCCGTAATCAGTGCCGCGGCTCAGGCGGCAGTGGGGCTAGGTGCACCCCTGGATATAATATTGATTTATTAGTCAACATGGCAATATTAGATTGAATTTTGATGATATTATAATTCATTGAGATGTAGTAGTAGATGCTTTTGTTGGTGGTTGCAACTGTTTCACAACTATTTCAGGTGAGCAATTCCACTTACAAAAAGTATCTAATATCTTGGATAAAATCCAATGTACACCTATCTGTTTTTCCACTTATCTGTATCCTCTTCAGAGAGGAAGACAACTTGAACTCTAGCACCACCAATTGGAAGTAACAATCCTAAAAGTCAATATCGACCCTCTAATGAGCGTTGTGATATGACTTAGGATTTATAACAGATCAGAATCCCAATTTGCAGACATGGTGTTTCGGACTGTTTGCTCCTCGTCAGTGCAAAGTATGAGATCTGATCTGGCTGTGTGAGAGGCCAAGTGGGGTGTAAGGAGTAAGCTTTTCTCCCTGTGGGGAGTGACACACCAGATCCAGGAAGCACACATATAGGGAGAGACCTGTCACTGAGGTGGATTGGACTTGTAGAACTTTCTCCCTGTGAGATATTTATACCCACATTACAATATTCTCCATATTTCTCTATTTTCAGTGCCCCCGGAGCGGAGGGAAGGACCAACAATAACCCCCTGTGACACAGACCAGGTTCTCTGCTCTATAAAGATCAGAAAGTTCTGTCCTAAAAAAATTAAAATAACTTGGAAGAATAAAGAAAGATGTGACATGACAATGAAAACAATCGTTCAGGTGAATGAAGAAGAGGAGGAGGCGTATGACGCCATCAGTGAGTGCAGGATTCCCTGGACACAGCTCAGATTTCCCCTGCAGGTGACATGGGAGCACGAGTCTATGGACAATCCTGAAAGCGTCCAACTAAATGATACAGGTATGGACAACCGGGAAGAACATAGAATAATATGATACTGCAACAGTGAATGAAATAATGTCTAGGAATAGAGATGAGCGGACTGATTCACGGAGGACTGAGTTTGAGTTGAATTTCCTCAAATTCACGGTTTCGCACAAATTCAAACATTCTGAGATTCGATTCCCAGTTCCTCCCCCACAAACAAGACGACTAAGTCTTGTATCTCTAGTGGATCTCTAGTGGATTCTCTAGTGGATCTTCACTTACTGTGAAATCAGACTGGCTGTATAGTTCTGATATTAAAAATTAAAATTTTATAAGTCCAGTAAGAGCTCATGAATCCCAGTGTATTCAGTCCTTTCCCCCTCACCATGACTAACGAGCTCCTCAGAGTCCCTCCTCCTGCTGAGATCTCATATTGTTCAGTACAAGCTGCAGCTGTCAGTAAAGAAGACGGCAGCAGCATGGAGGAGGGACACTGAGGAACTTGTTAGTCAAGCTGAAGGTGGGAAAAGTCTGACTACTAGGGTCCTAAAATTCTCACTTTAATAGTAAGATTTTACAGCCACTCTGACATGGATTTTCAAAGTAAGTACACCAGCCTCCTCTGAATCTATTAGGAATCATTAATCTGTTAAGTCATACAATTTGTATTGTGAAATCTGGTGACAGATCCACTTTACACCTGATGCCTGACAGAAACCAGAGCAGTGTAGAAAGCGGCTATTCGTCATCATCTCCAAAAGAAATTACAAATACTGTTTTTTTTCTTTAACCCATCGGTCATTTTTGTGTGATTTATTTCCAGATTTTCCTTGGCGTCCAGTCATTGAAGAGATAGACAAACCAGTTTTCCTTGTGAACACTAAGGCCACATTACAGTGCAAAATCTCCCAATATTTCCCCAGTAATCTCCCTGTGACCTGGTACAAGAAGAAGAGGGGAAATCTACATCTGGATAAATGCTTTAATATTGCACCCACTGCAGAGAGGCAGCCTGACAACACATACAGCTGCACCGCCAGCCTGACAGTCACTCCATCCATAGAAGATGATGGAGCAGAGTTCATCTGCAGAGTGCAGCATCCGAGCCTGGAGCAACACATACAGCAAACGACGGGACCAATACAAGTCTGTGGTGAGAGCTTTTCTAGGATTTGTCACATACCAACTAGACGTAATATAGAATTAAAGGTGATCTGTGAGGGCAGCACAGTATGGGGATGGGTGCACTGTTCTTTTATTGTATGCTATCACTTGTGAAGAAGAAAATCCAGCTCCATGACTAACATCAACTTCTTTAATGTAGAGAGTCCAAAATAAAAAAAATACAACAAGCTAAAAAAATGCTGTTGTTTTAAAGTCAAAAGAACACTTGATTAGTCACTACAGTGAGATCCTGTGATGTCTGGTGAGATCGTATAGTCGGACTGCCATGGAGTGTTGTGGGAAGCCATACAACATGCTATTTGGAAGCTTGCCAACATGTCAGGTCCTTTTACAGGCAGTTTCATTATGTCTGGACTGCCCATAGATTCTAAATGTCTGGGAAGTCCACACTTTACTCTGAAGTGACGTTCTAAGATGTCACTGCAAAGTAAACATCTTACAGTACATTGTGAAACTGTGGCGATGGGGAATTGGCTGTCAGAAATGGCCAGATTCCTCACAGAGAAGGAAGAAATGCTTTATTATCAGGCTTACCTTCCTCTTCAACATATAAACAGCACTGAACACAAGTCCTGTGTATACAGATTAAGAATCACTGACAGTGCTTCCTCCTCTGGACCCAGTGGTCTTGTGATTGCTGTCTGTAGGGAGGGAGCAGGAGTTCCTCTATCCTAGGAGACCCAGTTAGCCCCACTGCTGTAATTCTTCTGTTACTGGGGCTAATATACCAGGTCCAGTTACAGGTGAAATCAGCAATAAATAGAATATTTATAAAGGTTTTATAATACTATATGGGGGCACAATGTGTAGAAGAAATGAAAGTTAAAAAAAAGCAAGTAGAAAATAATCAAAAGTAAAAATAAACATGGTCTGTCTAAATCACTGTTTGGTTTCTCGCCCACTCCCAACACAAAATACTATTATATAATGGAAAGGGAAACACAATTTAAAATTGTTTTTAGTGGTTATAAAAAAAATTGAAAAAATACACATTTTCTTTACAGTTCCCCACGGTATAGGGGAAAAAATCTAATATAAATATTACATAAACTGTAATTTCCATGTATGACTTAAAAATGAGGCAAAAATTATTATGAATATCAGAATAAAAAATTGTGTATCGCTGTTAAAAGGGCATGTATGATAAAATCCGAAAATATGCCTGTTTTTGTTTTTGTTACATACTGTACTTTTTGTATTTTTAAACTTAGAAAATAAATCCTAAAATATTAAGAAATTTATTAAACCAGATATGTTTTTTCCTCTTATGTATCGGTATAACGTGTTTTCTTGTCTAGCTCCCCCCAGGATGAAGGACCCCATACAATGGTCTATCGGTCCGGGAGGAGACGTTGTCTGTTCTCTCTATTTGCAGAGTTTTTACCCCAAGTCTATAGACATCAGGTGGAGCTGCGGCTCTAACAGTCATGTGGAATCCACCTATGAAGAGAACGCTGACTCCACGTGTAATGTGAGGAGTGAGTGCAGAGTCGCTCAGCAGAACATCGATGACCCCAACTTTAGGATCAGGGTAACCTGGAGACACAAATCAATGGGAGAACCAGAGAGGAGAGAGGTGTACCTAAGGGATGCAGGTAATAAGACTCTTATCACAGCTTAGTGTAATGACGGAGACGGCAGAGATGAGCTAATTAAATTGCTGTAAATTGAATTTGTATATAATTTAAGGGAATTCACTGGACCCGTTACGTTTCAAGAGTTGCTAATTTGATCAAATCACTAATGTACATCCACTGCCATATTACAGATTGCAAAACCCAGAGAAGGCTCATGTGACCTCAGGAACGCACACTTCCCCATAATGCCCTGCAGCTGTCACATTACAGGATATAGCGTAGCCATACAGGAGAATCTATCAGAGCCTGTATAAAAGTCAAGGCAGGGAATGCAGCAGCCATTTTGTGATGAATCTGGACATCAGAGCTTAGCCAAACACATAAGACCAGAAAGTCATAAAACACAAAAGTAACTGTATAGATAGTGTGTGACAGCTCAGCAGTGGAAAACCGCTACTATTCATTACCCATAGTCATGTATGTTGAGGTCACTTTGACATTACTAAGGGTTGATTTACATTATCATATGTGCAGAATTAACTGGCCCCCAATTGGTAACATAGGAAACACTTTGGTATAAATGACTTTTCTGGTAATTCCGATATTTAATTGATTCTTTAGTAGAAAATACAACATACGGTAAATATTGTTGCCATTATACAGATGAGTGGTAACAGATATATACAGGTTTTCACTCTCCAGTTTTGGTTTCTCCCTATATTTATAGGTCTTTCTAGGCGCCCAATAATAAGTGAAATATTCACTCCGACTATGAAATTAAGTGAAGATGTGAAGCTGCACTGTGACATCAGCGGATATTTCCCCCAAAAATTTATTGTATCCTGGTATGTAAAGGAGCGAGGACGCAATGATTATGCCCCTGCACTGAATATGTATCAATCCAAGATGACACAGGACCCATACTCTGATAGCGGATACCGCTCTACAGCCTCATTACATTTCCGCCCATCACTCCGTTATCATCATGGGGTTTGGTTTATGTGTAAAGTAGAGCACCCCAGTCTGGACGCCCCTATAGAGAGAACCGCAGGACCCCTCCTTATATCACGTGAGTCTTGTTTTTCTTACACATAGATCTAATGATAAGAACCTTCGTCCATATTCTATTGATTTCCTCACCTTAAGATAACATATGACTGACTTGTCCGACTTGCAGAATGACGAGGGTGAAGAGTTCTCTCTAGTGTTACATCCCTTCTTCCTGGTGATCACAAAGGAATCTCAAAAAATACTAGAAAAACCTCTTTAGCCCCTACGACATGAATGGCTCTATGAGAGTGGTTGTATGGAGCCGCCTAAGACTCCTACAAACAAACCCATAGCGGGCAGGTGTCGGCTGTGTTACACTGCCAGCACCTGCCTCTACTAGAGAAGAACTAATGCACAGAATATAATGAAGAGGTGCTGAACGTTCCGTTAAATCAGTGTTTTGGGTTTAAAGATCATGTACTGTATGTGAGTATTAGGCATATAAGGCATATAGTTACATACTGGTGGGTATGTGCCTTCACCTGTTTTTAGCTCCACTGCGTCACCATGTGACTGTTGTTGCAAACTGAAAAATCAGGGGTTCATGTGTGAAGTCACTTGTTAAAATGTTCTCAATGCAAGTCTATGGGACATAGAATGAGGCTCTTTAGTTATGAGTTCCGTATGCTTTTTTTTTTTAGAAAAGTGACTTTTAGAAAACATAGAAACACATCGGCTAACAATAGCTCTTATACGGAGCCATTGAAATACGGCTGAAAACAGATTAATACGCAAGTTAAGTAAGCACCTTGACGATTCGGACCCCAAGTGCCAACCAGTCAGGACCTAACTGTAAAACTGTTTAATCACCCTATAGCACCCCCACAGGAAAAACTATGAATTTTCAGCTCTTATTCACATCAGTGGGTTGTCTATGTAATTCAGGACAGGATGAGTCTTTCAGATCCAGAAACAATCTATAATAGGTCTGTAATATGGCCAAAGGATGAGGATCCTGAAGACACATCTCTGTTAGCTCAGAATTCACTAATAGTGTGCCTAATAATGAGTTATCTCACTTCCACATCCCCTATTTAGGGGGTATTATGTTCATGCCTCCTCTTCTTCATGGTTTTGTCTGGCATTACAAAGATTTTTTTTGCAAAAAAAGGCAGCTCATCTGTCACTCAAGAGGAATGGGGCAGGGATGAGACGCTGAGGAACCAACTTTTGGACTAGTCACTAGCGCATCATAGTATTCAGCCGCCCTTCTCTGTAAATGTGGTGGCCACATGAGGAACTGCAGCCAGGTAGAAGGAGACATTTTGTGCACCAAACACCCTCACAGCACACACACCCACTAGAGCACAACACCCAACCCAGGACTCTAGGCGGGCAAGGGGTGGTGGGGTTTAGAGCAAAGTGGGTGGGAAGGTAGGTCAGGTGGTAGACCAGTACAAAAGGAGGAAAAGAGGAGGAAGGAGTTAGTAGGCCATAGTGAGCTGACAAGAACAGACAAGACCAGTGACAGAGAGTGACACTTCCCAGAGGGATAGGGCTCCCTGGAGACGCAGAATCCACAGTGACACAGATCCATGGAGAGAAAGCTCGTCCATAGCCTGCAGCCCAAGGGAAAGTGAGGACAGAGACCGGACCGGTGCCACCGGGTCCGAGGAGTACGGCAGCACTGACTAACTACCGGCGGGGTAGTTTCCCTTTGTTGTACCTGGGTAATCACACGGGTCGGAAGGAGCCCGGTAATCCCTTGAGAGACAGGGTTACCCAAGGCTAGGCTGGGACCAGAGTGTCGGCTCTGGGTGACCGAAGCAACAAGCAGGTACATGAACATACTCGAGGGGAACACTGATTCCAAGTGAGTGTTCCTACCACACGGATTGGAGGCTCAGCAACATTATAGGTTCCGGCTAGTTGCCCACACACACAGGGGGAACCAATACAGAAGGGACCGAGTTGTCGTCATACAATCCACTAGGAAGAAAGAGAGAGAGAACAAGCCTGGAAGGTTACTGAGAGAGAGTGAGGGGTCTCAGGAAGATAGCCTGGCTGCAGTGGGTTCAAAGTGTCTGGAGTTGACAGTGAAGGAGAACTGTGTTAAGAACTGAATTGTTGGAACTGTTTATACTGAAGGACATGCAAGTAAAAGCCGGTGAACCCTGCTTCAGTCTCCCGTGTATGATTCCAGGTATACAGAACTGTTTTACATCCTTTCACCCTCTCAGGAGCAGCCCCGACCCGCGGTGGGCTCATCCACCTTGCTGCAGTATCCATCCATCCTCCTGACAGAAGCACACTGCAGCGGTGGTCCCCTTTACTGACCACAACCCGTGGGTGGCGTCACAGCAATATCCCCTGTAAATACCCCTTTTACTTGTGAAAACCCGGGACACGGTCCGGACCAAGACCGCTGTGGTATCCCCAGCAGTACCCCGGTCTGGTACCGAGAACCCCGTCCCAATGGGCTCCACATAAACATTTCAGAGTAAAACATCAACCAAAAATGATGGAGTTGGACTCAGCTTCCAGTGGTTCAGAGACCAATAATCAGCTGTCAGGTTCCCTTTAAACGTACTTTACTACCCAAACAATTCAGTTTAGAAATATTCTTGTACAGATTCTACATATTCTGCCCTCATTTCTTATTACGGCGGCGCCTTTCTATAACTTGTAGAACTTTCACCCTGTGAGATATTTATAACCACATTACAATATTCTCCATATTTCTCCATTTTCAGTGCCCCCGGAGCGGAGGGAAGGACCAACAATAACCCCCTGTGGCACAGACCAGGTTCTCTGCTCTGTGAAGATAAGAAAGTTCTGTCCTAAAAAAATTAAAATAACTTGGAAGAATAAAGAAAGTTCTGAAATGGCATCAAAAACAATCGTTCAGGTGAATGAAGAAGAGGAGGAGGCGTATGACGCCATCAGTGAGTGCAGGATTCCCTGGACACAGATCAGATTTCCCCTGCAGGTGACATGGGAGCACGAGTCTATGGACAGTCCTGAGAGCGTCCAACTAAATGATACAGGTATGGACAACTGGCAAGAACACAGAATTCTTTGTCATATGAACCCAAAGATTTTCACTTCAATGATGGAATTAGATATATGTATGGAAAACGGCCATAAATGGAATCACTGGGCCTATGTAACAAGACGGTGATATAAAATAGGTATAGCAGAGGATTAATTCATGGTTAGGATAAGGGGAGCAATCAGACTTATCCTAATAGTGTGAAATCCCGGCCAGAATATGCATTTAGCTATCATCAAAGGGACTTCTTGGCTTGAGCTATATTTCTAGTCTCTCTCTGTGACTTCAGATTGGTGAATCCTAACTGTTTGCACTGTGCGCACTGTCAGCATTGCCCTTAATAGCCAGATCAAGGAGACGGTCACATAGCTGTCAGTGTGTGATTAGCATACTGGTTGTAGTTTGCCGACTAGATTCTCACCCACTTCTCAATGTTCTGGGGGAAGAAGGTGAGAGTTCAGTCAACACATGACCACCCACTCAATCTGACAGTTGAGGGGAATCCTGACAATGTGCACATCAATCTGCAGCCATATGAGGAGACTGCAGAAATGCAGCCCAAGTATGGAAAAACCCTTTGATTTTAATTAAATGCGTTAAAAAATACAAAAAAGATGTATATACCATATATACTGAATAAATATTATATTATACACACACATATGTTCTGGTTAAAGTCCCCTAAGTAAAGTAAAAAAAAAAAAGAAAAATTCATATGCATATACAGTGCCTTGTGAAAGTATTCGGCCCCTATATACAGTGCCTTGTGATAGTATTCGGCCCCCTATATACAGTGCCTTGTGAAAGTATTCAGCCCCTTGAACTCTTCAACCTTTTGCCACATTTCAGGCATCAAACATAAAGATATAAATTCTAATATTTTGTGAAGAATCAACAACAAGTGGGACACAATCGTGAAGTGGAACCAAATTTATTGGATATTTTAAACTTTTTTAACATAAAAAACTGAAAAGTGGGGCGTGCAATATTATTCGGCCTCTTTACTTTCAGCGCAGCAAACTCACTCCAGAAGTTCAGTGAGGATCTCTGAATGATGCACCCATCAGCCTTATCAAAGGAATGGTTACATATTCCTACCCTCACCCTGTGATAGAGAAAGTCTTGCACTGGCACCTTTAAAGATAGTGATTCTGACTAGACATGATAAAGTCTTTTGAAATTAAAATGTCCCAGCTTTGCATTTTTACAGCAGTGGTGACTATCTTGAGAACAATAGGCCCTAGAGAGCCAGTCTAAAGCTTGTGGACATGCTTTACATATGTGGCAAATATACTGCAGATTGGTCCAGTTGTTTAGCCATAGAGAGATCAGACAACATTCATTTCTGTATCTAGTAATAGAATTACCTAAGCTTTACATGGGTGTACTTAGTATGAAGGGGTTGTCTATTACTTTGACAGCCCCTTCTCATTCCCCATGTGCATTCCCGAGGCCCACGTGACATTGTTCTGACATTGTGACTAATCACTTTCCTTCTCTCCGCCTTCAGACGGTTAAGTAATTAACAGGAAGTGAGTTCTCCGGCTGCCACTCACTTCCTGTTAATTGCTCCTGTGTCCGAAGGCGGGGAGAAGGAAGGTGTTTGGCCACGGAGCTTGCGTGTCATTACAATGTTATGTGGGCCTCGGGAATGCACCGGCACTAGAGGGGAGTATAGGCTTTTTTATTTTTATGGGGACGCACATGGTGACCGAGAACGGGTTGCCCAATTCGTGAACAATCCCTTTAATTGTTTGTTGTTTGCCATGATTTGGTAGTATCTTCATACAGGCTGATCGGAATCTTAAACTAAAAACCTCTTGTTCGGTTTTGTAAATGTTTGCCTAATGGCACTAGATCAGAGTATCATTTTTAGATGTGTTGTCCGTATACAGTTCTGAAATATATCTTTGTGTTGGTGATATGTTTTTTCCTCCTTGAATATCTTGAACTGTAGGTTCTAGAGAGCTGGAACCCAGTATAAAACCTTGCCTGATTTACCTATGTGCCAAACTTGGGGCAGATTAGTCCAGTTTGGTGGTAAATTAAAGTTTATTTTTGTGTTGCATCTTTTGGTGAATATCTATAGAATGTTAAGTCTTAAGGCCCCGTCACACCCGGCGACGGAGCTGCAGATGTCAGCGGCGACTGGTGGGTGCACGCACGTTTTTGGCGTCCCGCCAGCGTCGCCGTCCCCCATTTACATGGGGCGACATCTCCAGCACCGCGCCGGCGAGCTGACAGGTGGCATCGCCGCCGGGGTGTCTGAAAACCCCAGCGGCGATGCAGGACAATTGGAGCCTATGTCTCCCATCGCCCGACAGGTCGCCAGCGGCCGGTTACATGGGGCGATGTGTGCACATCGCCCCAGATCGGCCGCCTGGTTTCACAGCGTTGCTGTGAAACCAGGCGACCTCCCAGCGGCACCGACATCGCCCCTTTACATGAGGCGACGTACGGGAGATGACACCGCCGATAGGCCACGCCATTACGTCGCCTATGTAATAGGTGGTGATGTCGCCCCGTGTGACAGGGCCTTTAGAAAGCTAAAATCTGCAGAATTGCCTGATTTACCTACATGCAAAATTTTAGTGCAGATTGGTCCAGAAATCAGAAAACAAAAATAAATTAGTATAAATGTAAAGATATATGTTGCTGCTGTGCAGGAAACACAGTTAATTCTTTTGGTTTAATAAAGAATACTCATTCTGTCCTATTATTACTCTTCACAGAAAACCTTCACCCCCTGGAAACTCAGAACATGCAAGATACCACCGACCAAACTTCTTATACACCAGAAGACAATGAATAGAATTTCCATCATTATGTGTAAAAAAGTGGCTCTCCGCCGTCTGTATCTGCAGCTTGCATTCTTATAATATAAAGTGTGTGACACTGTTAATACAGGGAACCAGTCATTAATCACTTGGTAAATTATGAAATTGTTGAATGTGTCTAAACACCATAATTTTTGTAATAAAGAAGATATAACACTAATTAAACTTTTTGCCGTGCAAATAAATATTAAAAACCACAAGCCACCATTCATCTGAATAGATCCTCTATGTGCAAGAATAAAGTTAAAGGGAAGAGATAGAAAGGAGCCCACCATTTATCGTAGCGTCAGCTGGTTCTTGACCTTTTCCTCATATCTCCAAAGCTCATACTATTCTGACCTATAATAGTGATGTGTAATCTATTATATAATCACGAATGGGTTTTTTGCCCCTTTTGAGTCCGCTCGCGCTGCGAGTCAGCGTGGTCATGTGGATACGACCGAAGCATTGGCCGCACAGCGGCCATTGCGAGCAGTTCTAAGGCGACTCGCTATGCCCGCGCAGCGGGCATGGCGAGTCGCCTTAGCAGCGCGAAGCATTGGCCGCGAAGCGGCCATTGCGAGTCAGAGACTCGCTCTTCTAGAATCCCGATGCATCTGCATCGGGCACCCAGCTAGTTACATTATAATTGAGAATCCCTTTAATACTGCATATGTTTGTTTAAAAACAACAATAATGATCATGATTAAATCTACTTTCTATCGCATCATTTTTCATCAGGTCATTATTTGTCCTTGGGATCCATCTTTGTTTGTTTTTTATCGTTTAGTTTAAGGAGACCCAATTAACTTTTATTACGAAACCTGTGTATATGTGAATGCCTCACAAGGGTACCATGACGGAGAGGGTTCTCCTCTTTTTCAGGTGTTAGAAGATTGCAGCTCATGGTTACACGCACTGTTGCACTGCCTGGATCTGCTTTGCTTTCTAGTTAGCTGCGCAGATATTCCTTGGTCCAATGCTGCAAGGATTAAGCAGTTCTTTTTGTATCCTAAGCAAGAAATAAAAAGAAGAGAAGGAAATGATCCCATAAGAAGAACCTGGTGGCCTAATGGGGACAGAATTAGGAGGTGAAAAGGGGGTCGCCTCTCACCTGTTGGGGTTGTGCACCTCCGCACCTCAGTGAAGCACGTTTTTCGGAGGCACCTGTCGCCAGCACCACTTGGACACCGCTCTCACCGACTTCCTGTAAATGGCCCGGTCACAAGGGTTTACGGTCATGTGACTCGTGCGTCACGGGATCTGACATCACCGCAGGTCCTGTGTTGCCAGGGCTGCTCCGTATCAGGGGATTTGAGGTTTGACATTGGACACCTACCCAGATGGTTGAGAAACATCCCCTATGGCCAGTATTGGTGTATTCGTAAGAATTGTACTTGTCAAGAAGACTTCGAGAGGGAGGCCACAATTTTGAAAGATAGATTCATTCAAAAGGGTACCCAAAGACACTGGTTAAGGATGACTACAGTTGTGGCCAAAAGTATTGACACCCCTGCAATTCTGTCAGATAATACTCAGTTTCCTCCTGAAAATGATTGCAATCACAAATTGTTTGGTATTATTATCTTCATTTAATTTGTCTTCAATGAAAGACACAAAAAGAATTGTCCTAAAGCCAAATTGGATTTAATTCCACCAAACATGAAAAGGGGGTAGACAAAAGTATTGGCACTGTTAGAAAAATCATGTGATGCTTCTCTAATTTGTGTAATTAGCAGCACCTGTAACTTACCTGTGGCACCTAACAGGTGTTGGCAATAACTAAATCACACTTGCAGCCAGTTGACATGGATTAAAGTTGACTCAACCTCTGTCCTGTGTCCTTGTGTGTACCACATTGAGCATGGAAAAAAGAAAGAAGACCAAAGAACTGTCTGAGGACTTGAGAAACCAAATTGTGAGGAAGCATGAGCAATCTCAAGGCTACAAGTCCATCTCCAAAGACCTGAATGTTCCTGTGTCTACCGTGCGCAGTGTCATCAAGAAGTTTAAAACCCATAGCACTGTGGCTAACCTCCCTAGATGTGGACAGAAAAGAAAAATTGACGAGAGATTTCAACGCAAGATTGTGCGGATGGTGGATAAAGAACCTCGACTAACATCCAAACAAGTTCAAGCTGCCCTGCAGTCCAAGGGTACAACAGTGTCAACCCGTACTATCCGTCAGTGTCTGAATGAAAAGGGTCTGTATGGTAGGAGACCCAGGAAGACCCCACTTCTTACCCCGAGACATAAAAAGCCAGGCTGGAGTTTGCCAAAACTTACCTGAGAGCCTACAACGTTTTGGAAGAATGTTCTCTGGTCAGATGAGACAAAAGTAGAGCTTTATGGGCAAAGGCATCAACATAGAGTTTACAGGAGAAAAAAAGAGGCATTCAAAGAAAAGAACACGGTCCCTACAGTCAGACATGGCGGAGGTTCCCTTATATTTTGTTAATAGAATTACCCCACGTTGTGCTGCACCAAAAACACCCTGTGTGAATGTAGCCTTAGGGAATTAAGGGTGTGATAGCATTTTTGTTGTAATCTCTAGGGATTGCCTCACACTATCACAATGTCCAGGTCAGGTAACTGAACATGTGAACGTAGCCTTAAAGAGGTTTTCCCAAGAGCAGAGTTAATTTTAATTAATAGATCTTGGAATAATAATGATTTAATGTCTTTTTTTAATTAGCGCATTTTTCAATTATTTACTTTTGGTGTGTTATACTTTTGTGATTGTGGGCCTGGTGTTTGTGGATGATTCATCGATTGTGACTGCAAAAGAAAAACTCACTAAATTTTGGCCCAAATTTAATTTTTCTACTAAATATTACAACAGAAAATTATGAGTAATGTGGACCGCGGAAGGAAAGGAAGGAAGGAAGGAAGGAAGGAAAGGAAGAAGAGGAAGGAAGGAAGGAAGGAAAGGAAGGAAGGAAGGAAAGCAAGGAAGGGAAGAAGAGGAAGGAAGAAAAGGAAAGGAAGGAAGGAAGGAAAAGAAGGAAGGAAGGAAGGAAGAAAGGAAAGAAGGAAGGAAAGGAAGGAAGGAAGGAAGGAAGGAAGGAAGGAAGGAAGGAAGGAAGGAAAGGAAGGAAGGAAGGAAGAAAGGAAGGAAAGGAAGGGAGGGAACGAAGGAAGGGAAGGGAGGAAGGAAAGGAAGGGAAGGGAGGAAGGAAGGAAGGAAGGAAAGATGGAAAGGAAGGAGAGAAGGAAGGAAAGAAAGGAAGGTTAGGAAATGAAGGAAGGAAGGGAAGAAGAGGAAGAAAAGAAGGAAAGGAAGGAAGGAAGGAAGGAAGGAAGGAAGGAAGGAAGGAAGGAAAGGAGGAAGGAGGTTGGTTTAATGTGAGTTTTTCAAGTTGCACATCATTTTATCCACAACATGTTAAATCACAAGACTGAAGGTGAAAGTGAAAGTAGACTTTTCCCATCAGATGAACATGGAAGCCTCGCCTGTCGTCCTCCTTGTCCTCCTGCAGACAGGTATGTGTGTGCAGTTTATGTTATTAGCAGAAATTAGTGATGAAGACGATGAATAATTGTCCAGATCCGGGGCCGGAGAGGAGGCGGCAGAGCAGACACTGTGCACATATTACATGCCAGATTATCAGAACAAAGGACAAAGGGGAGAAATATACAAACATGCATGTGATGAGGGGTGTAATATGAGGAGAGGATGTGATGCTTTGTCTTTGCAGCTTTTCTATATGATCATTCTTCCAATTATCGTTGCCTGAATTAACCCTCTGTATAACAGGAATGAGGGACTTTTTGTCATAATACGACGCACAACCTATTGGTTTTTGTTTCTGAAAAGAAGAAAAAAATCACCCTTTCCCCTCCTCAAAAATTCCCTTAACCCCATGTTCAGTGTAGGGAGGAAATCTGGGAATATGTGCAGAAAATTATCTACAAGAGAACCGCCAAGATCAAGACTATGATTCACAACAGATGTCCAACACTAACCTAAGAAATACAAGAAGCTGAAGTCCAAAGGTTAATGAATGGAGAACTGAAGACTAATTTTAAAGGGGTTTTCCCATGAACAAAATTAATTTTAATCAGTATATTTTGGAATAATAATAATTTCCACAACTGAATGTTATATAAAATGGTCCTGTGCCTAGATAATCTTATATACAGGAGCCTCTCAATGAATTAGAATATCATCAAAAAGTGACTTTAGGGTACTTTCACATCTCCGGTTTTCGCCGATCGCAGCAGATGCGGTGAAAAAACCGCATCTGCCGCGATTAACGCATAACCGCTGCACTTGCGGCAAGCCCCATACAATGTCTATGGGGCTTGCGGCAGGTGCGGCAAGTGCGGTATCGGCACTTGCAGCAGGTGCGGCCGCAAAAAAAACGCGGCTTACCGCGTTTTTTTTCGCAGCCGCACCTGCCGCAAGTGCCGAAACCACACTTGCCGCACCTGCCGCAAGCCCCATAGACATTGTATGGGGCTTGCTGCAACTGTGCCGCAAGTGCAGCGGTTATGCGTTAATCGCGGCAGATGCATTTTTTTCACCGCATCTGCCGCGATCGGCGAAAACCGCTAATGTGAAAGCAGCCTTATTTTATTAATTCAATGCATAAAGAGAAACACATATATTATATAGAGTCATTACACACAGAGGGATCTATTTCAGGTGTTTATTTCTGTTAATGTTGATGATTATGGCTTACAGCCAATGAAAACCCAAAGGACGTTATCTTAGAAAATTAAAGTAGGGAGGATGAAGAGTTAAAAAACGGCGCTGCCATATTCCACCAGACATAAAAGGGTGAATATAATATTGATAGTTAACACGTTTCAGGGCTCCCAGACCTCTTCCTCAGGACAAATCAATATCATATTGCCATGTTTCAGGGAGTCCTGAAAGGCGTTGACTAATAAATCAATATTATATTCAGGGGGGGACTTGACTACTATCTAATGTATATGGGGGACTTGACTACTATCTAATGTATGTGGGGGACTTGACTACTATCTAATGTATATGGGGGACTTGACTACTATCTAATGTATATGGGGGACTTGACTACTATCTAATGTATATGGGGGACTTGACTACTATCTAATGTATATGGGGGACTTGACTACTATCTAATGTATATAGGGAACTTGACTACTATCTAATGTATATGGGGGACTTGACTACTATCTAATGTATATGGGGGACGTGACTACTATCTAATGTATATGGGGGACTTGACTACTATCTAATGTATATGGGGGAGTTGACTACTATCTAATGTATATGGGGGACTTGACTACTATCTAATGTATATGGGGGACGTGACTACTATCTAATGTATATGGGGGACTTGACTACTATCTAATGTATATAGGGGACGTGACTACTATCTAATGTATATGGGGGACTTGACTACTATCTAATGTATATGGGGGACTTGACTACTATCTAATGTATATGGGGGACGTGACTACTAATGTATATGGGGGACTTGACTACTATCTAATGTATATGGGGGACTTGACTACTATCTAATGTATATGGGGGACTTGACTACTAATGAAAATAAAAATGATTCTATTAATGTCTGATTAAAGTTACAAAAGAAGGATTACACCAAAGTACAAATAACACGTGGTGTATTCAATAGCACAATAACAATACTGAGTCCCAAGAATTTCTGGATAACATTAATTATATCTATATTGATAATTATGACCATAAATCTGTTATTTGGTGTTTAATTCTATAGACCCGCATACACATTAGACTAACAATATTGACTGGTTTGGCTTAAAATCTGTGTATGGGGCCATCATCCGACTTTCTGGTGGGGGTACATGTGATCACACATGTCTGATTTTGGACTACCGGAGTTAGTCCTAACTGCTGGTCGATTGGGCAGTCAACAGCTTTCACCATAGAGAACACAGGAGTGCTTGGCCAAACGAGCGCTCCTGTGTACGGGAAAGTCGGCTGATATGACTACCGGCCGAATGATCGGTCAATGCATTGTTTGGCCTACACACATCTAATGTATATGGTCGGTTATGTCTTCTCTCTTTCTCTATAGTTGCGTCTTTGAAACTGCTTGTCCCGCAGTCTCATAAAGCCTGGTTGGGGAAAAATGTGCAGATACCGTGCTCGTTCTCTGTGGATAAACCTCCCGTCGACCATTCACTGCTGAAGATAATCTGGTATTTTCAAGGAAAACAAGTCCTAAGCGTAGATGACAAATCAGAGAAGACGACAGATCCTAGATTGTTCTATGTAGACAGATCCTGGGATGGGGGAGCCGATCTGTCTATTTCTAACACCTCGCTCTCCGATGGTGGACTGTACAAATGCTCTGTAACATACAGCAACCAAAGAAAGGAGGCGGAAGTCAGGCTGGACATTCAAGGTAAGGATTCATGGATTTTCCTACAAATATTTAAGTAATTAATTCCATTGATTGAGATGATCTTGTGGTTGTAGCTGTTGGATCCAGGTCTGTGGAGTCAGTAAGCCAAACATCCAACTCTTCAAATTCCCTAAATTAAACTCCGACTCCACCAAAATGGACTCCAACTCCACAACAATGTCTGTAATGTCAGTAAGCCACACATACTAGTCTGACTCCTCAATTTCCCTGAACCCAACTCAGACTCCACCCAAAATGGGCACCGATTCCACAGCCCTGGTTGGATCTCACAATAATAATCAGTTAGAAGGTTAGAAGGAGATGTATAGCATGGCGGAGACTCTGGTTGCATCTACTCTCTTCATAATATCAATATGCTGTAGCAAAGCAAAGGAACAAGGAATATCCTCAGTGGAAGCACATTTATGAGTATGCTTTGATTGCCGAGTTGCATATTGACGATCTATTCTTATCGGTCATAAAGCGGTTATATCATGAACCAAACTTGTGCCCTCATGTTTAAATAATATATTTCCTTGGTTTCAGCATCTCCACAGGTAACAATCACCAGTAGAACAGTTGTACTGAATACAGAAAGCGTCCTGTGTTGCTCCGTCACTGGATTCTACCCGGTGGACATTGATATTAAGTGGTTCAGGGGTTCAGAGAGGCTAAGTGATGTCACCGAGGATCCGCCCCTGAGGAACCAGGAAGGGCTGTATAATGTGAACAGCACTGTGACCATCACACCCACTGAGGAGGACAGAACGCAAAACTTCTCATGTAGAGTCCAGCATGAATCTCTACAGCATCCTCTCCAAAGAATATTTCAGCTTTTTTATGGAGGTAACCAAATATAACTAAACAAATACTGACCTGGAACTGAGACAGATCTTAAGTTATTGTTCACAGTGACTAAGTCATCTTGTTAATTTACTTTGTTGTACTTTAAAAAATGTTTCATGTATATATCAAAAAATTTAATTTGTTGAAAAAGTACTAAAAAGGTAAAAATTATGAATGTACCATGACGCCTATCAGCTTTACAGACACAACTTCTCCTAGACTATACATCAGCTATGTCTGCCACATATGGTAGAATTAATAGAATAATAATTGATATACACCAAAACACGCATGTTCTAAACATAAAAAGTATTTAAAGGGGACTAATAATGATTATATTGGTTTATACCACACTCATCATTCCTCTCTCTGCTTCCCGTTAGTTAATATGCTTCCACAATGGACACACTAAGGCTGGCTTCACACCACGGTTTTGTTCCTGTCCGTGGGATCCTGTTTTTTGCAGGACCCACGGACAGATTTGGATTATAAACTCCGGATACCATTTCTGTGTCCGGACCCAGGATTTTGAGGGATCTGGACACAGAAAGAGCTAGGGGGAGCCGAGCCAGGCAAGTGGTGTCGGCGCTGTTCACTTTCACTTTAGCAGTGTATCTACATATATGTATCTACATATACTGCTAAAGTGAAAATAAATTAAGGGATGGTTAAAAAAAAAAAATGCTCAACTGTCCGCCGAGGGTCCCGCGATGCGCGACTTCCACCTCCGATGACTTAAGGACCTTAATCAGCTGACTGGGAAGGGTCAGGGCAACACGATCAGCTGATGTGTCACATGACTGCATCAGAGTGGTTTAAATCGCCCGCCAAAACCAGTCGGTGGGTGATTTAAACCGTGCTGATGCGGTCATGTGAGACATCAGCTGATCGGGTTGCCCCACCCCTTCCCGGTCAGCTGATTAAGGTCCTTAAGCCATCGGAGGTGGATGCCGCGCATCGCGGGACCCTCGGCGGACAGGATAGCATTTATTTTTTTATTTTAAACCGTTTCTTTATTTAATTTCACTTGAGCAGTATATGTAGATACACTGCTAAAGTGAAATTATGGGAACAGAACAGGTTTAGTGTACTGAGCATGCTCAGTACACTAAAACCAGATCAGGGAAACAATTCTCTTTTTTCTCGGATCTGGCACCCATAGACTCCCATACGGTCAGCCGCGTTTTTTTTTGCGGCCGCACCTGCCGCAAGTGCCGATACCACACTTGCCGCACCTGCCGCAAGCCCGCATAAACATTCTATGGGGCTTGCCGCAACTGTGCCGCAAGTGCAGCCGTTATGCGGTAATCACGGCAGTTGCGTTTTTTTCACCACAACTGCCGCAATCAGCATTTACCGCTGATGTGAAAGCAGCCTAAAACATACATCTTCTAAAATATTTTGTTTATAATGTCCTGATGATAAAACAACTTTACTATTTTACTTTATTTGCAGCCATTCCAATGATTCACATCCTTCCTCACACATTTATAAAGAATGTAGAACAGCCATTGGTCTGCCTCGTATCTGGATTTTCCCCAGAATCCATTGTGGTGAATTGGTTTTTGGATGGGACGCCTATGGAGAAAACCGAAATAAAAAGACTTAATGGCTCAGCCTTGGAAGCCGTCCTTCATCTGACGCCAATGGAGGAGAACTGGGGCAGGGAGGTCTCCTGTGTGGTGGAACATGAAACCCTGCTCCAACCACGGATGGAGAGCCTGATCATACATGGGAAAGGTGAGTGAAAGTCTGATAATTTTGTATTCTGAATAATAGATTGACTACATTGTGCAGAGAACAGAGTGAAAGGCTCAGATTACTCCCCTAAACTACTACTAACAGGGGATGAGATGCAGTAATTCTGTTAGAGCAGGGGTCCACATCTTGTAGCTCAGGAACCACATGTGGCTCATGAGCCCGTGATGTGAAGCTCGCAGCTGTCTACCAGCTTAGTGCATAAGCACCAGGTCTAGCAACAACTATGAAGAAAAGGTCTCCAGATGGTTACATTTGTCAGTAGCACCATTGAGAAGCGCAGATCGGAATGGGGGAAAGATGGGAACCCTTGGATTTTGGTATACTGCCTTGGTGTGAGTTCTGTGGTAAAGCTTTGACTGTCCTAATACTGGTAATGAAGACTCTTGGTGTCATCACTGTGAGGGTGGTGAGAGCAGGATGTGGCTCGTGAATCTCTCAGACCTGGATATGTGGCTCATGAATCTCTCTAAAGGTACTGTCACACGTGGCGATGTCGCCCGCGACATCGCCGAAAAGTAACGTACACCGATGTTGCGGGCGACATCGCAGGCCAGCTGTCACACAGCACGACGTTGCCAGTGACGTGGCGGCGATGCGGGCGGAGCCGTCGCTCGCTGGGCTGGGCTCAGCTCAGCGAGCGATCCTCAACAACGCTGCGATATAGGCTGTATCGCGCCGCCAACAGTGTCAGACGGTGCGATCCAGCCTAATCGCTGGTCACAGGTTGACAGGTTTATGAACATGTTCATAAACCTGTCAACCTGCGACCAGCGATAATTTGCAGTTGCATCGCGCTGTCCCACAGCGCGACGCACTTTTGATATCGCCCGCGACATCGCTGTTACGTCACTTTTCGGCGATGTCGCGGGCGACATCGCCACGTGTGACACTACCTTAAGAGTTGGATGTGGCTCACAAACCTCTTTCAAAGCTGGATGTGGCTCATGAACCTCTTTCAGAGTTGAATAAGGTTCATGAACCTCTCTCAGAGCTGGATGTGGCTCATGAATCTCTCTCTCAGAGCTGGATGTGGCTCATGAATCTCTCTCAGAGCTGGATGTAGCTCATGAATCTCTCTCAGAGCAGGATGTGGCTTATGAACGTCACTCAGACCTGGATGTGGCTAATGAATCTCTCTAAAGGTACCGTCACACGGGGAGATATCGCCGGCGATGTTGCCGGCAACCGAGGGGCGTGGCCAGGTTGCGGCGACATCGCCGGCGAATTGCCGCGTGTGACAGGGCGATAATCAGGCGATGAATCGCCTGAGTCACATCGCCAGGTTTCCCAACAATGTTGGGAAACCTGGCGATGTTGCTGAGGCGATCATGCCTGATCGCCCTGTGTAACGCGGCAACCCGCAATGTTACGGGCGATTCCGCCTATCTACAACATTGCGGGTTATCGCTTGCTGGGTTGCTGGGAAACCCAGCGAGCGATAGCCGCGGCAACTAGCCGGCGACATCGCCGGTAAGTTGCTCAGTGTGACAGCTCACCGGCGATGTTGTCAAGGATGCGCGCTCCCGCGATCGCCGGCAACATCGCCGGCGATATGTCCCTGTGTGACAGTACCTTAAGAGCTGGATGTGGCTCACAAACCTCTTTCAGAGTTGAATAAGGTTCATGAATCTCTCTCAGAGCTGGATGTAGCTTATGAACCTCACTCAGACCTGGATGTGGCTCATGAATCTCTCTAAGAGCTGGATGTGGCTCATGAATCTCTCCAAGAGCTGGATGTAGCTCATTAACCTCTCTCAGAGCTGGATGTAGCTCATGACCCTCTCTCAGAGTTGAATGTGGCTCATGAACCTCTCTTACAGCTGGATGTGGCTCACAAACCTCTCTCAGAGGTGAATGTGGCTCATGACCTTCTCTCAGAGCTGGATGTGGCTCATGAATCTCTCTCAGAACTGGATGTAGCTCATGAATCTCTCTCAAGGTACCGTCACACGGGGAGATATCGCCGGCGATGTTGCCGGCAACTGAGGGGCGTGGCCAGGTTGCGGCGACATCGCCGGCGAATTGCCGCGTGTGACAGGGCGATTATCAGGCGATGAATCGCCTGAGTCACATCGCCAGGTTTCCCAACAATGTTGGGAAACCTGGCGATGTTGCTCAGGCGATTCTGCCTGATCGCCCTGTGTAACGCGGCAATCCGCAATGTTACGGGCGATTCCGCCTATCTACAACATTGCGGGTTATCGCTTGCTGGGTTGCTGGGCAACCCAGCGAGCGATAGCCGCGGCAACTAGCCGGCGACATCGCCGGTAAGTTGCTCAGTGTGACATCTCACCGGCGATGTTGTCAGGGATGCGCGCTCCCGCGATCGCCGGCAACATCGCCGGAGATATGTCCCTGTGTGACGGTACCTTTAGAGCTGGATGTGGCTCGTAGCCCTCTCTCAGAGCTTGATGTGGCTCATGACTTTCTCTCAGAGCTGAATGTGTCTCGCGACCCTCTCCCAGAGCTGAAAGTGTATCTTGACCCTCTCTCAGATCTGGATGTGGCTCATGACCTTCTCTCAGAGATGGATTTGGTTCGCGACCCTCTCTCAGAGCTGAATGTGTATCTTGACCCTCTCTCAGAGCTGGATGTGGCTCATGACCCTCTCTCAGATCTGGATGTAGCTCATGACCTTCTCTCAGAGATTTGGTTCGCGACCCTCTCTCAGAGCTGAATGTGTATCTTGACCCTCTCTCAGAGCTGAAAGTGTATCTTGACCCTCTCTCAGATCTGGATGCGGCTCATGACCTTCTCTCAGACATGGATTTGGTTTGCGACCCTCTCTCAGAGCTGAATGTGTATCTTGACCTTCTCTCAGAGCTGGATGTGCCTCATGATCCTCTCTCATTGCTGAATGTGGCTCTCAATGTCAGAAAGGTTGAGGACCACTGTGCTAGACTATGATATTAGAAGAAATAATTTACAGATCACAATATCATCTTTTCTAATTAAACTGCATTAAAGTGATGTGAAATTGACGTAGACTAAAGTGACTGCCAAGGAGCCCATGAATTTGCAAAAATGACAGAGTATAACGTACTGCACTGCACATGCCCAGGAGATCACAGTCTTTTTTAAATGACAGATGGATTATATCAGTAATACCAGTAATTAATGATATTATATAATTTTATCATTGCACAGGTATTCCTATTTGGCCACTAAACATTTCAATTGGCTCCTTCATCTCATTTTCTTTGGCTTTCTTGTTTCAGATCTGACACGTAATCATCTCGTTGTCATCACTGCCATATTCCTGTGTGCGCTATTAGGAGCCGGGACCATTTTATTTTATGTGTACAGATACAGACAGAAACGTAAGTAATTAACCCTACTTCTAATATAAGAGGATTCAGAATCTAGATGCGGCCAGTTATTATCAGCCAGTAGTGAGAATCATTGTGGAAATATGGGCTCTTCTGTGCAATGCTGATAGAAACAGTGACAATCCAGCAACAGCAGGAAACAGGAATTGTGTAAAACACAGTTTTATTCTTCTGATAAAAGTCCATGACTAAGGCTTCCTAGCTGAAACGGTAAGCCGGCATCACACCACGGTTTTCAGCTGTCAGGTTGGATCCTGTTTTTTGCGGGACCACGGACAGAACGAGACAGATAGCAGAAAGTGTGGCCAAATATTCCCTCCGATCCTGTTTTTTGCAGGATTCCTTTTTCTGCTGCTGTCCGCAGTGCTGAAGTCTGCCTGTGTGTGCAGTGCTGCTGTCCATGGTGCTGAAATCTCAACTGTGTGTGTGTAGTGCTGCTCTCCATGGTGCTGAACATTCAGCAGTGTCTCTGAAATGCTGTCCATGGTGCTGAATGAGCACGGCAGCAGTTGAGAGCCTGCGCTGTGATGTACATCGGATCCAGGAAGCGATCCAATTTTCTAACAGATTCGGCACCAATAGACTCCCATGTTATGGGCACAAGATTGCCCCGGATCCGGGACTGTCCGATTTTGTCAGATTTTTGCACCGAGCCAAAAAAACGATGCTGACTATGATTTTGTGTCCGGTGTAAAAAACAGACAAAATCTGGATCAGGGACAAAAAGCACAAAACCAGATGGCCAAATAGGACCAATCCGGCACCATAGGGGCAAAACCGGATCAGGTTCTGTCCGGTTCATACCGGACAGAACCTGACAGCTGAAAACCGTGGAGTGAAGCCGGCCTAAGACTTGGTCCTGTGTTCTGCTTTGGGGCTCACTAATGCTGCACTGGACTTTTAATCAAGAATAAAACTGTGTGTTATAAACAATTCCTCTTTCTGCTGTCACTGGATTGTACCTATTTTTATCAGCATTGTCACCCAAGGCCAAGGGCATTCCTCTGTGCACCAGGAACCGGATCCATCAATGCTGGAGGAAGACCGCGGTGGGGTGTGCTGAGAAAAACTTAATTTTTTCTCTTCTGTGCAATGTGATACAAAATGTAAAATCTTATTTTATCTTTTAAAGGGGTTGTTCACTACTTGGAGAGCCCCTTCTCATTCCCCATGTGCACCCCAATACAAATAAAAACCTATACTCTCCTCCGATGCTGGCATGGTTCCAGCGATGTTGGAGCTCGCATTCCTGGGGCCCTCGTGACATTATTATGACACACGAGACCTTTGACCAATCAGAGCAAGTTTCCTTCTCCCCGCCTTCGGACGCAGGAGAAATTAACTTATCTGCAAGCGGAGAAGAAGTGTGGGGAAAGTGGGCTTGTAGTCATAACAATTTCATGAGCCCGGAGTGCCGCTCCACATCGCTAGAACAGTGCGCACCATGAGTATAGCTTTTATTTCATGGAGGAAACGGGAAATGAGAAGGGGCTGTCCAACAACAAGCAGTCCAGTAGGTGATTCATTGCTAAAGTCAGGAGTCTTGGCTGTGTTCATCCTTTAATGACGCATCTTCCAGTCCCATCGATCCTCTGCAAGAAACATGCGCAGTAAGAATGTAGTTTTGGGTGTTATTAGCACTTTAATATTTTTTGTAACATTTAATTGCACCTTTTGACAATTTTTTACTTTTATGCTGAAAAATCTTTTATTCATCCTTTTAATGACTTTGCTCAAGGCATCGATTTGTTCAACAGGCTCGTTATGAACCACTTAGTGTTTCTCTTGGTGTCAAAAGTGAGACATTAGGGACCTGCTGATAACAAATATCCATAGTATATAAGAACAGCAGGTGGAATTCTATTGAGTCATGGACTTTATAGTTTCCATAGTAACCAATTATTTCTAATTCCAAAATCGATTGATTGCAAATTTTTCTCTACACGTTTACATCTCTGGATAGTAGAAATATAGGAGAAGGAAGGATAGAGGAAAGATGGAGAAGATAGAAGGAAAGAATGATAAAAAGATAGAAGGAAAGAGGGAAAGATGGTAAGATAAAGAAGTAAGAAAAAGAGAAGGATGGAAAGAAGAATAGAAGGAAGGAAGAATGAAGGAGAGAAAGAACAAAAGAAAGACGGAAGGAAAAATTTAAATAGTAAAAAGACTAGAGTGTGATAGTGATTAGAGATGAGAGAACCGTTTGATGTTCAGTTTCAAGAGGTTCCAGCCAAACATTTTGGTGCAATGTTCATGACTCCGAACTTGATCCAAACCTCACTGGAAGTCACTGATTGGCAGTTCAGCTCTCGACCCACACACAGTTAGCCATAAGTAAAACACTTCCCGGGGTAGGAGGGCGTTTTTTTAAAAAATTATTTTGGATGTACACTACACCCAAAAACTGTGCTTTTAAGGCCAGTGCGGGGCGATCAAACACTGTACCAACTCTACCCGACTACAACGATGCCTACTCCAGTGCTTTAGAATCGTAAAGCACCCGAACTACGAAAAGTTTACTCAACGCCAGGAAGTTCGACGAGCCGAACCCAACTTTTGAAAGGTTCGCTCGTCCCTAATACTAATAATGTAGAACATAGGAAGGAAGGAAGGATATGAAGAGAAGACAGAAAGAAAGAAAGAAAGAAAGAAAGAAAGAAAGAAAGAAAGAAAGAAAGAAGAAAGAAAGAAAGAAAGAAAGAAAGAAAATAGGAAAAAGACTAGAATTTTCCAGTGTAGAACATATACTACAACTGAAAAGTATTAAAATATAAAGGCAAAATGGGGACCTCTGGTGGGAATATGGGGGCACTCTGATTACACCTCACTGTCACAGGAGAGGCTGAGACAAAGATCATTATTTTTGCGCTCTTTTTGTATTTTTATTATACTTTTTTTTTTTTAAATAAAATTAACCTTAACATTTCATAATTACCAATTTTCTGCCAATTACCAGAATCACTTCCTCTCTCTTGCTTTTCTTTTCTGGACCTGCTGCCACATGTTAATGTAGAAATAGAACAAATCCCCCATCCCAGCTCCGATTCCTCCTCACTTTTGCCATAATTCGGACTTTTGCTTGTTGTTCCAGGTCATCCAAAGCTGAGACACATCACCCCCTCCGCAGACGGCAGCTTCAGTCTGAATGTGGATCATTTCTATCCTGAGAAAATCTCAGTAATTTGGGAAATCTTTCAACCTCCTTCTAGTAATAATACGAAGATCGTGCAATCTACAAACCTCATGCAGGAAAACCAGGACGGCACCTTTAATGTGATCAGCACCACGGAAAGTCTGAGGGACATGGTCAATGCGGGAGAGCACTATTCCCTGCGAGCTGCGGTAACACACCAGAAAACTGAGGCAACCGTTGTACCGAGAGTGGACTAATCAGGACAAGGACGACACAGGTAGGTGCTTCATCTCAAATACCCTGCAGAGGGCCCACCACCTCTTCACAATCACCTGCTTCTATTCCCTCTTTCCCCACCCTCCTCCTCTTCTTTGATGTACAGCTCTGGCTTTATAGAGTCAAAGAAGTATGGAGATAGATAAAATTAAGTAGGTGAGAAGGTGCACTTAAATGTTTGGTCCTGCCCTGATGGACCAAGCGCCTGTGCTTGGTTTGAACAATCATTCTGTGCTGACAGAGGCACTTTACCTGATTTTTCTGAAATGTTGGGATCAGTTGTAGTCTTTCTATCAGGATTCCAAACTAATGTTTAGTGCTGTCTGATAGGTGCAGTCAGGGGCATTACAACAGGGGTCGCAGCTGCGACCGGGTCCTGGGCTAGAGGGGCCCGCTGCTTCCGCTGGGTCTGTGACCTCGCTGAGGACGCAGATCCAGCTAAAATGCATCATGGTGCAGAAAACTGTTGGGTGCCTGTACTGTGATACACGCTGCCGGCACAAGTACAGTGGCTGTGAGCCATCACAGGAGCAGCAACAGGGGCCTGAGAGTGACGTCACTGTTATGCCCAGGCTTCCTGTCCCTGCACTCCGATGTCAGCTGCCGGGCCGGCCACAGTGTGCTGGCTAAGGGAGGTCACCGGGTGACATGGGAGCAGAAGAAAAGTAAGTGCAATGTTTTTGCTTTCACTTATGTGTTAGGGACAGAACGGGGACACATATACAAGGGTGGGGACCATTTAAACCAGGATGGGGACATATATATATATTGTATATAATCAGGGGGTGGACCATATATACCAGGAAGGGGAGATATGTACACAAGAAGGACCATATATACAAGGACAAGGAGCATATATTGGATTCCATTACAGGATGATAAAAAGTGAAGATTAATTTTCAGGCTACCTTTTCTGCCATACTCTGCTTCCAATTTTGCATTATTTCAGCCATGTCGTGGCAGGAATTCTAAGTTTCAATAGCAAAATAATCTCACACACTTTGTGTGCCTAAACATGACATTATTTTTTATCTTCCTTTAGGTTTTATGTCTCCTCCTGAACTGGGGGAAATCCTTGCACCAAGTCTGATGCTGAGCAGCCCGGCACAGATCCAGTGCACAGTCTCACACTTTTTCCCTGACAGTCTCACTGTGGAATGGGTAAAGAAACTGAAGGTCAATGAGGAAATAATTGAGACATGTGAAAAATATAAGATAATGCCCCACAAATCCCAGCAGCAGAGAGATAAGACATATACGAGTACGGCGGGTCTGATGCTCATCCCATCACTGAGGACCACGGCTCAGAGATCATCTGTAGAGTTTCACATCCCGGACTGGAGAGAGCCAGTGGAGAGGAGTACGGGACCGCTACATCTAAGGGGTAAGTGCAGGAGTGAGTGTAATCCTGCTCCTGAGTAACATCTACCCCCTAACCATCCGCACCCCGATCAACCAGTGCTGATATGTTTTGTCATATAAAAGTAATCTACAATTATTGATCTGCAAGAAATGTAGATTTCTAGTATTGTTATATATTGTCAAATCATTTGTTGGGACCTGTATGCAGACTCCACATTCAATAAAAGAAATGATAATGTGTATTACTGATTTATTTTTTTAATTTCTCTCCCCCAGTAAAACCCACAACTGAGCGTCCCATCCAGCTCTCCATCACTGACTCCGGAGACATGACAGCAGCTTTATCACTTCTAAACTTTTATCCCAAAGACATAGTAATCACATGGAGCTATGGCTGTTCCCAGGAGAAGAAGCCATCAGAGGAGCCGGTCACTGATAATGCTGATGGCACCTTCTCCATTGATACAAAGTGTAACATCCCAGGGGAGATCTTTAACCAGAAAGATTGGAAAATAAAGGTGACCTGGAAACACGAAACTATGGACAAAGCAGAAAGCCGAGAGATGTATGCGGGGCATGAAGGTGAGACAAAGATCCAGTGTGACTCTGTACCCACACATGATTTACAAGATGAGCGTCATGCTCCCTTCTCTTAATATACAGCCCCCCTTAACTTATACATATGTATATATCTTATGCGCTCAGTAGAGTATAACTCTCGGTCATTCTATGGCTTATCGCCCGCCATGCAGTTTTATCCCGCATTGCTTCTTTCAATTCATCAATGGTCACTCCAATGTTGCTCTTGATGGCGTTTGATCCAGCAGGTTCTTGGCCATCCTCCTCTACTTCTGCGCTGAACAATACAAGCACGATGTCTTTTTCCAATATATCCTTTACCCTGTTTCCCCTAAAAGAAGACATCTCTTATATATCTTTTTGCTCCAAAAAATGCACTATGTCTTATTTTCAGGGGATGTCTTAATTTTCCTATAATCCCTTTGCAGTCCCCAATATTCCCATGCAATATTCCTCCCCATCTCATTTTAGGGGAAACAGGCATAATAATTTTGTATTTCTATCATTTTGTTTCCAGATTACCCATGGTGTCCAAGAATTTTGGATATGTCTCCATTGATTCTGCAAATGGACAAACAGACCACAGTCACCTGCAAAATCTCCAAATTTTTCCCAAAAGACTTGACAGTGACCTGGTTCAATAAGAAGGGGGTCTACGTGATACAGTGTGTGGGTAACACATATGACATTACCAGTTCACAAGAGAGAGCAGCGGATAACTCCAACTCCTGCATCTCCTCATTATCCTTCAAGCCACATCACAGCCTGAGGACCTCGAATTTATCTGTAAAGTCTCACACCCCAGCCTAAAGGATCCGATAGAGCGGAGCACAGGGAAAGCCATGATGAGAGGTGAGCGGAAGGTTTTACACCAAGCAATGGTTTTTCATTTAATTTTAAAAAATATTTTTTTCACTTTAAGGGCTTCAGTTATCAAAAGTGTCTTTGTTTCCCACCGCAACCAAGACAATTTTCTTCTTTTCAGACAACTGCATTTATAAAATTTCTATCATGTTGAAGCGGCTGCATTCAGTCATACACTTTAGCCATAATTAGTTATACATCCGGCGGCTGCCTGCACGTGTCACAGTGGTTGTTACTTACTGAACTTACCTGTTCAAATGCAGTTTGTCTTCAAAGCTGATATATTATATGGCAATTTCTCCATCAATAGTTGCTAAGACTTACAGTATAAGCGATAGCAATTTTTGTGTAACCTTTGTATTGCAAAGTGTCAGGTACAGCACCTTCCAGAAATGTGGAAACACCTTTGGCTTTTATGTACGGGCATAAAAGGTGCCAAATTCCAAATCCAATCTGCTCATCAAAATATCAAACTATTGCAAACTATTATTTTACCTTCTTTAATAGAGGTTATTGTTATGACGGCAATATATTTGGTTACATAAATGGATTTGAAAGTGTTAAAATATTGAGTTTTTTTCAGTATATTTTTGAGTTTTTAAAAATAGTGTCCCCACTTTAAAATGCCGAATCACCATATCCAAAACTTTAGTTTTGATTTAAATGTCGTACCTGCAAAATATGGATCCATTGTTTGCATCGATTTGTGTACATATCACAGTTTACGGCTGTTTTCTTAACTTCACGTTGAACTTCTGTCTATTGTGTAGTCCGAAAATGAAGGCAAATAAGTCTGTACAGATAAATAAGTATAACATCTGTAAAAGGCAGAACACTGAGTTCTGATATCAATGTCTTTGTTGTGCCTCAGGATTCAAACCCAGCAACGCTTTGCTTTGTGATCGTCTTTCTTCTCCGCTGAGACACAGCTTGGTTCAGTCTCTGTCCAAGTGCTGATTATCTTTTATCTTTGTTTCATTCTTTTTCGGCCAGGGAGGTGTTTTCATTTGTTCATTTAGTTTATCATATAACATTTCAGTGTGGATATTTATACCTTCCCTTTGCTGGTCTTCCCTGCTGGCTATATTCCTAAGTGGATCCTGCATGGAGTTTCAGCGATACTGCCAAGGAATTATGCCGGTCAGATGGAGACCAGCTAGGTTCATTGCTATCACATCAACTCCTTTCTCCTGCCAATAATTAGGTAGTAGGTGGCTATTTGCAGATCCTTTAGTGTATGAGCAGTGAGACTATGGAACTCTCTGCCACATGAGGTTGTAATGAGTCAGTCACTACTAACATTTAACAAGGGCCTAGATGCCTTTCTTGAAAAGTACAATATTACCAGTTATATATACTAGATTCTTGATAGGGCGTTGATCCAGGGAACTAGTCTGATTGCAGTATTGTGAGTCAGGAAGGAATTTTTTTCCACAATGTGGAGCTTAGTGTTGACATATGGGTTTTTTGTTGCCTTCCTCTGGATCAACATGTTAGACCATCGGTTAACTAGATTGACTTAAATTCTTCCTTCAACCTAAAAAACTATGTTACTATGTATTCTTTGTTGCAGTAAGTCCTTTATTTTATTTCATTTGTATTTACATTTTATTTGTTGTCACCTTGGGATCTTTTCTGTCTCTGCACGCCTTCCTTAGTTAGGGTTACGTAAGGAGGAACAAAGAACACTCGAAAGCCTTTACGCAGCCAGGTCCGAGTTGTCATCTTCTAATTTTTTTGTTTGGGTTTTTCCCACCTACAAAGGTGCCACCAGAGACTGTGTAGCTTGGAACTTTAGTCTGTACAGGAACCGGTTGGGTCAGTTGCAGATAGGCCCTATTTGCCTGTGTGAGTAACCACATGAGCATAACAGTCTTCTTTCAGGATACCTCCTCCCAGATGGCCATCAAGTTGTTTTAGCAACTTAAGAAAGGACTTGGCCACACAAATCACAGCCATTAGTGTTCAGTGAAACCGCTATGGATTTTAAATTTTTTATTAGCAGGCCTTCTGCTTTTCTTTCCGGTCTTAGAGTTGAGATGATGCCTGAAACAGGAGTGTGGTCTATTTCACATACCAATATCTATGCACATAGAAAGACTTGTGGATATGGCGCCAACTAATCAATTTCTTTAATTGCAGCATAATTTGCAGAACTTGTGATAAAAAAAATATTAGGAAGTTTTATAACTTAATAGATTAGAACATTATAAACAGTTTATCACTTTTATTCCCAGTAATTCCAGAGATGGAAAAGCCGGTGAAGTTCACACTCAGAGAAGAAGACCGTGTGCAATGCCGCATGAAGTTAAAACATTTTTACCCATCAGATATTAAGATTATCTGGACATATGGAGGAGATAAACCGATACCTTCCACCAGAAAACGTATACAGACGGACGATGAACAGACATTTGATGCTACGAGTAAATGTGAAGCTCCATGGAATTATTTCACCTCTGGAGTGCGAGTGACTTGGGAGCATGAATCACTGACATCTCCTCAGCATCAGGATCTCTGTGTGAAAGGTAGAGCCCTGTACACACCAGTAATCAGACGGCCGAGCACAGTAATGGCTGACTTACACACAACAGTCTTTACACACCACCAAACTCAATGCATATCATTTATTTTTTTAGTGGGTCCACTCCAAAAACACCTAAGCTAAAATTGTTTAAAAACCACTTCAAACTTTTCTCAATTTAAATATATTGTAAAATCACTTTACTAATCTTAGGACACTGAGAATGGGTAAATCATAAATTCCTGAGAAGTATAAATCTTTATTAATAAAATTCATAATGTAGGAGGTTAAAAAGATTAAAAGGTGTCTCACAAGAGTCGGGACTCAAAGAGGTAACCTGGTAAGAAAGACTGTGCAACCAAAATCTGGGGATATGATAGGGGACAATATATCACCAGTATTTTTGCCCAGTGATTCCTACTATATATGCAGTGTAACCTCATGGCAGATAACAATAGTAATATTAGGTGCTGGGTTTTACCTCCACCTCAACGCACGTTTCACCTTACATCTTCCAGTAGTGTGTGCTGATTAGTATGTTCAGTCAAATCATATGCATCAGCATTTTTCTGCTTTGACAAAACTCTTAAAACTCTTTTAAGATGCTTCAAAAACTCTTCAGGATCACTTCAGGGAAACTCCATGGAGAAGCAGCATTTCCTTAAGCGGCTTCCACTAGAAATCTCATCATTTTAAACCCCTCAAAAAAACTGCACATAGTCTAAGAAGGGATCAACTACTGAATATATGTGTGGATCTACAGGCAAAAACATTTTTACATATAAAATATGATTGTTTATTTTTCTTCCAGATTTTCCTTGGCATCCAGTCATTGGAGAAATAGACAAACCAGTTTTCTCTGTGAACACTAAAGCCACATTACAGTGCAAAATCTCCCAATATTTCCCCAATAATCTCACTGTGACCTGGTACAAGAAGAAGAGGGGGAATCTGGATATAGTTAAGAACGCTACACCCACTGCAGAGAGGCAACCTGACAACAGTTACAGCTGCACCTCCAGCCTGACAGTCACTCCATCCATAGAAGATGATGGAGCAGAGTTCATCTGCAGAGTGCAGCATCCAAGCCTGGAGCAACACATACAGCAAACGACGGGACCAATACAAGTCTATGGTGAGTTATTCTCTAGCAATAGGTTAAGAAGTTTCCAATTATAATGAAGAAGCATAAAATATCCTCACAACCAGGGCTGTGGATTCGGTAAGCCAAACATCCAACTCCAAATCTTCAATTTCCCTAAATAAGGCTAGGGTCACACATGAGGCCTGGATCCGCTAAAAGCATTAGTTTTTCAACTTTGAATTTGTTGAAAAACGCATGCGTTAATGGATCCAAAGGCTTCAATGCAAAAATCGCATTGTGTAAAGTGCACAAAAAAAGCCATGCGTTTTTGAAACTGCATCAAAATACTGGGTGCAGTAAAAAAACGCATGCTTTTTTTAACATGGGGCCCTATGGGAAACGAATCTGTTAACGCATGGTACATATAGGTAAAAAAATCTGTATATGTAAGGAAGAAACAGAAAGTTTCTTCCTTACATACACATTGCAGAAAGCCACTGGCTGGAATCACATGCTACTAAATCTTGCCATACACATTAGGTGACTATTGGCCGGACCCAGTGACTCTAATGGGTACAAGGTTCGCCCGGATCTTCACCAATGGTATCTGGAAAGTAGACTCGGATCAGACTATTGGATTTCGGCATGCCCGATCCTTTTGTTCTCAGGGCAGATAAGCAGCCGCCAGAGGTGTCCAACAGCACCTTATTACAAAAAACACAACAGTGTTTTTGGGCAGAGGTCGGGAGGATAGCCATCAGATTAACAAGTCTCCATCCGACCGCTTTTTCAGGTGTATAATCAGCTTAGAACACCCTCATCCTCAGTAAGGATAAGAGGTTCACTAACACCGGAGATTATTCCTTCTGCTAAGACTATTTAAGTGTTTCATAATATCTTTAGCCGCACAAATTACTGCAGAGCAAATCTCATCAGCTCAGCTACTATTTATGTAAAATTCATCAAAAAATCCTCAAATCCTGCTTTTCGGTTTTCTCTATATTTATAGGTCTTTCTGGGAGCACAACAGTCAGTGAAATATCTACACCGACAATGATACAAAATAAAGACGTAAATCTGCATTGTGACATCAGAGGACCGTTTTCAGAAAAACCCACCGTGTCCTGGCTTGTAAAGGAGATAGGAAGCAATGACTATATCTCTGTAGAAGAGTCCAAGAAAGGCTACAAGACCGAGCTAAAAAAGAAGCAACATTCCAATACCGAACACTACATGGCCTCGTTACTCATCCAGAAATTACTCAAATGTCATCATGGGGTTTGGATTATGTGTAAAGTAACACACCCCAGTCTGGAGGCCCCTATACAGAGAACTGCAGGACCCCTCCTTATATCACGTGAGTACTGTACATTTACTAGAAGCGTAGTGTAAAAATAGTGAAAGGCCACATTGAGATGGCGTGAACTCTTGTTGCTTATTCTCGCAAATCTGCAATAAACATAAGTACAAAAGCAAGGAAATTGAATTTTCCGAGTCTTTGAACGCATCATTAATCAAGCACTTACTTCAGTAACTGCACCAAAAATATTCTGAGTCTAAGGAGCTCACAGCCATGCCCTACTCCTCCCCACTGGCTGCAGCAGGAGCCTCCCCCTTCTGTCCAGTCTACAATAGGACGAAAAGTACCAAAGTCTTGCCCCTTTGGAAGCAGGATGGGGGTTTGACTGAAGATGGAACTGTTCAGCAGGAGACTAAGCCCTGTGTTCTGTGTCATGTATCGGGATTTAGTCCACTGCGTAATCATCTTCCTTCTCCGTTGAGCCACGGCAGGTTAACTCTCTGAGTGATGACTATCTTTTACATTTGTTTCATTCTTTTCGGTCAGCAGGTGTTTCTCTTTATCATTTAGTCTGTCTTGTCACATTGCAGATGTGGCTATTTATACCTTCCTCCTGCTGTTCTTCTATGCTGGCTATATTGAAATGTGGATCATTCTATGAGTTCTAGCTATACTGCCAATGATTTATGCCAGACGGAGACAGCTAGCTTTATTATCTTTGCTGTGTTGTCTGTCTATCCTTCTCCTTTCTTCTGCCAACACTTAGATAAAAGGAGGTTTTCTTTCTTGCAGTGATACTTTACTCTAATGGCGGGTTTACACGTCGCGATATCGCAGTACAATTTCAATCAAAAGTCACGTGGTTCAATCGTTGGACCCGACATCGTGCCTGCGTTGTATGGTGTGAACGTCCAATGCGATGCAGGAACGATGTCAATGCGATATCGGGGATCGAATGAGCGTGCTATTCAATGCCCCGATATTGCATAGCGATTGAAGCCAGATCGTGCTGTGTAAACACCCAATTACGATGCGATTTGATACGTCACCCATTCACTCCCATGTTAACTATGCGATCCTGGATTGGGAGGCGGAGACATCGCACGGACGTTGTATTACGATATCGCAGCGTCTAAACAGGCAATGCGATGCGGGTGAAACGTGCACTAATTGCGCGCTCCCGCGCCATTGAGTTGCGATATCGAAACGATATCGTGGCGTGTAAACCCACCATTACCACTTTGTATTCGTGTATTATGTTTTCTCACTTAGGATCTCTTCCACACCTGCACACCTTCCCTATTCAGGGTTATAGGGCTTTGCACCCCTCACTTGTTCCTAAGGAGGTATGAGGAATGCTTGACAGCCTATTAAACAGCCAGGCCCGAGTTTTCATCTCCTAGTTTTGCAGTTAGCATTATTCCAGCCAAAGCAGATGCCACCAGGGACTGTGCAGCCAGGAACTTTAGTCTCTACAGGAAGCAATTCAATAAGGTGCAGCAATTTTGAGATAGGCCTACGTGAGCTTCCATGTGTGCATAACAGCTGTAGGATTTCTACAGGACTGGGTGAGAAAACAGTGGAGTCAATTATATTTACTTAATTTGAAGGTGATGTGTTCTGATTAGGATAGGTCATCCATATCCCATCAGAGGGGGACAGTCAGCTTGTGTCTAGAGGTCACATTGGGTAGTCGCTAGTACGTCAAATAAACCTTACTGGACTCGCCTCTAGCACATTATGAAGATATGGATACTGAGCTGGCGGTAAAGTAAGAATGGAAAATCATAATTCTTCATTTACTATGAAACAGCACGTTGGGTTCCTTCATTAACAATCTCCACTGTCTTTTTTCCCTGCAATATTCTGTATGTTTTTCCTATTTATTCCCAGTGATTCCAGAGATGGAGAAGCCGGTGAAGTTCACGATCAGTGGAGAAGACAGAGTGCGGTGCTGCATGAAGTTAAAAAGGTTTTACCCAGAAAATGTTAATATTACTTGGACGTGCAAAGGCCGTAAACCAATAGATTCCACCATAAACTCTATCCAGACTGATGGAGAACAGATATTTGATGCTACAAGTGAATGTGAAGTTCCCTGGAGTTATTTCACCTCTGGAGTGCGAGTGACTTGGAAGCATGAATCACTGACGTCTCCTCAGCATCAGGATCTCTGTGTAAAAGGTAAAGCTCCGTACACACCAGTAATCAGTCGGCCAAGCTCAGTAATGGCTGATCTACACTATGCAGTTGTCTTCTACAACCATAACTTTTTCTGCACCTTGCCACAAATCTAAAGGCCACGTCACACACTTCAATATCGCTAATGATATCGCTTAAATGACAGGGTTTTTAAATCGCTTGAGCGATATCGCTTGTGCGTCGTTGCGTGTAACTGAACGATTTTCTGATAACAAATCGTTTGATCGCCCGTTGCAGATTTGTGATCCTGACCTGAAATCCGTTGTTCATCGTTCAATTAACCTGCGTTCCACCTGCTGCATCGTGCTGTGTGACACCTCTCAAACGATATCAATCTCGACTTCGCCTATTCCTGACGCTAGATGGTGTCAATCGCTGAGTTGTGCGCACGATCGCTGGCGCGTTGACAAATTTAAGATCGTTAACGAGATCTATGCTTGTGACACCGCACAAGCGATATCAATAAATTACTCTACCGATCTCAATCACGTGACTTTGCAGGCGATATCGTGATTGATATTGAAGCGTTTGACGTTGCCTTTACTCCTGTCCCCAAGTGGAACAAGATTTATGGCATAAGGAACACCGCATCTCTTCAATTATAACTGCTGTGGCGTACAAACCCCCACTGCACCTGTTTTGGAGGTTCTGGGATAAAGTGGTGCAAAACCCCGCAAGTCGAAAAATATTGGCACAAGTCCGAGCTGTGACAATATTTTGCAACTTTTTCGAGTTTTATGCCACTTTTTTAGTGTAAAAGCTTTCATGCATCGGGTCCAGTATGAATATAATTCTCCCTTTAGCGATATTCATCATCAGTTATTGTTATGTGATTTATTTTTAGATTTTCCTTGGCGTCCAGTCATTGAAGAAATAGACAAACCAGTTTTCTCTGTGAACACTAAGGCCACATTACAGTGCAAAATCTCCCAATATTTCCCTAATAATCTCACTGTGACCTGGTACAAGGGAAAGCAGAGAAAAGAGATACAGAAAACTACACCCACTGCAGAGAGGCAGCCTGACAACACATACAGCTACACTGCCAGCCTGACAGTCAAACCAACCTGAGGAGATAATGGAGCAGAGTTCATCTGCAGAGTGCAGCATCCGAGCCTGAGCAACACATACAGCAAACGACGGGACCAATACAAGTCTGTGGTGAGTAAGTCTCTAAAAATTTACAATTAGCAACCAGAAATATATACATAATTAAGGTTATTTTTGATTATAGAAATTAAGTTTTCTGCTGACCAAAAAGAGGTATAAATTTTGTATGGGCATTTGGACACCAGGGCGGTGCCATCGGGAGTTGTGGAGTCAGAGTTGCTGTCCATTTTGGTGGAGTCAGAGTTGTATTCACGGAAATTGAGGAGTTGGAGTCAGAGGTTTGGCTTACTGATTGCAGACCAGGCTGTGAAGTGTAGTCAGTGTCCATTTTGGTGGAATCGGAGATGGATTCAGAGAAATTGAAGAGTCAGAGTTGGAGTTGATGGTTTGACTTACCGAGTACAGACCAGGGCTGTGGAGTTGTAATCAGTGTCCATTTTGGTGGGGTTGGAGTTGGATTTAGAGAAGCTGAGGAGTCGGAGGTTTGACTTACCAACTGTAGACCAGCGCTGTGGAGTCGTAGTTGGTTTCCTATTTTGCTGGAGTCAGAATTGGATTCAGGGAAACTGAGGAGTTAGAGTCAGAGGTTTGGCTTACTGACCCCACAATCCTGCTTAACAGTTACAAATATCTGCACCGCCGAGTGTGGACATTATGCTCGTTGTCTTTCTAGTTTCTTAGGTATTCGGTGCAACACCCTAAAATGCAATTACTTCCCAGTGGCCTTAGCATCCAACTCTTTAGCGATAGTCACACAAATTAAGGAGAACCCTACATTGCTGACCACTATAAACATAGAGCAGACAATCAAGCAAATACAGTGATAAAACCATGTGAGATCTGATGGCCTGTATCAGCTATTTCTGGGATTCCTCACCTATAAGACCTCAGAAAACCGTTTTAAGACTTCTCTGAATATCAGACTATCCGCTGTTTTATACTTTTAGTTCTTATGGTTCCATATGGAGATTTGATAATGATTTTGATTGTGTATTATTTATGTTATTTTACAGATGTCAAAAAAACAGAGAAAAACAAGAAAAAGAAGTAAAACTTAAGAGGCAACAGTCATAATCCCAAAATTCTCAGCGTCTTATGCCATCATTTTCTGTATGATTTTTGACTTGTCTTCTTTGTTCTTATTATACTTTTTTGGGCAATGATCAAAACCGTGTGAAATTGTTTCTAGAGCACCATGTTCTCAATCTGTAGGAAAGGGATCCTCTTACTCAGTGGCGTAACATCACCCTTGCGGGCCCCAGTTCGGGGGGCTTTGGTGTGCTAGTGGGAATTTCTGCCCTCCTGCAGAGTTGAAGAGCGGGTTTGGGGGGGTGCTAGTGGGAACTTTTGTGCCCTCCTGCAAAGTTGAAGAGCGGGGGGTGCTAGTGGTGGATATTGAAGGTGGACTTGCCTTTATGTGGCCTCCCGCGGTCAGCTGCCCTGCCGTTAAGAGGAGAGGCGGGCACAGCTACAGGAAGTGAGGCTTCACTCACTTCCCGTCCTCCCTCCTCTCCTCGGACATATGAGATTGCGGTCGCGGCGGGCGGCTGGAAGCACGGGCCCCCCTGCAGGGAGGCTCGGGCCCCCCTACAGGGGGGTGCCGGGTCTCAACTGTGACTGCTGTGACCACGATCGTTACGCCACTGCTCTTACTATGGTGAATTCCTGAGACACCTTCAATTCTCAAAACAAAGGAAACATGACTAATAAAAGAGGATGTCTAGGCCTTTTTACATTGATATCCTAAGTGTAGGTCATGGACATTGAAGTTCTGTATGGCCCCTTTAAGGTGTTACTTATAGTTGCGTGATGATTTTCTCTGTAACTTGGACTCATATGAATGCCCCAGTTACAGTGGAAAAATACAAAATATAAAATTACATGGTGTTAACATGTTCTACGTGACTTATAAATATATACAAACATAGGCGACTCAAGTATTGAGTGCTCGGGGGAAAACTATAGTATTCGTGGTATGTTCTCTATTATTCACTGCCTGCGGTCCAAGTTTTAGTTTACATTTTACCAGTTTGATTCATGTCAAGTATTTGATTTTTTTCTTTATTTTCCAAGATGAGAGGAATAAAAAGCGCAAGTCTGTGGTTTTTTAATGTACTATGTTCATTCTGTGATATAAAGGACATGGTAATTTTATTATTACAATGGCAACATTTTATTTTTTTTTCACCTTTTTTTACATATTTTAAAATATCTGTAATGTTTTGCAAATTTTGATTTTATGTTTTGTATTGTTTTTAACCTCACTATAGACTTGACCAAGTGATTGTTGGTATAATATTCTTGTAATACTTCAGACTTGTCATGTTTTTACCTTGTTTGTTTACATCATATTGCTAGCACTTAAAATGGTTTTTCCACTACCAGACAACTTCTCAATGCCCCCAATGTGCTGAGTAGAATGTGAAAAAATCATACTTACCTTTCAGAGTGACATCATTCATCCACTGCTCCCTGAGATTTCATCAAATTGTTTGTCAATAAAGAAGAAATCGGGCACCACTTAGCTACCGCTCACCTCCGCTTTGCAAGGAGTGCATGAATGGATCTAATCAGTGAAGCACTCCACATTGGTGCTCAATCCATAAAGTAAGACTCATCAAAGGGCCACAGTAAAGAAATAGACGGCACTCACCGAATGAGCTTTCCTTCTCACTTTATTTTCATATCCAAACACAGACAGGCATGGGAGTGAGGGGGAGCAGAGACACAAGGACAACAGCTGTTTCAAATCTCACTGGTCTGTAGAAGCACTAGTGAGGAGCAAAACAGCTGTTGTCCTTGTGTCTCTGCTCCCCCTCCCTCCCATTCCAGTCTGTCTTTGGATATGAAAATAAAGTGAGAATGAAAGCTCGTTCGGTGAGTGCTATATATTTAATGTGACCCCTCATCAAACTGTTGGTCAAAAGAGTTGCAGAGTATTCGCAACTGTTTCTGAGCTGCAGCCTTCACACTTTTGTTGCATTGAAGTTTATTTCTGATGAAACAAGGAAAGCTGTAGACCATTAATGGTTGTAGATAGGCTGCAGCTTTCCCAGTTTCATAAGAAACACTGTTCCATCAAACAGAAATGTGAAGGCAGCAGCTCACGTGACATAAACAATGTCACATGGTCACAGTGGGTCAAAGCACTAAAGGAGGTGTGGTGCTTGTCTGGGAGGTAAGCATGATTTTTTCTTATTTTGTGCGGGACACTGGAGGCAATGAACAAGGGTTGTCTAGTAGTGGACTATGTTGGACTATGTGGACTATGATGGTGTACTATAGGGCCTATTGTTAGATGTCTGGCTGCCACCACAGCCATTGACACACCGAGATGACACCTCAGGATGCAGTTAGGTCAATAGAAATACTTATGGGGTTACATAGCAGACATCCCCTTCGGTTGCAGCAGGACACATTACAGCCACCTCTCGTGATAAATCAGCTAAACACCTGAGCCTTTTACTTTTCTCGACAGAGCCATATGTTGTAATACTGCATGTGATGTATGCCATATATGTATTATTAAAATGAATGAATCATTTATGAATACGGATGTAACACTAATGAACTATTACATATTACTAACCTGTGATGTTGTGAAGGAAGCACTTTGGCCTCAACTAATCGTCATAAACATTTATTTTTTATTGGAATGTGTTAAGAGCTCAAAATGAATAATAAACTTGAGAGCAGAAACTGAACCTGGTCTACTGTGTATATATAATATTACTAGTCTTAAAGGGTTCTCTGGAAATAAAATGTCAATATAAATAGATTCCTAAATACCTGAAGAGGGGTTTATACCATTATGATTCTTACCATAGACCTTCAATATCAGATCGGTGGGGTCCGGCACCTGACACCATGTCACGTACGGACAGGGGAAATGTCCGCCGCATGGTGCAAAACAGAGGGACAGTGGGATGGAATGGGGAAGGAAAGGGAGGAGGGAATGGGAACACCTCCTAACAGCCTGTGTCTTTTGTCAAGCCCACTGGGACGGGGTACTCGGTACCGGACCGGGTCTGCTGCTGGGGAATGTCACGGGTGGTCCTGGTCCGGACCGTGTCCCGGGCCCTGGCAATAATAAGGGGAATATTTACAGGGGATTGAGTTTGTCGTGACGCCACCCACGGCTTGTGGTCAATAAGGGGGACCACCGCTGCTGCAGAACCTCCGGGGATGATGTTATAGCAGCTTGGGATGGAATAGTTTTCCGCGGGTAGAACTGGGTTCCCCGGGGCAGTGATGATAAAGACTATGGTGTAGTGTATGGTGCAGGCTTGTGATGGGTGCAGTGCACTTACTGTCCTGATGCTGCAGAATCTCAGGGTTCAGAGCTGACAGGCTGTGGCTCTTCAGGTTGGAATCCTCTGCAGACCTGTTGGAGGAAATCATGTGCAGGTAGAATCATGCGAGGGAGTCAGAGGCAGGGTTCACCGTGTTTACTTCTTCAGCTTTCTGAGTTACAGTTCAGTCACAGTTCACAGTCACAAGTCTTTACACGGGCACAACTCTCCCCTCCGGGTTCCTTTACTCCCTGCAGCCAGGTTATTCCTCTCTGTGACCCCTCACTCCTTCTCTGTCCTTTCCATGCTTTTACTCTCTCTTCCACTTGGTGTGTGAGTCTCCGGACAGTATGGCGGTGGCTCGGACCCCTGTGGGCCCTCGTGGTTGCCACTGAACTGCCTGTCCTTGGAACTAGAGTCCCCCATCGGTTAATCTGGGGATACCGGGTAGATCATCGATCCCCTTCAGAGCCGACACTCTGCTGCTAGCCTAGCCTCCAATAGTCCTTCTAATAGAAGGGCTACTCCGCCTGCAGTCTGCCATCTCAGCCGTGTTTCTAGGACCCAGTGCTACTGGTCCTCTCGTTCCTCACACTCCTGGGGTGCTGGCTTCGGATGGGTTTTCTCTCTGTGGCTCACACTGGCACTCCATATTCTGCGCTCCTTACACCCCACTCCTCCAGGACGTGTACTTCTTGTCTTTACATCTCAGCCTACACCGGCCTACTGACTCCTTCCTTCTCTCCATCTACCCTCTGTCACCTGACCTGCTTGTCGGCCCACCCACTGTCTCCAAACCCACCACCCCTTGCCCGCCTAGAGTTCCCGGGCTCCGGATTGGGTGCTGCCCTCTAGTGGTTGTGTGGGCTGTCTTTGAGGGTGTTGTGGTACAACTGTCTTTCCTCCTACCTGGCTGCAGTCCCCTTTGTGGCCTCCTGGTTGCAGGGGCGCCACACCTTCCTATCCTATCCTACCCTAACAGACCTAAGAGGGTCCTTCTCTCCTGCTGCCGTCATGTGCCTCAACCCTGGCTGCCACCTAATATAACCCTGGCTAGTGCACTGTCCGGCGAGGATGCTAGCCTCACCACTGCAGCAAAGGTGAAAACAGATGGGAAAATACAATAAAGACACAAGGATGCTTAAAATCTGCTGCCAAACTCCAAGGCAGAGAAAAGGCAGTACCAGAAAGAACTGTAGCAGCAGCTGAACATGACTTCACACGGCACAATGGTCAGGCAGAGAATGAACTCTATCAATGACATCAGGTGATATATTTAAAGGATGGAAGAGTGGTCATCAAACCACATCACCTGATCAAGACAGCAGCAGTTTACCAGGAAATGATAAAGTGACATTAACCCCAGCTGGTACACAAGAAATAAACACATTTAAAATACCATACACTCCTGAGCAGTCACCTCATGACAACCCAGCAATTAGTTGTTTGTAAGCGCTGAGTGTAAACAGTCCATGGAGTAGAAACTGAAACTCTAGATTACTTTTAAAGGGGTTTTCCATTATATTGATAATAGCTACCCGTAGAATAGGTATCAGTATGGAGCAGGCCTCTCTTAAGGTACCGTCACACGCGGCAATTTTGCTAGCAATTTCACTGGCAATTTGCTGGTTGGAGTGAAATCATGGACACATTATTCTATTTTGTTGCCTTGTATAAATGGAACAATGTGTCCATGATTTCACTGCAACCAGCAAATTGCCAGTGAAATTGCATGCAATATTGCCGCGTGTGACGGTACCTTTACAGATCATTTCACATTCAATTAATAGGATCTAATCTTCAGTACTTGTCAGCGGCCATTATACCCTGTGATCCTCTCCCACATTTACATCTGGCTGCTGGAAACAGTGGGAGGTGCAGCCATCCTGTAAATTGTAAATCTCTTGTTTTGTCTCTAAAAGCATTTAAACGTCCCCAGTATTAAAGACGTAGCGATATAATCCCTTTAGGCATCACTGCAGTGAACCAGTTTTGATAATAAAATTCAGTAAAACGTACTTATTTAGAGAGAAAAACATGACTATAAAAAATCAGTGCGTGACAGCTTTCTTTGTATAAGTGAGCATACAGAGGTAGCTGTCAGTCACTCGTCACCCCGCCCACTGGACTGAAAACCAGAAAGAGCAGGGGATTAAATAATGATATCACACAGGTTATATTGAATTATTTCTCACACTATATTTCAATCTACTTTGCAGCCCCTGCTCTATAACATGGTGCTTGCAGATTTTATTGTGACAGGTTCCCTTTAAATTTAGAAAATGCCCCTTCACAGATGAGGACTAGAAATCTAGCGCCACCTAAGGGTGGGAGTAGTACTGTTAAAGGTCAAATATTGACCCTTATAAGATTTCTGTTTGCAGTGAAGGTTTATATAAAAATGGCCCAAACCCTACTATTTAGAATATGAGGTGGGACTAGTGCTCCCGCCGGCCATCTCAATAGCGAGGGGTAAGTTCAGGGCTAGTGAGGGACTAGCTATCCAGCTGAGTGACGGTGGGGATAGGTAGAATTTGTATAGGGACTATAGGGTAATCAGGGTGCAGCCTCAGGTGAGCTCAGAAGGTGTCCCATCTCACTGCCGTCAGGGCCCACTATTGTTATTGTGTTCCCTTGTTTGTGGTGGCGCACGTTGGAGCTTTCTCAGTATCTGGAGGAACCCAGATCGTCACGGTGTGACAGGGCCCCCTTGCAGTAGTTTGTCGCTTACCCCCAAACATGATCAGTAGTTGGCACAATATACTCATATCACTATGTAGAGATAAAGGAATCATCTCATCATTCATATTACAAACTACCCGGTATATTATTATATAGAAGCATAGGTAAATATGTGAATGTAATATTTGCATGTAGTCGATGTTATTGGTGGGTCCCAGTCATGGCGTCATAAGATCTTGCAAGCCCCAGGGGCACAAAATTGAAGATCGTCTGTGGAGGAGAACCGGACTGAATGCAGAACAAGGGGCTGAATTGCTCGTTTCTAGTATTCAGTGTTACATCTCCACAAATCCCTTTGCCGTCACATCCACCCCCAGATCCTGCAGGCTGCCTGCATCCATCCTCATTACTGCTGCCTCTTACACAGGGGGCTTGCATTCCTGTACCACTCATATGAGGTCTCTCAGCCTCTGTAGGAGGAGACACAGTCATGTAACTGGTTGTGATGTGACTGACAATGGTTTGTAAAACATCTCCCAGGCCTTTATATGCAGTGACCATGTCCTCCCTGCTCCTGATCCTGCTGCTCCTGGTGACGACCGCCTGTGAGTATTGGTTTTAATGATATTACGGTAATAAAAGGCGTCCATTCTGCAGATCTGACAGTGTTTGCCCTTGCGATGCTTTGCGTGTGGACGGCTTTCACAATGAGCTGGAGTATCACACAATGCTCAGAATAAGATGACATTTATATAGTCTGTACAGGCGTCTTGTTCGCCAGCCATCGGGTTCATCCTGGGTCTGTGAACATGCTACACACCTGTGTCTCCAGGCGACCATGCGTACTATCATCATGGGATTAGAGCTGATCTTCTCCTTTATGTATTGTTTTTATATGATTGGGTTTGCAGATATCTAAGCACATTCTGCAGAGAGACTGCCACGTTCATCCAGACGGTCATAGAAAATTCTGCAACACATTCATACAAGACACCGCATGACAATGGGATATAACATATTATCTCAGTGCAGACCTTCCACCATTGTTATTATAATTCATTGCATTCTCCAAAATATCATGAAACTGGTGCATTATTCTTAGTCTGTTTCCACCACAAATTAGTCGATGTGCAAAAATAAGATTCAGCAAAGAGAGTGGGATTTACAGAATTCCTCCATCTCACCACGCTTTATTGTTATACACGGCATAAACCTTCAAAGCATTTTTATTTCAATGTGCGGAATTTTCTGATAGAATCGCATTATTGGTAGAAAAAAAGAAACCCCATTCATCTGTGTTGTTAGTTTGTTTCTGCTGCAGAAAAATGCCCTGAAAACAAGCGCAATCCGCGCGTGACTGTATCAAGTGTTGTCAAATACTAGGAAGCATCAACAAAGGGGTTTTATGTATAGCAGCACTTCAGCGTTATTTTATTTAATTGCCAAACTGGTATTGATAATGTATGTTCTCATAATATATGTATCAGCTGCGTCTTCTGCTCTTCCTGCTGCCATCTTGGCTGATTGGTTAATGATCAGAAGCTCTGTCTAAGGGCAGAGACACATTTATGTGAGCTGCATGCGAGTGTCTCGCATGGATCTCGCATGAGTCATCTGGCCCGGCTGCCGGCTCTGTGTAGAGGAGTGTGGAGCTGCAGAGAAACACAATCAGCACCACGCTCCCATTCAGAATGCCGGTGGCTGGGTCTGGTGGCTCATACATGATGCATGCGAGATACTCGCATGCAGCTCACATAAGTGTGTCTCTGCCCTTAGAGAAAATGTCTCTGTCTCAGACTGCCATATTTTCTATCTTACTTTCCCTTTTGTGCACTCACAAATAATATTGATATTAATTCATTTATATAGCGCTATTAATTCCACAGCACTTTACATACACCTACAACACTGTCCACATTGGAGCTCACAATCTAAATATCCAATCATTCTTTGGAGTGTGCAAGGAAACCGGAGTGCCCGGAGGAAAGTCACACAAACAACGGTGAGAAAGAAGCCTGGGGAGCGGAGTAACCCGTTCTCACCCTAGAGGAACCGCGCAGAGAACGAACACCGGAGTCTGAGGCTGTACAGGGCCTAACGTCCCGGCAGCCAATATCAGGTGGGGGATTCCAAGTTCGCCAGCCACACTGTGCCCAGAGGCAAAGCAACATAGAGAGTTCAGGAGCCGTCACCTAAAACGAGGGCTAATAAAGGACTCGAGTTGCCTGCCATAGCGGCACCTCGCAAGAGAGGGAGAGGGCCAGTACCTCAGCTTAAGCAGCAGCAGGAGCATATACACAAAGCACAGCAAGGAGGCCTCAGAACCTGCCAGGTGAGAAGCCCGAGTTGCTCTCAGGCAAGGACTCAGCTAGCAACAACCTGAATTATAGATGAACCAGTAAAGGACTGAGGAACTACAAAACCGTGAGTCTGTCTGTTGCTTTGCGTCCACCATCCTGCACTCTACACCCCTTTTACTACTTACACTGCCCCGGGGATCCGCTTCGCCTGTGGAGAGCCGCACCATCCCAGTTGCCTGTCGATCATCCCCGGAGGTTCTGCAGCAGTGGTGGCACCTATAGCCACATACCATGGGTGGCGTCACGACTAAATCCCCTTTTCCCAACCAAGCCAGAAGCAGTAATCCCCCTTTCAACTGAATCCAGGGTTACGGAAGCTGGTTCTCGACCCCTGTGACTCCCCAGAGACACTACAGCCCGGTTCTGAGTACCCCACGGTCCTGGGGGTGCATCACTAACCACTGAGCTACCATGCATATAAACTCTCTTGTTCTATACAGCTTCATACAATGACAGTTTGTATCGGTTTGTGTCTTACAGGTGCTCAATTACAAGTCACCACTTCCACTGCTCCCATCACCTCCGAGCCCGGTAATACGGCTGTCCTGCAGTGTCTGTTTTCTTTGGGTGTCACCCCAGTAGATCCCGCGCAGGTGCATGTGTTTTGGAAGCACGATGGAAAGAAAGTATTATCGTACGTGGACACGATCACTGCTTTCAGACCCGGTGCGCAAATCTCAGAAGAACAGCTGGCAATGGGCGATGCATCACTATCTCTGCCTACTGTCACGCAGGATGATGCCGGGCTGTACTCCTGTAGTATCCGGCTGGGATCGGAACAGGTGACGCATGCTGTCAGTCTGATTGTTACTGGTAAGTGACCTGTCATGTCCTAAACTCTATTAAGTGTTATACAATTTATTAAAAAGATAGATAAATAGATAGAGCTATAAACAGTGGTGTAAATAGAGTCCGATGGGCCACAATGCAAAATTTGGACCTACCCCCCACATTGGTCAGATGTATGTGCCTGTCCTGAAATATATGTCCTCCATCCTGGTATTTATGTCCCTCATCCTGGCATATATGTCACTCATCTGGTATATCTGTCTCCTATCCTGGGCCCCTTCCTGGTAAATATGTCCCCATCCTGGTATACATTTCCTACATCCTGGTATTTGTCCTCGTTTTGTCTCTAATGCATAAACAAAAAATTCTACAATATATTCCTCATCTTCCACATCCCACATCATCCTCAGTAGCTGGCACAATGGCCGGTAGCTGATATCGGCGTGCTTGCTTGGCGATGCATGATATCACTGCCATACGCCCCGAGTCAGGTTATTGCTGAGTGTATTGCAGTGCAAGGACTTGACAGGTATGTGCATTGCAATGTATCTCAGCTGGATGTGTGCCCTCAGAAACACATCCAGGTGAAGTAAGCACTGGGAAATGCGAGCCCCTGCCACCCCTGATAGCAATTGCGACCTCTGCGACGGCAATCATTACGTCTCTGGTTACAATAATTTGCTAGCTTTCAATCACAGTGGTAAAATCTTGTTCTCAAGTAGACAAAGTAACCTGAAGTTTATTGGCCCTTGTATATGAAAATATATACTGTATTGACTCAATGTTTTGATGGCATTGGAATAATGGGGAACAGGTGTTCCTGAGTGGTCAGGGATTGGCACATCTGATCCCATCTAATCATCAATTTCCAACATCTTCCAACTAAACATCTAGAAGGCAAGTCAGGCACTGTCAATGTTGTCCTGAAGGTCTCCCTCCTCTGAGCTTTCTCTGTGCTTTTTCCTTCTTATAAATATACAGTGTTTCCCAGAGAATAACTGGCAGTTCATATAACTCGATCCCAATAGTCTGATGTATGGCAGATCTTTAGCTTGTTATGTGAAGCACATGTATATTAAAGAGTTATACCCATCTTCTTTTATGAATATTGTTGGATTGTGCTAGTAAAAAAACATGCACTTTTGCAATTTACTGCCTATTAATGTTTGCAGTCGTTCTTTAGAAATTAACACTTTTCTTTTGTTAGTTGCCTTTTTTTTTACTCCTTTGTGGGGACTTGAATCTGCAATCATCTGATCGCGTCTATTGCATACTCTACACAAAAGTGCAGTATATAGGTCAAATCACAATCACCCTTGAAGTTGGGCCACAGGCTGGGCTTAACAGTAGCACCAAGATGGTGGGGACCTCGGCTGCCATGATAACCCATCAGTGTGCCATGATCGTGTTGCGGCAGTCCAGTGGGATTGTGTTCAATTTAAAAGCAGCTGTCAGAGATTGACAGCAGCGTCTAAATGGTTAACAGAACTAAAAGTTTAGCAGCAACTAAATGGTTAAGAGCAGCAATCAGAGCTCAGCTCCAGTCGCTGCTGTTAGAAACAGATGCCGATGTGTAACATAGCCGTCATCTACTGTGTGTGAAATTGGTTCCTGTGCCCCTTCTAGATAGGGTGATCTCAGCAATGACGTACATGTATGTCATTCTGCAGTAGCTGGTTAAAACAAGGTGAATGAGACGCTCATGTGTGTTTTTCTATTAATGCCCCAAATAAGTACAATCAATGATCTTTATATAAATTTAATTTGAGGGGCAGTCGCAGTCTTACCAATCTTACCATATATCGCCATATATCATTATTACTTCATAAGTTGTTTTCTTTCCAGATTTCCGTCACATAAGCCTTGAAGGAACCACAGTCGTTATGAACAAGTCGAATGAGTTGCAGTGTTCAGCAAATAATCTGTCATCTCCTGAAGTTACGTTCCGATGGCTGAAAGATGGAGCGGTTCTCAGCACCTCCGCCCCACAGCGGGTGGAAGGCAGCGACACTTACGGCTTTACAGCTCAAAGTTCCTTCTGCTTTACTCCTGTCCTTGGGGACGACAAGGCTCATTACTCATGTGAAGTTGTGCCAAAAATATTTCCTCCACTGAAGAAAACATTTCAGCTTATCTTCGGAGGTAAGCCCTCAACGCTTCGGTAAATAATTTTACATGAAAGTGAATAATATCAGTGTAATCACAGGATAAATTAATCCGTTGTGACATGTACATTTAAAGCAAAAACAACAAGAAAAAAACTAAAAGTTGTAGCAATGTTACGTTCAAAATTGTGGCATGTTAATCTATGTGGACCACAAGGCATGGACTGGCCGCTGGTCTCCTAAGCGGGGCAGGATGGCTTCATATATTTCTGTGAGGTTGTGACGTCTGAGTTGGGACAGCCGAGGCCACCCCATGCATCGTGGTCCAAGATCGGACTGATGTGCACGGACATCTGATTAAATGGTGTGCACACAACCTCTTTTTCAGGTGAAAAATGCCTGGAAAAAAACCTAGTAGAAACCGTTTAAAAGAGTTAACATCTGTATTTCTATGTAAAAACGACTCACTGTATATGTGTTCAGGCTAATGAAAGTAATTTAACCCTTTCAAATTTCTAACACGCCAATCAATTAAAAGAAATGAACAGTCCATTCTACTGACGTTTTTGCAATTGGAAGACACTCTATATTTACAAGTCAATAGGAAAGCTCAAGAGATGCCAAAACATTACCCTGGGGGCATTAGGGGCATATTCATACTCTACAAGTTAATTTTCACCTTCTACCAAAGTACCTCATGCAGGAGGTTAGACCAGGAACTCAGAGCTGTATCCTTACATCTCACACAATGAGAAACCTGCTGTAGGGCTAGGGTGGGGACGTGTTCTTATTCCGCTGTGTTGCTGCCTGCTTATGATTGGTCAGCATCATACATGAGAAAGAAGTGCACACCTCCAGTGAAAACTGTCTGATAACACCAACTTGAACTTAAAAAAGTTAACTCTTTAGATGACAAATACTTTTATTGCTATTATCTCCACAACAAAGTGGAATAAAAAGAACTCGACATTTTATTCCGCTTTGGAGCCACTATGACACCATATGTCCAACTCAACATGTAAACATTGGTGAAAGGTCCTCTTTAACACAGCAGTATTTTCTTTTGTATAACCAAATAAATACCGCTGCACTCTGAAATGCTATAATATTTAAACATTGAATATATGAAATTGGAATTTCATTGCTGATATAGAAACTATGTTAAAAATTAGGTACTAAGGGCACAAATTGGCCAATTTATGATAGCCCAACAGCTAACGACAAGGCATACTCCTTTATTGGGACCCTGAACTTATATGCCTCTACCAGGGCCGAATGGCTACAACTTAACAACAGACAGGATTCAGCTCTACTTAAAATTCTATAGGCTGATGGGAGGAGTGCTCAATGACCAGCACCTCCAAGAATAAGACAAGTATGAACAATTAAAAGCTGAGACAACTAGTCAATATAACAAAAAAATACAGCTGCAATCTAAAATACTATATGTAAACATGGAATTTATTATATTGGAATTGCATGACTGCTGTAGGCTTTCAGCACGGGTAGAGACATTTAAGGGTAGGGTCCCAACAAAGGAGTACGCCTTGTCGCTGGCTGTTGGGCTCTCATGAACTGACCAATTTGTGGGTAAGTACCTCATTCTTTAACATATTTTCTATAGCAGTAATGCAATTCCAATTTCATATATTCAATGTTTACATATTATAGCATTTTAGAGTACAGCTGAATTTTTTTGGTTACATTGACTATCATATATACTTGAGTATAAGCCGACCTAAATATAAGCCAGGGCCCCTAACTTTACCACAAAAAACTGGGAAAACGTATTAACTCGAGTATAAGCCTAGGGTGGGAAATGCAGCAGCCCCCAAGCCTAGTATATCATCCTCATCCTGGTACATAGCCCTCATTCACTATGCTGGTACATTTGTCTCCATACTGGAATATAGCCCCCTCATCCTGGTATATGGCTCCTCATCCTGGTATATATGTTCCCCATCCTGGTATATAGCCCCCTCATCCTGGTATATAGCCTCTGTGACGAACTGGCCACCGAACCTGGCAGCTCTATAGCGCCTCATGTTAAACTCAGGTCAGTCAGTGAACTGCCTAAGGATAAAAGGATCACAGCTGCCTTGTCACTGCTGGTTTATTAAGGCACCTCTCAGTGAGGGTGATATATGCCTTCTGGTCCATGAGCAGAAACACATATAGTAACTGCCACCCCATCACTGATAGAGGCCCTGAATAACCCCAAGCACCAATTGCTGCCACCAGTTCCTCGTTTGATGTAAGTCCGATCAATGACAGGACTTATATTGGGTCAGAAACCAACATAGGTAGCGTTAAATGAGCACAAGGACATGGGGATTCGTGATCAAGACAAAAGAACAACTCAAGATTAAATTTATATATTTAATCACCCTATTGGCACACTAGATATTAATATTTACAGATACTATTAAATATTACAGACATTAACGATATTACAGTCAGCTTTACAACTAATGGCCACTTTACACGCGGCAACAGGAAGATAGAAAGCGGCAGGTGTCGGAGACAATTGTACTTTTTACCTTCAAAACACCTTGAAGTGGCTGCATGTAATTCAGGTATCTGCAAGGTGTTTTGAAGGTAAAAGGTACAATTGTCTCTGACACCTGCCGGTTTCTATCTTCCTGTTGCCGCGTGTAAAGTGGCCATAAAAGATAAACGGGATACACACAGAATTACAGACACATGAGATCAGTTACCTTAATGCTGGTGACACCACAAGGGGCAGTGTCGTGCCAACCAAGTTCCTGGGTATACTCTGGCTTGATGAAATGATGCCTTCTCCGAAGAATACAATATGGAGCAGAGGTCAACCATTCTTATACTGTAAGAGGCCCGCCTCTGGGCTGTCTTGTAGTTCCACCACCTGAGTTGTGATATGACCCATAATAGCTTTTGAATATCTCATAACGTTGCCTTGGAGCATCGAAGGCGGAAGACAATGCTCTCATATTTTCGGTTATGATTTTAGCTTTGCCATGGTGGGCTACACAACCACTCTTGCGTCATCCCACCAGCCAATATCAAGTTTGGGGTCTTACGAAGGTCACACAATTATGTAAAAATATGTGCTATGATCATCGTCTATGTCTCTAGATGCGATGTTTATGCTTGACATATTTAGAGGAGCGAAGGGTCGTGAGATATTAAGAGTTATTCTTTGTCTCCAGCCTGCCTGGGCTATGTGAAAGGACTTCCTTTCAACTTACAGGCAGATAGGATTAATTCTCGCAACTAGCTGGGAAGTCCCAGGGTGGTCTACGTTTTGTATAATTGGTAGAGAGCTTCCATTGTGTGACCAGTTGGCTAGGAAATTGGCATACTATGGTTAGTTAACATATTCCAGGAGATGAATAAGCCTCGGGCTCATTCTCCTTAAAATGAGTGAGATATGGTATCCTCTGACAAAATGGCTACTTTCAGGAATATTAGTTTATTCCTTACAGCCCCCTCATCCTGGTAGATGATACCCCCATGCTGTTATATAGCTCTCTCATCCTGATACATGGTCTCCCATCCTCTTATATAGCACCCTCATCCTGGTACATGGTCACCCCATCCTGTTATAAAGCTCCCCCATCCTGGTATATGGCCCCTCATCCTGGTATATGGCCCCCATCACTGTCTACGGCTTCCCCATCACAGTATATAGCTCCCTCATCACAAAAAGTGTGCTGAAAAACCCGGCTTATACTCAAGTATATACGGTAGTTGTCTCGACTTGCACCTGTTCACACTTGTCTTATTTTTGGAGGTACTGGTCAGTTTTTTAGCTACAGTATTTTAGTCACTATTTTGTATCAGTATTTGGAAGCAAAAACCAAAGAGAAAAGTATAGAAAATATTTGCTCCTCTTCTATGTTTTGGACTCGGCTGCAAAATACTTTTCAAAATCCGTCAGCATGCAACTGACGTTAAAAACCAAAACTACCAATGTTATAAATGCTGCGAGCAGCAATTAGTTGTAAAGGTCTAATTTGATTTCAGATTGTTCCTCGTCAAATGTTTTACTTTTATTTCCCCGCTGTTTCACAGTTCAGCCAGACGTCTTCTTCTACCTCTCCAGCAACGGTCAAAAGAACTCCTCCTTGGTCTGTCTGGTGTCAGGCTTCTATCCCGATGATCTGAACCTCTCCATGAAGAAAGGTGGAGAGCTCTTGGGTTGTAAGATCAAGAAGTGGAGAAATTCTAACGGCACCTATTCCCTGGAGCCGTGTATCGGACTAACGTGACGTACAGTGATGACAACTTCGATTACACGTGCAGCGTCCACCATTCCACCATCCGAGAGGGAACGACAGAAAGACTGAAGTTTCTCGGTAAGTTTTCAATAGTTTTATGACGGTTCATGAAGATCATAAAATCCAATTTGTATTAGTTCATTTTCGGCTGGTTGTATACTACTGTTTTTTTCACTAACTATATGTCTGTGCTTGCAGTTGATGCTTATGTACCAAAGGCCTTGTGGATTTCAGCAATTTGCGGCTTCTTACTGATATTGGGCATTCAGATTTTCTGCAAACAAGGTAAGACAAACCTTGCAAGTATTAAAACTATAAAATGGAATTTGCAACCAAGATTACTTATGATCTGCATGTGGTGAACCAGATCACACAGAGACCAATGATGCTGTGTGGTATATCTCTGCCAGTATATCTGCCCTAATGTACCTGTATGATTTATTTGTCGTTATTTATGTTCTCGTCCTTGTGCTGCCCTTACACATGTAAGCGCCATGGAGCCGATGGCGCATATAAATAAATAATAATAATATTAGATTCCAGCTTCCTGTCTCTATGCTGCACAGAGATGGTGTAAATCATAGACGTACTGAGGAATGTAGCTGTGAGTCAAGCACTGCGATGATGAAAAAGCTGCAGTCCCGTCTACTCTACAACTCTCTCTGCTCTTTCCTCTCCATAGACTTCTATAGGCAGCTGTATGTAATCTTGTCTTTTGGCTAAATAACTAAAGGAAATCTGTCAGCCGTTTTTAGCTACCTTATTTGAGGGCAATATGTTGTAGGCAAAGAGATGCTGAAACTAATGATGTACTGTATTTTTCACTTTATAAGATGCACCGGATTATAAGACGCACCCCCAAATTTGTTGAAGGAAATGAGAAAAAAAATGTTTTAATGTTAAATGGGGTCCGTCTTAAAATGCCAGTGTCCGTCTTACAATCAGTATATATGTTCCTCATCCTGGTACATAAACCCCCTAATCCTGGTATTTTTATCCCTCATCCTGGCATATATGTCCCTCATCCTGTATAATCGCCCCCATCCTGGTATGTATATTGCTCATCCTGGTATATATGCCCCCCGTCATGGCATATACGGTATGTCCCTCATCCTGGTATACATATGCCCATCCTGTATATATGCCCCCATCCTGTATATGTACCCCCATCCTATATATATGTCCCCCATCCTGTATATATGCCCCCCCAACGTGTATATATGTCCCCCATTCTGTATATATTCCCCCATCCTGTATATATGCCCCAAACATGTATATATATCCCCAACATGTATATATGTCCCCCTTCTGTATATATGCCACCAACCTGTATATATGCCCCCATCCTGTATATATGCCCCCCAACCTGTATTTGTCTTCATCCTGTGTATATGCCCCCATCCCCAACCCTTTGAGTATGGTATATAGCCCCCATCTTCCCCCCAGACCCCCATGGCTTACCGAGGAGGGGTGCAGCTGCTCAGTGGGGGGTGCCTCTGGTGGTAGGGGTTCTGGTGGGTAGGAGGCACAGCTGCAGGACCGGAGCAGCGAAGATGTACCAGCGGCAGCGAGCGGTGGTCGCCGCCATGTTTTTCTGGCCGGCTGCATTCATTAACTGTGCAGCCAGCGGTAGAGGCTTCAAAAAAATGGCCGCGACCATAATGGAGACCCGCGTCCATTTTGAAGTTTCTACCTCTACCTGCCGGCTGCCACAAAAAACATGGCGGCGCCCTCCGCTCGCTGACGCCGGTACATCTCCACTGCTCCGGTCCTGCGCTGCGACCCCCACCCACCGGAACCTGCCTCCAGCACCCCCACTGAGCAGTTTCACCCCTAACCACCGTTCCCCGGTAAAATTTAGTTTTTTATTTATTTTTTTTACATTCACTTTTTAAGACGTACCCCCTTTCCCCCCCAGTTTGGGGGGAACAAAAGTGCGTCTTAAAAAGCGGATCATACAGTATCATATAGATTACTAGGTGCAGCCGTTCTGTCACAATCAAAGCATTTTTGTTTTAGGCATCTAACAGAACCCACACCGGGCTCTCAATAGAGACTATGCATGACAGAGAGGTGTCAATCACAGCAGGGGGTATGTTGGACTTCCTTGCACTTGACATTGTAATCCTGTAATGGATTGGTAATCACCAGATGATAAAGCCTTTAGTTTACATAAACAAAAGCACAGACTCTGATAAGAGTACAGTTGACTTTGATTTTTAAACCCCTGTAGCATGTTGTCCTCAGCTTACATAGCAAAAACTTGCTGCAGATTACTTTTAATTCAGGAGGCAGAGGAAGGGTAGCTGACAAGTGACAAAAGAAGCAAAATTCTCTGATAAATAACTGTATATTATAACACAGTTTTCAATTATGTCGAAGTGATATGACTTTGAGTTTGAATTCTTTGCCTGTGTGAATTTCATTTCTATGATATTGAATTTGATTTCTTTACCTGTGTGAATGGATTGGTTGTTACCGACATCTGGTGAGAAATTAATATCAAAGCACCTTTAGATATATTAACTTGGAAAATTGGTGAGGTGTTCAATACTTATTTCACCCGCTGTATGTAAAATAAAGACTAAATGGAAATCATGTTTTTGTGTCTTTCTAGTGACCGACATCTCGGTTTGCAAAGACTGGACTGAAGGCAGCATTGCTACTCTAAAGTGTACTATTGCAGGACGATACCCAAAAAGCATAACAGCGGTGTGGCTGATCGGCAAGGGGACAAGGAGATTGAAATAAAGGAGAAAGGGTCGCTGTACACACCAGGAGACTACAGAGAGTTGCAGGAACAGGACTCTTACACATGCTGGAATATTGTTAAGAGTAAACTTGTGGGTGGAATCCGACACTCGTTATGCTCCATCCTGAGCTTCCAGGTGCACAAGGAGCGCCATGACCAGGCTGAGTTCATCTGCCGGTTTATGAGAGCTGGCAAGATTCTGCAGGAGAAGAAATACTTTGGAATTGTCCTCGGTAAGTATTTGGCTATGTGGATTTTTCTGCTTTGGAAAGTTCACATCGGAAAGGTCTCTAAAAACAAGTTAAAAGTGGCTTGTCTGTGTTTCTCTTTTAAATCAATGTTTAAACATCACTAACAGGTATCAGTGACGTATTAAAGGAAACTTCAGCAGGTGTTTGCTTATTAAACTGTCTACCACAACACATAGGGCAAGGATGTAAAATCAAATACACAGAGATCCTAAATTAAAAACTGTGGACTAAGTTGTGAGCCTTACATAGTCCTCCATACAGAATAATCACCCCACATAGTCCTCCATACAGAATAATGCAACCCACAAGTCTCCATACAGATAATACAACCCACACAGTCCTCCATACAGAATAATGCAACCCAATAGTGCTCCATACAGAATAATGCAACCCACATAATCCTCCATACAGAATAATGCACGCAATAGTCCTCCATACAGAATAATGCACCCCACTATAGTCCTCCATACAGAATAATGCACCCACATAGTCCTCCATACAGAATAATGCACCCCAATAGTCTCCATACAGAATAATGCACACCACATAGTCCTCCATACAGAATAATGCACCGCATATAGTCCTCCATACAGAATAATGCACCCACATAGTCCTCCATACAGAATAATGCAACCAATAGGCTCTACGATATGCAATCCCCTATCCTCATACAGAATATTGCACCACATAGTCCTCCATACAGAATAGTGTGCTCCACATAGTCCTCCATACAGAATAATGCCCCCACATAGTCCTCCATACAGAATAGTGTGCTCCACATAGTCCTCCATACAGAATAATGTGACCCACATAGTCCTCCATACAGAATAGTGTGCTCCACATAGTCCTCCATACAGAATAATAGGCCTCATTAGTTCTCCATACATATTCATGGGCCCCAAATAGTCCTCCCTTCCTTTTCCCCCACTCTTCCAGTCCCAGCAGCAAGCACTCTGAAGCACTTCACTGCTCACCACAGCAGGCACAAAATGTAATGTCACAGTGCTCACTGTGCTGAGACATTAGATGTAGAATGATGGGGGAGGGAGCGGATGTTTTTTTTTCAATGATTGCTTTCAACTATATCAGCATCCGAGATTCTAACAGTTGAAAGTATGATGCCAGGAGCGGGGAGGAGTGCAGCTGGCACCGTCGTCAGGGCCGAATAAAATCACTCTGCAGCCAAGATTTGGCCCACGGGTCAGAATTTGACATGTATAATGTAGGGGCAGAGACTCTGATTCCAGCAATGTGTCATTACTATACTGGGTGCAACTGTTGTGATAGAATCACTTTTCTCTGCTACAGTGATAGCTCGGAATGTTGAGCTGTGAATAACACCGCCCAAAACACTGATTAGCGGGTAGCTGTCAATCAGTACTGGGGGTGGGGTTTGACTAGGAGGCACAAGATACATAGTCCTGTAGTAATAATCTCCTACTGATAATACACTGATGTTACTGAAACATCAAAGCACAGCCCAGTAAATGACGCATCGCTGGAATTAGTGTCTCAGTCCCTACTTCATGCTGCTCTTAGATTATATAGCAAAAACCTGCAGACACATTCCCTTTAATACATGAGCCTGTACATTATTTTCACTCATACTGTATTTTTTCCCTTGCAGACAGTTACGGATTCTACTCAGTATCAGAAATTTCTGTTCCTGAAACGTGCAACGAGGGAGAAAGATTGACCCTTAGCTGCGTCATGAAAGGAAACATACCTCGGGACATCAGAGTTATGTGGGAGAAGAGCCTGGACGATGAGCGGATGGTGATCTCAAAGGAACAGGATCCCAACTACCAGGTCACCGAGAATAAATCACAAGGACAGATCTGCTCCTTCCTAACACTTTGCCCAACTTGTGAGGAATCCGGGGCCGTGTTCACAGCTTCGTTCTCTGAAAACGAGGGCCGGATCCTTGCCGAGCGCAGCTCCATGCCTCTGAAAGTGGCTGGTAAATACTCTAAATGTCCCACTTCCACTCACACATGATGAATTGTACTCCCGAGAAACCACTCAATGAGTGCTGACCTCGTTCACTGCTAGGTGCTAATAAGATCACTCAAAATGAGACCCACAAAAAAGTCATCTAAGTAATCTGAAAAATAGTGTCGGAGATTGGTCTGCTACAATATTCAGGACCATCTTGGGGGATTGCATGATGATTTACAGTAGCGAAAACATCTACCTCATTTGTCATGGACAATTATCTGCATTTTTATCATAGAAACAGGGAAGCTGTCAGTGATATTATGGTGCTTTGTTATCTACGTATTATTTCTGTAGTGAAATAATCAATTTTCACACATCACATGAACCCCACAGTATCTTTACAGTAGGGAAAAAATCTTACCTGATAAGTCATGGGCAATTAAATCACACATTTTTTACTTATAGGAGCAGACATTGTCTTTAAGATACACAAGGTGGTCATCTATGACACAGCTGATTTCCCAGTAATATTATGGTGCTTTGTTATCTACGTATTACTTCTGTTGAGTAAATATGCTTTCATATCACAAGAACACAAAAGTTCTATACAGTAGAGGAAAACATCTACCTCATATATCACGAGCAATAATCTGCATTTTTATCATAGAAAAGACAAGTTGTCTTAAAGATACACTAGGTGGTATATGACACAGCTGAGATCTCAGTAATATTATGGTGCTTTGTTATCTGTGTATTACTTCTGTTGAGTAAATCTATTTTCATATCACAATAATGCAGACTTCTTTATAGTAAGGGAAACCATTTGACTCATTTATCATAGGTAATAATCTGCATTTTTAACATAGAAACAGGCGCATTGTCTTAGATACACAAGGCGGTCATATTCAACAGAGATGATTTCCCAGTGATATTATGGTGCTTTGTTATCTGCATATTACAACTGTAGGTAAATATATATATTCATATCACAAGAACACAGGGTTTACAATATCTTAATTCTAGTTATAGATGCAACAGCAGTGCGAAAACATTATTTTAGAGTTTGTATAGTGCCGAATGTACATGTCAGGGCGTTACCAGTGTGAGACATGTAGTTCAGGAGAGAGGACCATCAGTTATTACATGTCTTACACTGCTAACGTCCCCTTTCATTTACAAATAGGTTCTAGAGGCAGAGTCTCGGGTAGATCTAAGTCGCGCCATAGATCTTAATAGCTAATTTACATATTAAGAAAAATATGTATTTTTCTGCACTTAAAGGGGAACTCCAGTGAGAGAAAACTTTTTAGTACTGTCCCTGCCCTCTTACACGATGAAGCAGAGCCGTACACTGCAGTTCTAGGATATATAGATCTCTTATAATTCAATAAAATCATACCTGCTACTCTGCTCTGGCCTCCACCTCAGGGAACCCAGAATCTACAGCCTGAGAGCTTCATGAGAGGGTGCATGCTCACGATCAGGAGACGCAGCGTTTTGGACGCAGTGTCTTTGCGCTACGTCCAAAACGCTGCGTCGTACAGTACTAGCATAGTGGATGGGAGTTCAAGAAATCCCATCCTCACTAAGCTTTACCCGCCCGCAGCAGTTTGGAGCTGCGGCGGGGTTGCCGGGAGTCCTCTCCTCCGCAGCGTGTTTGGAGCTGCAGTGCGGGTTGCCGGGAGTCCGCTCCTCCGCAGCGTGTTTGGAGCTGCGGTGCGGGTTGCGGGAGTCCGCTCCTCCACAGTATATTTATTTCATGCTGCGGAGTCAGAAGCAGCTCACGATCGGGAGACGCAGTGTTTTGAGACAGCGTGGTCTTGCAGCTACGTCCAACAACCTGGTCGTACAGTACTAGCATAGTGGATGGGAGTTCAAGAAATCCATCCTCACTAAGCTTTACCCGCCGCAGCACGTTTGGACTGCGGTCGCGGTTGCCGGGAGTCCTCTCCATCGCAGCTGTTTTGGATGCTGCGTTGCGGGTTGCCGGAGTCCGCTCCTCGCAGCATGTTAGAAGCTGCGGTGCGGTTGCCTGGTGTCCGCTCTCCCACATGATATTTATCTTCATGCTGCGAGTCAGAAGCGCTCACATGGATACGCAGTGTTTTGGACGCAGTGTCTTTGCGCTACGTCCAAACGCTGCGTCGTACAGTACTAGCATAGTGATGGGAGTTCAAAAATCCATCCTCACTAAGCTTTACCCCCGCAGCACGTTTGAGCTGCGGCGCGGGTTGACCGGAGTCCTCTCCTCCGCAGCGTGTTCGGAGCTGCGTGCGGGTTGCCGGGAGTCCGCTCCTCCGCAGCGTGTTTGGAGCTGCGTGAAGGTGCCGGGTGTCCGCTCCTCCACAGCATAATTTATTTGATGCTGCGGAGTCAGAAGCAGCTCCCATCGGGTGACTGCAGGGAAAAGCCGCCCTGCACCCGCCGCACATGGCGAGTACAGGGCGGCTGCGGTCTCCCTGCAGCCACCCGCGGCTTCACTCAGGTCCGGAGGAGCTGCGTCCAACACGCAGCTCCTCCGGACCGTGAGGACGTACCTTAAGAGCAAAATTCATCCACTTACGACCTTTCTGGTAAATATATGATAAATCTATATAGATGGTAAACCTGTAACATGAATCAAAATCTGAGATCAAAGATAGATCAGTCTTATAAATACAGTGTAAAAAAATAATATATGTCTATGAAAACTATATATACAAATGCTGTACACTCAGTCACAAATGATCGCTGCATGTATACAAGTATCGCTGTGTGTCCATTGTATCCTTTTTGTCATGCATGTTACCCCATATGATAACATGAATGTTTGTAATGCTGTATGATGTGTTAACCATTACATTCTCGTCATCTCATGCATACACCAATGTGACGTGTCCGTGTGTTTTTTCACTGCTACATAAAGTATCACTGGTTAGAAATCAGTGACATGGGTGCACAATCATCGTCTTCATACTACAGTGCACTAAACATGGTACTATAAGAAATGGCGTCTGCACTGACAGAAAAGGTTATAATGACAGGCCGACCATGTAGACTGGAAAAAGTTGACTATAGCTAACATGGAGGACTGCGCTCTGCTACCATTAGTTGGAATCTGAAGCCTGCCCCGCTGTACTGTATGCATACTGCATAATCTGTGGCAGGGCGGGCTCCGGCGCTGATGTCACAGGCATGTGGCGTTTCAGCCGCCAGCAAAGCAAACCGCTTGTAACAATTCCTCGCTTTGCGAGGCAGGCAGGGAGGTGGCACAGAGAGGCAGGGGGCAGGGAAGACCTCCGTGTACAGTGATGACTCCATAATCAGTATGGTCCTCAGGACTCGTTATCTCTACACTTTCTAAAGTGGTTTTTACAGCTTACAGGGGGCTTGGAGACAGGGGAGACCCCTTCCCTGAATGCAGCAGACGGACTGTATTCAGTGGTGCTTTCAGTTTAGAAAGCAACAGGTTTTGACAGGTCCTCTTTAACAGCAATCTGCTTATATGATGCTATTGAAATGTTTATAGTGATGCTCCATACCAAGGGACCCATAAGAACTTCTTCAAAGGTTCCTTTGACTATAAGTACTCCCAACTGCACTCTAAGGTTGTTCTAGGACTTACTACTATTGAAATAGGACTGAACTCAACATATATGGATTACTTATCAACACTTAGGACATCTCGATTACATAACCTGGAGCAGAGTTGTGGAGTCAACAAGCCAAACCTGCAACTATGAATCCTCAATTTCCCTGACTCGAACTCCCTCATACATAACTCATGTTTCAGTGCTAACTTTATTGTAGTACAATGGGGACATCAGACTTTAATTATTATTATGATACAATAATCTAGGTAAAACAATAATTCCTAATAGCAATATGTTGCATATATTGCATTGAACTTCTGTACTCAATTCATTAGATATCTTAGTCGCAGAAGTCAGTCTCATTTATACTGATTCAGACACCGACTCCACAGCCCTGCTCTGTAGTCCCTTATACAACATCCCACAATACTGAGTCCATACACTTGCCACCAGGGCCATCTATTACCTTCTACTATGTGGAATCTGTTACGTGGTACTGAGAGCCAGACAGCGTCATCCCCAATGTCAGCAAATTGTATTGACAGCAGATGGTAACAAGAGGGGAGCAACCTGTTTTTCACAACTGTATCCCTTACTGTACTCTATCTCTAATAGGGAAATGCTTGAGTTCCCATTGACTTCCATTATACTCAGTACTTGAGCCCATCCAAGTGTCTGACCGGCTTGTTCACTCATCACTACTGACTACATGAGAGAGACTGATATCAATGTCTTTGTGTTATTTTTCACAGAACCAAAGAAGAACCACTGGTCTCGGACTTATCAGGACTGGGGTTTCAGGGCATTTGATGAGAGTGTAATCACAGAGATGTGACAATCAAACACTTTATACCCCTGGAATGGCCGCCATCAGCATTGTAATAAAAAGAGTGAACTTCAGTGGTAAAAGCACAGCGATGGATCGTGAGTAGCCTGTTCCTCCTCTACATTGTATTTTTTTAATGTGACAACCTGGACCTGTGCGCATGAAGATTTCCATCATCATCCATGGACTGTGATACTGACATCACAATGTGACAATACGTCATCGGAGAGCGGAGGAACGCTGTAAGGAGCACAACCGCGGAGCTGAACTCGTCACCGTATGAAGAACCGCAGACAGGTTTAATGTATTGACACATCTCGTCTTGCCTGGCTGCAATAAGTTTACGGCATATTTACACCATCACAACTTTTTATTGTATTTATTGAAATTTAAAAGATATCAAAGATGTATATGAAATAATAGAGGAAATAAATGATCGAAAAATGTCACCAAATAGAAATAAAACAGGTCTTGAGTAATGAGCCAATTCTTTCATTGCTTGTAACGGAACAATCTTAGGGCCCCTTGTTCCAAGAGCCATAACTTTTTATTTTTCCATCGATATAGTGCATGAGGGTTTGTTTCTTGCAGAATGAGTCACAGTTCTGAATTGCACCATTTATTTAGAATGTACTAAACAATGGGTCGCTTTGATATTATGGGGGAAAACACTGCAATTTTGTAATTATTTTTGGATTTTGTTTTCAAGAAATTCATTCTGCGGTGTGACTGACTCTCCAGGTCAGTACAATAGCGGAAATACCATGTCCAGTTTTTTATTATTATTTTAGTTGTAAAAAAAATTCAGAAATGTAAGGAAAAACAATTTTGTTGCCATTTTCTGAGACTTGTAACATTTTATATTTTTCGTCAATGTTGCTGGTTTTCTGTATCCTGAACTGATATTTTTATTGATACCATATTTGTGCTATAAGTCATGTTTTGATTTTTTCGGGGATGTGTAGTAGCTGAACAATGGCAATTCTGGTGCTAATTTTATTTTTTATTATTATTTATTTTGAATATATGTTTGTTTACTATTATAAATGTTTTAAATATTTTTATTATTTATTTTGAATATATTGTTATTATAAATTTTAATTAACTTTTTTAATAATATTTATTTGTATCTTTTTTTTTTGTTTATTAGGAATAGATGTTTGTTAACTCTTATTAATTTTTTAAATATTATTTGTTTTATTATTTATTTAGACTATATTTTGTATTCTAATTTTTTTTATAAATTTTGTATTATTATTTATTTTAACGCTATTTTTATTATTTATTTTTAACATTATTTTTGTTTTATTATTATTAAACATTATTTTTTATTATTCTAATTATTTAAACTACTTTTAACATTTTTATTATCTATTGATTTTTTAACAATATTTTTATTATTTATTTTTAGTTTTAACATTATGTTTGTTAATTGTTATTGTTTATTTTTTTAAATTATTTTAAAAGTATTATTATTATTTATTTTTAACATTATTTTTGTTACTATTTATTTTGAATATGTTTGTTAACTATGATTAATTTTTTAAATATTATTTTTATTATTTATTTTGAATATATTTTTGTTTATTATAATTTTCTATTAATTGTTTTATTATGATTTATTTTTAGCACAATTTGGAACACTAATTTTTAACATTATTTTTGTTTGTTATTATTTATTTTTTAGCATTTTTTTGTTTTATTATTATTATTTAACATTATTTTTTATTATTCTAATTATTTATTTTACTTGTCATTATTATTGTTTATTGATTCTTTAACATTATTTTTATTTTTTTTATTTTTAGTTTTAACATTATTTTTGTTTATTATCATTATTTATTATTATTAACACTATTTTTATCATTTATTTTTAACATTTTTGTTTGTTATTTATTTTTGTACTTTTTTATTATTATTAATTAACAATTTTTAGTATTATTCTAATTATTTATTTTACTTTTAACATTATTATTGTTTATTGATTTTTAACATTATTTTTATTATTATTTATTTTTAGTTTTAACATTATTTTTGTTAAGTATTATTGCTTATTATTATTATTATTATTATTATTATTATTAATTATTTTTAACATTATTTTTGAAGGAGGGAATTTCAAATTGTATCTATTTTGAATTATCTTTTAAAACTTTTTTTTTTTATTTTATTTGTTAGCCCTTTTAGGAAACACGGACCTGCAATTGTTCATTTCCTTATACAAAAACATTATTGCAGTATATAGTGAGCTCATAGTTCTCCTCTGAAGCGCAGCCAATGATAACCCATCAGATCCCCGCAATTGAGTCATGGGGAGCAGCTGCACATGCGCAATGGGATCAAACAATGTCATTTAAGCAGTTAAGCTGCAGCGATCAGAGCCGGCTTCATGCTTTGCTTACATACTTCTGCTTCATTACTTTGCCCAAGTACCGTATATACTCGTGTATAAGCCGAGTTTTTCAGCCCAAAATTTGGGCTGAAAAGTCTCCCCTTCGGCTTATACACGGGTCATATACGGTACATGGAGTGGTGGGGGCTGTGTCCCGGGGCTGTGGAGGCGGGGGGAGGCTGCAGTATGAGCGGCTCCGTCATGTGGGGCCGCTCATTAAATATGCACTGCTTCCCCCTGTCAATCAGCGGCAGGGGGAAGCAGTGCATATAAGCCCCCAAATGCTGGAACTCGCGCCCCCTTGTAAGGGTACCCCCCCCGCTGCTTATATTACCATCCCGGTCTTCTGCTCAGCGCAGCTCCTCGGTGCTCCGTCCTGCTACATCCGGGATCTCCGGCCGTCGCAGGCATATGACGTCATCGCGTGACGGCCGGGGATCCCGGATGTAGCAGGACGGGAGCAGTGAGGACGGAGCACCAAGGAGCGGCGCTGATCAGAAGTCCAGGATGGTAATAGAAGCAGCGGGGGGGGGGGGGCCCTTGCAAGGGGGGGCGAGTGCCAGCATTTTGCTGGGTACCCCCAGGGGCTGCTGGATACCCCCTGCGGGCTGCTGGGTACCCCCTGGGGGCTGCTGGGTACCCCCAGGGGGCTGCTGGGTACCCCCTGGGGGCTGCTGTATATAGCCCTGGGGGCCTGCTGTATACCACTGGGGCTGCTGTATACTACCACTGGGGCTGCTGGGGCTGCTATATACTACCACTGGGGCTGCTGTATACTACCACTGGGGCTGCTGTATACTACCACTGGGGCTGCTATATACTACCACTGGGGCTGCTGTATACTACCACTGGGGCTGCTGTATACTACCACTGGGGCTGCTATATACTACCACTGGGGCTGCTATATACTACCACTGGGGCTGCTGTATACTACCACTGGGGCTGCTGGGGCTGCTATATACTACCACTGGGGCTGCTGTATACTACCACTGGGGCTGCTATATACTACCACTGGGGCTGCTATATACTACCACTGGGGCTGCTGTATACTACCACTGGGGCTGCTATATACTACCACTGGGGCTGCTGTATACTACCACTGGGGCTGCTGGGGCTGCTATATACTACCACTGGGGCTGCTGTATACTACCACTGGGGCTGCTATATACTACCACTGGGGCTGCTGTATACTACCACTGGGGCTGCTGTATACTACCACTGGGGCTGCTGTATACTACCACTGGGGCTGCTGGGGCTGCTATATACTACCACTGGGGCTGCTGTATACTACCACTGGGGCTGCTATATACTACCACTGGGGCTGCTATATACTACCACTGGGGCTGCTGTATTCTACCACTGGGGCTGCTATATACTACCACTGGGGCTGCTGTATACTACTGCTGGGGCTGCTATATACTACCACTGGGGCTGCTGTATAACACCACTGGGGCTGCTGTATACTACCAGTGGGGAGGCCTGTATACCACTGGGGGGGGCCTGTATACCACACTGCTGGGGGCTGTATACCTGTGCTGGGGTCCACCCTCAGCTTATACACGAGTCAATAGGTTTTTCCAGATTTTTGGGGCAAAAGTAGGGGGGTCGGCTTATACACGGGTCGGCTTATACACGAGTATATACGGTACTTCATACTTTGCTCCATAATTTCCCTCCGCATCAATAAAGTGTATTTTATTGTATCTTAAAGACCTGACCAAACAGCTGATTATTGAATACAGACCTACAATATGGAGAAAGAATCTTGTAGGAACAGCTGTGATACCAGACTTGAGCCACTAGACGTCAGGCGTATCCAACTTCTCTACAATGCTACTGAACATCCTCACTGATAATTTCGGTAACCCTCTGCTGTGTCTGGGGTTATTTGTCTTTTTTATTCCATTTCGGGTTCTCCCACGCATCATATTACAGCCAACCTGCATATCATAGATGTGTCAGTCTGAACGTTGCAAACTCTGATTCTTATAGATTGTCATAACTCATCCAATGAATATAAATGCTCCTCAGCGCTAACTTCTGATCCAACCATATTACTTCATATCATTCTGAAGCTTCACATATCACTTACAGAAACGGAGGACAACGCTTGTCTATTACAGAAACGATGCTTACAAACATGAAGGTGTAGATACCGCGCTGTTGGGAGTAAAAAAACTTTCACACAGAATAATATGATGGCGATTTACCTTTTAAATGCGTTTTGGAGCTATAACCTGCTCCTTCTTCAGGAATATATGTGATTTTTAATGTAGAAGAGCAGGTTATAGTGCCGAGATGCGTTACAAAATAAAATCACCATCATCACATTCTACGTGAACGTTTTTTATTCCAGACAGCGCGGTATCTACACACCTTCTACTGCGGGTTCAGGTTTGTTTCCTCGCAGTTACATGCTCTTACAGTTCTTGTGGCTCTCATAAGTCCATAAGGTGATCCTATAACTATATTCGTAGACCTTTGTCTACACAGATTAGAGAAATACCTTCTTCAAAAATAATAAGATAAAAAACAACTTTTATTGTACATAACTGTTAAATATCGCTATATGTGTATAATTATCATCAAGTGCGAATTATTGAGAAAAGACGGAAAAATATATATATAAATTATCTTCTTAGTTTAATTGGTATTAAAATAGCCAATAATTAAACTTATTAAAGTATAATGTTCAAATAGTTACAAAAAGATAATCTACGTATTCTTCTTTGCAATATGTACGTTACAAATATCAGCAGATCAATATACGAATAAAATAATATATTATTACTTTGATAACTATACCCAGTATTTGAAGTAAATATTAATGAAGATATATATGTTCTTACAATAACTAAAAGGAGCAATGACCGACATTTAACCGACAGGTCAAAAGACAGCACACAAATGACACCAGACCACCGTATTATTATTATTATTATTATTATTTATATAGCGCCATAATATTCCATGGCGCTTTACATGTCAAGAGGGCAGACTAGGACAAGTAACATAGTAACAATACAAGTAACAATGGCTGTGGACAATTCTAATGTACAGATACAATAGGGGAGAAGATCCTGTCCGCGAGGGCTCACAATCTACGAGGGGCGGGTGGGGATACAATAGGAGGGGGAGCTGTCGGTCATGAGGCGGTGCGGTGGACCGGGTCTCATTGCAGGTTGTAGGCTTGGCGGAAGAGGTGGGTTTTCAGGCCTCTTTTGAAGGTTCCCAGGGTAGGGGAATGCCTGATGTGGTGGGGCAGAGAATTCCAGAGTATGGGTGATGCACGGGAGAAATGAGGGGGCAGTAGAGGAGGAGCTTTTGTGAGGAATTGCAGATTGTGTGAGGGGAGGTATCGGGAGACCATGTCGGAGATGTATGGAAGGGACAGGTTGTGGATGGCTTTGTATGTCATGGTTAGTGATTTAAACCGGGATCTCTGGGAAGCAGGGAGCCAGTGAAGGACTTGGCAGAGGGGGGAGACAGGGGAGTAGCGGGGAGACAGATGGATTAGGCGGGCAGCGGAGTTCAGGATAGATTGGATAGGTGACACGGAGGTAGCGGGGAGGCCGGTGAGCAGGAGGTTGCAGTAGTCGAGGCGGGAGATGATGAGAGCGTGAATAAGGGTTTTAGCGGTGTATAAGGTATAAGTAAGTATAAGGTGGGAATCACCCTAAATATCGCTATAGGACAATCCCTGCCTAGCAATGAAGGAGGTTACACCCTAAAACTATGGTGCCCACATTCCACAATGGCTAAGCCTATGAGTTGTCCTTGGCTAGGTGATTAAATCAAAGACCTGTTTGTCGTAAATGTCGGTCCTTGAATCTTTTAATTATGAACAACAGTTGTTTTTTATCTTATTGTTTTTAAAGAAGGTATTTCTCTTTCGCCATATTTAGCCATCATATTCTTGATATGATACCGATACTATTTCCATACTTGAGCTATACCGGATAAGACCCTATTCTGTGCTATTTGTTTTTCCTGCTCAATTTATTGCAAACAATGTTTAAACATACTTTTAGAATACAAGGCAAAAATGATTTTGCCATAAAACCAATCAGCTGATCTATGAATATTTCTGTATATAGAGTAAAAAAAAGGTATGTGATTAGTCGTCCTCGTCAGCAATTTTGCTCTTTCTGCTGCAAAATTTTCTGCTGCTGAAATTTGTTGAGTGCCGTCATACATGAGAATCACAAGGCCTGCTCCGTTCTAGCTATAAAGCTAAGTACCCATCAGGGCTGTGGAGTCGGTAAGCCAAACATCTGAGTACAAATAAATAAGAAAAGAGGGGCACAATGTGCAGGATCACCAATCACTCTGTTATGGTGTGGGGCAGGTGGTCACTAACCTTTTCGGGTTGTGCAAGATTGTATGGTGGCAATTGCCGGTAATTCTCCTCCTCACCTCACCGCCTGATGAAGATAGTATACCTATCGAAACGCATTGTGTAGCTGTGGAGTGGAAGAAATAAACGTCTGTTTATTAATATCCTGAGCCTCCTCACATTTGTTCCCAAAGCGCTTCTAATAGATCGCTATCACATTTCTGCATTAGAACATCCGACTACGACTCTTCAATTTTCCTGAATTCGACTCTGACGCCAACTCCAACAAAATGGACGCTGACTCCACAACCATGGCTGCAAAATCAGTAAGCCAAACATCTGAATCTTCAATTTCCCTGAATCCGACTCTGAATCCACACAAAAAGGACGCCGACTCCATGTCTCCGACTTGACTCCACAGCCCTGGAACGAATAACCATATTTGTTCTGAGTCACCGATCACAATAACCAATACAAGTCAATGGGTGCATAAAATCCAGATATCACATGGATGCCAGCGGCATACAATTCGTGTGATGTTCGTGATTGATATTGCTGGGAGGATCTGAAAACTGACTTAAAGGGATCCTGTCACCCCCAAAACACCTGTAAACCTATTAAAACCTGTCCCTAGAGCATATTAACACTTTCCCTACACTGTTTTTACCTCCTAAATGCAGTAAGTGACATTGACTAAAAACGTTTTATAAGTACCTGATTACTGATGATAATGAGTGACTATCTATTCATAGTCACTCATCAAGACTGCCCCTCTGCTTCATAGCACGCCTGAATAGGCGTGATCTACATCCAGGATTCAAATTCGTGCCTCCCCGCTGTGCCCTGTGTCGTAGGAGGCTGCAGTGTGGCTGGTGACGCGATCCGCGTCATTCCCGGCGCCTGATGACGTATTTACATCGGCGCCGCGCTGTCAGCTTCAAAATGTGCACTGCGCATGCCCAATGCGCAGTGCGCATTTTGAAGCTGACAGCGCGGCGCAGGGTGTAATACGTCACCCGGCGCCGGGAATGACGCGGATCGCGTCACCAGCCACACTGCAGCCTCCTACGACACAGGGCACAGCGGGGAGGCACGAATTTGAATCCTGGATGTAGATCACGCCTATTCAGGCGTGCTATGAAGCAGAGGGGCAGTCTTGATGAGTGACTATGAATAGATAGTCACTCATTATCATCAGTAATCAGGTACTTATAAAACGTTTTTAGTCAATGTCACTTACTGCATTTAGGAGGTAAAAACAGTGTAGGGAAAGTGTTAATATGCTCTAGGGACAGGTTTTAATAGGTTTACAGGTGTTTTGGGGGTGACAGGATCCCTTTAAACATTGAAGAAAAAAATCCCTGATGTCTAAATGAAGCCTTAAGAATACAGCCTTCAACTACAACTCACCAAGATTATTAGAACTAATACAGCGGCACAATATATCACCTACATCATATACGTGACCCTCTGGATGCAACTTTACTGACTGCACAGGTGTAAGGGAGACAGGACAGCAGCAGACACTCTAAATAAGATCTAACAGTGTCTGTGGAAGAACATCGTCATCTGCAAGTAGAAGGAATTATCCAGAAATGATTAACAGCAAAGCTGTTTCCTCAGGGAAAGAGATTCACAGAGACGCCAGGTCAGTTGGTACTTGTGGTGCAGCAAATCAAGTTTAAAAGGCCATTACGTCAGAGAAGGACAGGAGATGGTGCCAAACCTGAGAAGTGAGCAGATATACGAGAAGGGTAACGTTTTATCCGCCATTGCTGAAAGTGCCCCAAAGGTATCAAAAATCTGACACCAAACTACTACGTCAGTCACAAGACTATATCCAAAGGACAATGACTTGATCTGTGCTGCTGTATGAAATGACAGACGTCCGTGGTATTGTGAACTGTACTCTTTATTCCAACTCGTTTCAAGGTTGTCCCAACCTCTTCATCAGGAATATAACAGCATAATTTGATTATGCTGTTATATCCCTGATGAAGAGGTCGGGACGACCTTGAAACGCGTTGGAATAAAGAGTACAGTTCACAATACCACGGACGTCTGTCATTTCATACAGCAGTGCGGATCAAATCATTGTCCTTTGAGTATTACGCGACCATCTCTTTAGTGGTGGATCCTGTGGCAGCTGTCCGATACGCGAATAAACCAGTTGTGGGTCACACAACCGATCCAGATGAGCAGCCAATCCACCGTGTACATTTATTTTACCCTAAACCGATAAGACCCACTGCACCCTTGTCTAACCATTTTTTTAGATAGTCACAAGATTATGCCAGTCAAGATCGTGAGGACAAACTATGCCTGCCAAGATCCTGAGACCAGACTACACCAGCCAAGACCGTGAGACCAGACTATGCCAGCCAAGTCCATGAGACCAGACTTTACCAGTCAAGACCCTGAGACAAAACTATCAAAGTCAAAACCCTGAGATTAGACTATGTCAGTCAAGACCCTGAGAGCAGACTACGCTGGTCATAGTCCTAAGACTACACTATACCGATCAAGACCTTGAGACCAGACTACACAAGTCAAGACCCTGAGGCCATACTATATTGTTCAAGTCTCTGAGATCAGACTATGCAGGTCAAGACCCTGAGAGCAGACTATGCAGGCCAAGACCCTGAGAACAGACTATGGTGGTCAAGAAGATGAGAGCAGACTACACTGGTCAAAATGAAATAAAGTGGGGATAAATCCAGCTAACCCACACAGATCCAGACTGCAGGGATCAGCACATTGGCAGTGCTAGACATCAACATAGAAAGATGAGGATCCAGCTTCCGGTTCAAGTGAAATTTATTCACAAATTAAGTGGTTCCATAAAAACATTTCCATGCATAATAAAAAAATAGAAGGGTGCATACAGACTTACTCAGACCGCCCGGACGTGTTAGCTGATGTAGTGTTCCACGGCGGCACTGGCTTGACAAAGGACGCAGCTTGCATCGGGAAATGCATCGCTATGGTACACCGCATCAGCTATCATCTCCGAGCTCTCTGAGTAAAACTGTATGCGCACTTCTATTTTTTTTTCTTATGCATGGAAATGTTTTATGTAACCACTTAATTTGTGAATAAATTTCACTTGAACTGGAAGCCAGATCCTCGTCTTTCTATGTTTACGCCGGTCAAGACCCTGAGACCGGACTACACCCGTAAAGACCCTGAGACTAGACTACGCTGGTCAAGACCCTGAGACTAGACTACACCGGTAAAGACCCTGAGACTAGGCTACACTGTCAAGACCCTGAGACTAGACTACGGTGTCAAGACCCTGAGACTAGACTACGCCAGTCAAGACTCTGAGACTAAACTACACCGGTAAAGACCCTGAGACTAGACTACACTGTCAAGACCCTGAGACTAGACTATTCCTGTTAGATGTACAGTACTTGATGGAAGAGAGTTAACCACTAATATTGGACTTGAGCCTTTATGAGTCATTCTACAGTTCAATTAGAGGCAGTGTGTGTAGAAGTTCAAGTAATAGATAAGCTTTGCTTTGACTGACGCCGAGGAGACAGTGGCTCTTTTCAGATGGAAAGACTTTGACTACAATTTATCGGGTACATTAATATAAGTAGCACTATTTAGTGACAAAATATGAAAAAAGACAATTGGAAGGAATCTAGTCACCCAGTTGACAAGACACACCTCAACGTGGTGACTGGGTCGTTTATGAATGCGCATTGATAAAGCTAAGTGTCTTCTTTTACTCCTTTTAGCTTAGCTGCAATTTTCTTTCTTCATATTTTGTCACTAAATAGTGGTACTTATATTAATGTATCTAAGTTGTGTTTAAGTGCACTAACACTGGTAGGAAGTAGTACTGCATCTATAAATGATACAATTTATCGGGTGGCACGGTGGCTCAAGTGGTTAGCACTGCAGCCTTTGCAGCACTGACTTCCCAAGGTCCTGGGTTCAATTCCCACCAAGGATACTCAGAACAACATCTGCAAGGAGTTTGTATGTTCTCCCCGTGTTTGCGTGGGTTACCTCCCACATTGCAAAGACATACTGATAGGATATTTAGATTGTGAGCTCCAAGAGAGACAGCATTACTGATGTATGTAAAGGGCTATGGAATTAATAGCGCTATACAAATTAATAAATATTATTATATTTTAGGGTTATCTGTCACGTAAGATTATAGAAATAGCATACTTAGTTGTTAATAGAACTTGTGTAGTATAGACATATACATAAACAAAGTATTCTCTTTGATTGTCCTATATACCTATTGAACTGATTGTTAATTGAATTCCTTTGTGTTATTCCCTGGTTTGTGTGTAATACATCTTTGTTGTGAGTCAGCTCTGCGATGCCTTTTTTGCATCGTTGCATCCTCCAATCCTGTTCTGTGCAGGCACAGTACAAAACATGGAACATGCACTGTTACATATAACACAAAATCATTCTCATGTTGCTCACTTCTACTATGGCAACACATACATCAGAGGAAAGTGCTCAATGTGATACACATGATTAAGCAGGGCAAAGTAGGTAAATTGAGAAACCGCTCACCGTACTAAATGTAGACACGCCGCTCTACTTCAGTCAGGAACCCATCGGCTGGGCAAGTAAAAGTTCAGAAGAGGCCACGGAATTGTTCCAAATGTCCGTCCTTGATTTAGCACATTTAAAAAAAACATCAACGTGACATAAGCAAACGTGTTTCGATTTAACACCATGACTAAGACAAAGGATTGTGTCAAGATGCGTCAACTTACGTTGATGTTCTTTTAAAGCGTGCTAAATAAAGGATGAACATTTGGAACAACTCCGTGGCCTCTTCTGAACTTTTCCTTGTTTGAAAGTCAGGGGAAAGGTATATACACCACTATCCACTGGACCGAAGTGAAGAGAAAACACATTAGAAAGTGGTAGATGATCATGTATCAAGTTCAACTAAAAAAAAAAAATAGAAACCGTCCATAACTTATCGTTTCAGAATATCATATTTTTGTTGTTGCAAGAAATACTCAATATTTTCTGATTAATGCATTTTGTAACTTTAAATTACGAAGGCTGGGGGTCTGCAATATTTTAACATGTTTTCATGAAAATGGAAGCATTTCAAATGTTGAGAGACAAATCAGGGAACATATAATTACATAATCAATTATCTAACATATGGTTTAAATATGGAATTGCTGCCACAGGCTGTAGACAGGATCCACAAATAGAGCAGGGAAGCCGAAGATGTAAAAATCCCAGAGGTTACCCTGAGTCTGCGTCAGCAAAGTACAGATCTCACTTTATGGCGGAGTAAGCGCTCCGAACACATTAGTGGAGCAGAGTATGTCCTGCTCACCGGCTGGTGGGGGAGAGTGGAAAAGGAGAATATCCTCAACTACTCTGCTTTCATTCATTACATCACTGTATATTAGGAAAGTGTCGTCTCTGCAATTTGTTAACATTTTATGTAAAATCACTACAAGATCTTTTTTTTTTTTTTAAAACCATACATTTTTTTATTGAGAAAGATCAATTGTAACAACACTGAAGTAGCAGTAACTATAATGCTAATATAAACAAGTAATGGGTATTATGAAACAGTAGGAGTACACGAAAGGGAAATGTGGCTGGGTCAGGTCGAGAGAGGAAGGGGAGGCCTACACAGAAGGGCAAGATTAAGGGAGGGAAAGAGCCCAGGTTGTAACGACAAAATCTTACACATTTCAAATTAAACAGCCTCAAAGAAAATTATGATATTGGTAACACAAATTCCGACGACACCCACAAGTCCCAAAGGTTGCCAAAACGTTCTTGTTGTTTGAGAGAAGACGAGAGATACCATTCGTAATGATAGTGTGAGTTAATTCTGGCAATTAGTTCTTTTTGAGTAGGTAGAATCTCAGATCTCCAACATTTAGTCAGACATAGTCGAGCCGCAGTCAGAATATGAGACAAGATCGGAGACAACCCTGCAGGGATAGAGTTAAAACCAATGCTCAACACTGCTAGAGAGCCATCTAAATGGAAGTTTACTCCAGAAATGTTTTTAATTAGATCTTCAACCTGAGACCAAAAGGTACTGACTATAGTACTGTTGAGGAGAGCCATATGATGAAATAGTTAACCTTAAGACATAAAGGGTTGAGAGAAACGAGCCATAGAGTGTATAATTTCACCTTACATAAGCTTGTTCACACCTAAACATGGCTGCCATTTCCTGTTTTATCACACCATGCCTTGCTCTGAGAGGAAGCTGGATTCTAGAGAAAGACTGACCAATTAGAGAATGACACGTCACCTGGAGAGACACGAGCAAAACCACACCCCCTGATGACCTCATGGACCAACCCATCCTGATGACCTCAAGGACCAACCAATCCTGATAACCTCATGGACCAACCCATCCTGATAACCTCATGGACCAACCCATCCTGATGACCTCAAGGACCAACCAATCCTGATAACCTCATGGACCAACCCATCCTAATAACCTCATGGACTAACCCATCCTGATGACCTCAAGGACCAACCCATCCTGATGACCTCATGGACCAACCCATCCTGATGACCTCAAGGACCAACCAATCCTGATAACCTCATGGACCAACCCATCCTGATGACCTCATGGACCAACCCATCCTGATGACCTCAAGGACCAACCAATCCTGATAACCTCATGGACCAACCCATCCTGATGACCTCAAGGACCAACCCATCCTGATGACCTCATGGACCAACCCATCCTGATAACCTCATGGACCAACCCATTCTGATGACCACATGGATCTGCCCATGGACTAGCCCATTTCCCAATTCATTAACCAATGAATACATTCAATTATTCCCATTCTCAGTGTAACCAAGCCCCTTAATGAGTGTATAAATCCATGCCTGATCAAAAAAAGCCACTTCGAGCTGTGCTATTAGGCGACCGAGGAGAGTCTACATTTGATTGTGTGTTCGGTGTATTTCCTTCTATGCATGCACCCGGTCCACAACTATTAGGCCAGGAGCAGGCAACTAGTGGATATTTCACATTTTTAACCTTATCAGTATACCCCCACAAAGCATGGGGGGTACCACAACCTTTCCAGCATAACAATGAGGACGACTTAGACAATTTATGGGCGTTAAATTCCATTGCATATGGATCTTTTTCAACTGCTCTAAATAATTAATACATGAAGAGAATTTTTTGGTCACCCTGGCCACCAGCCACCAATCCTCAGGAGTGGATGCAAATGTCCAGTGTCTTCTCCGACCGTAACATATAAGATATCTTGAAAGACTGTACCAGCAAAATTAAAGTTCTATAAAACAGGGATGAACCATGGTTATTAGGAAAGTCTAACTTACAGGTTTCGGGGAAGAATCCACCTGAAAATGACGTTGTGTGCACATACTCTTTGGGTCACTTCATATCAGTGAGGTTTTTTTATTTAGCTTTACAGGGAACCAACCACCAGGATTTGCACTTATGAAGCAAAGGTACTGGTATATCTAGAGTCCTTTACCAGGCCAGAAAGCTGTTAGCTTATCACTGGTTGGATGCTGCTCCTCCAACCATTGGGGAACTCAAAAACAAACTAAATAATATAATACAATTAGAAAGGGATATCTATCTAAAGAGGAATAACTTAATAAGTCCTCCGACAAGCCTACAACCTACTGTGAGCCTCAGTCCATCAAACCACCGCACGACCAATTCTACCCTCTCCTAATGTATCATCACCCGTTCCCTCACAGATTGGGAGCCCTCGTGGACAGCGTCCTCTCTCTCCTTCTGTACCTGTGTGCCATATGTTGTCCATGCACCTTATACTTGTCTTTCTATACCCTTTCCACATGTAAAGCGCCAAGGAATTTATGGAGCTATAATAATAAATAATAATAATAATAACAATAAATTCTATAGGATTAAGGAGTTTTTACTCTGAAACGCGTATAGTGTTTTTCCCATTCGGGGGCACCTGTATGACATTTTTTATTAAATAGAGGACATAAACCGCGTCGGTGGCACCGGAATTATTCCTTTTATACTGGTAGGACGCCTTGTTGAATGTTGAGTTTTGAATTCCTGACTGGATAAAATGCATTCAAGTAGTAAAAAATGCCATTGTATGTTATAGCTGATCATCTGCACTAATGCAATTTTGTAGGTGGGGAATGAGGTTATGACTTTTCTAATAAGTTGTTACTGGAGTATTGATCTATGCTTTGTGGATTTTCTTGCTTTATATGATAAAACATTTTTATTTTTCTAAATTCAATTCAATAAAAATGAACCTGATTGAAAAAAGGTACTGGTATACTGGCGCTAGGATAGTGAACAAAATCAGACTTTCAGTTTCTAGATTCGATGTAGCTCCTCACTGCATCTGAAACAGTGACGGAGACAGGAGCAGTAGACGCGACCAAAGCAGGACATCGTCTCCGCTAAGGACCCTTTCACACTAGTGTTTTTATAAATTGCGGCAGTTTTACCGCATCTGCCACCTAACCGGCCGCACTTGTGGACCACTTGCGGCAAGTCCCATGCATTGTCTATGAGGCTTGCGGCAGGTGCGGCAAGTTCGGTATAGCCACAGTCCCGTCACGTGCGGCAGTTGCAGCAGCAAAAAAAAAAACGTGGTCAGCAGCGTTTTTTTCACGGCTGAAACTGCCGTAACCACGGCTATACCGCACTTGCCGCAAGCCCCTTAGACAATGCATGGGGCTTGCTGCAAGTGTGCTGCAAGTGGAGCCGTTAGGCAGCAGATGCTGTAAATCTGCCGGATCTGCCGCAATTTGTAAAAAACGCTAGTGTGAAAGGGGTGTAAAATGGTGCTGGAGACCGTGGTCTGCGCATGTTAGTGAAGTGTCAACATTATAACGGACACGCACCGGACTGCAGTATAAAGGCGGAGCGGAGGAAGGGGAGGTAATCACATAGAGGCAAGCGAAACACAGGGTGGAGGGAAAATAAAAGAAGACCCAACTGCAGAGGATACAAAAGCGCATATAGGGTCTTATCTTTATATCACACTAGAGCTAAAACAGATGTCACTTACCACCTGGGTTAGTTGTGTGACGCACAACTACTGTGCATCACATGAAACTGCTGCTGCAGGACCCACAATCCACGTGTGCTGCGCAATAGCTAAAGTGAACCCAAAGGAAACATGTGTATATGACCCGCGCTGCCGTGTGATGAAAGAACCACAGAACTATAACAAGGAATTGTGGCTTTATTCAACGTTTTGGAGCGTTATCCTCACTCCTTCTTCAGCAAACCAACCATATAATATATAATATGCTTGGTTTCCTGAAGAAGGAGCGAGGATAACGCTCCGAAACGTGTTGAATAAAGCCAAAATTACTGTCAGCAAAAGGTCCTCTTCCAGAAACAACCATCCTTGCCACCATGGATGTGGAATCTCTGTACAGCAATATCCCACACCAGGATGTATTAAATGCCTGCAAAATCTTCCTGGAAAACACAGGAATTGATGCTGACTCTGTGGTGAAGCTTATAAAATTCATCCTCACGCACAACTACTTCACATTTGACGACAACATATATTTACAGGAGACTGGCACAGCAATGGGAAGCAAAATGGCACCACAATATGTAAATCTTTTCATGGCCAAGCTTGAAGGTGACTTTTTATCCTCTTGTCCTATCAGGCCTCTGGCCTACTACCGGTATATTGATGACATTTTAATCATCTGGACAGAGTCTGAGCAACAGCTGAAGACTTTCCATGAACACTTTAATTAGTTTCATCCCACGTTCAACTTAGCAGTCAACTACTCTTGCACTGAAATCAGCTTTCTGGACACCATCATTAAGCTACGGAACAATGAAATAGAGACATCACTGTACCGGAAACCAATTGACCGACCAACGTATCTCCGTCGGGACAATTTCCATCCAAAACAAATAAAAAACTCTATTGTGTACAGCCAGGCCATCAGATACAATCGGATATGTTCCAACCCTGTAGATAGAGACAATCATCTTGAGGACCTCAGAAGACCTTTTTGAACCAGGGCTACCATCCAAGAGCAATCGAGAACCAGATTACAAGAGCCACCAGAATATCAAAGAATCAACATTACAAAACTAGAGAAGAAAACAACAGAGTTCCTCTCGTAGTCACCTACAATCCAAGTCTGGAGGTGCTAAGAGGAGCTGCACGGAAACTACAACAACTCCTACAAAAAGACGCCCGACTAAAATCAATATTTCCGGATCCCCCACTCCTGTGCTTTAGACAACCTGCAAATCTAAAAAACATCATTGTCAGAAGCGCCCTGTCCTCTCCAGCAACAACAGGAACCTTTCCCTGCAACCAGAACAGGTGCAAAACCTCCATCTATAATGACAACAGACAAGATAAAGATTCCTGGGACAGATCAGGATTACAAGATCCCAGGTAACTTCAGTTGCATCACAAGCAATGTGGTGTATTTAATTATTTGTACCAAATGTTCAACAGGTGGTATGTACATAGGTGAGACCGGGCAAAAATTCAGGATAAGAATGAATTCTCATCGCCACTCAATAAAAGAAAAGCGTATGAATCTACCTGTAGTGTGGCGCCCCACTGACCAGGAGTCACAAGTGGGGTACTGCACCCAAAAATGAGTGTGTAGTTATCCCTGTTGCAAATAGAATGCATAACACTATGGAAGGATTTGATCCAAGTGCTCACACACACCCACCTAGGCAACCGGGGAAGAAACCCAAAAAGTTCGAGAGTTGGAGTTGTAAGGAGAGCAGGGAGGACACACAGGAAGTCTTCCGGAGTGTCTTCCCCGAGGAACGACGGAGAATGAAAGCTTACCTGCGAGAGAAAGTGGGCTTCAAGGGAGGGCTAGAGAGAGAAGTAGCCCAGACAGAGAGGTTCTGATTTGTCCACCCGGACTGCGCGGGTGTGTCTACGTGGTCTGGAGTGTTCATCCTCCGATTGTACTCATCCCAGCTCCGAAGACATTCTCAGGGTGTTCATCCCCTGGGACGTAACACTGCTAGCTGAGCAGGCATTGAGAAGAGAGAGAAAGAACAGGACAAGGGTTAGATCCGAGAAGGTACCACCAGAGAATTCACACAGATTCTGCATTCTGCTGTGACTACCCGTCCGGCCGTCCGGCTAGAGAACTGTGAGCTGTATCATCATCTTGACCAGTTTTGCAAGTAAAGTACCTGGGAAGAGTGAATTACCTCCTTGTTTCTGTCCTGCTACTATTGACTTTTCTCGACAGCTTACACCATCCTGGGAACGGTTATCACTGCCCCGGAGGCCTAGCTTCATCTGTAGGTAGCTACTCCACTCTAGCCGCAATACCACCACCCTCCGGAGGACTGTGGAGATGCTGGTGTCTAGTCACCAGGTACTTCAGGTGGCGTCACGAGACTCTTATCCCTTGTAAATACAAAAACCCCTTCTTTTAGGCTGTCCCCCGGGGCCACGGGTCTGGGTAGGCCACCTGCGACATTCCCCGATTATAGAGAGAGAGAGGCCCAGACATCCGAGTTCCCATACCCTGGGGTGCTACAGTAGCAAAACATCTCATCTTAAAAAGCAACTTCAAATCACTGAGAGAGAGAAGAATTTGGGAATACAAACTTATAACGACCTTTGACACATTCAAAACAGGATTAAATATTACACATGGATTCATGGGGTTTTATATAAAATGAGTGGGCATTTGGGGACATCACAGATTCATGCGTTTTTATATAAACTGAAAGGATACTTGGGGAGGTCACATCTCAAAGACTCATTTTCAGGACTATGAACTTTTGACTTTCCTTATGTGAGCTCTCTCGCTTCATTTATTTCTCTCCACAACTCACTTAAGTATTTTTAGGTTTCCACAGGCCACTAACCATATAATAATACAATTTGTTCCGCTTATCTTAGAAATTTCGTTTCTCTTTTCCCAGCTCCTTTACCCCTCCCTAACCTGACTCTGCTTAACGTCACCGGTCGTATTTACCACAGCTTATAACACTGTTTTTTTTTCTTTTGCTTATGTATCTATGTGTGTGTCTTCAGAATTTGTGTCATTACCAGCCTGATGAAGGGGCATTAGTGTCCCAAAAGCTTGCTATGTTTACCATTTTTTCAGTTAGCCATTAAATGGTATCAACCACTGAGGACTCTCAGATTTCAATATTTTTCTTGAATAAAGCCACCATTCCTTGATGTGTTTCAGTGGTTCCTTCATCACACGGCAGTACGGATCATATACATATATTTCCTTTGGATTTTTTTTTACTTCATAAGTGTAAAACCTGGTTGTTGGTTCCCTTTAAGCACAGAAAAATGGAATATACATTGTAAATGAATGTTGCATCATGGACAAAATAAAAATAACGTAAAAAACCCTATTAACTATAGTAGAGTCCTTTGGGTGGCCGTTATTCTTTTTCATTATGATGGACGTTTACTCATCTAGCTGATGCAGGTTTGAACAAAGCTTAACAAATTAACTTTTCTTGTCTTTCTGGGAACGCAAACAGAAAAGCAAGATAGCGAATGTAGAGATGAGCGAACCTGTTCAGGGCTGGAGTTTGGGGGAATTTAGATTTCTAAGTTCTGGAGTCGAGATCGCCGTGCTCCGGTACACTGGGTGGGCGAGACAGTGTGAGCCGCCAGCAGTGTATGATCGGCTCTCACTGGGGTTAAATTCTGCGTTATTGTCCATAGTGTGGCTAGAAAATTAAGTAAAAAATACCCCCCTCCCACCCTTAGAAGTCTTTTGCTTATCGCTGGGTGTATGTTGGCGGAGAGCAAAACAGTGAATCAATGACTTCCAAGGGCCTATGGGGTCCCGAACATGAAGCAACTGAACCCGAACATCCAGACGTTCGCTCATGTCCAACAGTGAGTAACTGGCAGTATTTCATTTGTATGGAACATCAGTAACTTCAATCCAACTCGTAAATATAAAAGAGGCAAATTTCTTTGCAATTCCACAGAAATACTCATGTTAGCTAAGGTTTAGATACATATTAAGAGGCTGGTGGGGTAGTGGGGCTAAAAAAAACGTATGGCTGTCCAAGTGGACATCCCTTTTAATTATTCGAGCTTTATGTGACTTATCTTCTCCGACGTTAACCCCCTACTATTTTTAGGGTATCTGGTAGTCTAACGCTGTGGGTGGATATTGCCATGCAACTACAACCATTTCAACAGTAAGCACAGAATAATCTGAGCCGTCTCACGTTACTCTGCTCACACATTCATGACATAACTGTTCAAGCAAATGATTTCATGTAGTATGATCCCGCAGTATCCCCCTCCCTGGATACATGGCAGGGAATCCCAGCATGCAGCCCTGACCTCGCTTTAACCTTGAAAATGTCGTCCAATCTCTGGATTTCATGATCAATCATTATATGTAATCTTTGTGTGTGATAGTCGAAGGAAACAATAATGTCATTTCACACTGGTCACTTACCTTTGCTAGATTGCTATTCTCTTATATTTCTTATATATACTAATGATTGCGGACCAAAATCTGAAATAAAATTCATAAAAGTTTCTTATATACAATTACAATACATGAAGCAAAAGCAGAGCACTAGCAACAAATGCTTGTCCATAACACAGGGAAAAAATGTACCACAATTAAGAAAAGTAGCATTACTTACCTGTGCTCGGGACTCAAAATGAGCAGGTTGGATGCACGGATGGGTACAACCTGTGTACAGTGTATAATGGAAGTCAATGGGAAACAGGCATTTTTCTGAAAGATCTTGAGTTTCCCATTGACTTCCAGTTCCATTATAGTCAGTACTCGAGTCGCGCCCATACATCGTTTCTAGTACCGAGCATGGTAATGCTCGCTCATCACTATTAGCTGTTTACACTACAGCACTGATACTGCCTGCTTCCCCCCAATCTTTGTTTTCCTTAGGTAAAGCAATCACATATGTACATGTAGGGCTGCCATTAGAAATTCCAGAGCCTAATACTGGCAATATTTTGGGGCCCACTCGATACTTCGCTGATCCTCCACCCCAGCATAATATATATATATATATTACACACACAATATTGACTGCTTCGGGCTGAATACACACTAGAGATTAATGATTGCTGAATACAAAATAGAGACTGATGCGGGCTGTATACACAATAGACTGCTGCTGGCCATATACACAATAGATGGCTGCTGGCCGTATACATATTAGACGGCTACTGGCCTTATAAATAATAAACAGCTGCTGGCTATATACACAATAGATGACTGCATACTGTAATTACAATAGACTGTGGACTATACGTATACACAATAGATGGCTGCAGGCCATTACATACTTAGCTGTGACTCCTGTTTGTACTGTACATGGTAGGCTATTAGGTGAATGCACAGTACAAACCTGGAGCCTGGTGTCACTGAAAATGTCAGTCTCAGCCCCCTCTGGTTAGGCGACCCCGGGCAGCGGTGATTGATAGGAGAGTAGTCCAATCAAGAAAAGAAAATGGGCACCACTGTGGCTAATACTGGGATTCCCGCTAGGGAATTAAATTACATGTGAGGGGGAGACACAGGGCCGTCCGAGGTGCCAGATACAGCCCCAGTACTGATAAAATTCAAGCAAAAAAGAAACATCGGCACTCACCAGAACGGCACATAGCGGGATTTTTTCGTTTATTCAGTCAAGGAGTGGCATACAAAAAGGTGCAGGGAGGGGGCGCAGAGGTGACGACGGCACCATTTCGGGTGATTACCCTTCCACGGGTCACGAAAAAATCCTGCTATGTGCTGTTCTGGTGAGTGCCGATGTTTCTTTTTTGCTTGAATTTGATAGGAGAGTAGGCCCGTTCAAGAGGTGAGAGATTGGGGCCCAGTATCACGAGCTTAGGTGGCGCTGACATTGTTGGATGCTGCTGTGTATGTGGTTTGTCTTTAAGAGCCTGCCTGTGAGGGTACTTGCCAGGGTACTTCATCTCCACCGTGTTGATGATGGCTACACCGACTTCTTCGCTCAAGGAGGTTAGGAGTTTGCCTGGGAGTAGGGGTGGAGTGCACGCCACGCTCCCGACTTCTGGCCCTCGGGCCTCGTCCTAGGAAGAGGGGTAGGAGGAGGGTGGTTGTGTCTATGGTGTGTCCCAAGGGAGGGAGTCCTGGGGTCCTGAGAGATGCGCTGGTACTTGCCTGCCTAAGACTGTACCCTCTGTCTGTGCCCGCATGTGTGGCAATAAACGTACAGGTCCAGACCTGAGTGTGATGAGTATGTGTGGGTGTTGTCCCAGCATGTCAGGTGGAGGCGTGCTACTGGGGCTCCGGTTTCCGGGGTTGTAGGACCTTTTCGGATATTGGCCATTTGCAATCCTGTGCTGTACCGCCTTGACCTACCTCCAGGTTTGGCAACCCGTAATATCTTTCATATATCGTCTCTCAGGGGATGTTGACTTCTTTCGAATGTGCCATAGTCGAGTCCGGAGGCCTCTCTTAAAAGAAGGGGTGCTGTCACGCGCTTAGATGGCGCTGACATTTTTGGATGCTGCTGTGTATGTGGTTTGTCTTTAAGAGTTGCATGGTTGATGGTTGTAAAGGTCCTTGTCTCCTGTGGTGTGCTCCAGAACAGCAGTCACTATTATGTTCAATTGCTGGTTCAGGAGTTAATGTGTGACTCACCTGGAATCCCCTCCCCCTGGCTTTAAATAGCCCTCCCTCTCCTCTGTCAGGTGCTGCTGATAGCTATGTGCTCTAGGTCTTAGTGCTGTGCTGATGCTTAGCTGCTGGGCTAAAGTTTTTCCTTGGGAGAAGCTGTGATTCCTGACCCATGGGTGGAGGTAGGGGCCCTCAGCCTAGGGCTAATCAGGAGTTTTAGGGTACAGGGTGGCAGTCACCATCAGAGGTACCTCTGAGATCAGGGCGAGCCAGGGACCACAGCATCAGGGTCAGATTAGGCTCTCCTGACCGTCTTTTGCCCAATTCACCTACCCGTTACCTGATTCCCTTACCTCCCAAGCGTGACATTATCAGCAGCCAATTACCATTTTTTTTCTCTGAGCCATTATGTCTCAGACATCCTCTGCAGATGCCTTCTCACAAGTGATACATACAATCTCAGCTGAGGTCACTGGTCTGTAGACGCAGGTGGTGCAGAAGCTGCAGCAGGTTGTGGGGTATCTGGCCTCGGCTCATGCCCAGGCAATACCTGAACCCAAGATATCCCTTCCAGAAAGGTTTTCTGGGGGAAGAGATAAATTCTTGGTGTTCAAAGAGGCCTGTAAGCTTTATTTCAGGCTTTGGCCCAGTTTATCTGGGAGCGCGGAACCACGGGTGGGGATTATAATCTCCCTTCTTAAGGGGGATCCCCAGAACTGGGCTTTCTCCCTCCCGACCGACTCACCAATGCTGCGGTTGGTGGATGGGTTTTTTGCTGCTCTGGCTCAGGTGTACGGTGAACCAGATAGGGTGACTCTTGCTGAGTCAAACCTCTGTGAGCTCAAGCAGGGGTCACGAGCAATGGAGGAGTACTGCTCGGAGTTTCGGAGGTAGGCAACTGACACCCTGTGGAACGACCCTTCCCTCAGGAGACAGTTCTGCTCGGGTTTGTCAGCTATATGTAATATTAAAGATGGCTGGCACACCTCTATGTTGGATGCTAGCTGGAAAAATACATAACGTTACTAGATAAATATCCGCTGCACACCAACATCAAAAATTCTAGCGAGAAAAAAGCTAATGGCTGACATGTATTAATGCACACTGTGAACTGGAGAAAAAGGTACAGTAGAAAACTACTCAAAGCTTATGTAAGGAATAACGTGAGAACTTAACTGATGTGATGGGCATAAGATCCGAGCCCGGTAACCGCGGCAAGGTCTCTCATTCTACCGGGTACTACTCTAGTCGCCTTATGTCTGCAGTGTGAACTTGCGTGTATGGGTATATGCCGCTAAATGCAATTAAAACTTGCTTTTAAAGGGTTGTGTCTGGAACCAAAGCTACAAATAAAATGCAGTGACTCTGCTCATCTGATCCCTTATACCAGTGGTAAGGAACAACAATCCTCAAGGGTTGCAAATGGCGCAAGTTTTCAGGAGTTCCTTAGCATTGTACAGGGGATGGCATCATCACCAGTGCAGGTGATTATATTATCACCTGGGTAATACGAAGGAAATCCTGAAAACCTGCACCGTTTGCAACCCTTGAGGACTGGAGCTCTCCATCCCTGCTTTATACCAAGCTGCCTGAATGTCAGACATCATGTACAACGTGACAGATGTAACTAACCTTTTCCCTATAGCCTACAAGCCTCTAACCTTTGGAGGTCCCTGCACTAAGCAGAGGGTATTGGTTTCATCATGGGAAGCTTGGGAGAGGTCAAGCCCTGACAGTGAGGAGAATGCACTGCTACACAGGGTTGTTTCAATCATTTAGGCTGAATTCACACATTGCAGATTTTGTTGCAGAATTTTTTTTTAACTATTATTCATGTGAAATAACCACACGCGGTTACAGAACCGTTTTTCTACAAATTTCGGCAACAAAAATGTGCATCAGGCAAGTTTACTTTTAGACTTTGCTCACATGATGCCCTCACGTTGTGTTTTTGTAAAAATATAAAAACCAAAATGGCAGTGAAAAAAATTGATAATTTAACAGCAATTTCGGTAAATCACAGCAAAAAACCCCACAACACTTGTGAATGTGCCATTAATGTAGAAACACAGCGAGAATTCTCCAAAGTGGTGTGTACAATCGAGCTGCACAATAAATGTGTTCACTGTTGGGGCGACAGCTGCTGCCTAAAGGCAATGTGTTATCATTAAGAGAGTGCTGACACTTTTATATGGTGAATGTCTATATGATACTGCGATCTGATATATGGGCTCCTATCTCTGTTTACTGTCCCCTTTTTTCTTCCATTCTCACATACGCTAGGACACTATGGCCATGACTTCTTGAGATTTTGTTCGACAGATCAAATAATGGGTGTGCAAGAATAAGATGCACTAAACTCATTAAGGCTGGCTTCACACTTGCGGACCCTCCGCAGTCCTCGGAGGGACCCACAAGCTGACCACAGCCCCTATGTTTATTATGGGAATGCACGGTGCTGCGCAGGTCTGCGCATGACCGTGCGCTCCATTCACTGCAATATGTGATTTGTACACAGGCGGATGCCCGCGCACAAATCACAAGCTCTCGTGCGCACCCTGAATGCGACATGGTAACTCAGTGATCAAAGTAACATTTCTGGCACTTTTAATCAATCACCGTGTCACGGAGTTGTAAGGGATAACACGGGGACCAGGTCTCCTAGAATGACCCTCAGGCTAGGGGGCCCTAGCTGTCCCTTATCCCAGAGTTACCTTTGATAGTGAAGATGTCTGAGCCAACACCCTTGCCCTGCTCCTGGCCAGCCCTGATCTAATACCCCCTCTCGCCCAATCAGTGGTGGGCCGGGACAGATAGAACAGGGAACCCAAAGACTCTCACACTAAAACCACCGAAGTATTAGACAATATGTGCACAGGAGGATATAAAGAGCATTGAGGAAGTAACCAAATGACGAGAAGATTTCCACAGCACACCAAATAGAACTGAGAAGATCACTAGCAACTGGATCACCACAGTGCATGGACCGGTATCATGAAAGCTTTAGTCGGCATAAGAAGATAGATTCCATCATCTTAAAAAGATGGGGAGTGACTGTGATCGGTTTCCCAGAACAAGTGATCCTAGAGGTAATCAGGAGGCTAGCAGAGAGTAACTCCTGCTAGCCCTATCACTAATGAGAACACAGCTGGTTGACGCCCGAGCCGGCCTTTGGAACTCATTAGCACTAGAGAAACCATAGTGTGGAGTGTCAGAGTCTGTAATGTGAACAGCGCAAGATGCCGCCATGACACTCTGCATGTGTTGAAACAAAAGCTGTGTGACACCCAGCTCCACCCAAACTACCATGGTTAAGTCATGAAAATTGCAAAAGTTGCAAAATTTTGTGTTGTGCAAACATTTTTGAGACATTATTCTTTCCAATTGAATTCTCTCAATGCACTTTCAATAGTTAATATTTGCATGGGTGCACCACTCCACACATGTGAACACCCATTTGGTCTATCCAAGCTTGCAATATGGAGGAAGGAGGGAGCCAATGTTGGACACCTCTGTTCGTTGCTCATGTCACTTAAAGTGTACATCCGGGATAAAAAAAAATAATGTGCCTAAGAACTAACAGGCAGGTTGTTCCCTGTCTATTGTGCCCGGCGCTGTTCACAGCTGACACCGAGCAGTCTAAGACCACTCCTGCCGGTGATTCTGCATCTTCTGCTGACATTGCATTGACAGAGGCGGCTTCTCTGCTCTGGTGATGGGCGTCATACTTGACACCATGCTTATTGATAGCCAGCTCCCTTAAGGCCCAGTCACACATAACGATATCGTTAGAGAGATCGTTGTAACTGTGACGTTACAACACTCTCTCCAACGGTGTCATTATGTGTGACAATTAGCAGCGATCAGGCCCCTGCTGTAAGGTCGCTGATCGCTGCAAAGTGCTCTGGATCATTTTTTGGTCGTTGGTCTCCCGCTGGTCAGCACGCATCGCTGCGTGTGACCGCAAGAAACCAGCAATCAGTGACCTCCCTGGCTGGTAACCATGGTAAACACAGGGTATCCAGGTAGCGCGCGCTGCCTGGATACCCGATGTTTATCATAGTTACCAGTGTCCTCCCTGCTTACAGACAGAGCTAAGAAGGAAGGACACTGTAACATCGCCTTCAGCGACGTAGGAGGTGGCTTCCATGCCCCTGATCGCTGTGGAGATCTGCCTGTTTGATAGCTTCCCAGCGACCAGGTAACGACTCTCCAGCGATCCCGGCAGGTCGCTATCGCTGTAGGGATCGCTGGAACGGTGTATTTTTAGTCCGGTAGTGGCGAGTCAGCTGTCAATCAGCATGATGTCAGCTGTCCCGCCCCATCTACAAGACGGAGAGAAAAAGAAGCCTCTGCTCTGTTGACAGACCATTATATCGCCAGCAGGAGTGGTCTGCGCTGCGGGGAACGGCGCCAAGCACAACAGGCAGATAGGTAGCAACTACCTGCCTGTTAGTGCTTGGGCACATTTTTTTTTTAAATCCTGAATATACTCTTTAACAAGAGGGTCAGGCTCTGAAATTCAACATGGCCAATCTTCCATTCTTCTCTGACGTCAACAGTTGGAAAAGAGTTCAGAGACCCGATACATATTACATGGTTGTCTGATAGTCGAGTTTAGCCTATGTAAGTCTATAGGTACCGTCACACGAGGCGACGGTACCGCCGATTTATGAGGCGATGCAGGGGTGTGGCCTATTGGCGCCGATATCGCCCCTGCATCGCCTAATGTGAAAGGGCGAGGGTGATGCCATTTACTGGTCGCCTGGTTTCAGAGCAGTGCTCTGAAACCAGGTGGCCGATCTGGGGCAATGTGCACACATTGCCCCATGTTAACGGCCGCCAGCGACCTGACAGGCGATGGGAGCCATAGGCTCCCATTGTACTGCATTGCCGCTGGGGTTTTGAGACACCCTAGCGGCGGTGCCGCCTGTCAAATCGCCGGTGCGGCGCTGGAGGTGTTGCCCCATATAAATGGGGTACGGCGACGCTGGCAGGGCGCCAAAAACGTGCGCGCTCCCGCCAGTTGCTGCCGACATCTCCAGCGCCGTCGCCTCGTGTGACGGTACCTTATGGGTTCATTTAATGAGCTAAAAACATGCTCATGGTGTAATGATTTCTAAGATCGTTTAAAAATCATCGTTCTCGGCAGCACATTGTGGTATAAAACAGGGATCGTGCTGCTGACAACGATGAAAGCGCTCTATCGCAGATCGTCCTGTGCACACTGAAAGTGCAATCATACTGATGAAAAATAAGCATCGATGGATTAGTAGCTGATTTAGCTACCACGTTCGTAGGGATATAGGCATATGCTTTATGTGCAGTACGTGGCGGCGTTTACAAATCACAGGCACAGACATTAGCAGGCATGATTGGACCTCCTGCTATGGCCATTATTGATGAGTGCATTGCACCGTTACAGCAATCAGTGTCTGATGTGAATTGTGCAGATTTTAAACCGTGCACAATATTTTATTGCAGACATGAATTTGTTTTGGGTTATTTGCAGATGGAGGTTTTGTAATGAATGAGCGGCCTTTGACAGGTCCAAATATAGATGCTGGTGAGTTGTTGACAGCCCTCCCTCCCCCTGCATTAGGATTTGCAGCCAACATAGCGTAATTCTCTTCTTCATAGAGAACGTGAACATTTCGGCATTTCTTCAGCGTTTTGCACAGACACAGTTAATGGATGGGATGAGATCAGAGTGTCTCAATCAGAGACTTATAATCCTTCATCAGGATCAGAGGCAATTGCTGGCCCTCTGCACTCTCCTCCCTCATATTCCTCTCCACCTCCCTTCTCTCCTCCTCTCCTCTCTGCCGAACATTTATTTTGAGCCCAAGGAGCAGGGGACACCTCGCCAAATTTGGTAAAAGATAGAGGGCTGTGATTGACAGCGGCTCCTTGAGACAGGAGGCTGGTGCTGAGACAGCTCCATCTGTCTCAGAATCATTCACAGGGAAGGGGTCAGGGGCATCACAGAGGGGGAGGACAGGCCCAGTGTCACTACAACATGCTCTGTTCACACTTTACTGATAGAACAGGGGGCTCCGGACAACAAGGCTCTGATCATTAGGAGAAATCTCTCCTTGTTATCTCATCACTTGTACATTACAAGATCTGTAGTGAGCAGCACACTCCAATTATTCAAATGGCTGCCCCGAAAATTGCCCAGTTCCCATCACTAGTAATTTTTGGGAAATTCCATGCAAATGAATGGAGATAGCCACACAAACATGACCGCCTCTCCATTCTCAGACAGTACACTGGGCCATGATCTTGTGACACATGGGGGTTGAGCAGCAGAGCTGTGGAGTCAGTAAGCCAAACCTCCGACACCTCGATTTCTCTGACTCCAACTCCACAAATCTGACTCCATGACTCCACAAATCCAGCTACATGACACGACTCCAACTCCACGACTATGACTCTACAACTCCGACTCCACGAATCCAACTCCACGACTCCCATTCCACTAATCCAACTCTGAGGGTACCTTTACATGCGGCAACTTTTCTAGCAATTTCACTGGCAACTTACTGGTTGCAGTGAAATCATGGACACATTGTTCTATCTTGTTGCTGTGTACAAATGGAACAATGTGTCCATGATTTCACTGCAACCAGTAAGTTGCCAGTGAAATTCCTAGAAAAGTTGCTGCGTGTAAAGGTACCTTAACTCCACGACTCTGACTCCATGAATCTTGACTCCGACTCCACGACACCCATTCCACGCCTCTGAAGGTACCTTTACACGCCGCTACAACAGGATGGATACAACCCGCTACAGGCTACGATTGTAGCTTGCGTCGTCAATATAGCCCGTAGTAGCAGCGTGTGAAGACGGTAGGAGGCAGCCGGCAACAGATACATCTGTTTCCGAGCACTGCTCTGAAACAGGTGGCTACAAAGCCGATTGCAGCGAGCTGTATTGGCGTGTAAAGAAGCTACAGAAGGGATGTCTATACACCAGGCGATGTACCTGGTATGTAGCTGGGGCGTGACACAGGCTCCGGGATACCGCGCCCCTTCAGCGATCATTGGAGGAAGCTCCTGCATGACGATTGGTAGTCACTGCATAGGGAGGCATATTTAAGGAGCTGACCAGTCACACTACACAGTTGCTCGAGCGTCATGTATTAAACAGCCTCCTGTGATGCCTGCCCAATCATGATGTTATTGCTTTGTCCTATCAGCGTACGGACGTCTCGTACTCCACAATTGTGGCACGCCTATGTGCTGTCCCTGCTGCACCAGGTCCGCCCATATTAGCTGGTTGTAGCGGTGTGTAAATGAGGTAAGGTAAGCTACAGATGGCTACTTGAGACACCCGGCGATGTATCTAGCTGTAGATGTAACGTAGCGTAGCGCACCTTGTGGTGGCGTGTAAAGGTGGTGCGTTTCCCATTTGTAACCGTTTGGGCGTGCTCGTGCACGTGAAGTAGCGGGTTGTATCCATCCTGTTGTAGCGGCATGTAAAGGTACCTTGACTCCACGACTCTGACTCCAACTCCACAACTCCCATTCCATGACTCCGACTCCATGCCTCCGACTCCAACTCCACGACTCCCATTCCACGACTCCAACTCCATGCCTCTGACTCCATCTCCACGACTCTGACTCCACGACTCCCATTCCACGGCTCTGACTGCACGACTCCGACTTCATGAATTTGAGTCAACGACTCCGACTCCACTTCCGCAACTCCCATTCCACGACTCTGACTCCTCATACACAGCTCATGTTAAAGTCATAAATTTATTGTAGAACAATGTGAACATCAGGCTTTAAAGGGAACCAACCACCCCCAATGACCCCCCCGGACTATTAATATGGCTCCCTACACCCAGCACATACATGTGCTGCAATGTTTTTTGCTAAAAAAACTGCTTTTTAAAAGTAAAGATAATGCTTTATAAAGTTTCTACCGAAGGGACGGGTGGGCGTTACTTACATGGGGCTAAAGCCGAGATTCTGCTGCCACTCATCCTCTTCTCTCCCCTCGCAGCAGTAACGGCCAGCCCTTTGTTCAGCGTCACAGCCTGGTGCACGGGCTCGCATGCCCGTGCACACGTCATCAGCTACAGCCGGGTAGCGAGCGCGCGCTCTGACTTCCTGCGCTCAGCTATGGAAGTCAGAGCGCGCGCTCGCTACCCGGCTGTAGCTGATGACGTGTGCACGGGCATGCGATCCCGTGCACCAGGCTGTGACGCTGAACAAAGGGCTGGCCGTTACTGCTGCGAGGGGAGAGAGGAGGATGAGTGGCAGCAGAATCTCGGCTTTAGCCCCATGTAAGTAACGCCCAACCGTCCCTTCGGTAGAATCTTTATAAAGCATTATCTTTACTTTTAAAAAGCAGTTTTTTTAGCAAAAAACATTGCAGCACATGTATGTGCTGGGTGTAGGGAGCCATATTAATAGTCCGGGGGGGTCATTGGGGGTGGTTGGTTCCCTTTAATCATTATTATCATACCATAATCAAGATATTTACATAACTCATAATAGTATTATTCAGCACATTCTGCATTGAACTTCTGCACCCAATTTACTATATATTTTAGGAGTCTGAGTCAGTCCAGTTGATACCGACAACACAGCCCTGTTGAGCAGTGAGACCTGTGAACATGACCCCACACTGGCCAGCCACAGACAAAATCGGAGCATAGAACAGACTCCAATGAGTCTGGGGGCTTTACTGCGGATACTCAGCCTCAAATCAGCTTTTAAGTGAAAACCCAAGTCAATACAGAGGGACTGGCAAGAAGCAGACTCCTAGAAATGATTCATCCCAGATGACTCAGGTTTTCAGTAGACGGTAATGAAGTGAAGGGCAAATAGACCTGGCAGCAACTTTACCTCCCATTACTATAGAGTCACCATTGTCATTTCTGTCGACCTTTTGTTTTGTAGAGCTCAAAATATGCATTGAAAATTAAGGTAAAATCTATTAATTATATTGGTTTGCCATAAAGTGAACCTGTCTGGTCCAGGAAGGCTATTTAGCTCCATGTATGGTGGATAAAACATGAGACATGAGCCGCAAGACGACAAGGATAAAATGAGGTTCCTCTGCGCTGCCTCGAGGAACGAAAAGGATTATTAGTCTACTTGTTTCAAAGCAAATTCAGCATCTTTTTAAGAATAAAATATGAGGAAGAGGCTGGATTGACTTGAAATTCATAGACTATTAATAAACGATTTTTCTACCTAAGCCATTTGGAGTCCTTTTCGTCCTTCTAGGCAGGCCACAGAAACCACATTTTATCCCTGTCATCTCCTGTTTCGGTGTGTATCATCAGGGGATCTACAGCAGCCTGTTAGGGTACCTTTACACGCCGCCACAGTGCCTAGCAACAGGTATCCACCGCACGTGCACGCGCACGTTTTTAACGGTGGATACCGATCGCTGATGCCACATGTACACGCCGCCATTGCGTTGTCAACTGAAGGTATCTTTGTTCCCTGGAAGTTCCGACAGATCCTGCGGCTTACTTCCTGTTGAATACCTTCGCTACTTCACACGCCGCTACCACAAAGATATATGGGCGTACATATTTCGCACCGTAAGTACATAGGCGTGACAGAGTTGTGTATTCCGTGATGCAAAAGCGTTGGTTGGACAACGCAATAGCGTCATGATTGGCCAGCCTGCGCAGGAAGGCTGGCTTATACTTGAGGCCATTGCAATTGTGGACTGTCAATGGATAGCTCTTTAAATATGGCGCCCTGTGAAGGGACAGCCAATGGTTACACAGTAGCCCCCACCAATGATCACTGATGGGGCGTGGTATCCATGACACCGTGGCACGCCCCTGGGAGTTCACTAGGCGACGCAACATCCATGCCTGTGCCCCGTTTAGACACCACTACCAGGGCAATTGTGCCTTTCTGTTGCCTTGGGTTTTTGAGCACGGCTCAGCAACAGGTATCTGAGTCACCTGCAGGACACCGGGAGGAACTGCCCTATTTACACGCCGCCATTTCGTAGCAATTTCATAGCAACAGGCACAATTATCCCCAATGCCCGGCAGTTGCTACCTTTCAGTGGTGGCGTGTGAAGGGGCCCTTACATACACATCAGTGTTAGTGTCACACACAACTAACCTAGGTGAGGAGATAACACTCTCGTCTATTCCCCCATTTTAACCACTTAAGAAACTTATTTTCTGCATTAGTTTCTCCATTTACCCCCTGAGGAAGCACCCTTATTTGTAGGTGAAACTCATGGTAGGGACCACAATTACCAGTTACCATTGGTGGGTGAGAAGCACAGCTGTTCTACCTTACATGTATAGGCACTTATCGCGGATTGGAGTATTGTCTGACCATTGAGTCTATTCTCAAAAATAGTGTTAGTTTCCCCTATATCTGTCCTGTTCCTTGTCTTTGGTTGTGTTATCTGCTCATATGTCATAGACAAGGGTCAAGCTTGTTACATGCTGTGGGGTAATAATTAGAGATCTGACTATTGTGTCTATTATCTGTATACTCTCTTTATGCCTATGATACCTCTTACTATGCGTTGTGTCGCTGCCACTGGTTATCCCTCAGTTTACATATTGTTTTCCATATTTTACACATTAGTGTTTTTTCAATAAAATTTACATATTTTTAGTCAACAAACTCCTTGGTTTTTGCCTTGCATTAAGTGGTTAACTCATGTCTGAATGGTCAACTCAAACAACAGTTGCAGGAAAAACATACAGTTATATCCTCCTCAAAGTCATAGGGTCGGTGCTGGGAGCAGAACTGTCACCGCTCACACTGTACTCACAGTCACTGCTCGCACTGTAATCACAATCACCACTAACACTGTACTCACAGTCACTGCTCGCACTGTAATCACAGTCACCACTCACACTGTAATCACAGTCACCGCTCACACTGTAATCACAGTCACTGCTCACACTGTAATCACAATCACCACTAACACTGTACTCACAGTCACTGCTCGCACTGTAATCACAGTCACCACTCACACTGTAATCACAGTCACTGCTCACACTGTAATCACAGTCACCCGCTCACACTGTACTCACAGTCACCACTCACACTGTAATCACAGTCACTGCTCACACTGTAATCACAGTCACCGCTCACACTGTAATCACAGTCACTGCTCACACTGTAATCACAGTCACCGCATACACTGTAATCAGTCACCGCTCACACTGTAATCACAGTCACCGCTCACACTGTAATCACAGTCACCGCTCACACTGTAATCACAGTCACCACTCACACTGTAATCACAGTCACCGCTCACACTGTAATCACAGTCACTGCTCACACTGTAATCACAGTCACTGCTCACACTGTACTCACAGTCACCCTTACACTGTACTCACAGTCACTGCTCGCACTGTAATCACAGTCACCACTTACACTGTACTCACAGTCACTGCTCGCACTGTAATCAGTCACCACTCACACTGTACTCACAGTCACTGCTCGCACTATAATCACAGTTACCACTCACACTGTACTCACAGTCACTGCTCGCACTGTAATCACAGTCACCGCTCACACTGTAATCACAGTCACTGCTCACACTGTAATCACAGTCACCACTCACACTGTAATCACAGTCACCGCTCACACTGTAATCACAGTGACCGCATACACTGTAAACGGCAGTCACCGCTCACACTGTAATTACAGTCACTGTTCACACTGTAATCACAATCACCACTCACACTGTAATCAGTCACCGTTACACTGTAAATGCAGCAGCCACCGCTCACACTGAAATCAGTCACCGCTTACACAGTAATCACAGTCACCGCTCACACTGTAACTACAGTCACCATTCACACTGTAATCACAGTCACCGCTCACACTGTAATCACAGTCACCGCTCACACTGTAATCACAGTCACCACTCACACTGTAATCACAGTCACTGCTCACACTGTAATCACAGTCACTGCTCATACTGTAACCACAGTCACCGTTCACACTGTAATCACAGTCACCGCTAACACTGTAATCACAGTCACCGCTCACGCTATAAATAATCACTGCACACTGTAATCACAGTCACACTCAACTGTAATCACAGTCACGCACATGTAATCAAGTCACACTCACACTGCAATCACGTCACGCTAACAGTAATCACAGTCACCGCTCACATGTAATCACGTCACTGCTCACATGTAATCACAGTCACTGTCACACTGTAATCACAGTCATGCTCACACTGTACCACAGTCACGTCCACACTGTAATCACAGTCACCGTTCACCTGTAATCACAGTCACCGTCAAACTGTAATCACAGTCACGTCAAACGTAATCACAGTCACCGCTCACCTAAACAGTCACTGACATGTAATCACAGTCACCGCTCACTGTAATGCAGTCACCCTCACACTGTAATCACAGTCACCGTCACCTGTAATGCAGTCACTGTCACACGTAATCACAGTCACACTCACACTGTAATCACAGTCACCGCTCACACTGAAATCACAGTCACGCTCACTGTAATCACAATCACCGCTCACACTGTAATCCAGTCACCGCTCACACTGTAATCAGTCACTGCTCACACAACACAGTAGTCACCTGTATCCATACCACTAACTTATTCACAGTTCCTCACACTGAACACACCCGTTCCATGTAAACACAACCGTTCCATGTAATCACAGTCACCTTACATGTAATCACAGGACGATAATTACGGCATCACCCTAATGTATTACATCTCTGTTCCCTGTATTACCTCAATGTATACAGTCACTGCAACTGTAATAAGATCTACATGTATACGTACTTTTCCATGTACCACTCACGTCCCACTGTAATCCTCAGTTTACATAATTCACATATACAATGTAATAAACTTCATTTTATAACATCCTGCCAAATGTAATCAAGTCACCTCACACGTAATACAGTCATCTCCACTGTATCACAGTCACCGCTCACACTGTAATCACAGTCACCTACACTGTAATCACAGTCACGCTCACACTGTAATCACAGTCACGCTACACTGTAATCACAGTCACTGCTCACACTGTATCACAGTCACCCTACACTGTACTCACAGTCACGCTCGCACTGTAATCACAGTCACCACTACACTGTACTCACAGTCACTGCTCGCACTGTAATCACAGTCACCACTCACACTGTACTCACAGTCACGCTCGCACTTAATCACAGTCACTCACACTGTACTCACAGTCACGCTCCACTGTAATCACAGTCACCGCTCCACTGTAATCACAGTCACGCTACACTGTATCACAGTCATCCACTGTAATCACAGTCACCCTCACACTGTATCACAGTACGCTCACTGTAACCAGTCACCCTCACACTGTATCAGTCACTGTTCACACTGTAATCACATCACCACTCACACTGTAATCAGTCACCGTTCACTGTAATCACAGCCACCTCACACTGAACAGTCACGCTACACGTAATCACAGTCACGCTCACACTGTAACACAGTCACTTCACACTGTATCACAGTCACGCTCACACTGTAATCACAGTCACGCTCACACTGTATCACAGTCACCTCACACTGTAATCACAGTCACGCTCACACTGTAATCACAGTCACCTCAACTGTACCACAGTCACTTCACACTGTAATCACAGTCACCGCTAACACTGTAATCACAGTCACCGTCACCTTAAAACAGTCACTGCACACTGTAATCACAGTCACCCTACACTGTAACACAGTCACCTCACACTGTAATAAGTCAACTCACACTGTAACACAGTCACCGCTCACACTGTAACACAGTCACCTCACACTGTAATCACAGTCACGCTCACACTGTAATCAGTCACCACTCACACTGTAATACAGTCACCGCTCACACATGTAATCACACAGTCACCGCTCACACTGTAATCACAGTCACTGCTCACACTGTAATCACAGTCACTGCTCACACTGTAATCACAGTCACGCTCACACTGTAACCACAGTCACCGTCCACACTGTAATCACAGTCACGTTCACACTGTAATCACAGTCACCGCTCAAACTGTAATCACAGTCACCGCTCAAACTGTAATCACAGTCACCGCTCACACTGTATATACAGTCACTGCACACTGTAATCACAGTCACCGCTCACACTGTAAATGCAGTCACCACTCACACTGTAATCACAGTCACCGCTCACACTGTAATCAGTCACTGCTCACACTGTAATCACAGTCACCACTCACACTGTAATCACAGTCACCGCTCACACTGTAATCACAGTCACCGCTCACACTGTAATCACATCACCGCTCACACTGTAATCACAGTCACCTCACACTGTAAATCAGTCACTCTCACACTGTAATCACAGTCACTGCTCACACTGTAATCACAGTCACCACTCACACTGTAATCACAGTCACCCTCACACTGTAATCACAGTCACGTCACACTGTAATCACAGTCACCGTCACACTGTAATCACAGTCACCGTCACACTGTAATCACAGTGACCGCTACACTGTAACACAGTCACCACTCACACTGTAATTCAGTCACGTTCACACTGTAATCAACCACCCACGTCACGACGTGTAATCACAGTCACTGCTCACACTGTAATCACAGTCACTGCTCACACTGTAATCACAGTCACAGCTCACACTGTAACACAGTCACCGTCCACACTGTAATCACAGTCACCGTTCACACTGTAATCACAGTCACCGCTCACACTGTAATCACAGTCACCGCTCACGCTATAAACAGTCACTGCACACTGTAATCACAGTCACCGCTCACACTGTAAATGCAGTCACCACTCACACTGTAATCACAGTCACCGCTCACACTGTAAATGCAGTCACTGTCACACTGTAATCACAGTCACCATCACACTGTAATCACAGTCACCGCTCACACTGTAATCACAGTCACCGCTCACACTGTAATCACAGTCACCGCTCACACTGTAAATGCAGATCACGCTCACACTGTAAATCACAGTCACTGCTCACACTGTAATCACAGTCACCACTCACACTGTAATCACAGTCACGCTCACACTGTAAACAGTCACTCTACACTGTAAACGCAGTCACGCTCACACTGTAATTACAGTCACTGTTCACACTGTAATCAAAATCACCACTCACATCTGTAATCAGTCACCTGCTCACACTGTAATAAAGCACCACGTCACACTGTAAATCAGTCACGCTCACACAGTAATCACAGTCACGCTCACACTGTAATCACAGTACACTCACACTGTAATCACAGTCACGGCTCACACTGTAATCACAGTCACCACTCACACTGTAATCACAGTCACCACTCACACTGTAAACACAGTCACGCTCACACTGTAACCACAGTCACACGTCACACTGTAATCACAGTCACCGCTCACACTGTAATCAGTCACTGCTCACTGTAAAACAGTCACACTGCACACTGTAATCACAGTCACCGCTCACACTGTAATCACAGTCACTGCTCACACTGTAATCACAGTCACCACTCACACTGTAAATCACATCAACACTCACACTGTAATCACAGTCACCGCCACACTGTAATACAGTCACCTGTTCACACTGTAATCACAGTCACCACTCACACTGTAATCCAGTCACAGCTCACACTATAATACAGTCACCTGCTCACACTGTAATCAGCAGTCACTGCTCACACTGTAATCACAGTCACCGCTCACACTGTAATCACAGTCACCGCTCACACTGTAATCACAGTCACCGCTCACACTGTAATCACAGTCACCGCTCACACTGTAAAGGCTAGTCACCGCTCACACTGTAAATGCAGTCACACTCACACTGTAAATGCAGTCACTGCTCACACTTAAACCAGTCATCACTCACACTGTAGTCACAGTCACCACTCACTTTGTAAATGGCTGTCAATCAAAGTGCAGGGGCGTGATTACAGTGTGATCAATGATTGTTCCAGTTCCCAGAACTACACCTATGGCTGCAGAGAGAATAAAACTTCACTCTATGTATCCACTGAGCTAGTGAGGCGGCCGTCACACGCTAAGATATCTAGAACGATATTGTAAGCGACCACGTGCATGCGCGATCGCTTACAATATCGCACACATCGTTGGTGAGCTGTCACACAGACAGACTCACCAGCGATGTGGAGCAGCGATCTCGCTGGTAACTATGGTACACATCGGGTAACTAGGCGCCGCGCGTCGCATAGTAACCCGACGTGTACCATAGTTACCAACTCCCAGCATAGGCTCTGCCGCTGGGAGATCGTTCATCGTGGTGTTATACACCACGATGAAGCAGATCGCTAAATCGTAAATCGCTAGATCTGAGGTCCGGACCTCAGATCTCGATTTTGCGATTTGATCAGATCTCACTCGTCGTATCTTGCCGTCACACGCACAGACATCGTTCAAGCGATGTTTAATCTGCCGCAGTTTTCAGCCAGATATCTTGGTCGGATAATACTCACTCTATGTATCCACTGAGCATAAGGCAGACAAAAATAAAGGATTTAATCACCATTTACCTGCTGACTTCCATCTATGTAGATGGTGTTTCTGGATGTGGCAGTTCTCTTTAAAGTTAGTACATGTCTACGCTGTATCTTCATGTTTCTCCATTGCTTTCGATGCTGTGATTTTGTATTTTTTTTTTTCTAACAGACTGTCTAGAAGTGATTTCCATTTTTTAATCCATTTTGGGATGACTAAAGGATAGAGTACATGACCTATTCATTTAAAAGGAGGATGGAAATATCTTAAAATATCTTCCGTCTGGCTGTGCCAGCTACTATCCATAGTCTGCACAATTTTTTTTATTCTGTCCCCCCATAAAAAAACAGATAGCCACTGGAGATCTGGAACTGGATTTTTTTTTACATTGAAGTCTATGAAAAGTGGATCATAAGGACGGTAATCTGTTATGTCATCTGTTATCAGATCAGTTATGTAAGCCCTACACGTAACCAGAGCAATATAGGGGCTCAGAGACAAGTCTAGTAAAGATGGATCCACTACAAAAGGAAAAAAAATGCATGCAAAAAATGGTTTGTTAAGGATTTGTTTTTTCTTTTAAATACTGCAAATGAATTAGAACCGGACATGTGAAAAGAGCTTTAGGCCCTGTTCAAAGAATGTTTCACCTAAATCTTAAAAAAGATGAACTTCTGACGAGGCCATAGATTGCAATTACAGGAACAGAATTCAAATAAACTCTGTGATTTTTCCTGAACGTTTCCATTGTTCAGATGGGCACAGAACTGTAATAATCTATGCTATGATCATATCATTGCAGTCTATGGGGATTCCTCTGAATACTGTTCTTAGGAGGATTCAAGGAGAACCACCGGACTCCCACAGTGTGAACAGGGCCTAGATCTACAAAGTTTATGAGCTATTTTCCGCTATTTTATCTCCAATTGCAATCCCCATAACATATGGGGGACAATGCTGTTACAATATCCTATTTGGAAAATGTTATTTTTAGCTATACTTTCGCTCTCTCAGCAAATTTTCGTACACTATAGCAACCGTTTTCAACACATAGTTATATGACTGATTTATGAAGGGGGATAGCACATTTGCATAATGTATTTACATCCCTCTTTTAATACATTCTCGGGTTGTGTTTGCTTTTGCAGCTGCTGCCTGGCATTGAGTCCCGCTGCGCAGTTTATGGTATCCCACAGTCCTGATCAAACTGCAAGGCCCCTTTCACATCAGCGGTAAACGCTGATCGCGGCAGTTGTGGTGAAGAAAACACAACTGTCGCGGTTACCGTATAACGGCCGCACTTGCGGTTCACCTGCGACAAGCCCCATGCAATGTCTACGGGGCTTGTGGCAGGTGCGGCAAGTGCGGTTTTGGCACTTGCGGCAGATGCGGCCGCGAAAAAAACGCGGTCAGCTGCGTTTTTTTCGCGGCCGCATCTGCGGCAAGTGCCGAAACCGCACTAGCCGCACCTGCCGCAAGCCCCATAGACATTGCATTGGGCTTGTCGCAGGTGAATTGCAAGTGCGGCCGTTATGCGGTAACCGCGGCAGTTGCATTTTTTTCACCGCAACTGCCGCGATCAGCGCAAACCGCTGATGTGAAAGGGGCCTAAAACTGGTTGTATTCTACATAAAGAAAATGGGAAAGCATTGCATCCTTACTCCCATTACTTAAGTGCAACAGGTAAAATAGGTAGAGCAAGCAATTCTCTTACCAAGTGCCAAATTATTCCCTCTAGTCCAACCCTATACTGTGTGGGTCAATAGTCATTTTCTGTGGTCTCTCTGTGAACTCTCATCCAGGTACTTATTTCCATACATTAGGTAAACTCTATAAAAACTGACTTTGTAAACTACAAATTGGAGGAGCTGGCAGAAGAACAATGTAAATTGTAAAGTCAATAGAAAGCACCGGACTGCGGAGAAGCAGATGTGCGGCAGTGAATATTTCACAGTTCCCATCTGTAGATGAATTGTGGCTGCAGGATGTGCAAGTGTGTGAAGAGAGTTGTCTAATAAGCCTGATCCATGCGGTTATATTTGGGACATGCATGGCATCATATTTCGTTAATCGCTCCCATGGCCCTGGGTTTAAAAGCATTACAGAGAACCAGGTCAAGAGCCCAATGCGCCTACAAAAGTCTGAAATAAACCTTCTGCCCTCTGCCCAGTGTCCGCAGTCCCAAAATAACTGGTTTACAAAAACAACACCGAGATTTCACCAACACCAACTGCAATCGTAACTGAATGGGGCTTAATGCTGTCTAAGGCTGGTTTCACACTACCGCTTTTTTTAATCTGAGCAAATCCGGCTCAAACCGTATGCAACCGCATGTGGTTATTCTTCCACTGACTTTCAATGGGGACACAGGCTCTCGCGGCGGCATGCGGTTCCCGCCGGCTGAAAATGTTTTTTACAGAAACCAAAATAGTTTGTAACGTGTTAGAGTACCTTCACACATACAGCAATATTGCTAGGCAATTTGCTGGTTGCAGTGAAATCATGGACACATTTTTCTATAGCCTAATATATAATGGTGCTCTATGGAACCCAGATCTGGCAGAAGCTGGATCCCGTTGGATATGACACAACCACTAGGGGTGTTTACCAAAAAAAGGGTCATTCCATGTCAATTGGACCATTGATTATTACCTCTATATTTTTAATTCTTTTGAGATTTTGTTATTTAATAATAGCATGTCAGACAATGCAAAATGTGAAGATAAAAAAATTCTAAAATTTTTTTTTTAATTTTAATTGATTTTCAAAGTTCGGAAAAAGTGTAAATTTGGGCGTTGCTGCCTTTACATTTCTCCTCATAACTCGGGCTAGAAATAAGATAGAGAAACAAAATAAACCCAATTCTACTCAGAACTGTACAGGCTTTCACCAGATATGTCACAAGAGGATCTTTGTTAATATTTTACGCATGCGAACGCAAATGCAAAATTTGAAAACGTATTTTCGAAAAAAACGTATCATTTAAAAATTCCCAAAAATGCACATGTGTCTGCTATGCTCTTAGCCACATCTGTACCAAAATTCAAGTTGGGACTACAATGGGATCATATTTTAAAATATTTAACTATTATAGCATCAATGGGTCATTCCATATCAAGTCATCTACATATGAATATTCTTTTTCCCTGACGTCTTTAGATTTTTTTTAATTCTAGCCCGAGATATGATAAAAAATGTAAAGCCATATCAGGCCAAAATTCACGCTTTTTTAAAACTTTAAAAATCTGTAAAATATTAGCTGATGAAGAAAAAAATTCAAGACTTTTAATTTATAATTAACTAAAGTTGTACTTCATATAGAAAAAAAAAAAATCTAAAGATGTCAGGGAAAAAAAATATTCATATTTGGATCACTTGATGTGGAATGACCCAAAAGTCATTTTTCACAAGATCCATCAAAATAACGTACACAACTTGATACAACTGGATGCTAAAGCTGGATGAAAAGAAACAGTTCTTGCTTTAAAAAAAAGTAATTTATGACCACTGGAAGAAGGTGCAACATGAACCTGCCACTAAAGTGGTTGTCCACTACTAGGACAACCCCTTCAGAATCCACTTGTTTCCCACTGTTAATGTTATCAACCCTATATTTACCTCCCGTACTGCTGCTGTTCCAGTGCTGTCGGAATCGTGGCTAGGGGCTCATGCCAGCCGCGCCTTCTATCACCACTGGCTTCCATCTTGCTGCCTTTGGACCAAATGGACAATCTACAGGAATTGAGAATTGTGGCTCTCGCTCACTTTTTGTTGATGGCTCATTTGGTCCGAAGGTGGAGAGAAGGAAGCCAGCAGTGATTGGATGCAGGTGATTAAATGGCTTTACGATAGCAGTACAATTAGTACAGTTATGCATATAGTAAGGCCTCATTGTAACGATAGCAACAAGTGTAGATGGAATGAAAGACTTATTACGGAGTGTCAAGATGGAAAGCTCCAACATGGGACTGCAACTTAATACAAACAAGACAAAAAGATACTGACTACTGCCAGGTATGAAAAGGACACATACAGTTAGGGCCAGAAATATTTGGACAGTGACACAAGTTTTGTTATTTTAGCTGTTTACAAAAACATGTTCAGAAAGACAATTATATATATAACTAGCTGGGAGCCCGATGCACATGCATCGGGATTCTAGTACGTCGAGTCTCTGACTCGCAATGCCCGCGCAGCGGGCATTGCGAGTCGACTTAGAAGTGCTCGCAATGGCCGCTTCGCGGCCAATGCTTTGCGCGTATCCACATGACCACACCGGCTCGCATTGCGAGTCGACTTAGAACTGCTCGCAATGGCCGCTTCGCGGCCAATGCTTCGCGCGTATCCACATGACCACGCCGATTCGCAATGGCAGCTTCGCGGCCAATGCTTCGCGCGTATCCACATGACCACGCCGGGGGCAAAAAAGCTATTCGCAATTATATAATAGACTAGCTGGGAGCCCGATGCACATGCATCGGGATTCTAGTACGTCGAGTCTCTGACTCGCAATGCCCGCTGCGCGGGCATTGCGAGTCGACTTAGAACTGCTCGCAATGGCCGCTTCGCGGCCAATGCTTCGAAAGTATCCACATGACCACGCCGACTCGCAATGGCCGCTTCGCGGCCAATGCTTCGAAAGTATCCACATGACCACGCCGGAGGCAAAAAAGCTATTCGCAATTATATAATAGATATGGGCTGAAAGTGCACACTCCCAGCTGCAATATGAGAGTTTCCACATCCAAATCGGAGAAAGGGTTTAGGAATCATAGCTCTGTAATGCATAGCCTCCTCTTTTTCAAGGGACCAAAAGTAATTGGACAATGGACTCTAAGGGCTGCAATTAACTCTGAAAGCGTCTCCCTCGTTAACCTGTAATCAATGAAGTAGTTAAAAGGTCAGGGGTGGATTCCAGGTGTGTGGTTTTGCATTTGGAAGCTGTTGCTGTGACCAGACAACATGCAGTCAAAGGAACTCTCAATTGAGGTGAAGCAGAACATCCTGAGGCTGAAAAAAAAGAAAAAATCCATCAGAGAGATAGCAGACATGCTTGGAGTAGCAAAATCAACAGTTGGGTACATTCTGAGAAAAAAGGAATTGACTGGTGAGCTTGGGAACTCTAAAAGGCCTGGGCGTCCACGGATGACAACAGTGGTGGATGATCGCCGCATACTTTATTTGGTGAAGAAGAACCCGTTCACAATATCAACTGAAGTCCAGAACACTCTCAGTGAAGTAGGTGTATCTGTCTCTAAGTCAACAGTAAAGAGAAGACTCCATGACAATAAATACAAAGGGTTCACATCTAGATGCAAACCATTCATCAATTCCAAAAATAGACAGGCCAGAGTTAAATTTGCTGAAAAACACCTCAAGAAGCCAGCTCAGTTCTGGAAAAGTATTCTATGGACAGATGAGACAAAGATCAACCTGTACCACAATGATGGGAAGAAAAAAGTTTGGAGAAGAAAGGGAACGGCACATGATCCAAGGCACACCACATCCTCTGTAAAACATGGTGGAGGCAACATGATGGCATGGGCATGCATGGCTTTCAATGGCACAGGGTCACTTGTGTTTATTGATGACATAACAGCAGACAAGAGTAGCCGGATGAATTCTGAAGTGTACCGGGATATACGTTCAGCCCAGATTCAGCCAAATGCTGCACAGTTTATTGGACGGCGCTTCATAGTACAGATGGACAATGACCCCAAGCATATAGCCAAAGCTACCCAGGAGTTCCTGAGTGCAAAAAAGTGGAACATTCTGCATTGGCCAAGTCAATCACCAGATCTTAACCCAATTGAGCATGCATTTCACTTGCTCAAATCCAGACTTAAGACGGAAAGACCCACAAACAAGCAAGACCTGAAGGCTGCGGCTGTAAAGGCCTGGCAAAGCATTAAGAAGGAGGAAACCCAGCGTTTGGTGATGTCCATGGGTTCCAGACTTAAGGCAGTGATTGCCTCCAAAGGATTCGCAACAAAATATTGAAAATAAAAATATTTTGTTTGGGTTATGTTTATTTGTCCAATTACTTTTGACCTCCTAAAATGTGGAGTGTTTGTAAAGAAATGTGTACAATTCCTACAGTCTATCAGATATTTTTGTTCTGCACTTGAATTCTGTTGTAGAGGTTTCATTTCAAATCCAATGTGGTGGCATGCAGAGCCCAACTCGCGAAAATTGTGTCACTGTCCAAATATTTCTGGCCCTAACTGTATGAGGTGGATGGTGCAGAACTGGTTGTTGTAAAGAACTTCAACCAACTCGGATCAATGATTTCTCAAGATACAACAATGACACCGGAAGCCAATAGGGGAAAAGCTATGGTGAAATCAACTATGAAGTCACTGAACGAGGTCTTCACATCAAGGAATGTTTCACTGGTGATGAAGACACGGCTCCTACATAGTCTGGTCTTCTCTGTGGTAACATATGGATGCAAAATTTGGACGATAAAGGAACAAGACAGAAGAACAATTGTGCTCAAAATGTGGAGTTGGAGAAGGATGTTATCAATACCATGGATGCAAATAGAACAAGCAAATCAATTTTGAAAAAAATAAAGCCAGACATGTCACTGGAAGGATCACCAAGCTATGACAGTAAAAAACATGCAGGCAGTGTCTATAGCAGCGGTTGCAAAACCGGATATGGTTTTATTAACATGGGCGCCTATGGGACTGGATGCAGTACCGCAAGGTACATAAATTAAAATTTATGCTTTGAAAATTGCAAAAATCCTCATTCCAAAACCGGATGCATTAATGCATCCAGATCCGGAGTGAGGATTGTATTTTGACAAATTTTAAGAAGTATGAAGGCACAGTCCAATACCGCATCCGGTACTTGATGCGGTTACCGGATTGTGCCTTCTAAGTGTGACCCTAGACTGATTGGGGAGTTTTTACCTCAGTATCTGTAAGGCCTCGTGCACACACTAAATATTTGGTGAGTTTTTACCTCAGTATCTGTAAGGCCTCGTGCACACGCTGAGTATTTGGTGAGTTTTTACCTCAATATTTGTAAGGTCTCGTGCACACGCTGAGTATTTGGTGAATTTTTACCTCAGTATCTGTAAGGCCTCGTGCACACGCTGAGTATTTGGTGATTTGTTACCTCGGTATATGTAAGGCCTCGTGCACACGCTGAGCATTTGGTGAATTTTTACCTCAGTATCTGTAAGGTCTCGTGCACACGCTGAGTATTTGGGGAGTTTTTACCTCAGTATCTGTAAGGCCTCGTGCACACGCTGAGTATTTGGTGAGTTTTAACCTCAGTATCTGTAAGGCCACGTGCACACGCTGAGTATTTCATGAAAAGTTTACTTCAGGATTTGTAGCCAAAACCAGGAGTGGATGATTAAATACAGAAGTGGTGCAGGTGTTTCTATTAGACTTTTCCTCTGATTGTGCCAATCCTAGTTTTGTCTACAAATCCTCAGGTAAAAAGCTCACCAAATACTCAATGTGTGCACGAGGCCTTACAAATACTGAGATAAAAACTCACCAAATACTCAGCGTGTGCACGAGGCCTTACAGATACCGAGGTAAAAACTCACCAAATACTCAGTGTGTACACGAGGCCTTACAGACACTGAGGTAAAAACTCACCAAATACTCAGCGTGTGCACGAGGCCTTACAGATACTGAGGTAAAAACCCACCAAATACTCAGCGTGTGCACGAGGCCTTACAGATACTGAGGTAAAAACTCACCAAATACTCAGCGTGTGCACGAGACCTTACAGATACTGAGGTAAAAACTCACCAAATACTCAGCATGTGCACGAGGCCTTACAAATACTGAGGTAAAAACTCCCCAAATACTCAGCGTGTGCACGAGGCCTTACAAATACTGAGGTAAAAACTCACCAAATACTCAGTGTGTGCACGAGGCCTTACAAATACTGAGGTAAAAACTCACCAAATACTCAGTGTGTGCCTGTGGCCTAAAGGTCACTTTTTTTTATCTGAGTGCTGTCCAAGAAAAAATGGACAGGACATGGACAGCAGGGCTGTGGAGTCGGTAAGCAAAACATCCAACTCCTTAATTTCCGTGAATCTGACTCCGATTCCACGACTCCTACTCCGCAATCATGACTGTGAAATCAGTAAGCCAGACATTTGACTCCTCAATTTCATTGAATACAATTCCGACCAAAATGGACACTGCCTCCGACTCCACAACCCTGAGACAGCACTCATAATTCAATGGGGCAGTGCAAGTGAGCATTTTTATTTCTTTCACGGACCAAGCATGACTGGGAAAAATGTTTGTAGCATGCACTTCTTTTCTTCGTGTGTCAGGTCTATGGGTGCGCTAGAAAAAAACAAATAGATTCCATATGGAGCCACCAATAGGACACCATTTTTATCGATAAATTGCAATTCTTTGACAAAGAAAACAGTATTTAGTATTGTAAATTTTTGATAACTGATGAATAAATTGTACCACACACGGATAACAAATTAGAAAAAAATCATTCTAGTTTTCTGTATGAAATTTTTTTTTTTTTTTTTTTACACGTTTGTGTGAGTTTAAATGTTTTACACGCTCGTGTGAGCTCGACTTAACAGGAATGTATCTGCATTTCTCAGCCACAAGGTTTAGGGCATTTTCCATTATGCGTCATGTACTCAGGATCCTACATGGCGTCTTTCTTTGTAGTTGATGGTATTTTGTCTCCTTTGAGTTTCTGTAACACTTATTTTTGGCTTCATACTTCTAAGTCTATAAGTGGCCTTTGTGGACAAGTGGTATCCTCAGAATTTTGCCACCTGTCGGAGTAGAATACATTTCAGTCTCTACGAGAGCTGTCGCCTGCCTTCTTGAAAACAAAAAAACAAAATGTTCGTTTAGTGTTGGGAGGGGAATGTAATGCTTTTTTTTCGCTCAATCTTAATATATAATCACACGAACAGCAAGAAAAATCTAAATCCTTCTGGGACTGAGCCTTTTTTTTGCAAAATAATGGAGGGAAAAAAAACACAATTCTAACATTTTTTTAATGGTACGGTATTTATTGTGCAATAAAAATTCATTCTCTAGGTCAGTGTGATTACTGCAATGCTAAATTTGTAGTTTTTTTTTTGTATACATATCATAGATTGGATTTTTGTGGATGTGATGACACTGAATATGATTCCTTTTATTTCTATAATTTTTTAAATATCTCTATTTTTTAATTTCAATTTTTATATTTTTTTCTTTATTAATGATTAACCTTTATTAATTTAATAAAAAAAAATATATTTTTTTTAATGTATTTTTTAGCCCCCTCAAGAATCCTGCAATTATTAGACTGTATATTGCAAAAATACAGTACTTCAGCCTATAGGGAAGTTACTGAACTCTTTTGAAGTCTAACCATTGCGGCCCTCCACGTAGGCCAGGACTGCCATAGCTATCTATTTCATCCAGACAATGTGTTTCAGAAGACTAATAATTACTGGGGCGCACTAGCAACTGAAATATTTAAATGCTGTCAGTGACAGACTGTGGCATCTAAACGGTTAAACAGCAGCGACTGCAGCTAGGTCTGTTTGTTTCCATTACAGGCAGGCGACAGCTGTATAAAACAGCCATCCCCCTGACGTATATGGCACAGACTGGATGATATATATATATATGTCAGTAACATGCTTACATTCTAAGAAAGTGGACTTGCAGTTACGCTCCTCCCTACAGTCACCAATCACCTTATTGTATAGTCATGTGAATTTTGTATCTTTGCAGTCTTTGCAATTAATGTAATGTGCTATCAGGTTTATGTGTATTATGTATACTACTTGTATTTGTAAAAGCCCGACTATAGGGCAAGTAATAGTTAAGTGTTGGGACTAGCCCCCAATGGAAGGGATTAGCATCTAGGAAGAGTGATTATTTCCTGTAGGACTTCAGATAGGGCCCAGCATGTGACTGGAGCAGACCTATGGTCTGAGAGGTTGTCAAGGCCACATGCAGTGGGTGACCTGTGGCAACCAAGACGTAGAGAAGAGACTGTATGAGATAGCATGATCCTAAAGTGTTGACCGAGACACAGAAGGTGAGACAACACTGAGGCTAGAGACTGAGCTCATAGTGAAGCAGCAGCCCCAGGCAGAGGGCTCCAGAAGATGAAACTGTAGCATCAAGGCCCAAAGCCTAAAAGGTGGATCAAGAAAGACTTGTCCATGAACGGAGTCATTTTCCCCGGCAGCGTCTCCTTAAACATCTGCAAGTCCAAGGCTCTTTGCTGATACTACTGCCAAACCCCCTCCTCTAATAGACGAGACATACATATTGAAACAACTGGGAGCATAAGGCTCTACTCTCACCAAAGTTATCAGAACTCCAGTGCCCCCTCCTCTATGAGGAGAATAGACGTGGGCCACGGAAAGGGAAAGTGACTGTTACAGTTTGGACTGCTGAGCTGGGCTGGGACTCACTGGACCAGTAAGATCAGAAACAACCCAGCGGGAGATGGAACTGTGTGTGAGAATGCTCTGTGAATTTGGAACGTGCTGGGAGCTATGTACCCGCTATCTCATGTATAAAGTTGTTTCTGAAGGAATTCTAAGTAAACTGTTATTGGTTAAAGTAAACTGGTAGTCTTCTAGCTGGTCTGAATTTTCATCCAATCCTGGCTATCCAAACTGTAACATGCGGCATGCACGGGCGTATACATTTAAAAAAATAGACTGTTGTGTTTACCAGCGGCTCCGTACGTACTTGCTGTCCTCATCAAGGACGTACATGGTTAAAACATAACATTATTGGTGTTAATAAAAGACATAATTACAATTATATGCAGGAGGAAGCGAAAGGGACCCAAACAGGATGCCCAGGGGGCTAATAACGGTGGCCCCCTCTTCATTACAATACTAATCAGTTAGTTATATAAATGTTTTATACAACAGTCACAAAGCACATTTAGGAGAGAGAGGCATAATTAATATAGTGCTAGGAAGGAAGGTGCAGGGACAGGTAATGATAGCCTGGGGTGGTTTATCTAGGTGACAGGTTCACTTTAAAATTGGGTCTTCTGTGCCATTTTAGTAAGACAGCAAATCTACCAGAGTGTATGTATTTGTCTGGAGGTGATGCTGGTTTGTAGCACGAGAACTGGACCAGCTATTTGTAGAAGTCCTTCCTTGTAACGCTGAGTACAAGTCCCATGAGTGATAGGTATAGTAACTTGCATAATTTAAAGGAACCAACCACCTAAAAATCGCTATCTAAGCTATAAATATCTGTCCCTGGAGCCTAAAATTACTACCGGTATTCTAACCATCCCTGACTGACTAAATCTAACTAACTAGAGGCACACTAAATCACTTTTTATACTTACCAAATTTTTGTCGGCTGGGCGTTCCTCCAGGCTCTTTGTCAGCGAGCCGGGTCTCCTCGCTGCTGTCCATCTTCTTCCCAGGATTCAAATTACCTGCCCATCGCGTCCTCGCAATGAGCGGGTCACGTGCTGCAGGCCCCGCGTCACTTCCGCCCGCCGCGTCGCCTGGTCTATGACGCACCCAGGCTGGCTTCAGCATGCCATCTGCGCATGCTCAAAGCCGGCCTGGGTGTACCAGTGACGTGGCGGTCGGAAGTGACGCGGGGCCTGCAGCACGTGACCCGCTCATTGCGAGGACGCGATGGGCGGGTAATTTGAATCCTGGGAAGAAGATGCCGCCCTGGAAAGAAGATGGACAGTAGCGAGGAGACCCCACTCGCTGACAAAGAGCCTGGAGGAACGCCCAGCCGACAAGAATTTGGTAAGTATAAAAAGTGATTTAGTGTGCCTCTAGTTAGTTAGATTTAGTCAGTCAGGGATGGTTAGAATAGTAATTTTAGGCTCCAGGGACAGATATTTATAGGTTAGATAGCGATTTTTAGGTGGTTGGTTCCCTTTAACTTTGCAACCTTGAGTTTTTACTAATGTTTGTGATATTAGTGATTTTATCTTTGTTAGGAATTGCTTTCATATAATTGTATTTATGTTTTTTATTAACACCAGTAATGTTATATTTTAACCATATACACCCTTGATGAAGACAACAAGTACATACGGAGCTGCTGGTAAACAGCGGTCTCCCTCTGTGTTTTAGAAATGCATACATTCATATAAGCCACTGCAATTCACTTTATTTGTAAGTGCTTAGTTTTAACTGGGTACGACTGCACTGCGGATTGCAGTGACATACATTGCTGCATTCACACGCAGAAGCCCATTTTTTTCACGTTGCTCATAACACTTCATAACATAACACTTCATAACCAGACTTCTATGTAGGGGTGGAGGTTTTCAGTGTTTGTAATATGATTTTATCTCCTGAAGAAGTGGGCAGTGGGCCAATGAAATGCATCGAGAACAATAAAATATTTGGAAATATGATATCTGGGATTTGCTGAGATATTGATTCCTGACGCTAGTGTGTTCCTTGATCCATCCTTTCCATCCCTTTACAAGTGGCTACTATATGACACAAATCCATACACTCAGCCAGGACCAAAACAGGGTGTCCAGATTCAATTCTTCACCCACGACTACCGCCCCGCGACACTCCGTGACAATGTACAAGAACTAGAGTTCCTCTTAACGAATGTCCAGCAGATTATCAGCCCGAGTATAGAACCCTTTACTCATTTACATTTCAGATCATTCTATACCAGTCCCAAAAGACATAAATGAAGCCGCAAGCCAGTAAAGGGTTATCAGCCACCTGTCATCAGCCACTTATTTCTGCCTGTTTCATAATGTTATTTGTTCGCTCTGAGAATAAGACGCAATACGCAGTGTAATACAATCGTTGGAGAAAAATGATCAATTAACATTGCTAGAGGGGTATAATATTCCTTGTGACTGAACCCTTTCACCACCATAGAAAAAGAAGGTCAGCATTCCTGACGGCACTATCTGAATATTTTCCAGCCACTTGTTAGACCATTCAAACTGCATATGTATCAACATGGTGCAACTGATCATATCTGTGGTCATGGTCCACAATGCAGAGATATATACTGCAATGCGTCATAGCAAGATGAATGGCTAGAGAAATATCACTGTCTTTAAAGGGAACTTGTTATCTGATCCATACGACCCAAATCACGTTCAATATCAATCAGAGCCTGACTGTGCAATGCCAGCTGGGTATATTGTTACTTGAAACGCGTGTGGTTAAGAGAAAATATAGTTTGAAAAGTCATACCCAGAAACAAGACTAGACCGGCTCTGTCCCTCTTCGGCTCTCCAGAAAATGTACATATTTCTCTTCTATGCACATGAAAGACCCGTCAATCCCCCAGAAGAGCCAGAATAGTTTGCTCTACAGCTATGGTCTCCGGCAGCATCTGTAAATGCCATATCCTTTCAGAGATAAATATACGGTAGCTACTTGCAACCGTGCTGTCGGGCTCTGATTCATGCTGCCCATGGTTTTGGCAGCATGAATCGAGTGACAATGTCAATTACAACTCTACAATATTGAAATCTCATTCATCCCCCACTGTAAATTTGGATTATTAGCAACATTTGCAAAACTTTGCAAAAAACAGGGTGACTCGCCGAACACATCTAATAGTGCTATCTCTAAATTCAAAACAATGGGGGGCTGATCTACCAAAGCTTTCAGGACAGAAAACTGTGAGAAATAAAGACAACAGTCCAAAAAGGTAACCACTTCAGGACTGAAAAACGTTGGATGAACCATTTTTTGCTTTCTAGCTTTCTTTTCAGTTTTACATTCAAGGAGACGCAATATGTTTTATTTTTAAGGTGTATTTGACTTTTTGACAGGGCTCTGGAGTTGGCGTCGGTGTTTGGGTTGAGTCAGATTTAGGGAAATTAAGGAGTCGGAAGTTTGGTTTACTGACTTCGCAGGTATGTTGTAGAGTCGAAGTCGTGGTGTCATTGTCCATTTTGGGTGGAGTCGAAGTGGGATTCAGGGATAGTAAGGAGTAGGATGTTTGGTTTACTGACTTCACAGCCATGGTTGTGGAGTCGGAGTTGGTGTCCATTTTGGTGGAGTTGGAGTCAGATTCAGGGAAATTGAGGAGTCGCATGTTTGGCTTACCAACTACACAGTCCTGCTTTTTGATCCCTTTGCATTTTTTCTGTAGGCCGGGATATACATAAAAAAAGAATACTACGGTAGGTCAGACTGGGACAGGTGATCATCAGGTTCACTAGGTACCCTTCCTTGGCGAATTTGCAGTAGACCTGCTGTGTTTGTCTTGGTTAGTGCACCTACAATTGACGTTTCTTCAGAAGGGGTCTCCTCGAGATCTGCTCATGATCCTACTCACCCCTTTTGTATCCCTGCTCTCATTGAACACTTTTCCCATCATACCTATTTCCTTGTTATACTATCTTTTCACTGAAGCTCTTGTGCTGTAGATGAGGTCCTCTTTTATCTGTAGGCCTGGTAAAGGGAGCTTCAAATAATCTCAGAATCAGATTGCTTTAAGATCTATTCCTTATCTCATAAGGTGTCTGTCTCCGGTTTTGCTCAAGAAAAGAATTTCAAGATTCTTACTCGATGGTACAGATGTCCTGAACTATTATTATTACTACACAGAATCTTTTCAGTGGCGTCAGACCTGTGCTGGAGATGTGGAGTCGGGCTGGGCACTGAGTCTCACATATTGTGGTCATGCAATCTACTAATCAGGTTTTTTCGGACGAAGTACCTTGTTGTCCGCGCTGCTGCCAGAGAGATGGAAATACCAACGACACAGAACGTCTGAGTACTGGTGATAGAGGTTTATTTCCAACGCGTTTCGGAGCCATGTACCGAGCTCCTTCCTCAGGGAACATCACGATTACATTGGACAGATTGGTATTTATCACAAAAAAGGCGCCAAAGGGATAATTCCAATGACGTCAGCAAGTGGGGAGGATCACAAATTGACGTCACAATGTTTATCAACACAGTTCCGTAGTAAAAACAAATACTGTGATACAATGTTAAGAATAAATAAAAGAAACATTACATTAAACATATAAATGTTATATAATACACCAGATCAAACAAATGTTGCCAGAGTTATATTAAAAATTTAAAAAAATAAAGATTTTACTATATAAAGTGGTGCAGTGCTGATTTGAACTCATAAAAACAAATCTCACAAAATTTAGTGTTCGATGTCTTGTGTGCATATCTTCTGTATTAACTATCCATTCGTGAGTTTATATGCAATCTGGCGATGTGAATCATGAACAGAAATTGTGAATATGTGAGGAAAAAAAGTGTATAAGTGATAGAGTTTTTAGTGATTAAATCATGTGTATTGACTAACTTTATTGACAATATATTTTTATTTTATAGAATTCAATCGGTATATTTCTCTATTATGATGTCAAAAAGGTCCTGAGTAGCAAGTGTCCATAATAACCGTGCAACTGCAGTAAGTGGCACCTACATATATTCGTTTAAAAAACATTGGAAAAGAAGCAAAAATTAATAGAATTAATAAAAAATAAAAATGGAAATATTTTCTTTTTAAAATTACTGGAATAAAAAAGAAGAAATTATTTATTTAAAAAATAAAAAAATCAGACAAAGATATTTATTATTAAAATTATTTTTGGTGTAATAAAAACTTTTTATTGGAAGAACACTTTCCTAATTATTCAAATATTACATTCAATGTGTCGAAAATATAGGGAAACTTTTTATTTTCTTTTACTGATTATAGCATAGAATGCACTAAAAGTTAAAAAATGTAAGTATAGGTGTGGTTCGATAGTTATATAGTTATACTAAGGGGTTAATCTACAAGAGTTGAGATAGAGGGAAGATCAACAATGACTGAGTTAATACTTTGTAGCGCCACCTTTTGCTGCGGTTACAGCTGCAGTCTCTTGGGGTCGTCTCTATCAGTTTTGCACATCGAGAGACTGAAATTCTTGCCCATTCTTCCTTGCAGAACAGCTGGAGCTCAGTGAGGTTGGATGGAGGCGTTTGTGAACAGCAGTTTTCAGCTCTTTCCACAGATTCTCCATTGGATTCAGGTCTGGATGTGACTGGCCATTCTAACACCTTGGATACGGTTTATTTTTGAATCAATTCCATTGTAGATTTTGCTTTATGTTTGGGATCATTGTCTTGTTAGAAGATAAATCTCCGTCCAGTCTCAGGTTTTTGCAGACTCCAGAGGTTTTCTTACAGAATGTTCCTGTATTTGGCTCCGTCCATCTACCCATCAATTTTAACCATCTTCCCTGTCCCTGCTGAAGAAAAGCCCAAACCATGATGCTGCCTCCACCATGTTTGACAGTGGGATAGTGTTTTGAGGGTGATGAGCTGTGTTGCTTTTACGCCAAACATATCATTTTGCATTGTGGCCAAAAGTTTGATTTTGATATCATCTGACCAGAGCCCCTTATTCCACGTTTGGTGCCTCCCAGGGGCTTGTGGCAAACTTCAAACCAGACTTATTTATGGTATCTTTGAGAAATGGCTTTTTCTTGCCACTCTTCCATAAAGGCCAGATTTGTGCAGTTTACGACTGATTGTTGTCCTATGGACAGACTCTCCCACCTCAGCTGTAGATCTCTGCAGTTTATCCTGAGGGATCATGAGACTTTTCGCTGCATCTCAAATTCAGTCTTGTCCTCGTCCGAGATGAAAGTTTAGAGGGACGGCCGGGTCTTGGTAGATTTGCAGTGGTCTGATACTCCTTCCATTTCAATATGATCGCTTGCACAGTGGCTTCTTTGAGATGTTTAAAACTTGGGAAATCTTTTTGTATCCAAATCTGGCTTTAAACTTCGCCAGTATCTCTGACCTGCCTGGTGTGTTCCTTGGTCTTCATGATGTCTCTGCACTTGAAACAAAACCTTGAGACTATCACAGAGCAGTTGCATTTATACGGAGACTTGATTACACACAGGTGGATTCTATTTATCATTACCAGTCATTTAGGACAACAGTGGATCATTCAGAGATCCTAACTGAACTTCTGGAGTGAGTTTGCTGCACTGAAAGTAAAGGGGCCGAATAAGTGTTGCACAACTCCACCAAAGTGGACCCCGACTCCACAACCATTGCTGTGAAGTCAGTAAGCCAAACATCCAACTCCAACTTCTGAATTTCCCTGAATCCGCCTCTAACTTCAATTCCCCCCAAAATGGAAACCGACTCCACAACTCCTAATCAACTCCACAGCCCTGTTTATAGTATGGGTTGTTTTGGACACAGCGATACTAAATATGTGTGGTTATGTTTGGTACAAGAAACGGTTCTATATTGTTTAAATTGAGATTAGTTTTTACTTTTGCTTAAATGTTTTTCTTTTTCTTTACAGCAGTCACATATGTATTACATTGCACTACTAACCTGTAAGTGTTTGAAAAGCGCAGCACCAGTTGGGCACAACATATTGGGCACTCAAATGGCATACGCTTGGTAAAATGAAACATTTTTCACTTTGCACCATCCACTGCAGATTCCTTTCTGCAAATGTTTGTGAGGTCAAGATTCTGAGCTATATGCTTGATAATTGCCTTGAAGATTATAGTTTCTAAATTGGGAATTCTTGTCTTATTTTATCTTAAGAGTTCCTTTGCCTTTATTATGTCATTTGCTAAATCTCGCCTTTAAGTGCTTGATTGCCTAAAAATCGGGTTTTGTAAATTTATTGAAAATTAAAAATTTGGGGTAAACTTTGAAGCTTTTTAGAATCCTAAAAAAAATATAAAGAGGTTGTTTAAAGGTCTGTCCAGGCTTTGGACAAAAGTCACAGTCACACAGTATTCCTGGTGTGAATGGTCACATCAGGGCTGTGGAGTCGATGTTGGTATCTATTTTATTGGAGTCAAAGTCTGTGTAAAGTGGACCGACTCCGAATCCTGAAATAAATTGGGTACAGTTGTTCAATGCAGAATGTGCTGAATATTATTATTATGAATTTTATTATGTTCTATCTAAATATCTTGATTATTGTATCATAATAATAATTTCCTTCTATTGAGAGAAGGCGCACCCATCTAATGGAGCATGACAGCTAGCATACAAATAGCATACGTGCTATCAGGTGACTCCTTGCTCTCACCGTGTATACCGGGAAATCGTGGTAGTGAGCGCACATTCTGCTGTCCCAATTTGGCAGTCTGTAGTTACCGACTACAGCCTTTTACTCCGAAGAATGCCAAGATAAAATAATTTTTACTCTGTGTGGTGTCTTTTTTTTAACCCATTATTGGAGATTCTTAATGGCCGGGTCTAACTGGCCTGATATTAAGAATATTGGGGCCTAATTCCAGCTGGTAAAACAAAGCTGTTATTAACCCCTTTTTACCCAGCATACCACCTGCCACCAGGGCTGCCGGAAGAGCCTGGTAAAGCCCCTGTAAATGGCGCTTCTTATAAATGCGCCATTTTCAGGGGCGGCTGCGGGCTTTTATTCCTTAGCATGGGGGAGCCCTAAAACAATGGGCCTCCACCCTGCTGAGAATACCAACCCTCAGCTGCCTAGTTTTACCTTGGCTGGCAATTGAAAATAGGGTGAAGCCCATGCATTTTTTTTTTGCCAGCCAAGGTAAAATTAGGCAGTGAGGTAGCAGCTTACAGCTGTCCGCTTTCATCAAGCTAAAATAAAAATATTGTCAAGCCCCACGTATTTTTTTCTTAAATGTATTTATTTAACATCCTATCGTGGCAGGTTGGTTGCCATACATTAATGTGTATGACAACCAAGCAGAATCACTGTCCAGATTGAGGAAATACAGTCTGACTACAACAGTCAATCACAGACGCTCTCAGAGTGTGAGCGTCTGTGATTGGCTGTTTGTCTGACACTGCAGTAAATATGCAATTAGCTTTAATAGGCGGCCCCGGAAGTTGCAGCGGGAGACTATTAAGCCCGATACACCTATTCTACCTTTGATATACCTATTATATCTGTCTATTCTAACTTTTACCAGTATGGGCAAGCCCATGCTACAAACTTGCACAGTGTGCTGTCTGGGTGCAATTTTTTTCTCGGACCCATAGACCTTCATTGGCCTCTTGCACCTGAAACTCGCATACAATCGCAAATGCTGCCATTAGACTCACAATGCAAGTTGAGCGAAGGAAAAACTCAACAATCTGACCTGACAGATTGTTTAACATTGGTCCGAGTGCAGTGCAAGTTTTTCTCGCATTGCTCTCGCGCGAGTTTCACGCCAGTGTGCCTTCACCCTAACTCTGACTCTAGAACTCTGACTCCCTCATACAGCTCATATTTAAGTGATAAATTTATTGTAGTACAATCTGAAAATAAGGCTTTAATCATTATTCTGATACAATAATCAAGACATTTAGATAAAACATAATTATAAATAATAATATTCAGCATTCTGCATTGAACTACTGTACCTAATTTATTATTATGTATTTATATAGTGCCATTAGATTCCATGACGCTTTACATACAATTTATTATATATTATACATTTATATATTTTAGGAGTCAGTCCATTTTATACTAACTCAAACTCCACCAAAATGGGCACCAACTCAGACTCCCACTCCACGACTCCGACTCCACAGCCCTGGTGGAAAGGTACTAATGTATTGCCCCAAACCATGAAAAACTATATTACCATGTCTAACTATTGTTTGTTGTCAGGATCATCTAATGTTCAATTAAATTTTCAGATAATTTAACAAAAGCCATAAAAGAAATAAAATAGCTGCAGTCTCCCAATGCTGGTATTTATGGGAGCATTTCTCAAATGCTCCATCTGTGGCCGTCAACGTGTGGACACTTTCTCAATGAGACTTACAGTAGGACTGTACTTTGATTATGCCATTTAATTACCTTTGCGTCTGTCCTTTGCTATTTGACCCAGATGGGTGTTGGCTCCAGTTCAGCATCATAACTGAGCCTGTCCCTATAGACAGCACATTTCATGTTCCCCTAATAATTTCTTATGTAATATGGGATGTTGTCATGCATGTGCTCTTTCTGATACAAAACTGGATAAAGCTATAACTTCACAATTTCAGACAACTGGATTCTCATGCTTCTGTGAAACATAGAGCTGCCCAGTTGGGTTGCATGGTTAACGTGTCCTGCGCCTATCAAATGCTCTCGCGTAATTTTGTGTCTTTGCCAATGTTTGCATTTTTAATTGCAGGTTTTTTATTTCCTCCTTTACTGTCCTTCTCACTTCTTTCTTCCTTGTCCTATTCTCTCCTCATTCAGCACCTCCTTCTCTCTATCTCTCCCTCTCACCGCTGACTCTGCCAAATTAGAAAGGGCGAAGAGGTAACTGGAGTCCCCTGTGTCCGCAGCTGTTACTTACATTACTGCCATCAGTAAAACTGGCTCCCAGGACCACTGACATATGAAGTTTTCGTACTCCATCCAAACTTTTTATAAAGGAGTCACACTTTGTGACATTGCTGAAAAATCATAGAATGAACTGAGCTGAGCTGTTGTTTGCTTGAAGGGGTATTTGTGAATTTAAGGGGTTATTCTAGTTGTTAAATGGGTGAAAACAAGCAACTTTGCAATTTATTGGTAATCATAAATTCTCTCCATTCTTAAGAATGTAAAAAAAAGTTTATGTGATTGATTACAGCTCATCGTCTAGGCTATTGGCCACCACTGCCATACATCATCAGCAGTGGCTGGTCTCTTAGGAAAAGAGCGCAGTGATTACGTGCTGTTGTAGAGGTGCAAGTTTTGGTCTGAATTTGGCTTCAGCTTCTCCGATGATGTCAATCAAGAAGCAAGCGAGAAGATGGTAGGTAGAGAAGCAGAGACAACTCCTTTAAAAATGTAATTTGGATCATTTGATTACACTTATTTTGACCACTTGCTATGTCTTTTTTATCCTTCCGCGTTTCCCCAAAAATAAACCCTAGCATGATTTTACAGCATTTTTGGAGCGTATTAAAATATAAACCCTACCCCAAAAATAAGCGTTAGTTACAGTCAGAGCCGGTATTAGGAAGGGGGGGTAAACTGGGCGATTATCCAGGGCCTCCATTCTTAGGGGACCCAGCATTTGTTTCACAATTGTGAGGATCCCGAGGTTGTGGGTTGTATTAATAACCTAGGCAGGTTACCGATGCAAAAAGTTTTATTCTTTCATCCAGTCTTACAGCAACTCTGGGTAGATGGCCATCAACAGTCTCCCAAATTTTGGTTGGCCTACAGCTTTTGTATCTCTAGCAAATATAGTCTTCAGTCACAAGCTATGCTCCTGCAAATGACAGATATCATGACCTTGGTGTGTGCATCCAGCTCCAGCTGGCAACAATAATCCTTACATTTCCATAGACGACGGATATCACAACCATGGCATGTGTATCCAGCTCCAGCTGTAAACAATAATTCTTATGCTCCTCTAGAAGATGGATACCATGACCATAGCACGTGTATCCAGACCCAGCCGGCAAAATAGTCCTTAGAATAGTTCCTCAAATCAAAACGATGGATATCACAACCATAGCTTGTGTATCCAGCTCCAGTCTCTCACCAGTCAGCCACAGCACAGATTCTCTTCCTTCCAAATCACAGCACCAACCAACCACCCTCAAACATGTGCTTTTTTCTTTTCTGCCTTTTTCTTGGAAGCAACCCCCTAGTTGGGCAAAGATAAGCACACCCACCCTTCTTAATCATCAGATACATTAAACTCAAAAAGTTAAAGAAGTTCAATTAAGTCTCCAGCCAGTCTGCAAAGGTGTGTATCCAGGAAGCCCCCTGCAGGAAGAAACAACAGACTCACAACCCCCAATCAGATGAAGGACAATTAATGTTACTGCAGGCCTGATTACATGGGGGTCGAGGGAGGCCAACTAGGATGACGTATTGTTACTACCCCTTCCCTTTTCAAATTGAGTAACTTAAATTAACAAGCAAGCAATCTCTAATAAAACACAACAATAAGATTGATGTAACCGATGCTCCGTGCTGTAAAAATTCCACTCTTTGTCCATTGGTTCAATAGTCTTTAATCCACGGCCAGCTCTTCATAGATGTTAAGACTGCTTAAGGACCATTGATGACATCGTAAGCCCCGGTCTCACATAACGATGTGTCAGCGATGCCGACAACGATCAGCATCGTTGATGCATCGTTGACACATCGTTATCAGGTCGCTGGTGAGCTGTCACACTGACAGACTTCACCAGCGACCTCTGGGCAGCCAGATCGTTGGTACCCAGCGTCCGCTCGTTCCCTGCATCCTGGGAGTGGACGGACGCTGGTAACCATGGTAACAGCGGGTCTCTCCTGCACTTAGAGACCCGCTTGTTTACCATGGTTACCGGCACCCGCCCGCTTCCGGGTTGCGGGGAGCGAGCGGGTGCCTACCTCTCCTATCCTGTCCCTCACTATTCTCATCTCTCCCTGCTATTTCCCTGTTCCCTACTCTATCCCCTATCCTAAACCCTAATCCTATCCCTCTCCTTGTTCTAAATAAAGAAATCCCCCCCGAGGCTCACCGGCATCAGAGGCTCCCATACCGGCATCTCTGTAATGGAGATCTCAGGGGTAAAGGACCTATGATGAGGTCAGTATCATGTGACCGGCCTATACTGTACAGTATAGGCCGGTCACATGACTGTGACCTCATTACAGGTCCTTTACCCCTGAGATCTCCATTACAGAGATGCCGGTATGGGAGCCTCTGATGCCGGTGAGCCTCGGGGGGAATTTCTTTATTTAGAACAAGGAGAGGGATAGGATTAGGGTTTAGGATAGGGGATAGAGTAGGGAACAGGGAAATAGCAGGGAGAGATGAGAATAGTGAGGGACAGGATAGGAGAGGTCGGCACCCGCTCGCTCCCCGCAACTCGGAAGCGGGCGGGTGCCGGTAACCATGGTAAACAAGCGGGTCTCTAAGCCCGCTTGTCACCCTGGATGTCATGTTACAGCGCTGCTGTGCGGCGCTGTGACATGGCGGGGGATCCTGACAGGTCGCTGATCGCTGCCCCCGCCGGTCACACACACCGATGTGTGGTGACCAGCGGGGGGGCCAACGACCAAAATAATGGTCAGGAGCCCTGTGCAACGATCAGCGACCTCACAGCAGGGGCCTGATCGCTGCTATCAGTCACACGCAACGATATCGGTAAGGATATCGTTCCTACGTCACAAATAGGACGATATCGTTACCGATATCGTTATGTGAGACCTAGGCTGTAGTGATATGACCATGATGTCACCATAGATCCTTTTAGGGCGGGGAGTGTAGCAGAACTGAAGAGGAGACAGGTTGGTATGTCACAAGTGTGCAGTGTGTATATATAACACATGTGTACAGTATATGCAGTGTGTGTATGATGACTTGGTTATATTTGAATAAATGTTGATTTTTCAATCAAGGATAAATGCCTTTTCTTGATTTAAAAAAAAAAAAAAAAAGATATCCTCTAAAAATAAGCCTTAACACATCTTTAGGAAAAAAAAAATAATATAAGACCCCTGTCTTATTTTTAGGAAAATATGGTAGTTGCATTTTGCTGCTCTGGGAAATGTTACGTGACTGTCCAGAGTGACATTTATATTCTGAACACCTGCCCCCTCTCAGTTTTCACAACAACCAAATTACGATGTCATTGGTGATAAAAAATCCTCTTATTGATTGCAACTATGAAAAACAAAAACATCATAGATAGTGCATCATTACCTCCACTGCAATGAGGCAGGTGCAAGAAGAAGAGTCAAGGGAGGGAGGAACAGAAAGAATGCAAAGGACTCCAAAGTCTAATGGCCACTTTACACGTCCCGATATCGGCGTCCAACTCCGATAAAAAGTCACGTGGTTCATGCGTTGGCCCAGATATCGTTCGTGTGTTGTATGGTGTAAATGTCCAATACGATGCACGAACGATGCCAAAACGATATCGGGGAAGAAATGAGCGTGCTCTCCAACGGCCCGATATTGGATGGAGGATATGGCCGGATCGTGCTGTGTGAAAGCCCAACAACGATGTGGAGTACAACTTCCCCTAATCTCTCCCATGTTAAATGGTCGTTCCTGGGTCGGCCGTACAAGGGGGCGTACACATCGCAGTTGCGTTGCCTGACGATATCGCGCTGTGTAACATCTCCCATGCGATCTTGGAATTCTGCCCAGAAAAAGTGCGCTCCCGCGTCGTTGTATCCAACATCGGCCCGAGGTTGGGATGTGTAAAGTGGCCATAAGACCGGGGCAGACGACTGCCATTAAAGCAAGGTTACCGCAATGAAGTACTGGAAGTTAAGCAAGGGTAAAGAAAAAGAAACTAACCCGTTGACATGTGCTCATGCAAAACTTTATTTTTGTTAAACTGGATAAAGGCTGATAATAGATATAATAATGTGTAATCTATATCTATAAAAGTTTCAAATCACTTGAAGAAAGAATAATTATTAAATTAACTATGTTTTTATTTGTTTTCTGATTTCTTTTTTTTTTACAAATATTCTGCATGTTGTATTGGAAGTGTGGGAATAAACATTGATTTGTAAATCCTAAATAACATCTCATAACGTCTGAAAATAACCGTACAATTCACCCCGTTTTTCTACAATTTGCATCACTTGATTCCAAGAAAACCCATGTTAGGGCCCTTTCACATCAGCGTTTTTTTCAAATCGCGGCAGATGCGGTGAAAAAAAACGCATCTGCCGCGATTACCGCATACCGGCTGCACTTGCGGCATGGTTGCGGCGCGATTGCGGTAAACACCATACAATGTATAGGCGGACTTGCGGCAGGTGCGGCAAGTGCGGTTTTGGCACTTGCGGCAGGTGCGGCCGCGAAAAAAAACGCGGCTGACAGCATTTTTTTTCGCGCCGCAACCGTGCCGCAAGTGCAGCCGGTATGCGGTATTCGCGGCAGATGCTGTTTTTTCACCGCATCTGCCCCGATTTGAAAAAAACCGCTGATGTGAAAGGGCCCTTAGAACAGCAGAACTGTGGCCGCCTGAAAATTTTCAGTAAAAGTAATACATTTCACTTTTTATTTTTTCTCCGGCATCCAGAAGCAATGTCAAGACGTCAAGTTGTGAAAAACGTTTTATTCAAAGCAAAAAAACTTAAAGCTACCTTTACACGCCGCCACAGTGCCTAGCAACAGGTATTCACCGCACGTGCACGTTTTTAACGGTGGATACCGATCGCTGATGCTGCATATAGACGCCGCCATTGCGTTGTCAACTAAAGGTATCTTTGTTCCCCGGAAGTTCCGACGGATCCTGCGGCTTACTTCCTGTGGAATACCTTCCCCACTTTACACGCCGCTACCACAAAGGAATATGGGCGTACATATTTTGCGCGTAAGAACATAGGCGTGACAGAGTTGTGTATTCCGTGATGCAAAAGCGATGATTGGACAACGCAATAGCGTCATGATTGGCCAGCCTGCGCAGGAAGGCTGGCTAATACATGACGCCATTGCAATTGTGGACTGTGAATGGTCAGCTCTTTAAATATGGCGCCCTGTGAAGGGACAGCCAATGGTTTTACAGTAGCCCCCACCAATGATCGCTGATGGGGCGTCGTATCCATGACGCCGTGGCACACCCCTGGGAGATCACTAAGCGACGCAACATCCATGCCTGTGCCCCGTTTAGACGCCACTACCAGGGCAATTGTGCCTTTCTGTTGCCTTCGGTTTTTGAGCACTGCTCAGCAACAGGTATCTGAGACAACTGCAGGACACCGGGAGGAACTGCCCTATTTACACGCCGCCATTTCGTAGCAATTTCATAGCAACAGGCACAATTATCCCCATGCCCGGCACTTGCTACCTTTCAGTGGTGGTGTGTAAAGGGGCTTGTCCCCTTTTTAGTACACTTGAGTTTTAGCTCAGTTTGTTGTAACACACAAAAAAAAAATCCCACGTCTTATAGCTACTTCACACTCTACGATGTCATTAACGATATCGTTGAAACATCACGCTATTTTGATCGTTCAAACGATGTCGTTTGTGCATCATTGAGTATAAACACACGATCTTGAAATGAGAAATCGTTGGATCGTTCATCAAAAATTTGAGATCCTTACCTCAAATCTATCGTTCGTTGTCCAATTAACGTTCTGTGAACAAGCAACATCGTTCAGTGTGACACCTTTTTTTTTTTTTCAAATATCTTTATTAGGGTTTCTTAATTATTACCGTACATAGATCACGTTAAGCATAGTAAATGTAACTATTACAACCATCAATCTCTAATCAAAGAAAAAAGGGTCACAACAATAGACCCTCTAAACCAATGTGACACCTTTTTGAACGATGTCGTTCACAATTCTCCTATTCCTGCCGCTTTGTAACATCGTTCACTAGTTCTTCTGAAGGTAGCTGGGTTGTTGCCAAATTTAAGATCGTTAACGATATCCATGCGTGTGACAACACACTAATGATGTCGAAATGATCGCGGTCACGTGACATAGCTAACGATATCGTTCAACGATATTGTAGCGTGTGAAGTAGCCTTTACTCAACCACCCGGGTCCATTGATGTGTGTATAGCGCTGCAGCCATTCACTGAGCTCAGCAGCTCCCACTGTCATGATTTTCTCAGCTCAGTGTGTCTTGGACGCAGTGACAGTTTGTTGCACTATGGAATTAGAGAATGCTGAGCTGTCACTTTGGTGACAGCTCAGTCATCCACTTTGGGGCGAGATCGTGCTTAGCTGTTGGTGTGTTGACTGACAGCTTAGCCATTCAATCTGAGACTGGGAGATGCTGGGCTTCTTCAGGTATTCTCTTTGATTGCCTAGCTACTTAGGTGAGCAGTTAGTCCTAGATCACTGGCAGAAGTAGCATTTTGCTCACTGTTGCATGTTGGCCTGGTTCATCTGTGGTTTTGTCTATTGCTTCCACACCTTGGACTTACCCTGACAACCCGTTTGACTTGTCCCTTCACTGTTATCCGCTATACTCCTGGTACTCTGAACCCAGACCATGACCTGACTACACCTTTGTCTATCCTCTTAGTCCACAATGTGCTCTCTGATTAGTCTGCCTCACGGCTTGTCCATGCTGTGATTAGCGTCAACACTGACAAAGTATACAGTCACTGACCGCAGTGATTGTCTGCAACGCTGTCCTACTGCATCCAGGACTGTGGAGTTGGTAAGCCAAACATCCAACTCTTCAATGTCTCTGAATCTGACTCCACCCAAAATGGACACTGACTCCAGACTCCACAGCCCTAGCTGCTGATAAACAAGAGACCAGGGAAGTGGCAGAGAAACAGCTCTGGATTTTTTTGCAAAAGTTTCCTGGAAGGGACTATGCCCTTTAAGCAGCTAAGGAATTAATGAGTCAAGTAAACAATCCAGTTTTACAGCAGAATTACTTTGGGCCTTTATCTGAAAAAAAAACCCTTAGAACCTACTGGCATATTACAGAATCACTCTAATAAATGATCAATGAACAGCCACCGGAAGGTGCTTATAATTGGACATTTCCTCGGACTCGATCCTATCAGAGGCTGACATAATGTTACTGTAACATTGCTTTTGTTGGGCAATGTATATTGGATGGCCTATTGCACTTTGCAGAACACTTAAGGAGGTCACTTGATCCCACATCCTACCAACTGTTGCCACCTGATCCACCTCTAATGACTTGAGCTATATAAATAAATATATACAGATATACAAGGTTATACATACATACTGATGTAGAGGGGAAAGTACAGTCCCATTTTTAAACATTTCAGCTCTTATTTACCTTCAGGCCTACAAAATACAATACAGATATTTTTGGTGACAAGTCAGTGAGCTTCTTTCTTGTTCATAGACTTGAAAAACACTTAAAAGGGGTGTAAAGAAGTGGACACAATAGTCGGTGCATCCAATCAGATCTAACAGTACCTTCGGCTGGCAAAAAACACCCAGAAACAGTGAATAAAGAAGCCGTTTCCTTAAGGTAAGAGTTTCAGGAAAACACCAGGTCAGGTGGTAGCTGTGACGCAGCAGCAAATATAATACCTCAGAACCTCAGAAAAAAGGTGGAGTTGGTGTCAAATCAAAGAAGGAAGCAAACATGTACACAGGTGTGTGGAGTGCTCGTTGCTCTGCTGAGGAAGCAACTGGGACTATTAATACCCTGGATAGGCCCGGGTTGTGTCACCCACAAGGAATACCTGTCAAGACTGGACTTCGTGGTCAAGCTGCAGACTACGCCGGTGAAGACCCAGACCAACTCTGTGTGGTCTATTGTACTGGTGTATCCAGTTGCCTCGTCAGTTTGATAACACCTGTCAAGTGGTGATCCCATAAGGAGTGGTGTCGCATCCGGCCAAATAATCTCATGAGACGGATGTACACTTTGGAGCAGAGGAGACGTTGTAGCGGCTACAGTGGCTTGTATACTGACCTCACCTGTGCCAGACAGTGAAGAACGTGTCAGGTCTGTTGTCAATGTGAAGTGACCAATCCTCCAGAGCAGGTGATAAGAACTTCTAAACCTCTAGAGGTACTGATGGTCAACTATCGGATGATTGGGCCCTCTCACAATGGCTGTGAACACTGTTTAGTGATGATAGATCACTTTACAAAGTTTGCAGTTGTGACACCAACTCAGGACCAGATGGAGGAATCAGCGGATAAAGCCATTTGTCATGATTTCATTCATGTGTATTGATATCAGAAAAGAATCCACGCCGATCAAGGTGTTCCAAGGAAAGGCTATGGACGAGCTACATATGCTGTACGGCTGAAATCTCACATGACACTTTATCACCCTCAAGATTACGGGACCTGCGAGCGCTTCACTAGAATGCTGACTCAGATGTTGAGAACCTTGGAAGACGTTCAAAAGATGTGGTGGCCTAGATTTGTCCCAAAATTGGTGTTGGTGTATAACAATCGGGTACATACCCCCACCGGGTATACTCCATAAATCCTGTTGTTTGGCCGCAGCGATCACAAAATTACTCAAATGGAACTAAACCCAAATGAAGGTTGCACTAGAATAAACATGACCATTTAAGTGTGAGAACAGCAACACAAATACAAACGCTACAGCTACTAGAACAAATGTTTAGAGAATTGAGCCATACTGATGTCACCCTGGTGCAAGAGGCGCCTTTACACCCCCAGTAATCAGGTTCTGATTTGGGCAAAATGGCCTATAAACAAATTGGACCATCAATGCGGGGTCATTCCTCACAGAGTAATGAAGAGGGTCCACCCTGACAATCTGAAATACGAAGTGTGACCTGAAGGAGAGGAGGGGGCTCTGGTCAGGAATAACATCAAAAACATGCTTCGCCTGTGTGTCTGAAACAGAAGGACCAAGAAGTTGCGGGTTCACAAAAGCAGTCAACTGCGGTGTCAAAGGGAACTACCAAGAGTGAACAGGGGTGGTGCATGGTCCCGATGGGGTCTCAGAAGGTGGCACCTCTGTCTCCAACAGTGGGAGAAGGGGAGCCCAGAACAGAGCTTTTGCACAAGGCTCCTGAAGCTTCCAATGTACCCGACAAGTCGAATTGGGAAACACTTCGTAGGATCAAGTGTGCCAATGCAAGTATTCCGCTTAAAAGATGTGCTCAAGACGAGTTCATCTAACAGATAATACAGAAAGCACAGGAATGTGATCAGATGCTGGCCACATTAGGTCCATTCCTGAAGACCAGTAAGAGCCAGAGTGATTCTTCTCACCTGAGGACTGGAAAAAAAAAAGGGAATGTAAAAAAAGTGGACATGACTGTCTGCAAATCCAATCAGATCTAACAGTGCTGGTAAAACATTGCCATCTGCTGCCCAAAGGCACCACCAGGAACCAATGAATGAAGAAGCTATTTCCTCAAGGAAGAGTTGCAAAAACACATCGGGTCAAGGGACAGCTCTAGCACAGCATCAAAATATAAAAGCTAAGAATATCAGAAGGCGCAGTTGGCACTAAATTGAAGAAGGAAGCAGATGTGCATGTAGGTTTGTGGAGTGCTCATCGCCCTGCTAGGAAAGCAACCGGGACTATTGATCCCTGGATAGGCATGAGTTGTGTCACCTACAAGGAATATGTCTTGAGTCTGGACTTAAAAGTCAAGCCGCAGCCTACGCAAATCAAGGTCCAGAGCCCCGACTCCTTGGTCAAGCCACAGACTATGCCAGTCAAGGTCCAGAGCCCCGACTGCATGGTCAAGCCACAGACTACATCAGTCAAGGTCCAGAGACCCCACTACATGGTCAAGCCACAGACTACATCAGTCAAGGTCCAGAGACCCGACTACATGGTCAGGCCGCAGACTAAGCCAGTCAAGATCTGAAAGTTCAACTACATGGTCAACTACTGAAAAGTCAAATTCCTGTGGATAACTTGAGTGAGCCGCACCATTGCTTCATGCTTAGTATTGCATCACACTGCATAACCAAGGCTCAGAACAGATGAATCTAGAAGTGATCGATCATGCAATCTGACGATCAACTCATTATTAATGGGACCTCAGGAGATATCAAAGCATTGTGCACGATGGTTTTAGGCACTACCATAAGAATGAATGAGGCAGCAGTGCACATATGATTAACCACCTCTTCATTCATGCGGGGGTTGAGTTCATTCATCCTGGAGGTTGAATTGCTAACATTCAGGAAGTTATCACCTATCCCACAGATAGGCAGAACTTCAAAACTTGACCTTTACAAACTGCTGCTATATGAGTCAAAGGTTTAGAGGATTCAATTCCCTATATATGTTGCATTGTTCTTAAAAGAGACCTGTCATTTAATTCATGCTGGCCATACTACTCTGAAATGCTGCCATGTTTCAGACAAATGTACTTTGAACAGATGGCCAATACTGTGCGTCTTGGATGACTAGTTACTTCTCACCACCTGCGCCCCATGACTAAGGCTACCTTCACATTTGCGTTCCCCTCGGCAGCGTTCTGCAAGCCCCTATCTTTATAATGCATCATTCACTGCCATATGTGATCTGTGCACAGGCAGATGCCTGCGCACAAATCACCCAGTCTCATCTGCACCACGAACGCGACATGTTGCATTTCTGGTGCGAACGAAACTGGGTGATGTGTGCGCAGGCATCCGCCTGCGCACAGATCACATATGGCAGTGAATGGGTGCGCACGGTCATGCGCAGTCAAGCGCAGCACAGTGCGCTCCCATTATAAAGATAGGAAACTAGAAAAGAGAGGAGATACAAGAAGCGCAGATTGTGCCTTATCAAAAGGACACTATTTGATTTAGTGTGGACTATATTGATATCCACTCATCTTTTAAGGTTGTGAGACCCACAACCAGTTTGAAAGCATAAGGCAGCTGCTGCAGAACCTCCACCGTCACGCCAAAAACCGCGGGGAAAAAACAGGAGTCAAACAGGAATGGTATCCACGGTCCGCGCTGCTGCTCTTTACCAAACGATTTCACAAAAGGGTATTACCATCATAAGGTCCTTTATTTATCAAAAACCTACGTGTTTCAGTGCTGTCCCAGCACCTTCCTCAGGGCATGTTGAACATGCCCTGAGGAAGGTGCTGGGACAGCACTGAAACGCGTAGGTTTTTGATGAATAAAGGATCTTATGATGGTAATACCCTCTTGTGAAATCCTTTGGTAAAGAGCAGCAGCGCGGACCGTGGATACCATTCCTGTTTGACTCCTATTATAAAGTTAGGGGCTTGCGGTGCTGCGGTCACATTGCGGATCCCCTCCGCAGAATGCTCCGCTCAGGTTTCTCCTTGTGTGTATGTGTCTATAGGGAAGAGTGACAGAGAAAGCCATCAGGGACTGGACTCATAGTGGTTATCCAGTTCTCATAGTCCCTGGCCTACTTATCTCAGTAAGTTTCTCAGAGAACAATGTTCACCATACACCATACATGCAATATTGCAGCCAGTATCTGATTCAAGCTGCCTGTAGTTGGGACAGCATGTATAAGATGAGAGGTTTCCTTTAAGATTACTTCTAGATAGAAGTGACAAATTTATTTTAAATAATGGCCTTTAGTTTTAGTATTTTATAAGCAGAATTGTTTGACAAAGACTAAAGACACACGGCCTACATCTTGTACCTTTAATAAGTAGAGAATTCAGTAAGCCTCCCCTTCATACTGAGGTGCACAAATTTTACTTCTTCTGTATTCTAAGGTGGTGCCAGGGCTGTGCGGTTGGAGTCGGTGCCCATTTTAAATGGAGCTGGAGTCGGATTCAGTGAAAGCGAGAAGTTGTAGTGGAGCCACTATGGCTCCCATTGTCCTGCTTCGCCGCTGGGGTTTGAAAAACCCTAGCGGCGATGCCGCCTCTGAGCTCGCCAGCCCATCGCCTGAGATGTCTCCCTGTGTAAACGGGGGGCGGCGACGCTTGCGGGGCACCAAAAACATGCGCGCACCAGTTGCCGCCAACATCTCCAGCAGTGTTGGCAGGTGTAAAGGGGCCTTAAGGGATCTAGTAATGTTTCTATCCACAAGTGTTCAGATTTGAGAAGACTCCCAGTCACATCTGAAAAATATTGGAATCTGAGAGTTCTCAGTCGTTGATAACCTTTTAATGGCTAACTGAAAAGAGGGTGAGCAAGCTTTCGGGACACTATGGCACCTTAGTCAGGCTAATAATGGCACAAATTCTGAAGACACATAAATTCTGAAGCCACATCTGCACCTTTCTGCACAAAGTGGGAGCTGTCAAAAACCTGGTTGCATTACGGTTATCTTTCCTATGAGTATTGCTAGCTTGGGAGTGCAGTCATAATGAAGTGCAGTTTTCTTAGATTGTGGGCCTTACCAATTCTCTTAACTCTTCCCAATTTTGTTGGGGAATGCTCAGCCAGAAGGCTCTTTTGCGTATGCAAAATCCAAAATCGATGTGTACCATGGCAGCTGGGGCCCCACTGAAGGCCCAAATGGCTGCTATCTTGGTACTCCCGAGTTGAAAATGACAACAGAAGCAAAGTTTTTGTTATGAAATTCTGACTTTTTTTCCCCACTCACATGTTAAACATATGTGTAAATTTGGTATCGCTGTAATCGTAGTGACTTAGGAGAATCATGTGTCCAGGTATTTAGTCAAAACTGCAAAAACATTCTAAAACATAATGGTATTGTTTTTTCCACCAATTATTTTTCCTATTTTACAGTACATTATATGTTAAATTAATTTTGACATGGAAAACTACAATAACAGTCCTCAAATAGCTGTGGTGATCAAAACATAAAAAAATTTATGCTTCTTTGTAGAATGGGAGCAAAAAAAAAAAGTAAAAATTGTTAAGTCTTTAAGAGGTTAGAACACAAACTGAGTATGTCTATATGTCCAAAGTTCATCAATGTTCAGTGGCATGGTTTTTGGAGAACGGTAAGTTTAGGATGCAGTTGGCACTGATTGCAGGCACTGAGGATAATTTGCAGTGTGATTGCCAGTAAAGTTTAGGTTGATGTCATTGCTGCCAGATATAAAAGATACTTAGTCGGTCGTTGTAAGATCAGTTTCTTGCCAACACTTAATAAATCACCGTGACTCCTGCACACTGAGGAATCAGCCAAACCTGCAGGGTATACACATTTAGGGTCAAGCAGTGAATTGCAAAAATATATATGACTAGATGGTGGCCCGATTCTAAAGAATCGGGTAGTCTAGAATCCATATATAGTTTATTTACTAATAGTTACGGGAGTGCGGTGAAATGAATTGTGTGTATACAGGCGGCTCTGTGGGTAGCAGAGTATACGGTGGCTCACTGGTTAGCAGTGAGTGCGGTGGCTCAGTGGTTAGCAATGAGTGCGGTGGCTCAGTGGTTAGCAGTGAGTGCGGTGGCTCAGTGGTTAGGAGTGAGTGCGGTGGCTCAGTGGTTAGCAGTGAGTGCGGTGGCTCAGTGGTTAGCAGTGAGTGCGGTGGCTCAGTGGTTAGCAGTGAGTGCAGTGGCTCAGTGGTTAACAGTGAGTGCGGTGAGATTGGTCAGCGCAGCGGCGTGGGCAGAGTGGTCAGCGCAGCGGCGTGTGCAGAGTGGTCAGCACAGCGGCGTGGGCAGAGTGGTCAGCACAGCGGCGTGGGCAGAGTGGTCAGCGCAGCGGCGTGGGCAGAGTGGTCAGCGCAGTGCCGTGGGCAGAGTGGTCAGCGCAGTGCTGTGGGCAGCGTGGTCAGCGCAGCGCCGTGGGCAGCGTGGTCAGCGCAGCGCCGTGGGCAGCGTGGTCAGCGCAGCGCCGTGGGCAGCGTGGTCAGCACAGCGCCGTGGGCAGAGTGGTGAGCACACACATACATACACACACATAGACACACTCCGCTATACTTACCACCGACCTTGCGTCTTCCCCGCCGCCTGGATCCTGAGTCGACATGTCGCCGCCCCCGGACGACTGGATAGAATATGTCGTCCGGGTAGTTTGGCGAGACATCTTGGACGGTATATTGGATCCAGTAGTTTGGGGGAGGCGACATGTCGGCTGAAGATGCAGGCAGCGGACGTAGGGCCGGTGGCAAGTATAGCGGAGTGTGTGTGTGTATGGGTGTGTACAAAGTTGAGGGAAGTGCGGACAAAGTGACGGAAGTGCCTACATATATACACATACTGTACATTGCATATGGAGGGGTGAGGAGAGCGGAGGCTGGAGGGGTGAGGAGGAGAGAGGAAGCTGGAGAGCAGAGGAGGGGTGAGGAGAGAGGAGGGGTGAGGACAGGGGAGGCTGGAGGGCAGAGGAGGGGTGAGGACAGGGGAGGCTGGATGGCAGAGGACAGGGGGCAGAGGCGGCTGGGCAGAGGACAGGGGGCAGAGGCGGCTGGGCAGAGGACAGGGGGCAGAGGCGGCTGGGCAGAGGACAGGGGGCAGAGGCGGCTGGGCAGAGGACAGGGGGCAGAGGCGGCTGGGCAGAGGACAGGGGGCAGAGGCGGCTGGGCAGAGGACATAGGGCAGAGGCGGCTGGGCAGAGGACAGGGGGCAGAGGCGGCTGGGCAGAGGACAGGGGGCAGAGGCAGCTGGGCAGAGGACAGGGGGCAGAGGCGGCTGGGCAGAGGACAGGGGGCAGAGGCGGCTGGAGCGGCCGCGGGCAGAGTCGGCTGGAGCGGCCGCGGGCAGAGGCGGCTGCGGGCAGAGGCGGCTGGAGCGGCTGCGGGCAGAGGCGGCTGGTGCGGCCGTGGGCATAGGCGGCTGGAGCGGCCGCGGGCAGAGGAGGCAGGAGCGGCCGCGAGCAGAGGAGGCAGGAGGGGGCGCGGGCAGAGGAGTGTGGAGCGGCGGCGGGCAGAGGAGGCAGGAGCGGAGGAGAGAGGAGGCGCCGGGACAAACGGGAACGTTCGCGCCGGTGCATGTAGCCGGGCGCCGTCCGGCTACAGTGCACTGGTGATGTCACCAGCCCTGGGCGAAGACCATCACGGAAGTGGGCGTCGCCTTTTCCGGAAGTGGCCTTCGGGTTTTATATATAAGATATTTAAATGAGATCTCCAGTTCTTTAAAATGAATGTCTTACAAGCAATATTACATTGTTAGGTAGCTGTTTCCGGTATAAAGAGTATTCTGTTTCATTTCATGTGCAAATCAAGCACAGCCGCTACCAAAAGTACAGCATTGTACCGTATGGAGCAGGATAAAGGGTGAAGGGGAACAGCCCGTTCAATCAGCTGTATGGTTTTGAGTGCCATTAATGTAATACTACTGGTCTATCCTTGGGATAAACCATCAATTTAAAAAAATATAAATGGAAACAGTGCTAAAACATTTTTAAAATTTACCATATTTTTCAGATTATAAAACACTTTTTTCCCCAAAAAAGTGGGGCGAAATGGGAGAGCGTCTTATAATCCGGTCATACCTTTTAAGGCAGTGGAGCAGGGGCACAGGAGACAGGAAGGGTATAGCTAAACAACTGCCTGATGCTTCACTAGAGCCTCTGAAAGTGAGGATTGGCTTGCTGCTTCAGGTAGCTACCATATATCACTTTAGGGGAACTCTTTGTACTGTAGCAAGTGACCCCAGGGGGCAATCAAATAGATTCAGGCTCATGAACACTGGAAGAATGGATGGAACAGGCAATACTGGCAGGACAGCTGGTACTGGCAGGATGGCAGTCACTGGCAGGATGGCAGGTGCTGACACAGGATGGCATGTACTGGAACAGGAACACAGGTTACAGCACAGAGAACAGGACCTGACAACTAACTACATGTATCAAACAGAATGAACACATTGCTCAGGCATCTCCCTAATGGAAAGGATTCTTTAAATACTTATCACTGAGAGGCACTTCCGGGTTGGGGCGCACTGGCATTTTAAGAGGCGGGAGAGACACACATGCGCATCAAGCACACTCCTGGGAAAAAGTGTGGCATGCACAAGCTGCAGTAGCAGTATGTAGAGACAGAGACATAAACCACCACTGATCGGCTGGGAAGGTTGAGTGTGTCGGGGTCCCTGATGGAAGGAGAACGGGGACCATGACAGCGATGCAGTTTGTAAGTAATCTCATATGTGCCAAAACCACAAGGATTTTATTAAAATCAGAGTTGTATTTCAGTGGTGTCGTGTCTTATCTAGTGATCTGCGAGAATCATTCACTATGTCAAGAAATTCTAGAATTACCAGTGGTAGACCTAAGAAGTTGTTTGGACAAGAACAGTGGGGGGTCAATGTGGTGCATATAATTTGTGATTCATTTCTTTTTATCATTTTTATCCTATGCAAGTTGTGGATGGGCCTAATTTCTTGGGGTAGAGCATTCCAGAGGATTGGTGCAGCTCGAGAGAAATCTTGGAGTCGAGAATGGGAGTTCTCCCAATGCCCCAACACTCTATATTGCTATTCCTACATTTCAATACGAATTAGGGTCTGTTTGCGTGATCTGACCGATGGCAAGATACTACTGTAGTAAACTTTTACTGATCAGCAGTCAATTCAATGTCTGTTAACACAGAAAGACCAAAGTAAATTATGCTCTCTGAGCCATCTATAGTAGATAGCTCAGTGAGCATAAGTTGCCATAGTCCTGTTTACAAGGTTCGATGCACCACCGATAACGATGAATTTTTTGCACCTGATGAATGAAAATTTCACTTGCTCATTGGGTGATCGGAAGCTTGTCTACACTGAAATTCAATCACGAACTAGATTCCTACAAGACAAGGAGTAATGCTAGCCAAATTATGGATAAAGAAAGGAACTCTTCACTCACTAATGGGCAGGTCTGTGGAGTCGGTGTCGTGGAGGCGGTGCCCATTTTGTGGTGATAGTATGAGTTCAGATTCAGGGGAAATTTGATTCTGAAGTGCCGAATGTTGTTGGCTAGTGATGACTTCACAGCCTTGGTGATATGGGGGATTAAATATTTTTATAATATTAGTGTGTCTCTTATTAAATATGGAAAGGGCTCATATGAAAGATGATCAGACCAGTCAATCTTACACCACGCATGGTTGCTAACAGATGGCCCAAGTAAAAGCTTATGCAATGAAATAAACACTCAGTAGGGTCGCTCTCTCAGTTATTCTTGGTTATGGTGATTTAGATGGCTTCCATAATCATTAGTTCAGGGTTGTGAGTCTTGATCAGTAGTCAGTGTCATTTGTTTGTCAGTAATTAGTATTAAGCCTCTCCAGGACTATTGAAGATGTATCAAGTTCCAGCACATCTTGAACCACGACAGTTCTAGATGCAGCCGTTAAAAAATAACGCCTTCAGTCCATTGCAAGTACATAGTGTCTTGTGGCATCTCATGACATTTCTGGTACAGTATCACACTGGTACAGGTCTTATTTAATTACAATCAAGTTAGGGATTCAGCAGTCAGAGTATGGAGTCACTTTGACTTACAATCATGCCTGAATTACTATTTTTTTGCCAGAAAGATACAGAATCAAGACTTGCCGTAAGAAAAATTTGTAGTTGAAATTTAGAAAAAAATCCCAGCTAACAATCTTGGATCTCTGTTGGCACCCACTAGTTGACAAATTTCAATTTTCAAAAGATAAATCAAGCATTGGTTATGTAAGAAAAGCAAATTACCATTAATTACATTACAAGTATATTTTATTAGAGCTCTCACATTCGGGAATAATTAGATATTTCTATCTATCTTGAATCTATCTCTCATCTATCCCAGCCTATATATCTATCGTTATCTGTTCATCTTCAAGTGCTTCTATATATATCTGCATTTCTGTCATCAGCTTTCAATCTCCCTTAGATCTTGCTTCTTCTCTGCCCTCTGTCCTGCGCCTCTATCTATTCCTGCAGGCTGAGCGTCTGAGCTGAACATTCAATCCCGTCCTTGGTTCCTGATCAGTACACTAAATCCCTGGTCACATCTTCCGGCTGCCCCTGCCTAACACAGAGGGTGTAAGGGAATGAGGGGGAGAGAGGAGGACTAGCATGGGGTCCAGGCTTACTGATTCACCAACTGGCTCATTCTTATGTTTTTTCCAAAATTTTCTAAGATCTCAATGTCTAGATTTCATACAAACAAGTTTGGACAGTAGAAAAAAAATGCATGGTAAATGTAACTTGCAAAACAAAGTTTTTCATAACCAAAATTACAAAAGGTTAATAATTACCTGATTAAGACAAAATAAAGAGAAAACTGAAGATTCTCTTTACTTCGCAAAATTTACAAAAATTTTTCTATGCAAAATAGGATGAATATATTCGTATGTACTTAACCCAATCATTAAAAAGTTATCACCAATCCAAAGGATATGTAACGTGTGGATCAGTTGGGGTCTGAGCGCTGTGACACCTGTTGATCCCAAGACAGAAAGTCCAGAGAGGTCGCTGCGCATACATGCCACTACTCCATTCAGTCTCTATGGGACAGACAGATACCGAATGATGGGAATAAAAAACCCTTAGTCATGATGGAATTTAGGGTTAAATGAAAAGTAATGCCTCCACATTCCTAACTCCTCAGCAGATGGTAGACTGGTATGTGGCAGGTACTGGACAGTTCAGTAGATTCTTCTCTACAGTTCCAGTTGAATGGTAGTGTAAAAAGTGGAAGCCTGCACAGATGGTTGGTCAATGCAATTTAGGCAACGTGCTGAATTCTTGAAACAATGACTAACTAGCGTCCAAATGGAAAAGGGAAATATTTTCCTGCAGAATGACAATGCCAGATCACACACTTTTATGTGCTACCGCAGCAGAACTTCACAGACTGAAGCTCACCACCGTACGCTCCCACATATGGCGTCCTCCGTACAGTCCAGATTTGGTGCCGTCTGACTTCCATCTGTTCCCTCACTATCTGATGAAGAAGTTAAGAGAACCGTGAGACACTGGTTGTGGAAACAGTGTTGATTTCTTACATGACAGGTTCAGAAAATGTATCGATGGCATAGGTGTATCCAATTGTCTGGTGATTATGTGCAAAGTGACTATCAGAAATTAAAGAGCACATTCTAAGGATTATTTCTGAATTCGATTTATTAAAATATTTCTACTGAAACCCAAGTTACGAAGGTGGACGCATTACTTTTCATTCAACTCTTTGTATGCATTTTCTATTAATATAGGCTTTCTATCTTTATGGCATCCATTAAGTGATCTAATGTGTTACTGATACATTTGGTACAGATTACACAACTCATATTTTATCTTTGTAAAATCTTGTCCTTAAATGTCACCAGGTTATAGCCACTTTATCTGAGAGCAGTACAATGTGAAGACAGAGACCCTGATTTAAGTGATGTGTCACTTACTGGGCTGCTTGCTGTAGTTTTGATAAAATCACTGATTTATCAACAGGAGATAATCACTTGTGGACTAGTAATCCTGCTGTCATTAAGTTCAACTCAGCCCTCAGCACTGATTGGCAGCTTTCTTCCTATGCGCAGTGTACACAGAAAGTTGCCAGTCAGTGGTGTGGGCAGGGCTATACAGGGCTCATGCAAAGTACTGCTAGATCTGATGCAAAGAAAAGTGATTTTCTCAAAACTGCAGCAAGCAGCCCAGTAATGGTACCTTTACACGCCGCGACGGCAGGCTGGATACATCCCGCTACAGGCTACAAATGTAGCTTGTGAGCGCCAATGTAGCCCGTCGTAGCGGCGTCTGAAGACGTGACGATACAGCCGGCAACAGATACATCTGTTTCCTAGCTCTGCTCGAAAACTGATGGCCACAACGCCGATGGTAGCGAGCTGTATCGGCGTGTAAAGAAGCAACGGAAGGGAACTCGGGACAGCCTGCGATGTAGCTAAGGCGTCACCCTGGCTCCGTGTTACCGCGCCCCATGTGCGATCATTGGTGGAAGATGGTGCGTTGCGATTGGTTGTCGCCGCACAGGGCGGCATATTTAAGGAGCTGACGAGTCACACTACACAATCGCTCGAGCGTGCTGTATTACTCAGCCTCCTGCGTTGCCTGCCCAATCAGGATGTTATTGCTTCGTTCTATCAGCGTACGGACGGCTCGTAATCCACAATTGTGGCACGCCTATGTGCTGTCCCTGCTGCACAGGCACGCCCATAGTAGCTGGTTGTAGCGGTGTGTAAATGAGCTACAGCTGGCTACTTGAGACACCCGGCGATGTAGCTAGCTATAGATGTAGCGTGGTGTAGCGCATCTTGTCGCGGCGTGTAAAGGTGATGCGTTGAGCGTTTGTAACCGTTTGAGCGTGCTCGTGCACGTGAAGTAGCGGGATGTATCCAGCCTGCCGTCGCGGCGTGTAAAGGTACCTTAAGTGATATATGGCTGGAATCAGGGTGTCTGTCCCTACAACATGCTGCTCTCAGATGGGGTGCCAAAAATCTGGTTACTGATTCCCTTTATGATAATAAACTCCACTTGTAGTTAGAGAAAGAAAACATTCTTGTTTACAACAAGTGGCAGAAAAATGTTACATTTTTGATGAAGGGCTGTCATTTCAGAAAGATTCAGATATTGGGGTCCTAGGAAGAATCCCACTAAGGACAACATCTGCATGGAGTTTGTAAGGTTCTTTCTGTTTGCATTGGTTTCCTCCCATACACCAAAGACTTAATAATAGGGAATGTAGATTGTGAGCCCCTATAGGGAGAGTGTTGGTGATGTATGTAAAGTGCTGTGGAATAATGGTTCTTTTTATATTGTTATTATATTTATACAGTGTGCCAATTGCAACTTGCATGTTTGCTCTTGGCTGGTAAATTGGGGTGTAACTGGTTTATAAAAAGTAACATCTAAATAAAGCAACTCCTCATTGACTCCACTGATAAAAGCAGCCAATACTCCAGGATGTCTGTGATTTGCACAGCTGCATCACTACATCACTGCACACAAATATCATTGTATCTATAGCAAAAATAACATCAACACTAATAAACAAAGATATAGTGTGCAACAGAAATGAGACAGATACGGTTATATGCAACTATAATGAAGAAAAATGGGATGCAAGATGGTCAATAACAATGGGCTACATGATTTTGGAGATCGTTTTTACTTAATATCTGGGAATTTTGCTCTTCTCTTGTTAACGTCTACGAAAGTCCAGAAATGGAAACTTGAGTCCCATCAAAAGTAATGGTTTTATGGACTATAGCTTTGTGTAAAATAGAATCCATGTTGAGGAAATGAGGAAAAAAGGATATGGAACCTCATGTAGCAAATGTGGACAGGTAGGAACCTTATGGGGCACGTGAAGAAAAGAGAATGGACATGTGTTCAAATAGCATTAGGTATCCATGGTCCATAAACAAATCAAGCCAGATATGTAACTCAAAGGAAAGATTACCAAGCTTGCCAACTTTGGACAAATCATACGAAGAATGAAATCACTGGAGAAGGATATAATGGTTGAAAGAACAGAAGGAACAATGCAAAGAGAAAGACCAGCAACCCAATGGCTAAATACTATCAAAATAACAGTGGAGAAGACCTGGTTGACCCATTTAGGCTTGCTGAAGACCCTGGTGGACCTACCTAGGCTTGGTGAACACCCTGGTGGACCTATCTAGGCTTGGTGAACACCCTGGTGGATCTATCTAGACTTGGAGAAGACCATGATGGACCTATCTAGGCTTGGATAAAAAACAGATGGACCTATCCAGGCTTGGAGAAGACCCTAGTGGACCTATCCAGGCTTGGAGAAGACCTGACTGGACCTATCTAGGCTTGGAGAAGACCCTGGTGGACATATCCAGGCTTGAAGACCCTGCTGGACCTATCTGGGCTTGAAGACGACACTAGTGGACTTATCTAGGCTTGCAAGACCCTGTTGAGCCATCTAGGCTTAGAGAAGACCTTAGTAGACCTATCTAAATTTGGAGAATACCCTGGTGGACCTATCTAGGTTGCACTAGACCAATCTTTCTACAGAGCATTCATCCACCAAGTTGCCATTACTCGAGATTGAGCTGAAGGCCGTTAAAATAAATTAAAACCCCTTGACTCAAACAACTCTACAAAATTACGCCTCCCTGTTCTCTCAAGAATTCAAACTAATTGTACATTGTGTATGCGGACGCTTGTCTTCAAGGTTGTCTCTTTTCGTAAGCAATAGGTTTACATTTTGTGCATATTTCTTCAGATCATTATGGATAGGAGGTGTTTGATGGTTTTATCTCTGCCCTCTACCTAACACATTCTTTCACTGACTTTTTGCAGATCTTGTCTAAACTTATGAATATCCTCTTTGAGTCTCCCCAAGTTCATACTGAGTGTGCCCAATGTGGCATTGCATATTGCAACTGTAGAGATGACATCTTGCTGGGTGGGCTCTTGTTCTGAGGTTAAAGGTTTCTCTCTGGAGATGGATGCACATACTTCCTATGCATCTTCTCCATTCTTTTCTTTTGTGCAAGGGGGCATGATGTTTGACTGCTCTTTGGTGTCTTGCTTCTGATTTTTCCCCTTAGGGGTGATGAAGGCTTCATTTATCCCAGACTGATGTGCAAGGATATTACGCACCATGTTAAAAAGCTCTCTCTGATTTTGCTTTTCTAAAGGTACCATCACACGTAGCAATATGCCATCAGTATCCCTGGCAATTTGAGATGAGCATGCACGTTTTGGGAACTTTTCTGCACATCGCCGTCGCCCTGTCACACAGAGATCTCGCCTGCGTTCTAAGGCGATCCTGCATTCCGGAAATCGCATGCAGAAGACAGGAACCAATTCCCCTTTTCCACATTGCTGCATCACACGCCACCATCATAGCGCCGATGTCTCCATACTGTTTCGATAGCAGCGTGCTAGAGTGTGTCTCCCTGCGCCCCTATCACTGCGATTGGTGGATGTAACTGCGTCCCCATTGGTCAGCCAAACGGAACGCAGTATCACCCACTAATCGCCGCAGATGCGATGCAAAAACCATTACATCCAAGCACGCCTACTTGATTTCGTTCACGATCACTGTGTACGTCGCCCTCGCCCTGTCACACGCCACCATGCGCTGAAATTGCCTGGTGGTTATCGCCTGATTTTTCAGCACAACAGGGTGATTAGGCGACGCTTCACCGGCGATTTGACGCCGTAAAATCTCCCTGTCTCACGCCACTACGCACAAGCAATGTGGTTTTCACATCGCCGAAATACACAAATTTACAGCGATATGGAAGCCATATTGCCACGTGTGACTGTACCTTAACTCTTGCTGTGTATTACCATGTTGGTCTTTAGTCCGCTGGTGTTTTCTGACAAAGAAGGGATAGTTGTAGGAAAAAGATGGGTTATGAAGCTGGTAAACCACTAGAAAATAAGCAGCATCAAAAAACCTTACCATCCATGCCAAAAACAGAAACCAAGTGCACTTACAGGATGCAGTCAGAGCCCAAATGTAAAGCAAGCCCAGGTGCAGGCTGATAAAACCACCTCAACCAGCATGGTGTGGGAGGTGACTTGCCATGCATACAATGGGCCTGCATAGAGCTCCATTCACACTGATACATATGATGCAGAGTGTCTGAAAGCCACCCAACCGCTCTGCTGCCTGAGCATTGGGCTGCACAGTACGATGCTTCTGCACCACTAGATGAATGGCGCCCCTAGGGGCCCAACTGCACCCTGGATGGATAAAAAAGTGCAAAACGTTTTTAGTAGTTTACGTACAATTTAGATAGGACTGATGAGCAAGGGAAGCCGTGACGTGGATCATCAGCTTAAATGTCTTGGCCAATACATGAACCAATATCCCATTTATAAAAGTTTTTTGCTTATCATATAAAAACCTTTTTGCACTTTTTTATCCATTCAGGGTGCAGTTGGGCCCCTAGGGGCGCTATTCATCTAGTGGTGCAGAAGCATTGTACTGTGCGGCCCAATGCTCAGGCAGCAGAGCGGTTGGGTAGATTTCAGACACTCTGCATTATATGTATCAGTGTGAATGGAGCTCTATGCAGGCCCATTGTATGCATGGCAAGTCACCTCCCACACCATGCTGGTTGAGGTGATTTTATCAGCCTGCACCTGGGCTTGCTTTACATTTGGGCTCTGACTGCATCCTTTAAGTGCACTTGGTTTCTGTTTTTGGCATGGATGGTAAGGTTTTATGAAGCTGGTAAACCAGTATTTTACATGATGGTCTGCGGAAGCTAAGCTCCAAGTGTCTTCATCAGCAGGGCTCTGAAGTCAGTAAACCAAACATCAGACTCCTCAATTCCCCTTAATCCGACTCAGACATCAACTCCACCAAAATGGACACTGACTCCAACTTCACAACCATGGCTGTTAAGTTAGTAAGCCAAACATCCGACTCCTCAATTTCCATGAATACGACTCTGACTCCATGACTCCGACTCCACAGCCCTGATCACAACGCATTTAGGCCACATCATCTGGATACAGTTCTTGGATTTTTTCTTCTTTTGCATTCTAGGTTTAATAAGAATCATGGGTCATTTACAAAAGGGTGATAACTGGAAGAAAGATTTGAGTATTTATGTTCAGCAAGCAAGAGCGACAAGTGATATCACGAACTATCGCTGATTTGCAATAAATGTTACATGCAAGTTTATCTCATGTGTATAAGGAAGTTCTGAATTGTGTATTCAAGATGTATATGTTTATACTATGGGGCACTGCTCAGCTGACGGTTGTCTCCTAGTGAATGGGAAAAAAGATGCAGAAAGGGCAAAGCAAGGAGCACGGTCTTTGAGCAGGGGGCTTCATTTACGGATCATCCTTAGAAGGTAAAAATGGCTTCAGACACCCCTCTCTACAGCTCAAAGCGTGAGAAAAAAAAATCAACAGACATCCTGTGCTGAATTCTGATGTGTGACAACTCAGCACTTGTGTATGAACCCAAACCTCCTGTGCCTCTCCAAATAATGTGACCCTCTGACCTGCCCCAGAAATCTTCCTTTCTTTAGAACCATGACCAGGGGCTGCCCTCTTCCAGCTTGCTCCCATTTCATCCATTTATCTTGTCTTGGCAGTGAGCAGAACTGCATTTACTGATCAGAAAATGGAGGTTGTGTAATAAAGCAGATGGTTAAAGTATAGTCTGTTCCAGCCATGAACACTGGGGTGGACACATTCACAGGGTGGATTTACAGTGGAATTCACAGAAGAAATCGTAGGCTCACTATCGACTTTCCTCCATAGCTCTTCAATTCAAAAGACCACAGGTCCACATGTGAATTAGTGGCTAGTACCCTTAATCTAACATAGAATATGGATGTGAAACCTGGATGATAAAAGAACAAGACAGAAAAATAATCAATGCCTTTAAAATGTGGTGCTGGAGAAGGATATTATCAATACCATGGATGGCAAGAAGAACAAACTCATCAATTCTGGAACAAATCAAGCCGGACATGTCACTGGAATAGAGGAGCACCAAGATACGACCTGTCTACACATCATACGAAGAAAGAATTCACTGGAGAAAGACATCATGGTAGGAACAATAGAAGGCACGAGGAAAAGAGGAGGAAAAAGCAACCTAATGGCTTGATACAATCAACATAACCGCAGAAAAGACCCTGGTGAACCTAATTAGGTTTGGAGAAGACCCTTGTGGACCTATCTAGGTTTGGAGAAGACCCTGATGAACCTGTCTAGGCTTCAAGAAGACTGGTGGATCCATGTAGGCATGGTGAATACCTTGGTGGCCCTATCTAGGCTTGTAGAAGATCCTGCTGTTCCTATCTAGGCTTGGTTATAGCAGGGTTATGGAGTCGGTAAGCCAAACATCCGACTCCAACTCTTCAATTTCCCTGAATCTGATTCTGACTCAAACACCACCAAAATGGACACTGACACCACATCAATAGCTATAAAGTCAGTAAGCCAAACATCCGACTACAACTCCCCAATTTCCCTGAATTCGAGATCATCCAAAATGGACACAGACTCCAACCCCACAGCCCTGCTATCTAGGCTTGGAGAAGACTTTGGTGGACCTATCTAGGCTGCACAAGATCGATCTTCCTACAGAACTTTTATCCATTCATTTGCCATGGGTCGAGATCAACCTGAAGGCATATAAAAGTAAACAGTACACAACTAATCTATTTCTGGTTACAAAATTGCAGCTTGAAGACAATCCAAGTCTATAAAGCTTGCATATTCATGCGATCTTGAAATTGTGGTGAAAAATATGTGTTTTTCACTTTGATGAGGTTTTCTGTCAATCTCTTCTAGGGTCCATTCAGGATTTACTGCGCCAAATGAAATAAACCTACAGATCACGGAGCTCACAGATTCTTGTTAATCCGATCTCAGACAGGGCAACATAAATACAATCACAGGTTTGCTATTGGGCATCTATATCAATACATTTAGGTTACAATCAAAGATAACATAGGAAGGAAAGTGCAATAGGGTCTTATCTCACAGACACAGACACTTTCGTGTGGAAAAGGTGTAACTGCTCACCTGGAACGGTTGTGTGACCCACAACTGGTGTAAACGTATGGTATGGCTGCTGCAGGATCCACACTCCACATGCACGCAGTGGTAGTAAAGGGGAAATCCAAAAAGGGATAGTGTTTATCCGATCCGCGCTGCATATACGATGAAACAATCACAATTGTCAGGTAATGATGGCTTTGTTCCAACACGTTTCAGAGCAATCTCCCCGCCCCTTCCTCAGGTAACCAACATAAAACCCTCTTATAAAAACCTTGATTGTGTTGGTTGTCTGAGGAAGGAGCGGGGATATCACTCTGAAACACGTTGGAATACAGCCATCATTACCTGACAATTGTGATTGTTTCATCATATGACAGCGGGGATCGGATAAACACTATCCCTTTTTGGATTTGATTTCTCCAATACATATAGGTTGTCGGGTTTTTTAAATAAATTGCCTATCCTGGCCTCCTCCCGCCTCAGTCCTGTCAGCTCTGTCCGTCCTGCTCCTCCTCTCCTCCTGTGGTTGGTCGCAGCTTTCCAGCTTTGCTCTCACACCGCCATTTTAAATAAAAAAATAAGTAAATATTATCGCCCCGATCTATAGCTGCTCTCCTGGTGGGAACCGTGACCCGTAAGCTGCACGGAGCTCGGGGTTAGTCTCTGGGCTGGCGGAATCTTCTGGTCGTGTCCGTCATCTTCCCGCTGCGCCATCTCTCTCCCGCCGGCCGGAGCCCGGGTAAGAAACATGTCGTCAGCTGCTACATCAGACACTCTTCAAGAGGAATCTGAGACTGTGGAGCAGACCACAGAAGAGATAGTAAAGGATGAGTCTGGAAGTGAAGGGGAAAGAAGTGGAGGAGGAGGAGAAGATGATGATGAGAGAGAAAAAGAAAAGACCCTTATTGTAGAGGGTAAAAGAGAAAAAAAGAAGGTGGAGAGATTGTGCTTGGAAATGTCAGTTGTGAAAAAAGAGCCAGTCTTAACTGTAGGAAAGGGAAAAAAGCTGTATGATATTGAAAGGATACAATTCTTTTTAAAGAAAAAGAAATGTGACGAATTAAGACTCTTACACCGACTGTTGTTCAATGTCAGGGCACACTGAACATGATAAAGAAAAACATTGGTCAGATTAATGGCTTTCCATTTGAAAAAGGCAGCGCCCAATACAAAAAGAAAGAAGATCAAAGTCTCGTAAATCCAATGTAATTTTGACTGATGAGTCTAGCAGTGAGGATGAGAAAAAGGATAAAGATGAGGATTCAGCTGATGACAAGGAAAGTGATGAGGAAGAGGAACCGAGGATGAAGAGCCTCCAAAGAAGGTTGCCAAGAAAGAAAAGGCCAAACTGAAAGTGACATCCAGGAGTAAGAAAGCTGCCAAGTCTTCCAACATAAAAAAAGCAGATAGTAGTACTCCTAGTAAAAGTAAAAAATAATGCCAAGAAAGAAAATGTTGTTCAGTCAGAGAGTGAGGATGACAGCTCAGATGATGAACCACTCATTAAAAAGGTGAATAAACCACCTACTGATGAAGAACTACGTGAAACCATAAAGAAGCTTTTGGCTGAAGCAAATCTGGAAACGGCAACAATGAAAAAAATCTGCAAAAAGTGAACGAAAGCTATCCGCACTATGATTTGTCTCCAAGAAAGCAATTCATCAAGACCACAGTTAAAGAATTATTATCCTGATTCATCCAAGTTTCTACTTTCTTTTTATTCATGGATATTCTTGAAAGGAATAATGCACATCAGAATAGTTAGTCTAGGGATGGCAAAGTCAGACCTGAGCAGTCAGCTGACTATCTAACTCTCGGCCTAATCCGATAATTGAGCTGAAACCCAAGACCACCAAGACTTTCTTCCATTCATCCCATTACAGCAGGGCACATCCATCACAAATACTGAACATCTGAAGATAATGGCTAAATTCTAGGAGGTTCGGGAGTTTCGTGTGAAATTTTGACCAATTTGCCTTTTTTTCCTCTGCTTTCTAGTGTTGTTCCAATACACAAATGAAACATCGTATATTACCAATTATAAAAAAACTTCCCCCCCATCTTTTAATCTGCATATATTCTTATCAGGAAGTGCTGCAGCAGCAGTGGAGTGGGGTCACAGGAGGCAGGGTTCCGATCGGCAGTGTCGGTGATACTGTGGGCCCGGGGTTCAGAGAAGAGGGTTTTGCGGCAGAGGTGAGTTTATTGTTTGTGATGTATGTCTCTGAAATTGCTACAGAGTCAGACACATGCACATATGGAGAACTCAGAAACCTGAGATTTCCATCTGATAATGCCGTGAAGAAAATGGCCGGAGCCGGGCATACACAGCTGAAGATCTCTGCACCCACCTGCGCATGCATCAACTCCGAACCATTTTAAGAGATGTCCACCTCATGCCACCCCCTCCTCCAAGCCAGCAGCATCGCCGACCCTGCCTTCTGTAACCATGCTCAACAATCGCCACCACCGCACCTGGAGAGCTTAATATATACATATTGTAAGACAGACCACATCTTTAAAGGTACCTTTACACGCGGCAACTTTTCTAGGAATTTCACTGGCAACTTACTGGTTGCAGTGAAATCATGGAGACATTGTTACATTTGTACACAGCAACAAGATAGAACAATGTGTCCATGATTTCACTGCGAGCAGTAAGTTGCCAGTGAAATTCCTAGAAATGTTGCCGTGTGTAAACGTACATCAATGGGGTTTGCTCCCTTAAAAAAATTTTTTTCTCTATTCCTCTAAATTTGGGGTGCATTTTATAATCCAGTGCGTTTTATAATCCGCAAAATACGGTAAACGTTGTGAGGCAGTGAGGGGAATCATATGCGAGGGACAATATGTATCCCCCAGAATGCGCACTGAAACATATTGAATCCACTGGAGTGCATTGCAATCACAGGCAAGCCTGTGAGTGCAGGATAGGGGGAGAGTCCATTCCCTCCAGCCCGGGTCTTGCATGTGGCTCATGGCCACAGATTCCATTTAAAATCCCTCAGCAAAGGTTTGGGTGTGTCAGTGTTTTGTTTGCAAGCTGCAGAGCTGGAAGCTCTGTGCATGGCAGGTCTGTGTGAAGTCACAACACAGGCCTGTGAGGACAATGTATCTGGCGCTCCACAGAGTGAAACGGTGCGGCCATCTCCCACGGAAACAGGTGTACACCGACTGCGTGGATCACCCGGCTGCAATCAGGAGGACATAGTTTGCATTTAAGCTGTGAGTTTTGCAAATAAAGACATTTAAAGTTGAACTTTCCCTGGGTCACTGCCTCATTACCGCACAGTGTGAACACCGCTGCACTACGTGTATAACAAAATGTGTGATTGTAATAATTTTCTGGGAGAAATACTTCTTTTTTTGAAACAATTTTAAGGAAGTCAACACTTTCAGGCATTGGGAATATGAGCACAACTTCTCCCAAACACCTACTAAAGGATAAATCTCTCCTAAGGGCATGTGCTCATGGTCCAGAGGCACTGACGCAGTGCCTCCAGACCTGAGGTAACCCGCGAGTGTCCGCAGCTGTCCTGTACCCAACATCTGATGGGGGCAGCGCGGCTTCTCCCTGTGTGCAATCGATGGTAGCCGCTTCCAACTCCACAGCATGAAACAAACATGACGCGAAGAAGCCGAAGTCTGGCAGCCCGCACCACAGCTGAAAACACGCTGCAGTCAGTGAAAGCATAGTGAGCATTGGATTTCTAGAAATCCCATCCACTATGCTTCTACTGTACAAAGCAGCGGCAATACGCTGCATCCAAAACACTGCAAACACTGACCGTGAGTATGCACCCTAATACACAGCACATGTGGCCTAATTCATTATTGCATTTGCACTTTTTATTTAGTTTTTCCTATTTTAAGGCTCTTTTTTGATTTGCATCAAATTCCTTTTATGTTATGTCTATTTTGAAGTCAATTTTTCTACTTGCTCGTCATTTTTTTTCTATGTATGAATTGTGGACTTGGCTTTTGTAACCCAAATATTTGCAGCTGATTCATTATTGGTGACAATTTTAAAAAAATAGCAAAATTGTCGTGCAAATGTTCTCCAGTTCCCCACATTGACGTGTGTGACGGGGCCTTTAGAGTTACAACACAACGGGTGATTTTATTTAGGTTTGCTCTAAAAACTGCAAAGGAGATAAAGACAATAATAAACCTTTATTATTTGCAAATTCATAAAGCGACATGCGCAAATTTGAAATACTTACCCCCCCAAAAAAAATACCAACAAATAAGAAAAATACAAAATAATGACTCCGACTATGATGTTTTTCACACATCTCAACTCTTGATTTTTACAAATTCTTGTAGACATTGAATCCATTTATCAGATCGTGTGCTGTGATAAACTATAGAAAAAAAAATGCTATTTTTTTCAGTGCAGTTGTTACGGTATCTTTTTCTGCTATTAATATTCACACGATAAAAACTATGTGAACTTATCCTGATAAATGCATGTACTATTCAATTGTAGCAAATCCATAAAATGGCACTGTGGGAAAGTTTTTTTTTTTATTCGGGGGTTATGACATTATCTGTTTTTTCTCTTTGTTAATAGGCTTTTCACCCTAAAACCTTGATCTACACCTCTTATATAGTGCTGTAGGGCGATGGCCCCCATAAAACGCATCTCTGCATTTCAGAATTTTTTTTTTTTCATTTTACAGAAAAATTTTTTATTGTATGTGCATTAAGGCCTTGGCCTCTGTTTATCCTTGATATGGCCAAGGGCTTAACACACAGTTTCACCCCCTTCATTTAACATGTCACACACCTCCTCTCAGCTTAACCGACAACTCTCACTCTGGCCTCTCTGCTGGCGGTGTCCTGTCATTTTAAGGCTATGTTGCGTTTTTATGCAATTTTGTATGCATTTTTACTTGCAATTTTGTTTAAATCTGCAAGAGAAAATGCATCCCAGAAACATATGGATGTAGCGATAAACTAGAAAAGAGGAGAGAAAGAGCACATAGGGTCTTAACCAATGTATTGGACTGAATTGCGGGGTGACAGAACCACTAACTTGTAAATCAGTGTATGACTGACATCACTATAAGCGTAGGTACAGGCAGAAAGTAGTGCAGCGGCAGATAACCATTTCTGTAAGTATATTATTTTCTGCCTGCACCTACGCTGATGGTGATGCCAGTCATACACTGATTTACATATTGTTAATTTTTGACTGAGGTGGACACCATTGTGAGAGCCTAACACACACCTGTTCATTGTTTTTAATTACATCCATGGGCATATAAACCCACTCACATCTCACAATTTTACCTAGGGCATAGTGTCAGGACCTGACGGTGGAGGCTCCTTGAAGTGGATGTCAGGCTTACTCTTTAGTGGCCACTATTGAAACTAAGATCTCCGATTTTTCATATTTTGCACAGGGCAGTTTCTGCAATACACACATGCATTATATCCATTGATCCTCTTGTTTCTATTGCCACTCATTCATTTACATTATTCATGAAATAGTAGTGTCGCGGCAGATAACCATTTCATTAATATCTTCAAAGTCCTTTATGACCAAACAGTAGTTTACGATATTGATTTGTATGTTGTAGTCTCAATAAAAACGTGTTTCTTCAATAGATTTTCACTAGACAACTAGTTTTCTCTTTCATGTTAGGATTGTGCAGTAAACTCACGAGGAATAAATTAGCAAAACACTGAAAATATTGCACTTGACCCAGCCGATTCCTCTACAGTCTGGAGATCTGGGCCCTGCAGGCCCTAGTGCAGTGATCACCAACCTTTTTTATTGGAAGTGCAACAATCAGCTCTGAGACATGGTCGTGAGTCAATATCCGCTAGCCCTCCCCTGTATAGAGATAACTAAAATTCCCACAAAAAGTTCACTGAGACCTTGTGCCTCCTTTATTTCTGGCAGTATAATTACAACAAGGGGTGCCCCCTTTACCCAAAGTCAATATTTTTACACTAAACATACACACCATACTATTGAATCCAACATCAAGCACCAACAACTGGAAATCTCATCCTATCTTCCGCCAGCCTGTGTACTGACATCTAGGTGGTCTCTTCTATATGGTTCAGCTAACAAAAGTCGATATCTGGTGACCTTTTCTTTATAGCTGTTTTGTAGATGAGAAGCTAATGCACAAAGCTAGCAGAGAGCCGTGAGCCACACATCATGGTCCTCGGAGCCACATGTGGCTCCTGAGACTCAGGTTCGGGATCCTTTCCTTTGTGGTTCCTGTGTAGCCTGGAATGCCTATAAGCTAAGAAACCAGAGGGACAGAGCAGTGTACAATAAACATAAAGAAAGGAGTGCGGAGATAGAATATTCCCAAAGTGAGTAAAACAAATCATAAAATACTAAATGAAGGATAAGTAAATACTACAAGAGTGTATGGTGCCCACTTCCTACTAAGAAACAGACAATAGGTGAAGGATGAAAAGCATAGACAGAGAGAAAAAACCCTTATGGTACCTTTACACGCCCACAAACAATGGATAGTATTCAAAATCACAGCAGCAGGCAGTTAGAACGGCTTAAACGGGAAACGCACCTCTTACAGCACGCACAAGGTGCCTACCTACGCACTCTACAGCTAGCTACATCGCCGGTGTCCAGAGTTCCCTTCTGTAGCTTCTTTACACGCCGATACAGCTCGCTACAATCGGCGATGTAGCCATTGTTTATGGGCAGTGCACGGATACAGAGTATCTGTAGCGCGTGTCGTCCCGTCTTCACACGCCCTACTACGGGCGATATGGCGCGACAAGCTACATTGTACCTGTAGCGGGTTGTATCATCTGTTGTGGCAGCGTGTAAAGGTACCATTAGCTTGTCTTTTACTCACTGGCACAAACCAATGGCAGTATAGCTGATTTCCAAATGAAAATATCACCAGCACAGGAGGATTTAGATCTGCACCTGAAAGGTAACGGGCAGACAAGTAAATAATGAAAACTGCTGTTAACCTAAAAGACCAAAGGATGGTTCAGACTTGCATTCACTCGCAGCGTCTTTTCGCGATCGGGTGCGGACGAGATGTAAGATTTCTACGCAAGCTTCTGCATGCGTACAAATCACACACTGAAGTCTATCAGTCTGCACGACCATCGCAGCCAGCACATCACGTTTGTCCCCATGATAAACTGGATGGCGGCTTGCCCAATTTGCGTTCCTGCTGCAAGACGAACGCAAGTCTGAAGCCACCCTAAGCTAACAGAACTGTCATACGTAGTCGACAGTATTAATGTGTGGCTAGTCATGTGGTCATTACCTCCTAGCTTCGCTTTGAAAGTACTACACCCTATACGTGCCTCCAGACTCCTACAGCTGCCAGAAAGTTTTTGGCTTCTCTGTTTAAGCTCTGTATTGCATTGTTTTCTGGTTTTACCGCAGCTGTTTTTGGACATTTCTTCCTTGTGACTTTGTTGCCATCTCGGTTTTGACCCAGCTGACTACACTCTTGGATCCTGACTATGTCCTTTTCTTGACCTCCCGGCTTTGACTACCCTTGTGATCATTCTGTCTCTGGACAGTGCCTTCCATAGGCACTTATCTCATGGACCCTGTTGTGAATCCATATTCCTGTATATGGGCTAAAGGGTGTCAAGAGTACTCTGGATTCAGGTTAATGGAGCGGCTTGTGCCGGTAGCCTCGGCTGGACATCATATCTCTTTGACAGTCTCACATACTATGTCTTTCTATCGCTGTCTCTCCCTTCTGTGTATATAAATAATACGTAGACTTTATAAGCTTCAACTCTTCTCCATTAGAAGTACATATTAGCTCCCCAGTCCTGTGTGCTGATCCGGTCCGTGGCTGTCTGGGTCATCCCGGACAGCCCTGGACCGAATCACGCCGCAGTGTGAACCTGCCTTAGTGAGCACTTCTCCTGTGCTGAGATAATCCATCCACCTAACAGGTGTGGCATATCATGTTCATGATGATAATTAGACAGCAATGATTATTGCACAGGTGTGCCTGGTCAGACAACAATAAAAGGACACTCTAAAATGTGCAGTTTTACAGTATTGAGAGGGGCTATGGGGGGGGGGGGGGGTCAGAAAACCAGTACTGGTATGACCACCATTTGCCAGTCTGCCCTAAACAATGAAAACCGGTATTCCTCCATGTAGAGATCACCGCTCCAATGTGCCAGACACCATTGAATGTGAGCATCTGCCCACCTAAGTTAGTTAAAACGACAAACTGCACTGAGGTGAAGACCCCAATGAGGACGACAAGCTTCAGATGAGCTTCTTTGAGACCAGGGCTGTCAAGCTGAATTCGGAGTTGTGGAGTCGGTGTCGATTTTTGTGGCGTTTGAGTTGGAGTCTGATTAAGGGAAATTGAGGAGTCGGAGATGTGGCTTACTGACTCCGCAGCTCTGACAAAGACAGTTTTGAGCTGTTTGTTCAGAAATCCTTTGGTTATATAAACCGAATGTTGCCGAGCTGTCCAGAAGGCTTGTCCCAGATGACCTTGGAGGTGAAGATGCTGGATGTGGAGGTCCTAGGCTGGTGCAATTACACATGATCTGTGGTTGGATGTACTGCCAAATTCTCTGAAACACATTTGGAGACAGCTTATGGTAGAGAAATGAACATTCAATTCACGGGCAACAGCTGTGATGGAGATTCCTGAAGTCAGCATGCCAATTACACGCTCCCTCAAAACTTGCGACATGTGAGGTATTGTGTGATAAAACTGCACATTATAGAGTGGTCTTTTATTGTAGTCAGCCTAGGGTGCACCTGTGCAATAATCATGGGGAAATATTTACTACATAATAAAAATAATAATAAAAATAATAATAATAATAATTTAATTTATATAGCGTCAACATATTACACAGCACTTTACAATTCGGAGGGGATATGTACAGACAATATGAGACAATACAGAGTAACAAAAATTCAAAAACCATGAGGATTGAGGATCCTGCTCACCAGCTACAATGTATGAGGAAATAGGGAAGGCACAAAAGGTAACAGTAACAAATGATGTCATATACAGTTAGGGCCAGAAATATTTGGACAGTGACACAATTTTGGCGAGTTGGGCTCTGCATGCCACCACATTGGATTTGAAATGAAACCTCTACAACAGAATTCAAGTGCAGATTGTAACGTTTAATTTGAAGGGTTGAACAAAAATATCTGATAGAAAATGTAGGAATTGTACACATTTCTTTACAAACACTCCACATTTTAGGAGGTCAAAAGTAATTGAACAAATAAACATAACCAAACAAATATTTTATTGTCAATATTTTGTTGCAAATCCTTTGGAGGCAATCACTGCCTTAAGTCTGGAACCATGGACATCACAAACGCTGGGTTTCCTCCTTCTTAATGCTTGCAGGCCTTTACAGCCTTCAGGTCTTGCTTGTTTGTGGGTCTTTCCGTCTTAAGTCTGGATTTGAGCAAGTGAAATGCATGCTCAATTGGTTAAGATCTGGTGGATTGACTTGGCCATTGCAGAATGTTCCACTTTTTTGCACTCATGAACTCCTGGGTAGCTTTGGCTGTATGCTTAGAGTCATTGTTCATCTGTACTATGAAGCGCCGTCCAATCAACTTTGCAGCATTTGGCTGAATCTGGGCTGAAAGTATATCCTGGTTCACTTCAGAATTCATCCGGCTACTCTTGTCTGCTGTTATGTCATCAATAAACACAAGTGACCCAGTGCCATTGAAAGCCATGCATGCCCATGCCATCACGTTGCCTCCACCATGTTTTACAGAGGATGTGGTGTGTCTTGGATCATGTGCGTTCCCTTCTTCTCCAAACTTTTTTCTTCCCATCATTCTGGTACAGGTTGATCTTTGTCTCATCTGTCCATAGAATACTTTTCCAGAACTGAGCTGGCTTCTTGAGGTGTTTTTCAGCAAATTTAACTCTGGCCTGTCTATTTTGGAATTGATGAATGGTTTGCATCTAGATGTTCTGCTTCACCTCAATTGAGAGTTCTTTGACGCATGTTGTCTGGTCACAGCAACAGCTTCAAATGCAAAACCACACACTGGAATCCACCCCTGACCTTTTAACTACTTCATTGATTACAGGTTAACGAGGGAGACGCCTTCAGAGTTAATTGCAGCCCTTAGAGTCCATTGTCCAAATACTTTTGTCCTTGAAAAAAAGGAGGCTATGCATTACAGAGCTATGATTCCTAAACCCTTTCTCGATTTGGATGTGGAAACTCTCATATTGCAGCTGGGAGTGTGCACTTTCAGCCCATATTATATATAATTGTCTTTCTGAACATGTTTTTGTAAACAGCTAAAATAACAAAACTTGTGTCACTGTCCAAATATTTCTGGCCCTAACTGTATGGTCCAGCCATCAATAAAATAAATAGGGGATTCACTTAACACTGCATGAATCGGTCGGGATCTGTACAAATACAGATAAAGTGCTATATTATGCATGGGGGACAGACAGACAGTCTGCAGGTGCAGACAGATGACACAAGAGGCCAGATTTGGTAAAGGAAGATAGGAAAAGACAAGTAAGGTGAGGTGATATGCAGTCTAAAGAGATGTTTTTAAGGCTCGCTTAAAACTATTGGTAATTAATTGAATTGTTCTTGGTAATCCGTTCCAGAGAATTGGTGCAGCTCATGAGAAGTCTTGGAGATGGGAGTGGGAGGTTCGGATTGTAGCTGATGTCAGTCTTAGGTCACTTGCGGAGCGGAGGGCACCTGTAGGGCGATAGACATAAATGAGGGAGCAGATGTAGGGCGGAGCAGAACTGTGGAGGGCTTTGTGGGTGAGAGTGATCATTTTATATTGTACTCTATAGTGGATTGGCAACCAGGGCAATGACTGGCACAGGATAGAGGTATTGGTGAAGTGGTTGGAGAGGAATATGATCCTGGCTGCTGAATTGAGGATGGATTGGAGAGGAGAGAGTTTAGTAATAGGGAGACCGATTAGTAGAGAATTGCAGTAATCGAGGAGAGAATGAATAAGGGCAACAGTTAAGAGTTTTTGCATAATCAACAGTAAGAAAAGGTCAAATTCTAAAGATGTTTTTTGAGGTGTAGGTGACATGAGTGAGAGACTGGATTTGGGGAGAGAAGGAGAGATCGGAGTCAAATATAACCCAAGACAGCGGGCGTGCTGTTGACGAGTAACAATAGAACCATATACAGAAATGGCAATATTAGGTTTCGGAAGATTAGGAGAGGGAGGAAACACAAGAAGTTCAGTCTTTGACAATTCAAGGTAGAGAGAAGACATGATGTTAGAAACAGCAGACAATCAGTGGTATTTTGTAGTAATGTGGCGATGATGTCAGGAGGAGAGGTGTATATAACTGAGTGTCATCAGCATAGAGATGGTACTGAAAACCAAATCTACTGATGGTTTGTCCAATGGGGCAGTGTACAGAGATAAGAGAAGGGGACCTACATACATTTTAAATTAGTCAATAATAATGATGGTCTTTGCCAGGGCCGTGGAGTTGGTGTCCATTTTGGTGGAGTCGGATTCAGAGAAATTGACAAGTCTGAGGTTTGGCTTAGGGCCTTTTCACATCAGCGGTAAGCGCTGATCGCGGAAGTAGCGGTGAAAAAACTGCATCTGCCGCAGTTACTGCATAACGGCTGCACTTGCGGTTCACTTGCGGCAAGCCCCATGCAATGTCTATGGGACTTGCGCCAGGTGCGGCAAGTGCGGTATAGTTGCGGTTGCACTTGCGGCAAGTGCGGTATAGTTGCGGTTGCAGCACTTGCGGCCACAAAAAAAACCGCGGTCAGACGCGTTTTTTTGCGGCAAATGCCGAAACCGCACTAGACGCACACTTACCGCAAGCCCCATAGACATTGCATGGGGCTTGCCGCAAGTGCAGCCGTTATGCCGTAACTGCGGCAGATGCAGTTTTTTCACCGCCACTGCCGCGATCAGCGAACAGCAAAATGGATAAAAATTAAAAGGAATAGTCTTTTGTGTGTTTTTTTGGTGATTTTTTAGATATTTTTTGAAGCTGGCCCACTCCAAAAAAAGAGAAGCCTTTTGTGTGTACATAATGTTGGCGGAGTAACAGCACACAGATCACTGATGGTCATTTTCAGATATGTCGATAAGACAGATCAGACACATTTTTTATTCTGCGCAAAAATATCTTTCATTGATCATCCAAATTTCAAGAGATTAGATTGTAGTGTTAAGCTTATATCTAAAATTGATGTTTTATATCAGAGCTCATGAAACAGGTCAGTGAACTATAAGGCCTCAAAAAGCCTTGGAAGGGTGTAGCTGGTCTGCGGAGGAGCTCAGATTTAAAAATGTATTTTTTCTTAACAGCCTTCAGCTTGATCTTGAGCCACAGTCACTTGATGGATGACTGCTATGTACAAAATTCGATCCTGTGCAACCTGCATAGGTACACTAGGGTCTTCTCCAAGCCTAGATAGATCCACTAGGGTCTTCTCCACCGTTATCTTGATTCCATCGAGTTGCTGGTCTTCCTTTTCGCCCTTTTCCTTCTATTCTTTCAAATATAATGTCCTTCTCCAGTGATTGCTCTCTTCGTGTGGTGTAGACAAGTCGAAGCTTGGTGATCTTTGCTTGCAGTGATGTCTGGCTTGATTTGTTCCAAAATTGATTTGTTTGTTCTTCTTTGCCATAGGGTTGCTAGTCTTCTTCTTCACCTTGTTCTTTCTATTGTGTCCACCATTATGTCCTTCTCAAATGATTACTCTCTCTGTATGATGTCTAAACTAGGTAAGTCATAGCTTCATGATCCTTACTTCGAGCTACATGTCTGGCTTGATTTGTTCCAAAATTGGTTAGTCCTTTTTGCCATCCATGGTATTGATAACATCCTTCCCCAGCACATTTCCAAGGTGTTGATTCTTCTTCTGTATTGTTTCTTTATCGTCCAGGTTTCACTTCCATATGTTACTCTAGAAAAGACCAGACTATGTACGAGCTGTGTCTTCATCACCAGAAATCTTTCTCGATTTGAAGACCTTGTCCGGTGACTTAATTGTGGATTTGCCCATAGCTTTTCATCTATTGACGTCTGGTGTCGTCGATCCATCTTGAGTGAACATTGATCCGAGTAGGTTGAAGTCCGATTTTAAAAATGTGCTTAAAAAACCCTACACAGTAAAAAGAATGTATTGGAATTGTGTAACTAGTGATATAAGTAAATGGTGTTTACAAAAAAACAAAAAATATATATACATAACATTATAGACTTCAATTAGTGGATGAATTAGTATTAACTTTTTGGTAGCACTAAAAATGAAGAATAAGACCAAATAGTAAATTTATGTACAAATGATAACCCATAAAATCTGAGCATCTGGGAGACATAAATCTTTTTCAAGGAGAGGAAACGAGCTGAAACAATTAAAGGTATTTACAAGAGTGATAAAAGAAAGATAAAAGCAAGGACGGTTATGTAAGTGACAAGCAACGAGTGTGTAGTCCTTGTCCCAATATATATAACAATTATGGACAGGTGACAAAAATAACTTGAATGGGTTTAGTGGAAGGGGAAAGGCAAGAGCTTGCCAGGATGGGATCTGAGGGAGGGACACCCACTGGGTTCTCTTACAAGCTTGTCCTAGACTTTGAGTGACAGGTTCATGTGTGTGTGTATGTGAGTGTGTGTCTGTGTGAAACGCCTACAAAGCTCATATCAAGTCAGCAAAAACAAAAAACCAAAGAGGGTCTCCTTTCTGTAAAGGGCTGGACAGGGTGATAATGCATGAACTGACATCAGTCCTATCCCTGACCAATCGAAATACAAGGTAGGGGTGTGGACTTTCTAACCCTCTTATAAGCACCTCTCCAGAAAAGGGTCTCTCTGACAGCTTCTGTGTGGGGTCCAGGGTTGAGGGTGATCCAGTCTCCTGCTAAGGACAGAGCAGGAGATGAGCTGTTGAGCCACGGGCCGGCTCTTAAAGGGAGAATCGTCTGCAATATTCAGCTGCAGAAAAGGGGAGACCTTCCCATTAAAGACTGTCAACCGCAAGAGGTGGGGGGAAACAGACCACTTTCTCTTAAGGACAAGGTGAGCCCTTTGTGGCAGGGCTGAAAGGGAAGGATGCAGGACGCACACACCAAAAACACAGAGGAATGCCTCGCCTATTTTGGGGTCAATGAAAACACAGGTCTGTCGATTGATCAAGTCAAGAAGAACTTTGACAAGTTTGGACCCAATGGTATGTCACCTTTTAATTGCATAATATATAGATAGAAATCTATCATGTATTGCATATCTATTGTTTTACAATATTATTATAATAGGCCATTTATTCCATGGCGCTTTACATGTGAAGGACACGTTCACGAATACACAAACTTAGTTTTACAGCATATATCCGAACTTCTCATACGGGGCTATTGACACACTTCTAGAACAGACACAACTGAGGTAATACAAGGCACAAGAAATGCAAGCAGTAATAGTAAAAACACTGCAAAGCAAATTGTTAATAATAATATTTATTCATTTATATAGCGTTATTAATTTCATAGCACTTTGTTAATGGAGATTAGAAGTTCCAATCCTAACTAAATTCACAATTTACATGACAAAGTTAAGGTATCAACCACTGAGGACTCTCAGATTTTAATATTGTTCATGACCAAGTTATTAATCTATGCAAGTAGGAAATATTATTACCAACATGATCTGATAAAATGATTGTCAGTGTTATTTTACTGGAAGTTATTTTATGGTGGTCTGTAATTAAAAAGATGCTTTTTTTTTTAAGTCACTGTTAAGTATACCATTTTTCAGCATTATACTGCAATGTCAGCCGCTGAATATCATGTATGTCCAGGGCACAAAGAATGAGTAAAATGTAAGCTTAAATTAGTTAGCTAGACTGCTTTATCCATCAAGTCGCCATGGCTCGAGATCGAGCTGATGGGGATAAAGTAGAAAAAAAAATTGTCTTGGTTGTAGTCTAGTAGACATGCCTAGTCATCTGTAAACTAGATTCTGGGCCTGTATCTGCAGATCTTACTTTTAGAAGTCTTAAGTGATGTACTTTGCAATGAAATGCCTGTGAAGTTGAGGACATCTGTTCTGTGCCTCTTGTCACCCTGCTGTGAATGACAGACGACTGTCTGCAGTAGTCCAGGAGAGTTCGCGACTCAATATCCTATCTTGTACATGATGCTCCTTAGTTCTGTATTAGTAAGGTTTATACATGATATATATATAGTAGTGACTTTATCTGTATACAACTCTACACAACATCCCTGCGCCTACAAAACAGGCTTCCCTTACAGAGCTATTACAGAGTGGCTATGATTATCTTTTACTGGTCCTGGGGGACGACGAGGGGATCTCTGTAAATGTCACATTCTTGTAATCAAAGCTACATGAGCTGGTGGAGCAGAATAGCCAACAGTGAGGTTGGTGGATGCACTTGTACAGGGTGTTTTAGCTTTTACGTTAATAATCAGTGGACAGCTGCTAGTCTGCTAAATGTAGTAGAAAGCTGTGAACTAGAAAAGCACAATAGGGTCTTACCCAACAAAATTGAGGGTAAAAAACAGCTAATCTCTCACCTTGTGAGGTTGTGTCACACAACCAATTTAAATGCATCTTTACGAGCCAGGAATGTAGGGACCAGGTAAAGTAAAATCGATCAGAGATCCAGAACAAATAAAATAAATAGTAGTTTACTTTACGCGTTTCGAAGCATGTCCCTTCTTGGTGGATGAAACGCGTAACTAAACCACTAGTTTTTAGTTTATTTGTTCTGGATCTCTTTAATTGATTTTATCCATTACTTTATCTAGTCTGCTAAATGTGTCATATTGACACATACGAAGAACAAATGCCAAATGTTATGTATAGCTCTGCATACTGCACATGCTATGCATATTAGTTGACATGTAAAGCATAGACATGTGCATTAAACATATACTGTAATGATCTGCAAGGGGACATATAGGTGTTGCGAGATATCTAACACTATACATTGTAACCTAGAAGGCTTCTCACATGGCAGAGAGAAGTATTTTTGTATTGGGGCACTGGATCCGGCTCATGATGTCACTCTCCTTATACAGCCATCTCACTTGTGTCCTTCAAGAGAGTCCCGGGCTGCAAACTTGCTGAGAGACAAGATCCTTCCTACGGTCTTCCCAATCTCAATGTCAGACAGTGTGCCCCAAAATACTTTCATAATAAGTCATGCATCTCTATATATAGACATATTGGTAGCCAGCAGGAAATACTATAGTCGGAGGAGCTAAATAAAGCTCCAGACGAATGCTGCATTGTATATAAAGTTACAAATGTTTTATACTTAAACTTGCTTCTCTTGTAGTGCGGAGGACGGTATATACAAGTTTCAGCCACAGCTTTCAGCAACTAACGATATCTCTTTATCAAATATTAATATACAGTTTATAACACGACATATAAATATACTTTCTGGAAACGAGTAGGTTAAAGGGTACATGAGGGCTGAGTATGTTGGCCGGCTTCACACCGTGTGGTGCAAGATCCAGAGATTCATGTCCGAGAGCATTCTGTTCCCGTTGCAGGAGGATCACACATAGTATCTGCGTGACACAATCTGACAGCAGGATTTATAAAGCTGTCACATAACCCTCTCAGGATAGCCTCTCTCGCACACATCATCAACACAGTCATTTGACTACACATTTGCTTCGTCCTCAATCATTACCTCTGTTACAAGGCACTTAGGCTCATGTTGCCCATAATTTACTTTGGAAAATCATGTATGTCTCAAGTTAGTTCTCGTGATGGAGGGGTGGGGGGGTAAAAATAAAATAAACCTTTGTCTAGGGAGACATCTAGGGAGAAAATATAGAGTAACTTCTTGCAAATTACACATTACTCATATGACTCAGGAGGTCCCTTCCAACTCTACCTATCTGTGACATTAGTTGAGGCCTGAGGATTGAAGCCAGGTACACAAACATTAATGTGCAAATATTACAAATAATGGTGTATGCATTGATGTGCCTTGATTATAGTAAGAATGGGCGCTGATTATTGTTTTTTCATTCTTTTTCTCTCTATTCTCGCTGTTGTCGTGGACCAGAGCTCCCTGCTGAGGAGGGTAAGCAGATTTACTGAATATCTTATAATATTGGTAATGGGTGAGGTGTGCTTGGTGGAAATAAATGAACCTGCTGTTGGCATCACTGGCAACAAAATGTTAAAGTCTGCCAATACTTCCACATCATGCATGGCTGACGTAATCTTGTCTCCGTCCTACAGGAAAGTCCCTTTGGGAACTGGTCGCAGAACAGTTTGAAGATCTGCTTGTCCGAATTTTGCTGCTGGCTGCCATCATATCTTTTGTAAGTATTTACAGCAACGACTCTAAAACATGGCGGATATAATGGTATAAACCTAGAACAGAAGGGTGCTCTGTTGCACTAATATATATGGAGGAAAAAAAAAATAGAAAAAGCCAGCTCACCGTTAGAAGGTCATCTGCATCTGTGCGCCACCTTCCAATGGTGCTTGGACGGAAAGAACGTTGTAGCAAGCCATAAAGTCTGATGGAAGATCGGTTTACCCTTAAAACTGACTTCTAATATGAATACATAAAACATCCAGACGATACCAATTATGACATGTAATCCACGATAGGAGTACGCCCTATCGGCACGTTGTGCCTTCCTCAAGGTACAAGGCTTAAGGTCGGCTCTGGACCTTGAGGAAGCCCATCGTCCAGAAATGCGTAGTCCAATCGTGGATTACATGTCATAACAGACAGTCTTGGAACCGTCCGGATGTTTTATATCTAATGTATAGCATAAGAAATGCCCATTTCTGATCTAGGTGTATACAATCCAGGTAAAAAACAAAGTATTTGTTGTGGTTTTATCCTTGAATGCAAATATATATGTTATTGCATGCATATTTGCCCTTTTTTTATCGCAAACGTATTCTAAACTGTTAAATCCACCTAAACTTGAAAAAAGGCTTTTTTTTAGCATATCTTTTATGGAAAAGGAAGCATCCCCTTAAATGCAGGACTATGATTCTGCAAGATATGTTACCTATAAAGAAACCATAATGTGGTGAAAAATACCCTCCCACACAGATAAGAAACACACATCATCTACATGTTTCAACAAAATGTAATACAAATGTTTGAAAGGAAAATACTGATCACCTGCTACCGGACAAAAACCAGGCGGTTTGTAGGCCATGACCCTTATGTGAACAGGCCCCACATTGCCTCTTTATCACACAGTCACCTAGCCAGACATACAGCTTTTGTAATTAGTTGTACAAAGGAAAAGACCGCTAGTATGGAGTCTATTTCCTTACAATTGTAGACTCGACTTCACCCTACTATAGGACAATTCACATATATGTAATAACGCAACACTCCGTCTATGGTATAGGTCAGTTTATATTACATTACATATATATATTATATAGCAGGATTTGACTTCATTTTTGTACAGCCAATATCCCTAACAAGAGTAGCACTGCCTTGGATTTGAGAACACACATGATCCGGGCCAGTGAAGGGGTTAACTGGGCTCTCACCCTGACCTTTTCTTTTCCCAATGAGCGGCACATTCTGCAGGTTAAATTTGTCTTGAAGATAACTCGATCCAGCCAGTGGCCAGCTCAAGTGTCAGACAGCTGGTGTGAGAGCGCAAGAGAAGGCCCAGCCACAGAGGGGAGGTCAGGGGAGACAGAGGGTGTTCCTTGACGCTCTGAGTGACAGGCCCGGGTGGCTATGTGTTTTGCAAGCACAACAGCTGCATGAAGTATTGGAGGGCCCCATAAAATAGCTGCAAATCTACTCTAATGTAATTTAAGATGCTGTTTATAATGACAAGGGTTCTGCTGTGACACAGCTCTACTCAGAACCCCTGCACACTGACCTAGACAGGCAAAATAGTGAAGCAAAACCAAAAGGTAGCACATTTATAGCCTTCAACAAATCCAATTCAAGGAAGATCAAAAAAAGTTGGCACTTACTGCTATCAATAACTTTGTTATTCATCCGGGGTATAAAACAATGAACTGATCATTATTGTTTTCAGTCCAAAATATCTGAGTAAATACTTCTAATTCTCTAGTATAAGAAATATATGAAAGATTATTTGCTGTAGCAGTTTTCATCGAAGCTAAAAACCAATGTAAACAGCTGACAGCAGCACATCGACAAGTCCAATGTCCCCATAAGGTACGAAATATGGGGTTTTAAATGGTATTTGCACTTTTACAAAATGTTGGACAGGTCAGACTCATGTCATGAGGTTAGATTAGCAAAACCAGAAACAGGAATCAGGGAGATATGTGGATTGAAATCCGCGCTGCTACAATTGTGCAAATCATCCAAGACAACGATGAAAGAAAATGGTGATTTATTCATTCGACACGTCTCCCTGCTTCTTCCTCAAGAAATTCACTGATAGGTTTTGCTTGGTATTGCTGAGATCGTCACATTAGTCGATCACTGCCCTCCTCAGATAAGGAAATTGGGCTCAGTAGTAAATTGATCTCAAGGCCTTTTTGAATATTCACTTGTCATTGAGAGTTTCCGCACCTCTACAAAACATGTGCAGGTGTATTAGCTATAGAATAATGATAAAGTGCAGAAACAGTTTTCAATGCACCTTTAACATTAAACAAAGCAATGGTTGTACGAGTAAGGCGAGATTGCAACAATCGTTGATCACTGCCCTCCTCAGATAAGGAATATCTAAACGTAGGACATGTAAACCATTGAATACAATTGTTGAAGCGATAATGAGAATATGAAGAGAGTCAACAGAAGAACATGGATGTGTAAAAAACAAGTTCAGTTATTTCTCACATCAAATATTGTGCTACAAACATGAAGAATAAAGTATAAATATACATAATCTGTTCTTGCTGAGGATAACGATGTGTGTTTTGCAGGTGCTGGCCTGGTTTGAAGAAGGTGAAGAGACAATCACAGCTTTCGTGGAGCCCTTTGTCATCCTGCTGATTCTCATTGCTAACGCAGTTGTAGGAGTCTGGCAGGTAAGATTGTCCTACCTAACATATACACAAGACATCTCTTCTTGTGTATTAATCAATCACAACCAAACACTTTTCTATTTTAAATTGTCAGTTCTGATGGAATCCTTGAAAGTTGATTTCAAAATATTAAGGATATAAATGGTACAAATCAATTGCAGAACAAATTAGGCCAGATATTGCACTCAAAGCAAGGATCACCAAGCTACAACTTGTCTACACATTATACGAAGTGAACAATCACTGGAAGACAATATGGTCGGATGAATAGAAGGAACAAGGTGAAGAGGAAGACTAGCAACCTGATGGCTTGATACTATCAGGATAACGGTGAAGACCCTAGTGGACCCATCCTTTGAGGACTCTGGTAGACCTATCTAGACTTGGAGGACACCCTGGTGAAGCTATCTAGGCTTGGATGAGACCCTGGTGAACTATCTAGGATTGGAAAAGACCATGGCGAACCTATCTAGGCTTGGAGAAGACCCTGGTGGACCTGTCTAAGCTTAGAGAACACCCTGGTGGACCTGTCTAGGCTTAGAGAACACCCTGGTGGACCTATCTAGGCTTGCAGAAGACTCTGGTAGAACTATCTAGGCTTCACAAGATCAATTTTCCTACAGAGCATTCATCCATCAAGCCGCCATGGCTCGAGATCGAGCTGAAGGCCTTTGAAAATAAAAAAAAATAAAAAAACAGTATACCAAGACCAAAACAGTGAAATTATCATCTGATTAGCTAATAATCTAGGGTGTTTAATAAAAGATTTGTTCCTTTGAGGCCGTTTACGCAGCTCCGAAATTCAATCTTCAGGTCTCATGTCCCAAACTCCTCAAAAATCATGCGTTATAAGAGTACACATATGAGACTGATAAGTTTGGGTGGGGAAACCTGTGAACAAGTCGAAATACGACCCGAAACATAATGTAAAATTATAATATAATATTAAGCTTTTAAAAGGTAATAAAAAAAGTTCTGTTTGTATTGTAGGAAAGAAATGCTGAAGATGCCATTGAAGCTCTTAAGGAGTATGAACCCGAGATGGGAAAAGTTTACCGCAGTGACAGAAAATCAGTACAAAGAATCAAGGCAAGAGAGATCGTGCCTGGTGATATTGTGGAGGTAGCAGGTGAGCTTTTGTAGCTCCGATATGTCTTTCTTCCCTTATCTTAGCTTTAAAGAACCACTGCAGCATTTTTTTTTTTTTTCCACTGTTGTAGTTGCGCTTTAAATGTAAGCCCCCACCCTGTGTCTTATACTCACCTTCAGGTGTTATCATACTTAACTGAACCCACGGTGATCTTGCAGCACCATCTTGTGCCTGTAGCTTCTAACTGTTCGGAAGTCAGATGCCACATTACGAAACTCAATACATCTCTATGAGGGCCAGAATGACGCTCCCGTAGAGATGCATTGAAGAGTGACCTCCAGTGCGCTCTATGAAACACTGGAGCTGTCGGCAGGTCACTTTTCTGTGCAGACCAACCAGAGTGACTCTGGAGAAGCATGACGGTGGCAGAAGGCGAGTATAGGACAAGGCTCAGGGGACTTAGACTCAAAGCACTACTACTGCAGTGCAATAAATTAAAACATTGTAGTTGTGGTTTAAGTTCCTAATCCACCATTATCCATAGGAACTGAAAAAGTTTGATGAATTGTCTAACCAAACGTCCGACTAACTTAAACTACTTTTATACCATATTAATAACATATATTAAAATTTTATTTTGAAGCCACTGATATTGATTACTAATTAAATAAATACATATCTTCTGGATCCATTTTCTTTGTAGTATATAATATATATTCTGGTCTGGTGTATACAAACATTTTCCACCAAGATAATAGATAAAAAATTTGATAGGTGCAATAAAGCTGTGAATACACACAATGCTATACTATAAAAACAAGGTGATTAATAGGGCTTATATTGATGCCTTTCTTTTATCCCTAGTTGGTGACAAAGTCCCAGCTGACATCAGACTCATCAGCATCAAGTCCACCACCCTGCGTATTGACCAGTCCATCCTGACAGGTACGTTGAACCCATTTTAACTATAGCCTGTGAGTATTTTATGGTTCCATAACCCAAAATTTGTGTTTCCTTCAGGAGAGTCAGTTTCTGTCATCAAACACACAGAGGCTGTTCCTGACCCCAGAGCTGTCAATCAGGACAAGAAAAACATGCTGTTCTCCGTATGTATTTCTATTGTTTAATCTCTGTTATATGTTTTTTTTTTTCCCATAGGCATTTTCTAATTTCTTTCTGATCCTACCTAGGGTACCAATGTAGGAGCTGGAAAGGCTATTGGCGTTGTCATTGCCACTGGACCCAACACTGAAATTGGTAAGATTCGTGACGAGATGGCAGCCACAGAACAAGAGAAGACCCCACTTCAGCAGAAACTTGATGAGTTTGGAGAGCAGCTGTCCAAAGTTATTTCCCTCATCTGTGTTGCTGTATGGCTGATCAACATTGGACACTTTAATGACCCCATCCATGGTGGCTCTTGGATCAAAGGAGCCATTTATTACTTCAAGATTGCCGTGGCTCTGGCAGTAGCTGCCATTCCTGAAGGTTGGTTTCATGTACTACAGTTGGTAAAAGGTAATACCATCATAGTCTATTCTCCATACATTATCTAATTGCTCTTTATGCATACAGGTCTCCCCGCTGTAATCACCACTTGTCTGGCCCTGGGTACAAGACGTATGGCCAAGAAGAATGCTATTGTCAGAAGCTTGCCCTCTGTGGAAACCCTTGGTTGCACATCAGTCATCTGCTCTGATAAGACTGGTACTCTGACCACCAACCAGATGTCTGTCTGCAGGGTACGGTTATACTGTAGGCCAGAAACTGGCAATTCATTTTCCTGATGGGTCACATTAGAGCCCGTGATTGTTGTGGAGGACTGAGTCAATATTAACATATTAATTAGAATTATTTTATAGAATTATTATTTAATAGTAATTTTAGTTGAATATCACTTAATATGGAGCAGAACTAAGTATGCTGACATCCCCTATGTATAGTAAGAGCCCATACAAGCCCTATACACAGTATGAGCCCTCATATAGCTCCTCTATATACAGTTTGAGTCCCTCTAAATATAGTATGAGCCCTCACATAGCCTCCTATATACAGTATGAGCTCCTATATAGCCCCTCTATATACAGTATGAGCCCACATATAGCCTCTCTATATACAGTATGAGCATCCATATAGCCTCTCTGTATACAGTATGAGCCTCCATATGGCATCTTTATATAGTGTGAGGCCCCACATAGCCCCGCTATATACATTGAGCTCCCACATAGCCTCTCTATATACATTGAGCCCCATACTTCCCTATATACATGAGCCCCATATAACCTCCTATATATATTGAGCCCTTTATGCCTCCTATATACATTATGATCCCCACATAGTCCCCTATATACATGAGCCCTACATAATCTCCTATATATATTGAGCCCATTATGCCTCCTATATAGATTGAGTCCCACATAGCCTCTAATATACATGCATCTGACATATTCTCCTATATACATTATGAGCCATCACATATCCCCTTTATACATGAGCCCCACATAACCTCATATATACTTTATGAGCCCCACATGGCCCGCAATATACAGTATGAATCCATAGACATAAAAAAAAAAACCACATGCCTTTCTTCCATTCCCCCAGCACTCTACTCCGCTGCCCTGACCCTCCACACACCAATGTATTCACTGATATCCACATCCTGAGGATGCGGTTAACGGTAGCTTTGGGCGACGGGCAGCTATGGCGGCCGAGGGCATGATGCAGCCTGTGGTCCAAAGTTTTAAGCTCTTCGGGCTGTCTTGGTCAGTGGGCCAGACTGGAACAGCCAGAGGGCTGGTCACACTTTGTTCAGCCCTGCTCTAGGCAATTAACTAAGAAGGACAGTATGTCCGTGTGTCCAAGCGGATTTGTCAGATTTTTTACTACAAACTGCATGCACTTTTAAATAGATCTCTTACACCCGATGATACTGGAATATTTATGTTGAAAATCCACACCATCGTGGTTGTATAATCCTTTGTTAAAGTTTTTCTACTATACATTAAGATGAGAAATTACTGTCAAATTTGATGCCAGGTCCAAAATATAACAAGTTTTTTTACTTAATACATCATTAAATACAATACATTTTTGTTTCCTGCAGATGTTTGTCATTGATAAAGTTGAGGCCGATGTCTGCTCTCTGAATGAATTCGCCATCTCTGGATCCACCTATGCCCCTGAAGGAGAAGTGTAAGTTTAAGAATTCTCAAATTAGTTGCCAATCACTTTCATTAACTGTGCAGAAGCCCTAATACTTGTCAGCACGGAACCTTCACTAAACTAAAATTTACAACCAGTGTTCTTCTAGTTACTTCCCAATGCCATGCCTTATTTAACTGATGATCAGTGTACAACCAGAAGCATATTAGAGACCAATTTTTGCACCCATATAACATTTGGGTGTGCTAGACTGCCAGGAGTAATGATCCAATCTGATAGCTTTATAGAGACAACGACCATGGATGACTAGGAAAAAGGGTTTCAATTCTGTGCTGCCGTCAAAGAAATCGATGATCTAGATAATATGAAGAACGATTTATTGAGTCAACGCGTTTCAAAGGCACCAAGGGCTTCTTCTTCCGGATAATTCATAGATTATAATATGTACAGAAGAAGCTCGTGGTATCTTTGAAACATGTTGACTCAATAAATCATTCTTCATATGATCTGGATCGATTTCTTTGCTGGCAGAGCGGATTTAGTACCCTTTTCCAATCTCTCCAGAGTTGTTGACCCTATGTGGGTCTGCTGCAACCGTTGATGCGCATATAGTGGTTGTGAATCTAACAACCCTGGAAGGTGAGCCTTTCCTACTCCATGGTTGTTGACTATGTGGGTCTGCTGCAGCCGTTGGTGCGCTTATAGTGGTTGTGAATCTCACAACCCTGTAAGGTAAGCCTTTCCAAGACTTTTCTTTTACTAATCTGTACTGTGGATAAGACCCTGTCTTTACAGCCTTTAGTATGTTAGCATTATAGAGAGCTATAGCTTGAAACACAAGTGCAAAAGTGGGCCAGTAATATGCATCTGTAAAACTAGTCAATATCAGTTTCCTATTCACATCAACCTCTTTTCCCCATATGTTATCCATTGCCTTTGTCTTGTCTTTATAATGTCTTTTCTCGATCACTGCTTCTGTCCTGGTTTTTGCATGTCATCGTACTTCTCTTTCACATTTTCCATTTCACTTTTTCCAACTACTCTTCCTTCTCATCTCCACCTACACCTGGCTGGCCTTGTCTTTCTCTGTGGTGTCATCTCAGTACGAAGAATGATAAGACTGTGAAGGCAGGCCAGTATGATGGGCTAGTGGAATTGGCCACAATCTGTGCACTTTGCAATGACTCTTCTCTTGACTTCAATGAGGTAAACGCAGAGATAATCACTTTCAAAAGGATGTGGCTTGGATTTTTTTTATTTAACACTTATTGCATGACCTAAAAGATTTGGTAGAAATAAAACTATTAATTCACTTTCCACTACAATGAAGTAGATTGTGTGTTCATCATTATTGTTTTCAATGTATTGTTTTGATTTGACACTTTCTATTGCTAACGGTATTTGCATGGTTGTTCCCTCCAGTACAACTCACAATCATGCAAAGGCCAAAGAACTTATATTTTAGGTCTGATAAACTAACGTACTCTAATAAAGACAGAAGATAATATCAACGTGCATAGAGCTTATATTAACAATTAATGTGATGGAAGTATGAATGTAAGCTGTTATAAATTAACTATATGTGACGCGAGTCACAAAAGTAATAACTAGTTCCAGAGGTAATGAGAAACACTGCAATTACAGATAGCAATTCTAATAAATAATACTATTTAATGGATAAGTAAAGGAAGGTCAAACGATCCGAGGTCAGGTCCAGGAAATGCGCCGTAACAACAAGGGATAGTCAGAGACGAAGTTCAATTTACAAGCTGTAGTCAGGAAAGCCAGAGAGAGAACACGGTGTACAGGTCACAGGCAAATGGTCAAAGTCCAGGTAAGGAAAAAGTCAGGCTGAGTCAGGCACAGAGGGATCAAGTCTTACACAGATAGCAGCAAGTGTACGATTGACACTAAATAGAGGAACTAGCATGCTTAAGTAGAGCTAATCAAGGGAAGTGAACACAGATGATTGCAGCACAGACCCAGCACCGACTAACAGTTTCCACACAACAGACAAAGACAGTGTGGAGATCATAATACTATCCTAGATACAAGTAAGCTGAGCAGCAGCATTTAATGTCAAGCAGCAGCTGCAAAAGCAAATAAGATTTTAGGGTGTATAAAAAGTGATACAATTCTGTGATACCAATGTATTGTACCCCAACATCTAGAATATGGGATTTTGTTTTGAGCGCTGCAATTTAAAAAAGACATTGGGAAGTTAGTTAGGCCCCTTTCAGATCAGCATTTTTGCTGATTTGCAGCAGATCCGGCAGATTTACCATATCTGTCGCATAATGGCTGCACTTGCGGCAAGCCCCATTCATTCTCTATGGAATTTGTGGCAGGTGCGGTTTTTGATCGCGACAAAAACCGCATTTGACGCACCTGCCGCAAGTCCCATAGTGAATGAATGGGGCTTGCCGCAAGTGCAGCCGTTAAGCGTCAGATGTGGCAGATGCTGCAAATCAGCAAAAACGCTGATGTGAAAGGGGCCTTAGTCAGTTCAAATGAGGGCAACTAGACTATGACAAGGAATGGAGGCCTCGCAAATGAGTTTGAATAAGTTGCGACTTACTTAGCTTAGAGAAAGATGTCTAGGAGATCTCTGAGATCTTTCATATGTAGAGATACATGTGTGGTCAATACAAAAGGACAGCAAATGACTTATTCTTCCAAAGACTAAACTAAGGACTAGTGGCCGCTCATCGTGGGTGGAAGGCGGCTCCGGCAGCTAAATAGGAAGGGTTCTTCACAGTTAGAGTAATCAGACTGTGGAATGCTGACCACTGTGGCCGGCGTCACCATCCGGCACATCCAGAAAAGTGTCAGGGCCCTGGACAAACGGAGGGGGAAGGAGCCACTTTGTCGTCCAGCGTATCGTCCATAGAAGCAGACCACAGCGCCACTATGGGATAGTGTCCTTATATTTTAAAATGCTCAGGAATATGTGGCCTTCATAATAATAGTAATCTTTATTTATATAGCGCCAACCTATTCCGCAGTGCTTTACAAATCAGATTCACACCCAGACAGTGAGCCTGCTGCCTAGGCGTTATCGTGGTGCCGCACACCGAGGGAGATGTCAGATTTAGGGAGGATAGTGGGGGGCGGTATTATAACAAGTTCAGTTCTTTCTCTGCCCTCTGAACTGAGCGTCCTCTGTAACACTAGGACATCTACAATAGTAAACATTTTTATTTCTATTGCACCAACATATTCCGCAGCACTTTACAACTCAGAGGAGACATGGAGACATGTACAGACAATACAGAGGAACAAAAGTTCATGAATTATGTTATATGCTAAAGGGGCCCTCTGAAACTCTTAACTGGGGCCAAAAAAAACAGGAGTCTGCCTGCTGCCCACAAGAGGTAGTAATGGCAGGCACTAGAACAGCTTTTTAAAAAGGGGTCGGATGATTTCCTCAGTACATGTAACAGTCAGCTATAGATAATTTAGTAACAAAAAATGTGTAATTGGTGGAGAAAGGTTGATGGCCCTTGGTCTTTATTTAACCTACGTAACTATGTAACGGTAAAACTAGAAGATTTTTTTTTTTTTGTTTGCACCTTAGTCCAAAGGAGTGTTTGAGAAGGTCGGAGAGGCCACTGAGACTGCCCTGACCACCCTTGTTGAGAAGATGAACGTATTTAACACAGATGTGAAGAGTCTGTCTAAAGTCGAGCGTGCCAATGCCTGCAACTCTGTAAGTTCTGGAAGACATACACTGTTTTAACAAAGTTGTAAGAGACTCTCTGCACAACATATTTATAACCCTGGAGAACTTGAATCTTACATTTTATCATGTTTCTTTAACACATGAAGAAATAACCTTCTACTTTCCCAGAATCACTGCCCGCGGTGACATACAAGCCCAGCTGCTTGTCTTCTACCATTATAGAAATCTAATTATGTAGCACTCAGCAAGCTAGCAGCAGAGTATCAAGAACTCTGTATATCGCACACCTGCCTTGTACTCGTCATGTACAAGAAACTTAACTCCAGCAATGCTCTCCTTAATGATCCCATGAAACAAACTATCCCAAACACATGCCATTGTGATATTCAGTACCACAACTTAGAACTGTATCTCTAAATTCACATTTTCTGTGTTCCATGAAGAAAAATAGCTTTTGAAATATGAACTACAACAAATGTCTATTTAATCAAAAATCTTACTTTCCGCAAAACTGAGAAGGCCCCCCCCCCCACCCGTAAAGTCACAAAAACCTAAGACATAACAATTTTCCAGGTTATTAAACAGCTGATGAAGAAAGAATTCACCATGGAGTTCTCCCGTGACAGGAAGTCCATGTCCGTCTACTGCACACCCTCCAAATCTTCCCGTGCTGCAGTTGGTAACAAGATGTTTGTGAAGGTAAGACCAGGGATACGTCAGTTTAATAATGCTTGTTAATAGTAAAAACAGTGATTTCGTCTGATTATGTGCCAAATTACGGTAAATCAGTGGCATGCTATGGTTGGCACGGCGCATCTTAGAAGCTAGATACTTTTAGCTGACTTACCAATATTTTGCAAAAGACAACATTCAATGTGTTGTGAATTGAAACTACTTTTGGCCATGCCAACATTTTAATCCAAACAGAAAAAAAAAATAGTGTCCTTGGTCATTTTTGGGGGGTGTTAAATGTATTTATCCAACTAACTTTGTACAATAATTTTTAAAACAAAAACAACCTGCGTAAATACAAAACCATAAAATGGCTAGTGTCACGTGTACACTGCTTTGTGAATTGCTCTGCGTTGTAACGTTTGTGGCTGTGCAGTACCAGTTGCTGTTGCTGAGTGTATCAGGTGATGTGGTTGTCCACTCCCCAGGCTTTAAGTAGTCCCATGTTCATCAGCTGGTGTTACTGATAGTTCATTCTCTGTAAAGACCATGAGCTGTGTTGATGCCGACTGCTGTTCTGCTGAAGCCTTGCTTTGTAGCTTCGCTGAGATTGCAATCTTTCTGGGAGTTTGCTGTGCTTATCCTGTTTCCTGGGTGGAGGTGCGGGGGTTATAACCTAGGCTGAGCAAGGCAAGGATGGCGGCCCAAAAATCCTCATTTTTAGAGGTACTTCTGGGAACAGGGTCAGCTAGGGACACCCAATCTAAGGGTCAGACTAGTTTCCCTGATCGCCTTTTGCCCATCACTGCCAACCTGCTACCTAAACTCTTGTTCGTTGCTACCATCCGTGACAACTAGATAGAGCTAGCTCACTGTCATACTGCGTATTAGCCAAGACTCTAAATAATGATCAGAAATGTAATTTTCATACTTTTATCTCTAAACAGGGTGCCCCAGAGGGTGTCATTGACCGTTGCAACTACGTACGTGTAGGCACAACACGTGTACCTTTCACTTCTTCCATCAAGGATAAGATCCTGTCTGTAATCAAGGAGTGGGGCACAGGTAGAGACACCCTGCGTTGTTTGGCTCTTGCTACAAGAGACACCCCACCAAAAAGAGAAGACATGGTTCTTGATGACGCCACAAAGTTTGTTGACTATGAGGTAACGTGATAAGATACAATGCCTACATTACTGATAGATGTAATTTCTTTAATATCTTATTGAAATCAGTAATAATCAAAGCCTAAGTATTAATCAATAAGATGAAGTTCTACTATTCTTATGGAACGTTCACTCTTCCACAGACTGACTTGACATTTGTCGGCTGCGTGGGTATGCTGGACCCACCTCGTAAGGAAGTTATGGGCTCAATCAAACTTTGCCGTGAAGCTGGTATCCGTGTCATCATGATCACTGGTGATAACAAGGGAACAGCTATTGCCATCTGTCGTCGTATTGGAATCTTTGGCGAGGATGACGATGTATCAGGACGTGCTTTCACTGGTCGTGAATTTGATGATCTGCCACCAGCAGAACAAAGAGATGCCTGCAAACGTGCTTCCTGCTTTGCCAGAGTTGAGCCAACTCACAAATCCAAGATTGTTGAGTTCCTGCAGTCCTTTGATGAAATCACAGCTATGGTGGGTGAAATTATTAACGTAGGAGTTATCATTTATGACTACACATACTGCAATTATTTCATCTTTCTTTGACACCTTTTTTTTGTAACTTCCAACAGACTGGTGATGGTGTAAATGATGCCCCTGCTCTTAAGAAAGCTGAGATCGGTATTGCTATGGGTTCCGGTACCGCTGTAGCTAAGACAGCCTCTGAAATGGTGTTGGCTGATGACAACTTCTCCACAATTGTGTCTGCAGTAGAAGAGGGTCGTGCTATTTACAACAACATGAAACAATTTATCCGCTACCTCATTTCCTCCAATGTAGGAGAGGTTGTATGGTGAGTATAATATGTCTTTAGTGTTTAGACAATGATGACATTTTACCACTGTTTACTTGGTTGTTGGATTGCATAAACTGATTGCAACATGCTCTCTTAATGCAGTATCTTCCTCACTGCTGCTTTGGGTCTGCCTGAGGCTTTGATCCCTGTACAATTGCTCTGGGTCAATCTGGTCACTGATGGTCTGCCTGCAACAGCCCTTGGCTTCAATCCACCTGATCTGGACATCATGGACAGACCACCCCGTAGCCCCAAGGAACCTCTCATTAGTGGATGGCTCTTCTTCCGTTACATGGCCATTGGAGGTGATTTTATGAACTATTTTATTATTATTGAACAGCCTCCAGCTTGATTTTGAACCATTGCAACTTGATGGATGAACGCTCGTTAAGATGATTGGTCTTGTGCAGCCTAAATAGGTCCAGCATTGTGTTCTCCAAGCCTAGATAGATCCACCATGCTCTTCTCTGCCATTATTTTTATACTATCATGCCATTCCTCCTCTTTGCCTTGTTCCTTCTATTCTTCCAACCAATATGTTCTTCTCAAGTGATTTGTCTCTTCGTATGACGTGTTGAAACATTCTACACTGATGAAATTAAACAACCTTATTTTATGTTTCACTACAAAATTCAATATTTACCAATTAACTACAAGGCACATTTATTCCTTGCAGGTTATGTGGGTGCTGCCACTGTTGGTGCTGCCGCTTGGTGGTTCATGTGTGCTGAAGATGGACCTATGGTGACTTTCCATCAGTTGGTAAGAATCTGTTCACCAATTCTTGATCCTTATTACATTCATATTTTACATGACAAATACTTCTCTACTTCTTCTATAGTTACATACTCTATCAACGCCAGAATGGTGTCTTATGTTCCAGTTTGGTATTTTACGTCCTCTCTTTGTGCCTTATTCTTCCTTTCTCAGAGCCATTTCATGCAGTGCACAGAAGACAATCCAGACTTTGAAGGTGAAGATTGTGAAATCTTTGAGTCTCCAGTTCCCATGACCATGGCTTTGTCCGTGTTGGTCACCATTGAGATGTGCAATGCTCTGAACAGGCAAGTCAATATGGCACTTATTTTGCCATGTATTATTTTATACTCCTGTTAAATTAGCCCTTGTATACTTATTTTATATTTTTAATAATAGTCTTTCAGAGAACCAGTCTCTGGTCAGGATGCCCCCATGGGTCAACATCTGGCTGCTGGGCTCCATCTGCCTCTCCATGTCCCTCCACTTCCTGATCCTTTATGTTGATCCTCTGCCAGTGAGTAAAATCTAAACTAAAACACACTGACTGCATGGTAAATGCACTTATGACTCTGTCCCGGGAAATAAACCTCAGTAATGGATTAAGCAAGTCCTATATTATCTTATAGACCGTTTTCCTATCCTAACAACTTCCTGCTCTTTGTCCTGCAGATGATCTTCAAGTTGACACCTCTGGACCTTACAAAGTGGTTAGTTGTCCTGAAGATTTCTTTCCCTGTCATCCTATTGGATGAACTTCTCAAATTTGTGGCCCGTAACTACCTTGACGGTAAGAATTAGCTCGTGATTTACCATAGAAGATCATTTACAGAAATCAACTACATATGGATTTGTTCATATTGTCTATAGCAAACTTACCGACCAAAAGTAACAGGGGAATATGGAACAAATGTGCTCTTCTTGGCTTTGATATAACCATTATTCATTTTTAGAGCACCATGGCGCGTTACATGTGAAAAGTGCTTACATAGACAAGTTCAATAAACATGAGCAATACAAGGCATACACAAATACAGAAGGAGAGGGGACCATTATGGCAGCCATTGTCGATTTGTACAATATCCAGCAATGTTAATATTATTACCTACCTTATAATGACAGCACATGGTGCACATGGACAGGATTGCTTGTGTGAATCCATTCCTATAGTTTTTGATGACTTCATAAACTTCAGTATATATCAGTGTATCATTGTATGACACACGGACTGAATGTAGTTTTACTAATAATCACTTTCTTTTGAATTCATGATTATTTCACATTAAACCGGTATTTTTTTTTTATCCTTTCCCATAGCATAATCCTTTCCTCACAACTTCCCTGTTCCTGTATAACAGGTATCCCCCCTGTTGCATGTGTTGCTACATGTCATTCTGTACCATTTGTTATCTTCATCGTGCTTTTTTGTTTCGTCTTTACTGTTTCATTATCTCTTCCTATCACATCTCCAAACTGACTAATCTCCGTAATGAGTGTCTCATTGATGGATTGTCATGTCCTGTTCCCTATGGTCATCATCATTCTCCATTCCTTCCCTAATATCGCACATGAACCTTCTCACAAACCTGTATTTCACAACTGCAGAGTAACTTTACTTTCACAAAACGTTTAAAGATATAGATTAGAACTGGAGCAGACTCTTCTCAGAGACTGCAAGAGGTGCTTATCACCTTAGTACACAACCAATCTTCAACCTTGGGGAAGAAATGCACTTAATGTTTCTGCCCCTTCATTATAGTAATCGGTGGAGTTGTCAGAACCCCACAGATTAAAACTACAGCCTGCTTGTGAAGCTGCAATTTCTCTTCAAAAGGGGTCGTCCAGTGAGAACAAGTTGATACCTTATTGAACATTTGGAGTCCAATCACTGGGACCTGCACCGATCAGGATGAACGGGCACTCTTTAGAGTGAAACGGTAGTGCACATGCTTGACAGCCGCTCCATTCATTACCTATCCGTCTAACAGGGATAAAAATGCCCTTAGGGTACCTTTACACGCGGCTACATTTCTAGGGTGGCTACAGGTAACTTACTGGTTGCAGTGAAATCATGGAGAGATTATTCCATTTGTACACAGCAACAAGATAGAACCTTGTCTCCATGATTTCACTGCAACCAGCAAGTTACCTGTAGCCACCCTAGAAATGTAGCCGCGTGTAAAGGTACCCTAAGGGATAAATCACTATTCTATTGATCGGTGCTGCTGCCAGTGGTTGGACCACTCTCAATCAGTAAGTTATAACCTATCCTGTAGGTAGGTGATAACTTGTTTCTACTGGACAACCCCTTTAAAAGGAACCGGTCATGTCCTTTTTTGTTTTTAAACCACCACCAATGCTATTTAGATTCTGCACTGTGCATCAACATCCTGGTTTAAAAGAAAAAAAATCCATGTATTTATCATAAAAAAGGTACTTTAGATGCTTAGGTGTATGCATTATGTACCTTCACGTTCAGCTGGAATCGGCAACGTCAATTCACTTCTATCATGCAGTTTTTTTTAAACGTAATAACACCCCCTGCAGTGTAATATAGTGACATCAATCGCTGGTGGTGAAGGACCTGCGGTGGTGATGTCACAGCCATAAGACTGTATTGGGCGGAGCTAAGCAGGCTTGACATAAAAGACCGTTTGGGCACATTAGTCACATGGTCATGACATCACCACAGGTCCTGCAGTGATGTCAATTACAATGCAGTGGGCGTGGTGAAATTATATCATGAATAAACTGGAGTGGCAGTAAGAGCGCCTCCCCAATGACTGAAATCAGGTATATGTGTGCTGACATCTCAGCATACAGTCTTTTGCTTTCAGAATAAATACATGGAATTAAGCCATGTTAGTGATGCACATGAAATCATTTATAACACATTGGGGGCAGTTTGAGATAAAAAAAAAAAAACACCACAACAGGTTCCCTTTAACTTCTACATAGTACTCACTTCTACATACACAACTGTTAAACAAAGTCACTTTTTTCATACATTTATACACCTCTAATAAAAAATAATCATAGAAATGTCAACCTAAATGTCCCATATATTATTAAATCCCATTAACATTTCTTAAAAAGGGAAATGGTCATGTCCTTTTTGGTTTTTAAACCACCTCAAGATTATTTAGATCATGTACTGTTCATTAGTGACCTTTATAAAAAAAAAAAAAAAAAATAAAAAAAAAAACATTTATCCCAAAAAAGCATTTTAGATACTTCTATATTGTCATTAGCTAGCTGGGCATACAGTCATACAGTCATCCGGATGGTTTACAGACATGTCACTCAATTGTAACAATGCTGACATTCATATAATGATTTAGGACCTGTATGATGTCATGGCCATGTGACTATAATAGGTGGAGCTAATATTACAAAACATATATAGGGAAATAAGGATCTCATGACTATAGGTACAACACTTTTCAACTTATTTAACCAGCGACAGACAATATGTGTTCAGTGTACCTTATTAACACATAATATAGGCGGAGCCAAGTCTACATTGTCCTCCACAGCTTAGCTCGCTTAGCTCTGCTCATTATGGTCACATACTCATGACATCACACGGGTCCCTTATACAGAGCATTAGATGAATTTCGGCATCACTGCAGTTGAGTGACATGTCTTAACTGTTAAACAGTAATGGGCAGAGCTAAGCGAGCTAAGGCATGGAGGACAATGTAGATTTAGCTCCGCCTATTATAGTCACATGGTCGTGACATCACACAGGTCCTAAAGCATATCAATTTTAGCACTGCTACAATTGAGTGACAATTCTGATAACCGCTCAGATGACTGTTTGCCCTGCTAGCTAATGAAAAAATGTAAGTACCTAAAAGAATTTTTTTGGGGATAAAAACATTTGTTTTTTTTAAAGGTCCCTAATTAACACTACATGATCTAAATAATATTGGGAGTAGTTTAATAACTGAAAAGGACATGACAGATTCCCTTTAATGTTTCTTCCCACCATCATTATGTATTTAAGCCTCCCATATTACCTAACATCACTTACTATGTAAACTCCCTCTGTGCCATATAAGCCAATCATTACATCGTGTCTAACTATCATTACCTGTCATCCCTATCATGACACCTCTCCTTACCCTTTAACAATATAAGTAGCAAAGTATAAAGACACCATACCCCGGGCTCCCAGAGGGCGTACGTTACAATAAGGTGGCACTGCAGATATGGTGCCTGACAGCTGTAAGTGTGTGTGTGTGTGTGTGTGTGGTCTCGGGGCTCATATGATGTGAGAAATCCATCATATGCATTTGTGGCTGGCTTGGTATTGTAAAGCAACTTACACGTAGCTGCAAAGAATATAAGAAAAGCAAAATACGCAATAGATGGATATGAGCTTTCCAAAAGTGGTACTTGTTAATAAAATTCAGAATATGGATTTTGATGGCAAGATTACAGCAGTGCATGAAAGAAGCTGACAACACGGAAAGATACTGTAGAAATGCTGCCATTTTACAGTTTGCATAATGGAAAGCGCTGCATGGTGGAAAAACTACAATGCTTAATGTGTGCCGAGCCACATTTATGGTAAGTATTAAACCATCATTCTATATTAAAAATAAAGATTTGCTCATTATAATGCCTAACATATCAATGAAGATCACCCCAGAGGACAAACAGCTTCACGGCGTGGGAAACTCTTAATATCAGGCAATTCTTGGTGCTTCTGTAACTTTGGTTTGTCTTCTTAAATATGTAATTGTACATATTTATACGACTGCGTGTGTACAGTGATAAACGGGAGCGATCTTCTGTGTTTTCTTCACTAATAATTCTATTTTGGCAGAAGCGCCTCCCATAAAATGAATCTTCTAATTGAATTATTCTTCTCTTGACAGATAAAGAAATACCGCAGTAAAAGGAATTCAACTTTTTACTGAAACGCGTCAGATCTCAGCCCACATATCCATTGAGACTTTTCTCTGTATCTGTCCCTTCCTACCATGTCATCATTCTTCTCCCTACGGCACATCACTGCCAAATCTCCACCTGTCTTCCCAAAGTCCGTACACCCTGGTACATGCCGGGTGTGATTGCAAGGGCTCTGTTACCGATGGGCTGTTATTCTGTTTCCAACGTACCTTTATGAGTTTTGCTTCCAATCTTGCCCCCTTTTTTTATAGCGCTCCCCTCCCTGTTTAAATGAAGGAAAATGTCATACAGCTGGAGAATACCCGGACTAAGAATGCCTTGCCCCCAGAGTCTATTCCACCGGTGAAAGCCACGGTCGGTGTTTTTGTAAATTGCAGCGTCATGTTATCCTGATCCCAGCCCTCCGAGGGAGTTGCAGCTTGTAGCAAAGAAAAAAAAGGAAGCGAGAAAAACCAAAGAAAACTGTTCTAGCTATTTATTAAAATTAAATAATAAGTTAAACTAAGAATTGCTGCATGTTTTTGTTTTTATTTGTCTTGGGGGGGCATTTTCTTATTCAATGGGCATCAAAGTGTCTTAAAGAGGACCTGTCACGCCCCTGGTGCATGGCAATATAAATGCAGCACTGAATGCAGAGAAGGGGTCCCCCATGTGTCTGTGTACTGTGTACTCCGAGATATAGCGTTAGACAAACTCACTGTAAAAAGTCATGAGGGCATTCCCTGCAGCTGTAGTGAGCTTGATTCACAGTGGCCATTCCCTCCCCCTCTGTCTTGTCTGTGCCACCTCCTGCTGTGCTGTTTATGCTTTGTTCAGACAGCAGGGCAGGAATCTGAAGCTGACCTCAGGACAAAATGACAGAGAGCAGGAGGGCAGAGCCAGCAAAGCAGTAGGCGGCACAGAGAGGTAGAGGGGGAGGGAATGGCCCCCATGAATCAAGCTCACTCCTGCACCAGGGAATGCCCTCCCGACTTTTTACAGTGAGTTTGCCTAAGGCTTTATCTCGGGATACACAGCACACAGACACATGGGAGACCCCTTCCCTGAATGTAGCAGACATGGTGCATTGAGTGCTGTATTTAGATTGCCATGCAGCAGGGGGGTGACAGGTCCTCTTTAAAGGGAACCTGTCATGTTGTTTTGTGATATTATGTCGCCCCCTATGTGTTTTAGATGATGCAATGTGCATCACTAACATTTCAAAGTTTATATGATGAGGTGACTGCGCACATATTTGTCTTCAGTCATAGGGGAGGCGCTTTTACTTACGGTCACTAAGATTCATTTGTAATATTTTTAGAGTTTTGTCATGCTCCCTGCATTGTAATTGATTGATATCACTGCAGAACCTGTGGTGATGTCACGACCATGTGAATGTAATGGGCGGAGCTACGGCGAAAGGGTATTTTACATCAGGACATCACCACCAGAGAACCTTTAGTGATCGATGTCAATATATTACACTGCCGGGACTGTTACTATGTTTAAAAAAATGGATGTCATCCAGTTTTTTTTTTAAACATAGTAACCCCCTGCAGTGTATTATATTGACATCAATCACTGAAGGTTCTCTGGTGGTGATGTCATGACCATGTGACCATGTTGGATTGACGTGACCGATTCCAGCTAAAGTATCAACCCCCATGACTGAGCAGGTAAATAATGCAAACAGCTAAGCATCTAAAGTGCTTATTTATGATAAATACATGTTTTTTATTTTAAACAATGTTAGTGATCCACAGTACATGATCTAAATAACGTGGGGGGCGGTCTAAAAACAAAAAAGGACATAACAGGTTCCCTTTAAGTTTAGAAGTATCACATTAAAGTGAGAAAGGGAAGAGATGGCAAGATACATACACTGGTGATCAAGATTAGAGAACACACAATTTCCTTAATGTTAAGGTCATTGTGTTGTCATATGGGAATATATCCTAACATGAGTAAATTATCAGTATTTTAAGCTTATTTCATTAACTGAATATATTCTAAAGCTCAGAATAAAAATACAAAATGAGACAAATGATAAAAACATTGATCAAAATTAGAGAACACTGCAAGTTATTGGTGTTAATTAAGGAAATTAGCACCAGGTGTCAGATTATCTGACAAACCCTATGTAACTGGCAGCCTAACTTTCCAGTTTGCACTCACTTTGCAGTAATGATGAATGAAACCCTCCGGCAGCAGGTTGTCCAGATGAAGGGACAGGGTCATCCTATCAGCCATAGCAATAGACGTTGGTCGTTCCAAGTCTGTGATTTCTAGAATATTGCATCTTTACAACATAAACTCTTAAGTCCCCCAAGAAAGCTGGTCACTCTCGAAAGACAAATGCAAGAGAGGACAGCATACAGCGGAGAATCTCCATGGGTAATTGTTTCAACACTGCAGCTGGAATAGCTCGCCAGTTCAGCACAGATTGGGGTAAGGATCTGTCTCGTCATACAGTGTCATGACTGTAAAGAGCATTTGGACTGAAAGCTCACTCTGCAGTGACCAAACCTCTCATTAGCAGAAAGAATCAAAAGGCTAGACTCACCTTTGGTGAGGAGCATGCTGTGTGGACAGAGAAGTGGTCTACAGTTCATGTTAGTGATGAAAATAATTTATTTTGGTCTGATGGGAAACATTACGTTCGTTGACAAACTGGGGAAAGATTGAACCCAAAGTGTGTAGAGAAGTCAGTGACAGGTGGTGGAGGAAGTGTGATGGTTTGGGGAATGTTTTCTGCTGCAGGAGTTGGACCTCTCATACTGCTACATGGCAGAGTGAATACAAACGTGGATCACAACCTTCTTCAACCACACGTGGCTCCTTACTTGGGTTTAGCACTCAATCAGCCGATGATTTTCATGCAGGACAATATCAACCTGTCACACAACAAAACGGGTAAAGAAGTTCCTTGAAACAGAAAACATTGAAGCAATGAAATGGTCACAGCCCAGATCTAAACCCAATAGAAACCTCTGGGAAATCCTTGGTGACAAAATTACAAACAAGAGACCCACAAGAGCCACAGACGTGTGGAAGAAACTGGAAAAGGAGTGGAGCAAAATCCCCCCAGAGCAGAGAGACTAGTGATGACCTGTGGCCACAAATGTCCTGAAGTAATTCAAAGCAAAGGCCTGTACACTTCCTACTGATTGGTGACTGTTGTAACCTTCACAACATGTAGTTGTGATCTTTATCTACAGTCATTGCTGTTCTGTAATCATCATGTTTTGTGTAAAATAAAGGTTTTAAGTTGATAAACTTTGGTAATTATGGAGAACACTGTTCCAGTGGCTGGTGCCCCCTTACACAAAAACCTCCAAACGTTCACCAATGTAGATTACATCCTGCCTGAAAAAAATCAAGTAAATCACTAATTTTTGAAGCAAATAATTTTTATAGTAGTGGGTAACACAACCTCAAAAAGGGCAACAGAGAGCAAATTTACAACAAACTGCACATTTTAAAATCTGGAACCAGAACTAGTATTTTATTATTTATTATTATACAGCCATATCTGTAGTGCAATCAATTAAAGAGGTTCTCTCATCTTCTTTTGGGTAAAATTGCAAAGCGCTTGTAAAAATAAGCAATTTTACAAGTTCACTCATTAAAAATTCTCTTGTTTCTAATTTCCTGGTGCACAGCTCATTGCCTTTGTTACCGATCGCACTGGAATCTCAGTGACCAGTTTTCCTGGTAAGTGTCACATCGCCATTGGACTCGGTGGCTGGTGTTCCTGCCTCGGCCACTGGGAGGAGCCGGTTTCCTTCGGCTGATGGCACCAGTGATAGGAGGGCCTTGTCCTCATATGGACCTGCTCCTGCGACGTCTGCCTCTGTCGCTGAGCGCCACCATGTTTCTCCTTTGTGTGGTGTTGGTAGCAGAGGAGCGGGCCCTGCAGAGCTGTCTGTTAGGCGCAGCCTTCATTCTGCTGTCAGAAGTGGGGTGGGTGGAGCCAGTCGTGCATCACCATCTGGCCTGGGTCTAGGGGCGGTCCGGATGAGATCATCAGGCTGTGGGCTCCAGCCTATGGGAGGCAGCCGCGCCATTCAAGTACATTGGAGCCTGGCTTGCAGGCCGCCAGATATAGTTTTGGTTCCCCAGTGATATAGTGTGTGTTTAGTTTCGTGTCTGACCTTGCCTGGATTTCTGACTCTGCCTCTGCCTATTGATTTTGTACCTCAGCTGCCCTCTTGGTTTTGCCCTTGACCTTTGCCTGGATTTTTGACTCTGTTACTGCCTGACGATTTTGTACCTTAGCTGCCCTCTCGGTTTTGACTCAGACTTCTGACTTCGTTTTTCGGGTCTTGATTTTTCCCCTGGTGACCTTCCTGCTCTGTTGCTCATATAGGCAGCTACCCCCTGGGCTCCACTGTAATTCCATATCCCTGTATAGGGGTTAAGGGTCTCAGGGTTTCTCTGGGTGCTGCCTACCAGCAGCTCGGCCTCACAGCGGATGGTCGTCACAGTAAGTGGTGACCTCACAAGTATTGTATTTTTTGTTTAAGACGCACCCCAAATTTAAACAAAGAAAAAAAAAAGTAAAAAAATTTGGGGGTGAAAATAGGAGACAATCTTTTATAATCCGGTTGCATCTTGCTGGGGGGGATGTCAGTGGTGGAGCAAGGTCACAGGAGGCAGGGGAGGTGGTTAAGAAGGGCGATGCTGTGAGCGGTGGGTGTCTCGTCTATGCAGGAGCCATCCTGGTGGTGCAGAGGGCTCGGCTATGCAGGAGCCATCCTGGCGGTGCAGAGGGCATTGTGAGGAAGGAGCGGGCAGTGTGGTGGGTGCCTCAGCTATGCAGGAGCCATCCTGACGGTGCAGAGGGCATTGTGAGGAAGGAGCGGGCAGTGTGGTGGGTGCCTCAGCGGTTGCAGGAGACATCCTGGCAAAGCAGATGGTATTGTGAGGCAGGAGCCTTCCCTGGCGATTGTAAGTAAGAAAATGTCAGCGGTGCGGGCTTCAAAGTAATGGAACCCATAGACACCTCTTTCATAAAGTCAGCTGCTGGGAGATAAATAGTCCAGAGGCGGTGAGTGCATAAATGAGATCTCGGCTCATCGAGTTGAATCTTCGATTTGGGCATGCACCACCATTTCTTTGTATCTAAGAGAATGGCAGTGTGGGATTCAATCAAAGGGGATGGCTCCTGCCTCGCAATGCCCGCTGATTTGCTGGGTTAACTGCTGCACCAAACGCAGCATTGCTCTACGACCAGCCACCGCCATGAAGCAGTGCCTCCTGTGACCCCGCTCCCCCCCAGTAAGCTACAACCGGATTATAAAACGTACCCCCCATTTTCTTCTCAAATTCTTGGGAGGAAAGTGTGTCTTATAATCTAAAAAATACAGTAGTATGGTCATGCTGCTATGAAGCTGGATGGATCTATGGAGCCAACCCCCCTCAGGCTCCAGAGCACAGCTGCCTCATATAACAGCCTGGGAGACCCCACCATCTCCAGGAGCGCAGGGTCCGTGGCAAACAGGATCAGAAGGTGGAAGAGAGCAAACGACAACATGGAAATACTCCGACAAAATCCTCAACATTACAACTTATGCTAAAAAGCCTTTTACTCTCTTTTGTAAATTTGCAGCCGATTAATTTGAGCACAAGAGTAAAGTAAATACACAAAATAATTTATCATATCACAATAAAAATACAGAAGGCACTTTCACATAAAAATAAATTGTTAGGGGAAGGGAGGCTGATCCTACATCTGTGGTACAGTATATCCTAAAATTCGTAAGCGATTGATGGCGCAAAAATAAAAAAAATTAAGAGTCCGCTAACGGCGCTATAGGACTGGAATCGGGTACAAACTATTATTAAACTTGATGATAATACATAAATGTGAGCAAAGAAACTAAATACTTCAGATCCGAACCCACCGCAAGGCGGCCATTGTACAACTTCAGTCTACAAGTTATACCATTATGAAGCAATACTGACCACCTCCTACCATAGACAATGTGGCAGCTTGTCCTCCACCTTAGTCATAGAGGTCACTCTTCTTCTGTGTATCTCTACCACCATCTTGTGGCTTCTCTTTGGCAAAACTAATCCGTTACTTCCATTCTAGCCATCATGTGTATGGTAAGTATTTGATCACATATATACGGCTTGTAAAATCGTTGTGAAAATCACTGTCTTGCTCAGTGGTGGTCGGGTTCAGCCTCCTCATCTGTGTCTCTGAGCACTGCACACCTTGTTCTTCTGTCTCTTGCTCAGTGGTGGTCGGGTGCAGCCTCCTCATCTGTGTCTCTGAGCACTGAACACCTTGTTCTTCTGTGTCTTGCTCAGTGCTGGTCGGGTTCAGCCTCCTCACCAAGGCCTTGTCTCTGAGCACTGAACACCTTGTTCTTCTGTGTCTTGCTCAGTGGTGGTCGGGTTCAGCCTCCTCACATCGGTCGTGTCTATGAGTACTGAACACCTTGTTCTTCTGTCTCTTGCTCAGTGCTGGTTGGGTTCAGCCTCCTCACCTAGGCCTTGTCTCTGAGCACTGAACACCTTGTTCTTCTGTGTGTTGCTCAGCGGTGGTCGGGCTCAGCCTCCTCACCTCGGCCATGTCTCTGAGCATTGAACACCTTGTTCTTCTGTGTCTTGCTCAGTGGTGGTTGGGTTCAGCCTCCTCACCTAGGCCATGTCTCTGAGCACTGAACACCTTGTTCTTCTGTGTGTTGCTCAGCGGTGGTCGGGCTCAGCCTCCTCACCTCGGCCGTGTCTCTGAGCACTGAACACCTTGTTCTTCTGTGTCTTGCTCAGTGGTGGTCGGGATTAGCCTCCTCACCTCGGCCATGTCTCTGAGCTCTGAACACCTTGTTCTTCTGTGTCTTGCTCAGTGGTGGTTGGGCTCAGCCTCCTCACCTCGGCTGTGTTTCTGAGCACTGAACACCTTGTTCTTCTGTGTCTTGCTCAGTGGTGGTCGGGCTCAGCCTCCTCACCTAGGCCTTGTCTCTGAGCACTGAACACCTTGTTCTTCTGTGTCTTGCTCAGTGGTGGTCGGGCTCAGCCTCCTCACCTAGGCCTTGTCTCTGAGCACTGAACACCTTGTTCTTCTGTGTCTTGCTCAGTGGTGGTCGGGCTCAGCCTCCTCACCTCGGCTGTGTTTCTGAGCACTGAACACCTTGTTCTTCTGTGTCTTGCTCAGTGTTGGTCGGGCTCAGCCTCCTCACCTCGGCTGTGTCTCTGAGCACTGAACACCTTGTTCTTCTGTGTCTTGCTCAGTGGTGGTCGGGCTCAGCCTCCTCACCTCGGCTGTGTCTCTGAGCACTGAACACCTTGTTCTTCTGTGTCTTGCTCAGTGTTGGTCAGGCTCAGCTTTCTCACCTTGGCCGTGTCTCTCAGCACTGAACACCTTATACTTCTGTGTGTTGCTCAGTGGTGGCCGGGCTCAGCCTCCTCACTTTGGTTGTGTTTTTGAGCACTGAATACCTTGTTCTTCTGTGTCTTGCTCAGTGGTGGTCAGGCTCAGCCTCCTCATTTATGTCTCTGAGCACTGAACACCTTGTACTTCTGGGCCTCCAGGGAGGTTGCACTTCAGGAATATGACAGCACTTAATAATGGCTTCCTGGTTGCTTCATGTTTTCTTACATCCCTATTGACTATTTGCAACTAAACTTTTGATGGTTCTGTGATCGCCCCAATATCTGAGCAATTTCAGGAATGCTGAATCTCTCTAAAAGTCTTGTAATAATTTGTGACTTTGCAGAGTCCATTACATCTCCTTTTAATTCATGTTGCCTGAGGATAACAAGCTTCCCAATATTTCTGCACACCTTGATACAGGGTGTTGTATCCTTAGGCAGCATCTCCATCATTACACAAATACAATCACCTTCATCCAAAAAGCATTAATGTTTATACAACTCTGAGGTGGGAAATCTGCATAAAAATGATATAGTTAAAAGAAACTCCCTGGCCTAATAATTCTGCACACAGTGAAGGTGTATAAACACATCCCTTTACATTAATTACATCCCGGGAACAGACCAGGCACATTGGCTTTATTATTCTTTACAATATTTAGTGTTACCTTTCCGATATTCTTCTTTCTGCAGAAAAAGAGAAAAATGAGTTTAAGAAAATTACATGTAAACAAGTTCACAAAACGACCAGGACAATACAATCCCCAACTTCAATTAACTTAAAAGGGAATCTGTCAGCAGGTTTTTGCTATGTAAGCTGAGGACAACATGCTGTAAGAGCTAAAAAACAAAAAACAACTGTGCTTCTCTTATCAGTTTCTGTGCTATTGTTTATGTAGACTAAAGGCTTTATCACCCAGTGATTACCATTACAGGGCTATTTTGGGCAGTCTGACACACCCCTTGCTGTGACTGACATCTTAATGTCAATGTACAATCTCTACTGAGAGCCTGCAGGGGTTCGGGGCTTTTCTCCCAGCTCTAATCAATAATTACAATGAAATGCTTTGTGTTACAATGGCACCAGCCAGTAATCTATGTGATACATTGTTGGATTCAGGGTTTCTTTGCCTTTTATATTGCTGTCAGATGAGGTAGCAAAAACCTGCTGACATATTCCCCTTAAATGAATGGCAGACAGGGTTTGGGATGCCAATGTATATCTTACTGCAGAGAAATACTTTATCAGGGGATCTGTAATTTATCCACACCCGCTGTAGTGGGTGTCCCACCATATACCAAAGTGCAGTCTACTGTTACAAAGCTATACTGACATGCACCTTTCCATGGTCTTGTTCAGACGTCTGTGTTGCAGGTCCTGTGTTCTATCCTCGTTATTCTTGGATACGATATGTACATGATACCATATGTAACACATATTGCCGACCGTGTAGCATCCATGTACGGTCCATGTTTAACACTGCAAAGGAGACAAGAAGCATGTGATTTATTTATTTATTTATATGTAAAAAAACACTGATGTAACATGTACTGGGTTTTTTTTTTACTTCTGCATGTCTATCCTGAGGCCAGCAAGGTTTATGACATTGTAGAAGTGCTGTGCGCACGTTGTGTTTTTGGTGCAGAAAGAAGCAGCAGCGTGTCAATTGTTAGTGCGGATTTCCTTGCACTTTTCAGCCCCTCCAGCCATTAACTTCATTATAAAAAACGAATGGCAGAAATATGCAAGAAAAAGGTGTTTTTCTGCCACAAGATGCAGATTTGGTGTAGAAACCATCTACAACATGTGCACATATCCTTAGGCCACGTCACACACAGATATCTGGGCAGATATTGTTCACAGATCTCTGGTTGCAGTGAAATCATGGAGACATGGTTCCATTTTGTGGCTGTGCACAAATGTAACAATGTGTCCATGATTTCACTGCAACCAGAGATCTGTGAACAATATCTGCACAATTATCTGTGTGTGTGACGTGGCCCTTAGGCAGCTTTCACATTGCACTTTAGCATGCATTCAGTGGTCCTGTCGGGGTGTACATCCAAAAACGGCGGGCTTCAGACACATGCACCGATGGGGCCATTGACTTTAAAGTGGTTGTCCGGGCTTTTTCTATCATTTACATGTGTATCTATATGTTGACAGTTTGTAATAAACATCCTGTCAGCATTTTGCATAGTTACCTAGATATCACCTACTTGCAGAAGCCAGAGAACGTCCATGGGCGTGTGTGTGTTGGAGCAGCATGTACATACTGTAGAGAACTGGTCGTTTACTCCCAGTCTCCCACAAACATGCCCCCTATCCCATTCTACAGTATGCCCAGCCACCCCCAGGATCCTACAGGCCCTCCCCAGCCTGTAATGTCACCACCCACCCCCATTGCATACAGTGGTCCTCTGCTCCACTGACACACTGTGCTGAATCTGCAGCTGTGAAGTAGATTCGGTTCACTGTGTCAGTGCAGTTGGGACCGCTGCATGTATGTACTCACCCTGTGGCCGCTGTTAGTGCAGCCAAGGTCCACAGCCCGGGTCTCTGTGCCCTGGAGCCAAGGTCCGCAGCCCGGGTCTCTGTGCCCTGGAGCCAAGGTCCGCAGCCCGGGTCTCTGTGCCCTGGAGCCAAGGTCCGCAGCCCGGGTCTCTGTGCCCTGGAGCCAAGGTCCGCAGCCCGGGTCTCTGTGCCCTGGAGCCAAGGTCCGCAGCCCGGGTCTCTGTGCCCTGGAGCCAAGGTCCGCAGCCCGGGTCTCTGTGCCCTGGAGCCAAGGTCCGCAGCCCGGGTCTCTGTGCCCTGGAGCCAAGGTCCGCAGCCCGGGTCTCTGTGCCCTGGAGCCAAGGTCCGCAGCCCGGGTCTCTGTGCCCTGGAGCCAAGGTCCGCAGCCCGGGTCTCTGTGCCCTGGAGCCAAGGTCCGCAGCCCGGGTCTCTGTGCCCTGGAGCCAAGGTCCGCAGCCCGGGTCTCTGTGCCCTGGAGCCAAGGTCCGCAGCCCGGGTCTCTGTGCCCTGGAGCCAAGGTCCGCAGCCCGGGTCTCTGTGCCCTGGAGCCAAGGTCCGCAGCCCGGGTCTCTGTGCCCTGGAGCCAAGGTCCGCAGCCCAGTCTCTGTGCCCTGGAGCCAAGGTCCGCAGCCCGGGTCTCTGTGCCCTGGAGCCAAGGCCCGCAGCCCGTAAGGTCCGATGGGACCACTGAATGTGCAGCAGTACACAATGTGAATGCTGCCTATGGCTATGTGCACACGGTGCAGTCTTGGGTGCAGAAATTTCTGCAACAAATTTGCATCGTCCGGCAGGAAAAAAAAACATGTTGTTGCTGCGATTTTGTGCGTTTCTTTCGTGCAGTCTGTGTGATAAACGCAGGGAAACACTCAAACGATTGACACCAAAAACTGCAAGTAAAAAAACCTGAACATGCGCACAACACCTCAGAATAGTCATAGACTTTGCTGGCTACATGCAAATTTGTGAGCAATGCCAATCTATGCACCCCCCCCCCCCCCAAAGAAAAAAAAAACAAAACACCGTGGGCACACAACCTGAAGCTATGTGCACATGGCACGGTCTTTTCGGTGGTCTTTGGGGCAGTTTTGTCTCTGCACAAGTGAAGTCTACAGGAATTCTGAAGAGTTGTGCACACGTTGCTTGTTTCTTCATTTCTTGGTGCAGACATTCTGTGGTTTTCCACCTTTCCAGCCATTGACTTCATTACGAAAAACACATGGCACAAATCTGCGACATGGGCACATGCCCAAAGGCTCTGTGTGCACCTGAGGATTTGGTGCAGAAAGTTTCTGCAGCAAATCTGTATCCTCTGCCACAAACATTTGCAGCAGATTTATGGCAGGAACTATTCTTAATAAAGCCAAGGGCTGAAAAACGCTGGAAATCTCAATTTATCTCAGAAAACAGCTCTCACCTATAAATCTGACAGGATTTACCTCAGGAAACAGCTCCCACCTATAAACCTGACAGGATTTACCTCAGGAAACAGCTCCCACCTATAAACCTGACAGGATTTACCTCAGGAAACAGCTCTCACCTATAAACCGGACAGGATTTACCTCAAGAAACAGCTCTCACCTATAAACCGGACAGGATTTACCTCAAGAAACAGCTCCCACCTATTAACCGGACAGGATTTACCTCAGGAAACAGCTCCCACCTATAAACCTGACAGGATTTACCTCAAGAAACAGCTCTCACCTATAAACCCGACAGGATTTACCTCAAGAAACAGCGCTCACCTATAAACCTGACAGGATTTACCTCAGGAAACAGCTCCCACCTATAAACCGGACAGGATTTACCTCAGGAAACAGCTCTCACCTATAAACCTGACAGGATTTACCTCAGGAAACAGCTCTCACCTATAAACCGGACAGGATTTACCTCAGGAAACAGCTCCAACCTATAAACCTGACAGGATTTACCTCAGGAAACAGCTCTCACCTATAAACCGGACAGGATTTACCTCAGGAAACAGCTCTCACCTATAAACCGGACAGGATTTACCTCAGGAAAACATCACACCTATAAACCTGACAGGATTTACCTTCAGGAAACAGCTCTCACCTATAAACCTGACAGGATTTACCTCAGGAAACAGCTCTCACCTATAAACCGGACAGGATTTACCTCAGGAAACAGCTCTCACCTATAAACCGGACAGGATTTACCTCAGGAAACAGCTTCAACCTATAAACCTGACAGGATTTACCTCAGGAAACAGCTCTCACCTATAAACCTGGACAGGATTTACCTCAGGAAAACAGCTCTCCCTATAAACCGGACAGGATTTACCTCAGGAAACAGCGTGTAACCTATAAACAGGACAGCATTTACCTCAGGAAACAGCTCTCACCTATAAACCTGACAGGATTTACCTCAGGAAACAGCTCTCACCTATAAACCTGACAGGATTTACCTCAGGAAACAGCGTCACTATAAACCGTGACAGGATTTACCTCAGGAAACAGCTCTCACCTATAAACCTGACAGGATTTACCTCAGGAAACAGCTCTCACCATAAACCTGACAGGATTTACCTCAGGAAACAGCTCGTCACTATAAACCTGACAGGATTTACCTCAGGAACAGCTCTCACCTATAAACCTGGACAGGATTTACCTCAGGAAACAGCTCTCACACTATAAACCGGACAGGATTTACCTCAGGAAACAGCTCTCACCATAAACCGCGACAGGATTTACCTCAGGAAACAGCTCTCACCTATAAACCTGGACAGGATTTACCTCAGGAAACAGCGTCAACTATAAACCTGACAGGATTTACCTCAGGAAACAGCTCTCACCTATAAACCGGACAGGATTTACCTCAGGAAACAGCTCTCACCTATAAACCTGACAGGATTTACTCAGGAAAAGCAGTACACCTATAAACCTGGACAGGATTTACCTCAGGAAAAGGAACATTCAACCTAGATTATACTCGGAACAGATTACTATAACCTGACAGGATTTACCTCAGGAACAGCTCTACCTATAAACCGGACAGGATTTACCTCAGGAAACAGCTCTCACCTATAAACCGGACAGGATTTACATCAGGAAACAGCATCACACCTATAAACCTGACAGGATTTACCTCAGGAAACAGCTGTAACCTATAAACCTGACAGGATTTACTTCAGGAAACAGATCTAACCTATAAACCTGACAGGATTTACCTCAGGAAACAGCTCTCACCTATAAACCGGACAGGATTTACCTCAGGAAACAGCTCTCACCTATAAACCGGACAGGATTTACCTCAGGAAACAGCTCTCACCTATAAACCGGACAGGATTTACCTCAGGAAACAGCTGGTAACATATAAACCTGACAGGATTTACCTCAGGAAACAGCTCTCACCATATAAACCGACAGGATTTACTCAGGAAACAGCTTCACTATAAACTGACAGGATTTACTCAGGAACGGGTACTAACCTGACAGGATTTACCTCAGGAAACAGCTCTCACCTATAAACTGACAGGATTTACTACCTCAGGAAACGAGCAGTCTCAGAAACCTATAAAACCTGACAGGATTTACCTCAGGAAACAGCTCTCACCTATAAACCGGACAGGATTTACCTCAGGAAACAGCTTCACCTATAAACCGGACAGGATTTACCTCAGGAAACAGCTCTCACCTATAAACCGGACAGGATTTACCTCAGGAAACAGCTCAACCTATAAACCTGACAGGATTTACCTCAGGAAACAGCTCTACCTATAAACCTGACAGGATTTACCTCAGGAAACAGCTCACACTATAAAACTGACAGGATTTACATCAGGAAACAGCTCTCACCTATAAACCTGACAGGATTTACCTCAGGAAACAGCTTAACCTATAAACCGGACAGGATTTACCTCAGGAAACAGCTCCACCTATAAACCGGACAGGATTTACCTCAGGAAACAGCTCTCACCTATAAACCTCACAGGATTTACCTCAGGAAACAGCAGTAACCTATAAACCTGACAGGATTTACCTCAGGAAACAGCGGTAACATATAAACCTGACAGGATTTACCTCAGGAAACAGTCTCACCTATAAACCGGACAGGATTTACCTCAGGAAACAGCTTCACCTATAAACCTGACAGGATTTACCTCAGGAAACAGCATGTAACTATAAACCTGACAGGATTTACCTCAGGAAACAGCGTAACATATAAACCTGACAGGATTTACCTCAGGAAACAGCTCTAACCTATAAACTGACAGGATTTACCTCAGGAAACAGCTTCTCACCTATAAACCTGACAGGATTTACCTCAGGAAACAGCTCTCACCTATAAACCGGACAGGATTTACCTCAGGAAACAGCTCTCACTATAAACCTGACAGGATTTACCTCAGGAAACAGCGTAACATATAAACCTGACAGGATTTACCTCAGGAAACAGCTCTCACCCATAAACCGGACAGGATTTACCTCAGGAAACAGCTCTCACCTATAAACCTGACAGGATTTACTCAGGAAACAGCTCTCACCTATAAACCTGACAGGATTTACCTCAGGAAACAGCTCTCACCTATAAACCTGACAGGATTTACCTCAGGAAACAGCTCTCACCTATAAACCGGACAGGATTTACCTCAGGAAACAGCTCTCACCTATAAACCTGACAGGATTTACTTCAGGAAACAGATCTAACCTATAAATCTGACAGGATTTACCTCAGGAAACAGCTCTCACCTATAAACCTGACAGGATTTACCTCAGGAAACAGCTCTCACCTATAAACCGGACAGGATTTACCTCAGGAAACAGCTCTCACCTATAAACCGGACAGGATTTACCTCAGGAAACAGCTCTCACCTATAAACCTGACAGGATTTACCTCAGGAAACAGCAGGTAACTATATAAACCTGACAGGATTTACCTCAGGAAACAGCTCTCACCTATAAACCTGACAGGATTTACCTCAGGAAACAGCTCTCGCACATAAACCGGACAGGATTTACCTCAGGAAACAGCTCTCACCTATAAACCTGACAGGATTTACCTCAGGAAACAGCTCTCACCTATAAACCTGACAGGATTTACCTCAGGGAACAGCTCTCACCTATAAACCGGACAGGATTTACCTCAGGAAACAGCTCTCACCATAAACCGGACAGGATTTACCTCAGGAAACAGCTCTCACCTATAAACCTCACAGGATTTACATCAGGAAACAGCAGTAACCTATAAACCTGACAGGATTTACTTCAGGAAACAGATCTAACCTATAAACCGGACAGGATTTACCTCAGGAAACAGCTCTCACCCATAAACCGGACAGGATTTACCTCAGGAAACAGCAGTAACCTATAAACCGGACAGGATTTACCTCAGGAAACAGCTCTCACCTATAAACCGGACAGGATTTACCTCAGGAAACAGCTCACACCTATAAACCGGACAGGATTTACCTCAGGAAACAGCTCTCACCTATAAACCTCACAGGATTTACATCAGGAAACAGCAGTAACCTATAAACCTGACAGGATTTACCTCAGGAAACAGCGGTAACATATAAACCTGACAGGATTTACTTCAGGAAACAGCTCTAACCTATAAATCTGACAGGATTTACCTCAGGAAACAGCTCTCACCTATAAACCGGACAGGATTTACCTCAGGAAACAGCTCTCACCTATAAACCGGACAGGATTTACCTCAGGAAACAGCTCTCACCTATAAACCGGACAGGATTTACCTCAGGAAACAGCTCACACCTATAAACCTGACAGGATTTACCTCAGGAAACAGCTCACACCTATAAACCTGACAGGATTTACCTCAGGAAACAGCTCTCACCTATAAACCTGACAGGATTTACCTCAGGAAACAGCTCTCACCCATAAACCTGACAGGATTTACCTCAGGAAACAGCTCTCACCTATAAACCAGACAGGATTTACCTCAGGAAACAGCTCTCACCTATAAATCTGACAGGATTTACCTCAGGAAGCAGCTCTCACCTATAAACCGGACAGGATTTACCTCAGGAAACAGCTCTCACCTATAAACCTGACAGGATTTACCTCAGGAAACAGCTCCAAGGAATCAACATCAGAGCTGTGGAGTCGGAGAGTCGGAGTCGCTGCCCATTTTGGTGGAGTCAGTCAGAGGTGGAGTCGGTAGAAAATGTTCCAACTCTGACTCCTAAAATATATAATAAATTGGGTCCAGTAGTTCAATGCAGAATGTGCTGAATAGTATTATTATGAATTATTATTATGTTCTATCTAAATATTTTGATTATTATGTCATTATAATGATTATAGCATAATGTTACCAGTGACCTACAATAATTTTATCACTTAAAAACGAGCCATGAATGAAGGAGTCGGAGCCAGGAAAATTCAGGAGTCAGAGTTGGAGTCGGTGGTTTGATTTAACGACTCCACAGTCCTGATCAACATGGCAGAATTTACCTCAGGAAACAGCTTTTACCAATACATCTAAGAGTGGTTGCCTTAGGCTGCTTTCACATGCGATTTTTGGGGATCCATGGCTGTCCATTGTAAAACGGACAACCAAGGTTCCGATTTGGTCCCCATATAGCCCTATGGGCAACGGATCAGATCGGATTTGCCCTTAATGACATCCGATGTGTCGGATCTGATGTGTCCGATTTTTGCACACCCAAAATAGGAGACTGCTGTGATTTTGGGCACACAGACTAAATCGGACTGCATCGGATCCGACCTGGTCCGCAGCCATTAGCATGGGGGCCTATGGAGCACAGGTCCAGGAAAACATCGGACTGTGTCCCGGACCCGGTTTTAGTGTACTGAGCATGCTCAGTACACTAAAACTGCTCTGTTCCCCTTTAATTTCACTTCCGCAATGTATGTATGTCTGTATATATATTATGATAAAAAAGAAAAAAAAAACATCCTCACCTCTCCGGCGTGTGTCCCGCGCCATCTAGCTCCCGGGATTTAAAAACCTGACAGGGTGGGGCTACCCGATCAGCTGATCGGTCACATGACCGCATCAGCTGAGTGGTTTAAATCCCGCGCCTGCCAAAACCGATCGTCGGGCGGGAGATTTAATCCGCTCCGCTGATGCGGTCATGGGAGCGATCAGCTGATCAGGTTGTCACATGACTGCATCAGCACGGTTTAAAACTCCTGCCTGCCAATCAATTTTGGCGGGCGCGGGATTTAAACCGCTCAGATGAGGAGGTCATGTGGCCGATCAGCTGATCTGATAGCCCCGCCAGGTCCTTAAGCCAAGGGAGTTAGACGTCGCGGGACACGGCGAAGAGGTGAGGATGTTTTTTTTAAACCCTTGCTTCACTCCCACAATGTATGTATATACATTGCGGGAGTGAAAGTGGCCAGCTTGCCTGCACTTTGCAGGCTCTGGCTTCTGTGTCCGGGTTCGGACACAGAAATGGCACCCGGGGTCATCTCCAATGCGGTACTTTTCTTGTCTGTGGGGTCCTCAGAGGTTTAACTAGGTTTTCTGGCACCCAGGGCAAAGCTTTATTTTGGCGCCCACCCACCACCACCACCAGATGCGTAGCTCTATTGAAACGCTCACTTACCAAGTAAAGCTACATTATCGTTTATTACAATGGACTCAGTCAGGAGGCAGGCAGCAGCACCTCTTCTTGTCTTCTCTGTCCGACTTCAATGTACGCGCGCGCTCACTGCTTGCGGCACGCCGGGTGACGTCAGCCGCAGCGCGACGTGACCCAGGGGTGGGAACTGCTGCCAGGGGGAGGACCAGCAGGGGTTCAATTGTGCACGTGCGGCGTCGGCTGTGCAAAATTTGCATGGCGGCGCGTGATGATGTATTGACTACGGTGACAGAGAGGCCCAGGTGATGGCGCTGGTTCCCCCTCTGAGTTGCGCCCAGGGCAAAGGATATGGCTGCACCCCCCTAGATACGCCGCTGGGGGTCCTGCAAAAAGTAGGATCCCCACATACAGGAAAAAAAAGAAAAAATTGCAATGTGAAACCAGCCTTGGATCCTAGTTTTTGCAGGACCTCAAAGACAGGAAAAGGACTGAAGGTGATCTCTAGATGCCATTTCTGTGTCCGGGTCTGTGATTTTCACAGATCCTGACTCAGAAAGCCCAAACCTGCAAAGTGCAGGCAAGTCGGGCACATTCAATCCCGTAATGTATATACATACATTGTGGGAGTAAACCAAGGGTTAAATAAAAAATAAAAAGATCCTCACCTCTCCGGCGTGTGTTCCGGCACCATCTAGCTCCTGGGGCTTAAGGACCTGGCGTTGCGTGGCAACTCGATCAGCTGATGCGGTCACATGACAACATCAGCAGAGCAGTTTAAATCCCGCACCCGCCACAATTGATCAGTGGGCGGGAGATTTAAACCACGCTGATGTGGTCATGTGACAACCCGATCAGCTGATCGATCATGTGACCACATCAGCTGATCGGGTTGTCACGCAACGCCAGGTCCTTAAAACCCAGGAGCTGGACGAACGCGGTACACACACCGGAGAGGTGAGGATGGCTTTTTTATTTTTAACCTTTAGTTAGTTGATTTCACTTCCGCATTGTGTGTGTATATATATATATATATATATATATATATATACACACTTTGCAGAAAGTAAGAGCAGCAAGGTATGCTGGATGCCTTGGGTGCAGACCGACCTTCACAGCCCTCAATGTGTCTCCATATACCAAACAACGCAGGACTAAGGGTGTGTGGGCCCGAAACGTTGCCATTGTACCTTAGCAAGCTGGAATAAACACATCTATATGCATCGCCAAAGGAGTGCTGCGACATTTGTTTGGTGTATATAGATATATATATATATATACTAGCTGGGTGCCCGATGCACATGCATCGGGATTCTAGAAGAGCGAGTCTCTGACTCGCAATGGCCGCTGCGCGGCCAGTGCTTCGGGCGTATCCACATGACGACACTGACTCGCAGCGCGAGTGGACTCAGAAGGGGCAAAAAACCCATTCGCAATTATATAATAGATATACACATTGCAGAAGTGAAATTAAAGGGTACAGAGCAGTTTTAGTGCACGGAGCATGCTCAGTACACTAAAATTGAATTCGGGAAATAATCTGATGTTTTCCTCGAACACTGCTCTATAGGCCCTCCTATGTTATTTGCCGCGGATTGGGTCGATCCGATTCAATCGCTGTGCCCAAAATCGGAGCAGTCTTTGATTTTGGGTACAGCAAAAAAAAAAAAATCGGACACAATTGGATCCAACAAAAATGGCTGCATTAAGGGCAAATCCGATCCGACGTGCCCATAGGGATACATGGTGGCCAAGTCGCAATCTGTGGCTGTCCGTTTTACAACAGACAACCACAGATCCCAAAAAAAAAAAAAACAATCGCAGTGTGAAAGCAGCTTTAGAAAACAGCTCTCAGGCTGTTTTCACATCAGCGGTAATCGCTGATCGCGGCAGTTGTGGTGAAAAAAGCTGCAACTGCCGCAATTACCTGCATAACGCCGCACTTGCGGTTCACCTGCGGCAAGCCCATGCAATTTCTATGGGGCTTGCGGGTAAGTGTGCGCAAGTGCGGTTTCGGCACTTGCGGAGATGCGGCCTGACAAAACCGCATCTGCCGAAAGTGCGAAACCGCACTTGCCGCAAGCCACAAGACATTGCATGGGGCTTGCCGCAGGTGAACCGCAAGTGCGGCGTTATGCGGTAATCGCGGATGTTGCTGCTTTTTTTCACCATGCCGCGACCAGCGATTACCACTGATGTGAAAGGGGCCTTAGCCATACATCTGACAGAATTTTATTCAGGAAACAGCTTCCAACAATAAACCAAGGTACCTTAGGCCTCATTCACATGTCTGTGCCCTGACTACATGTGCCGAATGCACGTGGACACACGATCCCCTATGGACCCATACACATGTCCGTGTTTCCGCAAACTGTGTCTCCGTGTGGAGCACATACGTGTCCGTGTGCTCCACACGCGACAAGTCCGTTGTTTTGGCGAGCCATGGACGTTTTTTTTTGTCCAAACTCCTGCACACGGATGTTCACACTGTGACATCCGTGTGCACGGACCACGACAAAAGCAAAAGGCTTCAAATAAAGAATTTTATACTTACCTCCCTCCAGCGCTGACAGTTCCTCTCCTTCCGGAGCCGCTCATTAGGCTCATGAATATTCACTTCACTGAGCCCAAGAGCGGCCCGGAAGTGAGAGGAGCAGGGCGCTGGAGGGAGGTTAAGTTGCGGGTGACAGGCTGTCCGTGTGCTATCCATGGATGCACGGATAGCACCGGACAGCACCCATCGTGTCGCACGTCCGTGACACATGGGTCTATGTCCCGCCCCCAAACAGGCCTTGTTTCACACATCCGTGATAACACGGATGTGTGAAAGCGGCCTTAGGCTGGCTTCACACTGCAGTTTTTCACTGAACAGTGTCCATCAGTGTTTGGGTGCCAAAACCAGGAGTGTTCCAAAACTCACAACAGGTGTCAATCTTTCAATGATAGTTCCTTTCCTGGTTTTGGAACCCAAACACTGATGGTGGGTTTACACGTTGCGATATCGGGTCCAACTCGACCAAAAGTCACGTGGTTCGGGCGTTGGAGCCGATATTGTTCCTGCGTTGTACGGTGTGAACGTCCGATACGATGCAGAAATGATGGTAAACCGAATATCGGGGGTCGAATGAGCGTGCTATTCAACCGCCCGATATCGGATGCCGATTGGAGCCGGATCGTCCCGTGTAAACATCCAACTCCGATGCGCAGTACAACGTCCCCATTCACTACCATGTTAAATGGTCGGTCCTGGGTCGGGGGCGTACACATCGTCGGAACGTTGTATTCAGATATCGCAGCGTGTAAAGCGGCGATGCAGGGAAAAGCGCGCTCCCGCGTCGTTGGATACGATATCGGGCCGATATTGCGACATGTAAACCCACCTTCAGAACAGGTGTCAATCTTTCAAGGATAGTTCCTTTCCTGGTTTTGGCACCCAAACACTGATGGACACTGATCAGTGAAAAACTGCAGTGTGAAGCCAGCCTAACACACAGAGATATATTGCTTGCAATTCACTGGTTGCAGTGAAATCATGGACACATTGTTCCACTTGTACATGGCAACAAAGTGGAACAATGTGTCCATGATTTCACTGCAACCAGTGAATTGCAAGCAATATCTCTGTGTGTAAAGGTACCTTAAGAGAATTTACCACAGGAGACAGCTCCAAAAATAAATCTGACTGAATTTACTGCAGAAAACAGCTCCCAGCTATAAACCGAACATAATTTACCTCAGGAAACAGCTCCTGGCCATTAACATGACACATTTCACCTCAGGGAGCTGCTCCCGCCCACAAGTCTAACCGGAATTACCTCACAATGTCGTCGGAGTTGATGTGCTGACCGGAAGACGAAGCTCCTGAACGAACGAGACACACCTAGAGGAGCGGCCATTACAGAAGATCTCGGCTCTGAGCGAGAGGTAATTTGGTAGTGTTATGGCGTCCTCGGCCATAGTTATATAACGTCTTGAAGCCGCATCATGTGAGGGGACGCTTGTGATTCCGGCGGTCGTGATTCGGGCGTTGGTTTCCCGCTCACTGTCGGTGGGCGGGGCTTGGCGTCCATGTTGACTTTGAGCGGTGATGGCGGCATCTGATCACAAGATGGCGGCCTGACCCTTGTACTGTCGTTCAGTGCCCCTCACAAGGAATGTCTCGCTCTATGTGTCACACACAAGGCCTGTCCTCATTATAGGCCTGGCTTCCTGCACAGACGTTTATTGAAAGAAACTTGACAAATGATTGAGGCAGGGTCCTCCTAAATATGTCCAAACTCCACACTTTACCTCAGAAAATCAGTCACAGTGCACATTAGGAGACATCACTGCATTTGAGGCAATAACTTTGCACAATTGTAAAATTTTCTTGTAGCGTCCTGCTCTAAACATAATCCTGTACACGGCTTATTACATGAACTGAGAAAAATGGCACCATAATCTTCCTTGGCGTGAAGTATTTCATCTTTATAAAGGCAACCTTTCGCATCCTTTTTCTATATCAACCCCTTTTCGACCGAGGACAAATCAGTACGTCAATGATTTCCCCCCCCCCCCTTTTATTTGATGTGAGCGCACACGCTGGGCTTGCATCATCCCCTGCACATGCCGGCTGATCTGATCAGCTGACATGTGCAGGTGGATCAGAGATTGAGATCCGCCCTCCTCTGTTAACCCCTTAGATCACACTGTCAGAGTTTGACAGCGTGGTCTAACACGCAGCGGAAGGATGTGCTATTCCCCACCACCATCGGTGATCCTGTGATGTCTCATTCCCCACACATGTCAGCTGATTGATCAGATAACAAGTGCAGGTGGATCAGAGATCGGAGATCCGCCGCTGCTGTTAACCCCTTAAAGCATGCTGTCAAACTCAGTGTGATCTAACAAGCGGCAGAGATCGCCCTATTCCCTGCCACCATCGGTGACCCCGTGACGCATCATTGCCTGCACATGCTGGCTGATCTGATCAGGTGCATCGTAGATCTGTCGACCACGGCTAACCCCTTCAAGTTACCTATGATGTATATGTACATCATAGGTTGCCTTCCCTGTGATGAGGGCTCACATGCTGAGTTCTCATCTCCTGCACATGGCATCTGATCAGCTGCATGTGCAGCTAACAGGTGCATGTGGGTCGGAGATCCGCCCGCTGCGGTTAACTCTTCAGAGTGTGCTGTCAAACTCTTGACAATGTGATCTAACATACGGCAGAGATCGCCCTATTCTTTTGCCACCATCGGCGACCCCGTGACGCATCATCGCTTGTACATGCTGGCTGATCTGATCAGCCGATGACACGTGAAGGTGGATCGGAGATCTGTCCACCATTGTTACCTTTTCACGTGACCTATGATGTATATGTACATCATAGGTTGCCTCCATCCCTTTGATGAGGGCTCACACGCTGAGCTCTCATTATCCTTTGCACATGCTAGTTGATCTGATCAGCCGACATGTGCAGCTAATAGTTGCGGGTGGATCAAAGATCCGCCCTCCGCTGTTAAACTCCTTAGAGTGTGCTATCAAACTCTGACAACGCGATCTAACACGCAGCGAAAGGGATCATGCTATTACCCACCACCTTCAAGTGACGCATCATCCCTGCACACACTGGATAATCTTATCAGCCAACAACATGTACAACTAATAAGTGCAGGTGGATCGGAGATCTGTCCACCGCTGTTAACCCTTTCACGTGTCCTATGAAGTATATGTACTTAATAGGTTGCCTCCCTTTAATGTGGGCACACACTCTCATCATCTCCTGCACATACCGGATGATCCAATTTGATCAGCTGACATTTGCAGCTAACAGGTGCAGGTGGATCATAGATCGGATATCTGCCCACCACTGTTAACCCGTTTCAACGTGACCTTGTAGACTCACGGTTTTGAAGATATTCGGGGCCAGCACTCCTCCAGCATGACACCTCCTCCTGGATTGTACACGCTGAAGCGCATTAGCGGCGCGAAACGCTGTTGTACCCCCCACCCGCTACCCACACCCTGCTATGTGCACTTGGGCACAATAAAACCGCTGATCTGAATTTATAAGTCCTGTGTTTGGTTTCTTTCTGTTTCTCGAATATACGACATTGTAGGCCACCTCCCTTTGATGTTGGCTCACTTGCTGAGCTTGCATCATCCCCTTCACATGCTGGCTAATCTGATTTACTGACACATGCAGCTAATATGTGCAGGTGGATCGGAGATCCGCCCTCCGCTGTTAACCCCTTAGAGTGTGCTATCATACCCTGACAACACGATCTTAAAACGCAGCGGAAGGAATCGCGCTATTCCCTGCCACCTTTGGCGACCCCGTGACACATCATCCCCTGCACATGCCAACTGATTTGATCAGCCGCAACTTGTGCAGCTAACAGGTTTGGGTGGATCAGAGATCCGCCCACCACTGTTAACTCCTTCACATGACCTATGACATATATGTACTTATAAATAAACAATAAACAGAAAATCGTCTAAGTAGTGCAATACTGCACCGCCAGACGACTGTGAACTTACACAACCATTCCAAAAAAGATGAAAAAGCTTCAAAGTAAAAGCACGATGAGGTGTACCCCATGTGGAGACAACGGTCAAAATAATATTGCCCGTCGAACTGTAAACTGAGGGAGCTAAAGCCAACTGGATTCATTGGTAGGAGCCGGAAAGCAGATTTGATATCGGCTTTTGCCAAAAAAGCGCCTGACCCATACCGACGAAGCACTGAAACTGCTTCGTCAAAAGATGTGTAAGATACCACCATACATGACTTATCCACTTCATCATTTAATGACTGACCTCTAGGATAGGAGAGGTGATGGATAAGTCTGAAAGCCGTAGACTCCTTTTTAGGAACTATGCCTAAAGGTGACACCCGAAAATTAGCAAATGGAGAAACAGGAAAAGGGCCGTCAAACCTGTCCGCTTCCACTTCCTTAGCAATTTTTTCCCTCGCAACCTCAGGAAAGGAAAAAACAGAATTTAAACGTTTTAACGTTCTGGCAACCGTAACCCTAAAACGGAGGGACTCAAAAACCGTCCCTAAAACCCGTTCGCAACTCTGCCTTAGCCTGATCCGGGTACCAGTCTAACCATGGAACCATGTTTTTGAGGGTCACTGGTTTTAGTAGCCTCTTTAGGGTTGGGCTACGCGGCCATGGCTTGTGACTGACGATTGAAACATTTTGACATGGCATGAGCGCCCCCACAAAAGGAGCACTCATGCCTGTACCTGCAGTTGAAAAGCCATCTGCACGTTGATTCATTAAAGGCGAAACATACACCCTTTCTAATTGTGGAGGTGGAAGCAGGCTGCCTGGCCGATGCTGTCCTGTGTGGCAGCATCAAGTTCAGCCACAAGCCCACGTCTTTTACCCCCCAACGCAGGGACGGGTGGACCGCGAGCTTCTGTCTGAACGACTCGTCATACGAGAACCAGGCCATACCACCAAAATTGCGGTAAGCCTCAAGCACGATATCGACTTACTGGAACAATCTGCTACAGTGCTCGGGGTATTTTTCCCCAAGCACTGCGGGTTAAATGCTAAAGGCCTGAATCCAGTTATTAAATGAGCGAGGAGCGCTACACTTCCTCTTGCCCTGGTCCGTTTTGTCATCTTTTTTGACACCCTTGATGATGGACTCCCTCGTCAATGGCAACCGTGACAAAACGTCCACAAATTCACCACTCCAGATTTTTTCTTTTACCAAGCTGCTCAGGTGAAAACCCAGCGGGGACACTTCACATGCTAAAGAATCCTTAAAGGGAACCTGTCACCTGGTTTTTGCCATCCCATCTGAGAGCAGCATAATGTAGAGACAGAGACCCTGATTCCAGTGATGTGTCACTAACTGAGCTGCTTGCTGTCATTTTGATAAAATTACTGTTTTCTCTGTTGCAGATTTAGCAGTCTGTGAATATACCAGTCCACTTGGCAGCAGGCCAAGAGGACTGCTAATGATAATCTCCAGCTGTTTAAACAGTGATTTTATGAAAACTACACTGAGCAGCCCAGTAAGTGACACATCGCTGGAATCAGGATCTCGGGTCCTATATTATGCTGTTCTCAGATTAGGTTGCAAAAACCTGGTGACAGGTTCCCTTTAAGGCTAGACTCAGGCTCCTGAATTCTTCTCCCACACTGGTCTCACCACCTGAGCGGCCGAAGAGACCCTGGAGCTAGGGGCAGCCAAAGGACCAGCCGCCCCCATCTCCATAGCCCATTCAGCAAAACATTCCTTAAACATATTTTTAAACAAAACAACATCACTAGAAGAACTATTAAGGGGGATAGAGGGTTAGTTATCTCACCCTCCGCAGCTGGACGAGATGAGATGTTGTAGGAGGCCTCCAAAAACCAAGATGGACGCCGGCCCCCTTCCTCATTCCGGGGCTCCGAGCGCTTTGTTGTAGTCCCATCGGCACCTCTTCAGCGCACCTCCCTGGTGACACCACAGATTCCACAGGTGTCTCTTCAGCACCCTTCCATGATGCCACTGCCGATGTAGTGCCCACCGCCACCTCTTCAGCGCACCTCCCTGGTGACACCACAGATTCCATAGGTGCCTCTTCAGCACCCTTCCATGGTGCCACTGTCGATGTAGTGCTCACCGGCACCTCTTCAGCACCAAGCCATGGTGCCCTTGCAGATGACTCTTGCAGCAACCCTGAGGGGTTGGGCACCGCTGATAGCCCCTGGTATGATCCCTGGGCCCCCGCTACGCTTATACGGTAGTGGAGGCTAGATGTATCACCAGAGCCTGCAGTACCACCAGCCACCACCGGGGGGACTCGCTGATAAACGAGACTACCAGAAGTCTTTCGAGATCTCCTGGTGCCAGACTTCCCCTTGCCTCCCGACTTCTGCCAGTGGGACACTTGCTGCTGCGGGGACCAGGATCCTCTGCTGTGCCAGCTTCTTTTGGCTCCAGACGGCTTCTGGGAGACAGTAAGCCCTGCATCCCATCTGGACCACTGAAGGTGCCCGACCGCAGACTATGCACACACAGGACCCGATCCCGGTGCCATGGTCAGGGCCGAGGCTCCCGCTGAGTCCCTGCTGGGGGCCGCTTCGGAACTCTCACTCCGGTCTTCAGATGCTTCGGCCCCGCTGTCCGGAAAAGCTGGGGCAGCCACAGACTCCAGGCAGCGCCGGAGCCATTCCTCTCCACCAGCGCCGGCAGCTCTCTGCATGAACTGCTGGAGGAGGGACTCCATCTGATCTTCAGCTGATGACAGGTGACTTCTTCAAACTTCTTGCTGAGTGTGCGCGCTCCCAAGGAGGCGTGAGAAGGCCCAGAGTACACGTACACCCAACTTTGAAGCCCATGCTCAGGCACCTGAGGGGCTGTGTGCAAGCACATGATTTATTGGCAGATTGCTGTAACATCAGGCCAGTCAGAGCCACCGCTCACAATATGGAGGGCAAACATAATTGAAAAGGAGCGTTAAGGCCCTGTCACACACTATGATATCGTTAGCGATATTGTTGCAGTGTCACCGGTTTGGTGACGTTGCAGTGATGTCGAAACAACATCGTTGCGTGTGACATTTACCAACGACCAAGATGAGGTCGTTCATCGTTTGTCATTGGTAAATGACTTGGACCAGAAATTTATCGTTGGTCTCCTGCTGGCCGGCCAGCATCGGCACGTGTGACAGCAGGAGACCAACGATGAATGATCTCCCAGCGCTGCACAGCAAGCGCTGGAAGCTGGTAACCAGGGTAAATATTGGGTAACTAAGCGCCGAGCTCTGCTTAGTTACCCGATGTTTACCGCGGTTACCAGCGTTCCCGCTAGTCCTGATCGCTGGTGAGTCTGCATGCTTGACAGCTGTCATCAGCGATCAGATAACGATGTCCCAGCAATCCACATAGTTGGTGGCATCGCTGGGACATCGTAGCGTGTAACGGGGCCTTAACTGAACCGAAGGAATGCACCACCCCTATGACTCAAAAGAAGGTCTGTAACAGCTGTGGAGTCAATAAAGGCCCCGTTACACGGCACGATGTCGGCAACGATCTCGGGGGCGCGCGGGTTCGTTTTTGCCATCATTTCAACATCACTGGTGAAATGTCACACCTCTAGATATCTTGGACAACTCACCAACGATGTTGTGAGCAGGTATCATTTGCAAACGCTGCGAACAATCCCTGTTCATTGCTGTGAATGGGAGAAGTCGTCCATGACATAGTTATCGCGGTGTCACACAGAACGATGCAGCAGGTTGCTGGAGTTGAGATCGTCAGGTTTTCCAACATGTTGGTAAACCTGTCAACTCCGATCCAAACATTTATCGTACCAACTTGCCAGAGTCACATGCAACGAGGTCGCAACAACGTCGCAGGCCTCGTTCACATGCTGAGTATTTGGTGGGTTTTTACGTCATTATCTGTAAGGCCACATGCACATGCTGAGTATTTGGTGAGTTTTTACCTCAGTATCTGTAAGGCCTCGTGCACACGCTGAGTATTTGGTGAGTTTTTACCTCAGTATCTGTAAGGCCTCGTGCACACGCTGAGTATTTTCGGGAGTTTTTTACCTCAGTATCTGTAAGGCCTCATGCTCAAGCTGAGTATTTGGGGAGTTTTTACCTCAGTTATTGTAAGGCCCATGCACACGATGAGTATGTGGTGGGTTTTAACCTCAGTATTTGTAAGGCCTCGTGTACACGCTGAGTATTTGGTGAGTTTATACCTCAGTATTTGTAAGGCCTCGTGCACATGCTGAGTATTTGGTGAGTTTTTACCTCAGTATCTGTAAGGCGTCGTGCACACGCTGAGTATTTGGTGAGTTTATACCTCAGTATTTGTAAGGCCTCGTGCACATGCTGTGTATTTGGCGAGTTTTTACCTCAGTATTTGTAAGGCCTCGTGCACACGCTGAGTATTTGGTGAGTTCTTACCTCAGTATCTGTAAGGCCTCGTGCACACGCTGAGTATTTGGTGAGTTTATACCTCAGTATTTGTAAGGCCTCGTGCACACGCTGTGTATTTGGTGAGGTTTTACCTCAGTATCTGTAAGGCCTCGTGCACACGCTGAGTATTTGGTGAGTTTTTACCTCAGTATATGTAAGGCCTCGTGCACACACTGAGTATTTGGTGAGTTCTTACCTCAGTATCTGTAAGGCCTCGTGCACACGCTTTGTATTTGGTGAGTTTTTACCTCAGTATCTGTAAGGCCTCGTGCTCACGCTGAGTATTTGGTGAGTTTTTACCTCAGTATCTGTAAGGCCTCGTGCACACGCTGAGTATTTGGTGAGGTTTTACCTCAGTATCTGTAAGGCCTCATGCACACGCTGAGTATTTGGTGAGTTTTTACCTCAGTATCTGTAAGGCCTCGTGCACACACTGAGTATTTGGTGAGTTTTTACCTCAGTATATGTAAGGCCTCGTTCACATGCTGAGTATTTGGTGGGTTTTTACGTCATTATCTGTAAGGCCACATGCACATGCTGAGTATTTGGTGAGTTTTTACCTCAGTATCTGTAAGGCCTCGTGCACACGCTAAGTATTTTCGGGAGTTTTTACCTCAGTATCTGTAAGGCCTCATGCTGAGTATTTGGGGAGTTTTTTACCTCAGTATTTGTAAGGCCCATGCACACGATGAGTATGTGGTGGGTTTTAACCTCAGTATTTGTAAGGCCTCGTGCACACGCTGAGTATTTGGTGAGTTTATACCTCAGTATCTGTAAGGCCTCGTGCACACACAGTATTTGGTGAGTTGTTACCTCAGTATCTGTAAGGCCTCGTGCACACGCTGAGTATTTGGTGAGTTTATACCTCAGTATTTGTAAGGCCTCGTGCACATGCTGAGTATTTGGTGAGTTTTTACCTCAGTATCTGTAAGGCGTCGTGCACACGCTGAGTATTTGGTGAGTTTATACCTCAGTATTTGTAAGGCCTCGTGCACATGCTGTGTATTTGGCGAGTTTTTACCTCAGTATTTGTAAGGCCTCGTGCACACGCTGAGTATTTGGTGAGTTCTTACCTCAGTATCTGTAAGGCCTCGTGCACACGCTGAGTATTTGGTGAGTTTATACCTCAGTATCTGTAAGGCCTCGTGCACACACAGTATTTGGTGAGTTGTTACCTCAGTATCTGTAAGGCCTCGTGCACACGCTGAGTATTTGGTGAGTTTATACCTCAGTATTTGTAAGGCCTCGTGCACATGCTGAGTATTTGGTGAGTTTTTACCTCAGTATCTGTAAGGCGTCGTGCACACGCTGAGTATTTGGTGAGTTTATACCTCAGTATTTGTAAGGCCTCGTGCACATGCTGTGTATTTGGCGAGTTTTTACCTCAGTATTTGTAAGGCCTCGTGCACACGCTGAGTATTTGGTGAGTTCTTACCTCAGTATCTGTAAGGCCTCGTGCACACGCTGAGTATTTGGTGAGTTTATACCTCAGTATCTGTAAGGCCTCGTGCACACGCTAAGTATTTTCGGGAGTTTTTACCTCAGTATCTGTAAGGCCTCATGCTGAGTATTTGGGGAGTTTTTACCTCAGTATTTGTAAGGCCCATGCACACGATGAGTATGTGGTGGGTTTTAACCTCAGTATTTGTAAGGCCTCGTGCACACGCTGAGTATTTGGTGAGTTTATACCTCAGTATCTGTAAGGCCTCGTGCACACACAGTATTTGGTGAGTTGTTACCTCAGTATCTGTAAGGCCTCGTGCACACGCTTAGTATTTGGTGAGTTTATACCTCAGTATTTGTAAGGCCTCGTGCACATGCTGAGTATTTGGTGAGTTTTTACCTCAGTATCTGTAAGGCGTCGTGCACACAGCTGAGTATTTGGTGAGTTTTTACCTCAGTATCTGTAAGGCCTCGTGCTCACGCTGAGTATTTGGTGGGTTTTTACCTCAGTATATGTAAGGCCTCGTGCACACACTGAGTATTTGGTGAGTTTTTACCTCAGTATCTGTAAGGCCTCGTGCACACGCTGAGTATTTGGTGAGTTTTTACCTCAGTATCTGTAAGGCCTCGTGCTCACGCTGAGTATTTGGTGAGTTTTTACCTCAGTATCTGTAAGGCCTCGTGCTCACGCTGAGTATTTGGTGAGTTTTTACCTCAGTATCTGTAAGGCCTCGTGCTCACGCTGAGTATTTGGTGAGTTTTTACCTCAGTATCTGTAAGGCCTCGTGCTCACGCTGAGTATTTGGTGAGTTTTTACCTCAGTATCTGTAAGGCCTCGTGCTCACGCTGAGTATGTGGGGAGGTTTTACCTCAGGATTTGTAACCAGGAGTGGAACAATCAGAGGAAAAGTATAATAGAAAGATGTCACCACTTCTTCATTTATCACCCACTCCTGATTTTGGCTACAAATCCTGGGGTAAAAAGTCACCAAATACTGAATTTAGTTGTGAACTTTTGATCTTCAGTATTACAGTATATAGTGAGAATCTCATATTTTATGAAGCACAGCCACCTGTTTTTGATAAATGGGAAGGCAGAGAACAGACCCTATGATTGTGGGTTACAGGTGTGTTGCTCTCCCTTGTATGCGGGAACTCCCTGTGTCAGCTTCGCCTGAGGTAATTGTGATGTGACGACATTTTGGGCTGGAGCTTTTGTTTATGTGTCATTGGGTGATTAATTTAGTGCTTTCACTTTCATGTTGGTTGTCACTGGCTGAAGCAGCAGAAGCCGGGTTATACTGGACTCATCTGTGAGTATAATCTTTCCTGTCTGATTCTCCTATATTCCCGGGAGGCTCCAGGGGTTGTACATTAGTATTAAAGGGAACGTGTCAGGTTCTCCGTGCCCCTAGACCCATGAGCAGTTCTGTGCCCATATCTATAATCCCTGCCTAACAGTGCCATCATGTTGTACCAAATATAAACACATCTTTATAAAAATAGATTTCTAATGACAACTTATGAGATGCTAATTAATGCTTTGACTAGTGGAGGCAGCGTTAGATCCCTGCCTAGTCGGTCCATTTAGCATGTTATCATTCCTCTATGGGTATGTCCTAGTCCTTGACAGGAGATTAGCTATGATCTTGTCTGTGTTTTGTGCGTGTTTTTATTGCGTTTTTGATGCTGCGTTTTTCCTGCGTTTTTGCTAAAGTCAATGGAAAAAACGTTTTTCCTGCGTTTTTTCCATTGACTTTAGCAAAAACGCAGGAAAATAATTAACATGTCAATTGTTTCCCATCTGCCCCAAAAAACGCAGGTATTTGACAGTTCTTGACACTTGCAAAACCAATGTGTGGGCACAGCGTTTCTGTGAAACACATTGGTTTTGCTGGGAATCAAAACCGCAGGAACAAATTAGCATAAATGACCATAAAACCAATATTTTTCTGCATGCAGAAAATGCAGCAAAAACGTCCAGTGGGCACTCACCCTATGGGTGTAATAATATGCTTTACACAGCTAGCATCATCGGCGCACGGCTTTGTACCCCTCAGAATTGAGCTTCTCTCACACTGGGTGTATGCGTCTTCAGACACTGAGACGTCGTCCGCACTTCCAGTCATGAATACTTTTCCAAAGCCAGATGTATACGTCTCGGCTTCAGTGAGGCTCAGACGTTGTCCGTCTTTCTGGTTATGCACACTACTCCAAAGCCGGGTGTATGCGTCTTGAATTCAGAGAGGCTGAGGCATCGTCCGCTCTTCCAGTCATGAGTTCTATTCCGAAGCCGGATGTATACATCCCTGCTTCAGTGAGGCTCAGACGGTCATGAGTTCTATTCCAAAGCCGGATGTATACGTCCCAGCTTCAGTGAGGCTCAGACGGTCATGAGTTCTATTCCAAAGCCGGATGTATACGTCCCAGCTTCAGTGAGGCTCAGACGGTCATGAGTTCTATTCAAGAACCGGATGTATACGTCCCAGCTTCAGTGAGGCTCAGACCGTCATGGATTCTATTCCAAAGCCGGGTGTATACGTCCCGGCTTCAGTGAGGCTCAGACCGTCATGGATTCTATTCCAAAGCCGGGTGTATACGTCCCAGCTTCAGTGAGGCTCAGACGGTCATGAGTTCTATTCCAAAGCCGGATGTATACTTCCCGGCTTAAGTGAGACTCAGATGTCGTCCACTCTTCCGGTCATGAGTTCTATTCCAAAGCCAGATGTATACACCCCAGCTTCAGTGAGGCTCAGACGTCGTCCGCTCTTGGTTATAAGTTCTATTCCGAAGCCAGGTGTATGCTGTCTAGGCTTCAGAGAAGCTGAGACGTCGTCCGCATTTTCAGTCAAGCGCACTACTCTGAAGTCGGGTGTATGCGTCCTGGTTTCAGAGATGCCCACTGCGCATAATTGGACATCAACCACACCTCTGGTCATACGTGTAACAGTGTGTCCCTCACCCGCCTGTGCTCATAGTGTGACAGCCTGTCCCTCCTTTTCTGTGTGCATGTACTACTTCTGGTGGAAGATTGTTTGTTCCAATCCACAAATTGATAGAATGGAGCCAGGAGTTTTCTAGAATCTTCTCCCTATAGACTCACACTCAAAAGTGGGTGTGAACCCTTCCCCTTCCAGGGGCAGATCCTCAGGTAGTGGAGAATAGACTCTTGTTTTTCAGTTAGTTGAGTGTTGAGGTGCAAGGGACTGAGATCGTAGCTGAGGCAAGATCTTGGTGCTCGTGGGATTGTGCTGTGTCCTTCATCGGTTGGATCCATTGGACTCTTCCAAAGACTATTTCTACATTTTCTCTGGCGTCGGATTGCCGGGTGGCGTCCCCGGATCTGCTCTCTTTGTGTGGACTCTAAAGAACAATAGTCACATTTGATGTTCTACGCTCCCTGCCACAATAAAGCTGTTTGAATTGTTCCTCGACCTGGTGTCCCTTTCTGCTCTGTCGCATACACCGTCACAATGCGCTCTACTCTGAAGCCGGGTGCATGCGTCCTTAGCTTCAGAGAAGCTCAGTGCACATGATCGGAAGTCATCTTCTTTTTCCATCATGCACACTACTCCTCTCTGATTGGGACGCATACACCTGGTATCAGAGAAGCTCAATGCTGAGGAGTGCAATGCCATGTGCACGCACAGATTTGTATAGCAATGCTGATAACACTTCCATGCATTTTATCACGCCCACAGGGGCGCAATAACATGCTAAGTGGGCCGAGTAGTTTTGGATCTAACGCCCCCTCTATTAGTCAGACCCCTAATAAGCATCTCATAAATGGTCTTTAGAATTTAATTCTACAGATCGGTATATGTATGCTACAATATGAAGGCACTGGTAGGCAGGGATTATAGATATGGGCCCAGAACTGATCATGGTCCTGGGTGCCCAGTGGCCTTGACAGGTTCCCTGTAACGTAGAGAGAAAGGAGGTGATTATGGAAGGTCAGGACCCGGAGCTCCGGATGGTGGGGCTGTGTAAGGAGATTTCTCATGGGAACAGCCGGCAGGGATCTGGATGATACAGAACTTGTTTTCTTCCGATCCCCCTTTTTCTCTGACGTCACTCCTGCACCTGCAGACTTTACCACAAGGCTTTGTTCACATCTGCCTGTCGCACATTCAGTCGCGTTTGACATACTGTGTGTCCTGTGAACGTGACAAGCACACCAGTTGGATCAGGTGGACCCTGTACAAATTCAGCAGGATCCGCTTGTTAGATCTGGCATCGATATACCACCCTACAAAGAACAGAATCTATTAGAGATGCCATTACTGTCTGCAATTGATATGGAAACCTGGAATTCCACACACTGAGAAACCCGGCTTATAAATCTGGAGAGAAGCTGATAACGCAAAGATCAATACTAACTGTGAAAAAATGAAAGCAAAAGCCAGTGACAATAAAGGTGACCTCACGCTGGAGCTGCTGGGACTTTCTTCTGTTGTCATTGTTGATTTCCAGCTCTGGGTCATTCCATATCAAGTGATCCAAATATGAATATATTAATTGCTTGATTGGTTCATATTTTATAGAACGAGGATTTAACTACTGTAGTATTTTTCATAAATGACATGTTTAGTGATATAATAGAAAAAAAATTGTTACATGTATAAATAGGCGTCAAAAATATTGGTTCTTTTAATCTTGTTTTTAAGATATAATTAGGATGAGACTATTTAGAAAGTCACACTTGAGGATATGATCACCTTTTTTCTTTTGGTTTGTTCAATGCATTCAGATTGAAAATGCTGAGCAAGTTGTGTTATGATGATTAAAGGGAACATGACTCCTCCAAAGGTTTCAAGCTATCCCTCTCTTTCCCTTTAGAGATTCTGTAAATTGGAATAATCACATTTATTACCTGGCAAATCTGCGGCTTCTGCTGCCCTGAGGAGTCGCAGTTGGTTATTCCCTCTGGCTCCTTATCGCCGCCTCTACTGTTGTTTTTCATGCCCCCAATGAGCGTGAAAATGAATGTTGATGATCCTGTGTCGGATCGCTGGGCGGGCTTAGCCCGAATGACGCAAATCGCGTCATCTCCGGCGCTGTGACGTCGATGCACCTCTCGTTGCGCATGCGCGAGTTGAAAATAACACCTCGCGGCAGTGCAATGCACAGTGAGGTCCGTCCATTGGGTATATCAATGTCACAATGCCGGAAATGACGCGATTTGATACAGCCCCTTAGTGACTTATCCACAAATGTACATGGTGGCATCACCACCCAACCGGATAGCACAATATGTCATCGACACAATCGCATTGAGGATACGTTTTAATGATCCTGAGACACTGCGTCCTGAATGCATGGTATCATCTGCAGAGACGCGAAAGATCTCGCAAGAGAACGCAACGTCCATTCCCACGATTTAGTGTTCTGGGTGCAGCGTATTTTCGTTGTGCTCTCCTGCCCTGAAGACTCGCATCTCTACAAGCATAAATTGACATGCTGTGGTATGGAAAGCCACGCCGCTGCAGAGAAAAGAAGCACAGCGGACAGGGAATTTCTGTAAATCCCATCCACTGTGCTGGAACTGGACACCACATCAAAAACACCCTGTGCAAAACGCTGCTAATCCTGATTGTGGAAATGTACAGTGACAGTAATGGACGGCAGGAGGTCGGCACTGGAGCTGTGAGGGGTTTATTAGATGTAAAAAGGCTAAAAAAAAGCTATCAAGATAGGTGTGGTGTGACTTTATTTACTTTTTTAGTGATTGTTGGTCATTTTTATGGCACAAATCATTAAAAATAAGACAGACTCTATTTTTACTGACAGTATGAGGATAAAACCTTGCTCACATTAGCGTATAAAATGGATGAGAACAATCTGATAAACCAAAGTTAAATAATACATCAGTGTCCATCTGCAAGGTTTCTCTTCATGCTGGATCGGCATGAGAAAAATATTGCAGCATGCTCAGATCACAAGCATTCACATAAGGTTATGAGGGCATGAGAAACATTGTTTGTGATCCAAGTGCAGTCTGATATATACGCCAAGACAGACAATGGGGAATATGGAGAGATTACTTTATCCATCTCCTCACCTGTGATCTTACTCTCAGATTGAAGAGAATCGGAGCACAGTGACCAACACCCGGTTAACACTAGTAGCAGAGTTTGAGCCAAGTGTCATTAGCACATCGCAACCAGTTTGCTTACCTCAGATGCCCTAGCTAGCGTGAGCGAGGCCTGAGGGTGAGGATGTGAAATGCGTAGTATATTTGGTAGTAAGTAACCATTTCCTCTCGTTGCTCCCCCAGACAGTTATGGACGACGAGTGCTGTCGCCTCTATGAGCAGCTGGTCATCTTATTCCATGGCCATGGATGTGCCGAGTGCAAGGAGACGGGCAACGTCCTTCAGTACAGCACCATACCCACCTGTCACAGCGTGGACGTCGTACTCAGCCACATGAAGTATTGCCAAGCCGGGATGTCCTGTCGATGTAAGTAAGACCATGACAAACACATGGATGGGTGTCCTCTTCACCCGAGGATGAATCACGTCAGATCAGCTTCATGCGTTTATGTCAGATACGTTTTTGGCCGCCTCTTTTATATCAGATGATATGCACTTCATACTTTTCCTTTTTTATCTTTAGTTCCAGGCTGTTCTTTTGCCCGAGTTATCGTGTCCCATTGGATGGCTTGCAAAAAGAGTAAGTGTCCCCTGATCCTGAACCTCAGGGAGGATCGCAAGCAAAGGATCCAGGTAATGGAAACACGAAGTGTGAAACTGTTTACATATCAATTAGGACCATAAAAACTTTCACACCACTAAGCCTGGCTAATTAAGGATTCTCTCATTTGTTATACCCTGTATCTGCTCTGGGGGTGTGTATATATTTTTGCGTTTCTTCTAATACCTTCTCATACCATTCCTGATGAAGAGACGCAAGAAATCTCGAAAGCTCGCCTTGTAACAACAATAACTTTAACTCTGTGAAGCCCCCATCACACTAAGTGAGATCGCTAGCGAGATCGCTGCTAAATCACAAGTTTGGTGACGCAACAGCGACCTCGCCAGCGATCTCGCTATGTTTGACACTTACCATTGACCAGGCCCCTGCTGTGAGATCGCTGGTCATGCCAGAGTCGCCTGGACCATTTTTTTTTTTGTTGGGGTCCCGCTGGGCAGCATGCATCGCTGTGTTTGACAAGGACAACAACCAACAACTTCAATACTACAGGTCTGAGAAACAGGGTCCCAACAACCTCTGTATCATTCCGGATCGTTGTTGCATCGCTGGTGAGATCTGACTGTTTGACATCTCACCAGCAATCCCGACCAGGGCGTATCACTGTCGGGATCGCTGGTGTGTCGCCGAGTGACCGTACCCTTAGCCATTAAAAGGTATCACAACTGCAAGATTATTGTGTTTCTCCCACTGAAAGCAATCAACAGTCTCTAAAAATACATGATCGTATCACCACAACCCATAGTTTTTGAAGAAGCCATAAATGTGCGATTACCTCCGAACGATAAAACGGAGGCTGGGTCCTTATCCCTGATGGGAATAGTGGGATTGCAGCAGTCAGTCCACTCCCATGTGTAAAGGGAAATTGTTGTAGGTGATCGGCATTATCTCACGACTTTATTAGCATTTCCTTTTATTACTTAGATGCACTTACAAGCGGTGATGACGTCCTTCAAGTTTTTGGAAACTCCCTGCAAAATCCTTTTCCAGCAGCTCGTCCTCATGTTCCGCAACCACTGGTGTGAAATGTGTGTGACTAAACCCTACACCGATGGCGTGCCGCCCTGCCACAGCGTGGACGCCGAGCTCAGCCACATGAAGTACTGCACGGCCGGGATGACCTGTCGATGTGAGTGCAGCAATAGCTGATTGTTTTCCGCCATTTGGGCAGGGGGTGCAGGATCTGTACTTCAAGATGCCTTTTATCAATTGGATAAAGGGCTTTAGGTGGACAAAGGCTGGCTTCACATTAGCGTTTGTGTCTGCATGCTGATGGCATGCAGACACAAACGCTGTCAAAAGCAGGGACACTTTGATGTGTCCGCAGCGGATAATGTCCGCCTGCGGACACATCACTAGGGAGCCCGGCAGCCAATCGGCGCTGTCCGGGGGCGGGCCGGGGGCGGAGATCAGCGCCGGAGATCTCCGCCCCCCCGGCCGCCGGTAAGCTCCAGGACATGTCGGCGGGGAGAACAGCTGATGTGAGAGCTGTTTGAATCTTCCCGCGCCGACACTGAGAGGAGATGTCGGCGCGGGAAGATTCAAACAGCTCTCAGATCAGCTGTTCTCCCCGCCGACATCGCTAGGAGATTACAGGCGGCGGGGAGAAGGAGGACAGCAGAGCCTCAGCTGATCTCCCGGTGGCCGTCGGTGAGCTCCTGTGACATCACCGGCGGCCACCGGGAGATTTTTCAATGGGTCCGCAGCGTTCTCCTGCGGTGTCATGCAGAGGACACTGCGGACCCATTGAAGACAATGCATTTTTTGTACGCTTGGGGACGCTTGCTGATTGTCCAAGGTCCCCAAACGCACAAAAAAACCCAACTGGCTGCGTCCCGGGTGCGGATGCTGGACACCGGAAGCAGCAGATATCGTCCGCATCCGCACCCGAACGCAGCAAACGCAGGCACCATGCGTTCCTATGTTAAACATAGGAACGCAGTGCGCATGCGTTTGACTGCGTATGGGAACGCAGCAATACGCTGCCTTCCCATACGCAAATGTGAAGCCAGCCAAAGCGGGTGACCACAGGTCAAAGATCTGCAACCGTGGCCACAAAGGAAAGGTAGACAGACCAGACGTTGTATTTATTAACTTCTGTGCAAATATACAAATACAGGTTACAAAGGTGCTGAAAAAGCAGGGAAAAAAATACCAAGTGCAGTGAAATGGTGAAGAAAACACAATTCCGCCATTGTATTTTTTATTTTTGAGGTTTGTGTTTATTACAACGTTCATTGTGCAGTAAAAATCTCCTGATACATGACCATCCCAGTCAGTGTGATCAAAGAGATACTAAATTTATTTTTTTTTAAATTTAAATATTATTTTAGTGGTGAAAAAAATTCTAAATTTAAAGAAAAAAAATGTTTAAAAAAAATGTGGAATTTTTTGAGTAACCCGGAAGTTTTTTATTTTTTACTCTCCTTTAAGCTATGTGGGTTCTTTCTTTATGTATTGAGGGGCACACTGACTTTTTTTTAATGTCTGTTTTTCAGCACATTTTAATGGTTTTATTTTTTTGTGAAGGTGTTTTTTGGCTAAAAAAAATTTTTAATTCTTGTTGTTTTTTTTTTCTCTATGGTGTTTATCATGATTTGATCAAACATTTTATGGTGATCATCCCTAGCACGTTGCTTTTTCTCTGTGTTTTCTGCTTGACACTACATGCACGAAAAAGATCCCTCTCTTTATATTCTGTGGTCCCTTGAAAACCCTCTCTTTTCACGATCAGACATTTATTTATTTATTATTCTTTTTTTAAGCCCTTCCCCTAGGACTTGAACTGTAGTATATAGAGAAAAGTGTGCACACCTAGCATTTGTTTGTGCGTCTTTACTTGCAGATTACTCGGGAAACGCAACCAGCAGAGTTAATGAGAATTCTGAAGTGCTGTGCACACCTTCAGGTTTTTTTTCCTTGTACACTTTCTCTTTCTGCTTTTTTCTCATAGACTAAGGGCCCTTTCACATCAGCGTTTATATGAAATCGCGGCAGACGCGGTGAAAAACCGCATCTGCCGCGATTGCCGCATAACCGCTGCACTTGCCGCGGGTTTTTTTCGCGGCCGCACCTGCCGCAAGTGCAAAACCGCACTTGCCGCACCTGCCGCAAGTCCCCCTATACTTTCTATGGGGATTACCGCAACCGCGCCTCAAGTGCAGCAGTTATGCGGCAATCGCGGCAGATGCGGTTTTTTCACCGCATCTGCCGCGATTTCAAATAAACGCTGATGTGAAAGGGCCCTAATTTGCTAGGTACACATGAGAAAAAACCTGCATTTTTTTCCACAGCATTTTGCCTGCCAAGAGACACTTTTTAGTGTAGAAATAAACTGCTAGGTGGGCACATAGCCTTAAAGTCTGACCACGGCCAGTCTTCACAGGAGTATTGATTTGGCACTCCTTCTGTATTTGGTGAGTTTTTACCTCAGTTTTTGTAGCCAAAACCAGGAGTGGAACAATCAGAGGAAAAGTACAATAGAAACACGTCACCACTTCTGTATTAGCACACACTCCTGGTGTTACTTAAAAATCTTGACGTAAAATGCTTACCAAATACTCGAACCGTTAACACCACATGCCCACATTATTAGCAGCTAATGGAGCTTGGCTCCTGTTGCTGCTGTTTGAAGTCACTGCTGGTGATGTAAGTCAGCTCCTTAGTCAGCTACATAATAACCTCATCTTCAGCGTATGTAGACTTATGGCAAGTGTTTGTGATTCCAGTCCCCGGATGTCCGGCCGCTCGATCAATCATTTCTCATTGGAAGAAGTGCAGAGAGGAGGATTGCCTGGTGGTATGGAGCCTGAGGAAGGATCGCAAGCAAAACGAGCAGCCAGTGAAGGTTTGTTACAATCCCCATATCGGCATCATTGAGATCATCCAATATTTTTGGGTCTGGGGTAGTTAATCCGGGTCCTGTTTATGTAGAAGATGGGCATGACACTGTCTTGTAGAAGCAGCATTTGTAAAAATAACTGATACAACCAGGGCTGTGGAATCTGAGTCGGTGTCCATTTTAGGTAGAGTTGGAGTTTGAGTCAGATTCAGGGAACTTGAGTTGTCATATGTTTCACTTACCGTCTTCACAGCCCTGGATACAACCTGACAAAGGAGGAGGACATGGGGGGCAGCCATGAGGAGGCCTACTGGCTTACAGAGGGCATCGATGAGGAGGTCCAGTGGTTTGCAGAGGGTGGCCATAAGGAGGCCCAGTGACTTACAGAGGGCAGCCATGAAGAGGCCCAGCGGTTTGCGGTGGGCGGCTATGAGGAGACCCAGTTGTTTCTGCAAGTCAGCCATGAGGAGGCCTAGTGGTTTGCAGAGGGCGGCCATGAGGAGGCCCAGTGGCTTGCAAAGGGCAGCCATGATGAGACCTTGTGGCTTATGGAGGGCAGCCAATAGGAGGCCCAGTGGCTAGCCTTGTGGCTTACGGAGGGCAGCCATGAGGAGGCCCAGTGGTTTGCTGAGGGTGGCTATGAAGAGGCCTAGTGGCTTACAGAGGGCAGCCTTGAGGAGGACCAGTGGCTTACGGGGGGCGGCTGTGAGGTGGCCCAGTGGTTTGCAGAGGGCGGCCATGAGGAGGCCCAGTGGTTTGTGGAGGGTCGACACGAGGAGGCCTAGTGGTTTGCGGAGGGCGGCTGTTGGAAGGCCCAGTGATTTGCGGAGGATGGACACGAGGAGGACCAGTGGTTTGCGGAGGGCGGCTGTTAGAAGGCCCAGTGATTTGCGGAGGATGGACACGAGGAGGACCAGTGGTTTGCGGAGGGCGGATGTTAAAAGGCCAAGTCAGTGCAACATCAGATGATTGGGATTACACAGAGTTACACAGGGTACTAATCACCTCCAGAGAGCTCTTGGAGAACTTGAACCTACCATCATTTGGACCGCTTCTACTATATACAGCAATATCACATCTGTATATAGTAAAAATCATGACGCTCAGCTACAGGCTGGATGTCACATAGGAGATCATAAGACAGACATGGGGGTGTACAGCCGGCCACTAACTGTCATAACAACCCATCGGTTTCCAGATAGTGAGGGATATATTTTTTCAACATGTTTCACTGTGTACTGGCTTACACATACCACCTTAATTGAGACCAAAAGAGTAAATGAGATGCGAGCAGAGCCCAGGACAGGGATCCCTACACATTCTCATATATCAGTCATTTGACTGCTTCCTTAGCAGTCAGGTGACTGAAGAACAAGAAGCCGTCAGTGCGGACGTAGATACCTGTAGTGGTCGGCACTGAATCCATGGGGGTGACAGCATGTGGTTATGCCCAATGATCTTGCTTCTAAAAGCTCCATTCTCTCTAGTTTTTTTGCTATGGCTGAACAACCATTTTAAGGTACTTCATGTTTATAGGAAAAAATATATATTTTTCTAATTTGTGTGCGATTGTCTCATTTCTGTGTCATTCTTCACAGAAGAAGCTACGGCTGGATGCTGGATTTCCCTTCACATTGTGTGTGGGTAGGGAGTCGGCTAAGTATCAGCGCCAGACTCTATTCTTGATGTTTCACGCCTGGAACTGCCATCGTCGGACGTCCACGGAAATCTATAACTGTGACCTCACGCAGTGCCAAACAATGCAGATCCTGCTCCAACACCTGGAGACTTGTGTGGATGGACTGCACTGCCAGTGTAAGACGCCAACGACAGACTGTTTCTTATAGCGGTTAAAAGCTTGCAATCACTCTAACACATGACCGTGTGTTGTGTATTTCAGATCCGAAGTGTTACCACACCAGATTCGTCTTCATACATTACATGACCTGCTTACAGAGCTGCTGTGAGATATGCTGGCCTGTGAGGAGCGAGATAAATCAGCTATGTAAGTCACACCTAGGATTGAGATAAAATCAGTCCAGTAATCTGGGCAATCGCTGTATATGCAGATGTGTCCTGGTTACCATTCAGCCCATACATCTGTGTACCACGGTCCAAGGACAGACTCAGTTGAAAGGACCAGTCTGGGCATCATCTGCTCTGAACAACAGCCTCATAGGCATATATGGGGCTGTTCAGATCAGGAGACCAGCAGCCGCTCCATTTATCGGAGTCCTTACTTCTGACCTTGGTACATTAGTAATTTAAGATGTCCTTTTTTGTTATTAAGTCACCCCCAATGTTATTTAGATAATGTAGTGTTCATTAGTATCCTTTATTTGCTTTAATTGTTGTATTCATCCCAAAAAAGCATTTTAGATACTTACATACAGTATTTTCATTAGCTAGCTGGGCAAACAGTCATCCAGCTGGTTAACGGTTAAGGCTGCTTTCACATCAGCGTTTTTGTGCAATCACGGCTGATCCGCCAGTCTTGCCGCATCTGCCACATAACGGCTGACTTGTGGCAAGCCCCATTCATTCCCTATGGGACTTATGGTGAGGTTTTTGCTGAATCCGGCACTTACGGCAAGTAAAAAAACTGCTGTGTTTTATTTTCCTTTGCCACAAGTGCCTGATCTGCTGGATCCAGGAAACGCGGAGGTACCGCACATGACCGCAAGTCCCATAGGGAATGAATGGGGCTGGACGCGAGTCAGTCGTTATGCAGCAGATGCTGCAAAACGCGATTGTACAAAAATGCTGATGTGAAAGCTGTCTAAGGGCCCTTTCACATCAGCGTTTTTTGAAATTCGCGGCAGATGCGGTGAAAAAACCGCATCTGCCGCGATTACCGCATACCGGCTGCACTTGCGGCGCGGTTGCGGTAAACGCCATGCAAAGTATAGGCGTACTTGCGGCAAGTGCGGTTTTGCACTTGCGGCAGGTGTGGCCGCGAAAAAAAACGCAGTCAGCCGCGCTTTTTTTTCGCTGCCGCAAGTGCAAAACCGCACTTGCCGCACCTGCCGCAAGTACGCCTATACTTTGCATGGCGTTTACCGCAACCGCGCCGCAAGTGCAGCCGGTATGCGGTAATCGCGGCAGATGCGTTTTTTTCACCGCATCTGCCGCGAATTTCAAAAAACGCTGATGTGAAAGGGCCCTAACAGGTATGTTACTGAACTTGTAGCAATGCTGTGTATAAGGACCTGTGTGATGTCACAACCATGTGACCGTAGTGGACAGAGCTAAGTGAGTTAAATGAAGGTCTATTTTCTGATCATCATAATGGGAGACCCAGACAATGGGGTTTAGGGCGCTGCCCTCCGGAGGTCACACTAGGTACTACAAGTTTGTAGCACCGCCTCCTCCGCTTATAAACCCCCACCGTAGGAGACATCCTCAGTTTTAAACTTAGTGTGCTCGGAGGATCACGCTTTGCTTGCACTTCACTACATTCTCACAACTTACGTGATGGCGTATGAAGACAAGGTAAAATGGTCCCATTCGGGACCCTCGACAGCCTCCCCGCTCACCCTTGTGGAACACGCTGGTGGAGGTACTGGAGGGCTTTTAGCCTGGACACTTTAGTGTTCTCCCGGTACGCTGTCGTGCTCCTTTCCTTTCCATCCCTCCATGGAGGCTCTGGATAGGGGGAGCCTGGAGCCTTGCACAGCTCCGCTCCGTCCGAGGCCTCCCTAAATGGTGCTTACAGACCGGACGGAGCCAGCCCAGTCCGAGGCCTCCCTAAATGGTGCTTACACTCCGGACTGGTGCTGTACCCCCGTCCGAGGCCTCCCTAAAGGTGCTTACAGACCGGACCGGCACTGAGGCACCTGGTGTGTCTCCTGTGTGCCTGGGGGTAGTGTCTGTCACTGTGGTGTCATGACACTCAGACCGCGCGGTTACCCTCGGGTCCGCGGTTCTGGCGGTGACCCTGTGCTGGGGTCTCCCTGGCTGACCGCCCTGTGTTTCACAGGGGCTGAGGCTGTAGACTGCGGGTGTTTTTATGTGTACATGCAGTCTGAGAGTGTGTGTGGTGATATTCACTCTCGTTTCCCGCGCTGCGGGCTCCGGCACCTCCATTGCTGAGGCAGTCTGGAGGAGGAGGAGGCAGCCCTTATGGTGACATCACCGCTGGGCGTGTTGTGTGTTCTTCCCGCGTGTTCCTGGCTCCGCCCACATCTTCACTGTCGGCGGCCATCTTCTCCCTCACTTCCCGGCTGGGATCTGAACTGCAGCGCGTGTCTGCACTTGCAAGGGAGACCGGAACTCGCGGAGGTCACACACACACACCGCTTCCTCCTACCGCTTTACTGCGGTCGGTAAGCCACCGGGATTCCCGGTTTGTTTGTGAACTTTGGCTTATATTCCCCTCACTGTGGAGATGTCCTCAGCTGGGAAGCATGCTGCTAAGGCGGCGGTGGCCACCATTGTCTGTACTACATGCAACGGGACACTGGTGGAGGGGTCCTGCAATAACTGCGGACGCCCAGAGGCCCGATCTGCTACTATTGAGTCTGCAAATCCGGGATTATACCCTGAGGTTCAGGTGATCCCAGGGCCATGGGAAACGCAGAATAAGATCAATGAATCTCTGCTGTCCCAGATGTACTCCATGTCGCAAACCCTGGAGGCACTGCATAGGAGACTGGAGAACCCAGCTACTCCTCCTAGTTACCCCCGGGTGTCTCTTACTTCTGCTGTAAGACCCCCTAAGCGAGCCCGTGAGGCTTCTCCTGAGCTCCAGACTCTCTCTGAGGAGGAGCGTTCCTCTGATGGTGAGGAAGATGATGGGGGTTCTACTCTTGGGTCTATGTCTGAACCTCCAGATGGGGTGGAGGATCTGGTGTCCTCCATCAATGAGACATTGCGTCTTGTCACTCCTCCTGAGGAGGTGACTGTACACCCCAAGGAGATCTATCAATGGCTGCGGCCAGAGGCTAGACCAAGTGGCTCCTTCATGGACCACACTAATTTCGGAAGGGTGATTAAAGCTCCCAGGTTGCATCCTGGGCGGCGTTATGTCCGTAAAACTAAGGACAATCGCTTTCCCTTTCCCCAGGAGGCGCTCCAGGAATGGTCGCAGTCTCCCAAGGTGGATGCTTCCATGACTAGGATTGCTGCGCGCTCCTTGTTTTCTGCCTCTGATAGCTCCTCGTTGAAGGATGCTACTGATAGACAGGTCGAGCAACTCGCCAAGTCTTCCTATGAGGCTGTGGGGTCTTCGTTTGCCCCTAATTTTGCCGCAGTCTGGACCCTACAAGCGATCACTATCTGTTTGGATGGTATCACTGATCTAGCTAGGTCCAGTCCAGAGGTCCTGGCTCTCACTGAGAGAGCAAGGGCCTATGCGGACTATGCCAGGACGGCATCTTTGGAAACTGCCACTCGCTCTGCTGTGGCCTCGGCCAATGCAATTGCGATCCGCAGGCTATTGTGGCTGCGTCTCTGGGACTCAGATGCCACATCTAAGAAGATTTTACAAAATCTTCCGTTCGCTGGTGACAGGCTTTTTGGCACCGAACTGGACAAATTGATAAAGGATTCTGCTGAGTCTAAGATACCGCAGAATAAGCCTAAGCCACGGTACACCGTGAAAAGGAACCCTAAGCAGTGGTCCTTTCGCTCCGGTTCACAGTCATCAACGGCGTCCACTCGCTCAGACCGAGGGGGCAAGCCTGCTACTCAGTGGCGTTCCAAGAGTCGTCAGAAGAAGCCGGCGGGGGCAGCGGCTGCCACCCCCAAGCCCGCCTCGACATGACTCGCTATCGCATCCTGCCTCCCCACAGGTGGGGGGCCGCCTGTCCCGCTTTCAGGACAAGTGGCTTCTTCACATTCAAGATCAGTGGGTTCGAGACGTAGTCTCAAGAGGTTACAGGATAGAGCTGACGTCACAACCAATACACCGATTCCATCGGTCGGTTCCATCTCCAGAAAAGGCTCAGGCTTTTTACCTGGTGTTGGAGGGACTCCGCAGAGACGGAGTGGTGGTCCCTGTGCCCACGGAAGAGAGGTTCAGGGGTTTTTACTCCAACCTCTTTATTGTCCCAAAGAAGGACGGCTCTTTTCGCCCGGTTTTGGACCTCAAGTTGTTCAACCGTCACGTGTTGGTTCGGAAGTTCCGCATGGAATCCCTGCGCTCAGTGATCGCGGCTGTGTCACAGGGAGACTTCCTAGCATCCATCGATATCAGGGACGCTTACCTTCACGTCCCCATTGCACCAGCTCATCAGCGCTGGTTGAGATTCGCAGTGGGGGAAGAGCACTTCCAATTTGTGGCACTGCCATTCGGGCTAGCCTCAGCACCACGGGTGTTCACAAAGGTGATGGCCTCCATGATGGCTCTCCTGCATGCGCAGGGACACGCCGTCATTCCCTATTTGGACGACCTGTTGGTCAGGGCGCCATCGGAAGACCTTTGTCGGGTAAGCCTGGAGGTGACCATGAAGTCCCTGGAACGGTTCGGGTGGCTTATCAACATTCAGAAGTCGACCCTGGTTCCGGCCCAGTCATTGACATATCTGGGCATGGACTTCCACACGGACTCGGCCCTGGTGTCCCTACCTCAAGCCAAGCAGCTTGCGATCCAATCAGGAGTGCAGAATGTCCTCCTGTCTCCACAGTCATCCCTACGGGTATTGATGAGACTGGTGGGTCGCATGGTAGCGGCGATAGAGGCGGTGCCGTTCGCACAGTTTCGCCTCCGTCCTCTCCAGCTGGAGATTCTTCGCAGATGGGACAAGAGGACGATCTCTCTGAATCGGCTGGTGACACTGTCACAACCAACCAGGGACTCTCTACAGTGGTGGCTCCAGCCACTTCACCTGTCACGGGGCCGGTCCTTCCTAAAACCGTCATGGTTAGTGGTGACCACCGACGCCAGTCTGAAGGGCTGGGGGGCGGTGTTCTTGCACCACAGGGCTCAAGGCCTCTGGACTCAGTCGGAGTCGGCGTTGCAGATCAACGTGCTGGAGATCAAGGCGGTCTATCTGGCGCTACTGGCGTTTCAGACATTCCTGTCAGGGCAGCCCATTCGGGTACAGTCCGACAATGCGACGGCCGTCGCCTACATAAATCATCAGGGAGGGACCAGAAGTGCTCAGGCCCTCGCCGAAGTCCACCGCATTCTACTCTGGGTGGAGGAAAACGGCTGCCTGATCTCCGCAGTTCACATCCCAGGGGTCGAGAACTGGGAGGCCGACTATCTGAGCCGACAGGGGATGGACGCCGGAGAGTGGTCTCTACATCCAGACGTCTTCCGGGACATCTGCGGCAGGTGGGGCACTCCGGACGTGGATCTGATGGCCTCACGGCTGAATCATCAGGTGCCCCAATACATGGCAAGATCTTGGGATCCCCAGTCTCTGGGGGCGGACGCCCTGATTCTGAGCTGGTCCAGATTCCAGCTGCCATATGTGTTTCCGCCTCTGGCTCTGATTCCCAGGGTCCTGTGGAAGATCAGGACAGAATGCAGAGTGGCCATTCTAGTGGCTCCAGATTGGCCCAGGAGGTCTTGGTACCCGGACCTGTGGCAACTGTCAGGCGGACACAGGTGGGCTCTTCCAGAACGCGCAGATCTACTCGCGCAAGGGCCATTCTTCCACCTCAATTCCAGGGCCCTCAGATTGACTGCATGGCTCTTGAGGCCTGGCTGCTGACATCCAGAGGATTCTCTCTCCTACAGTGGTTGCCACTATGAATCGGGCAAGGAAACCTGTTTCCAGGAAGATATACCACAGAACGTGGAAAATCTTTTTTACCTGGTGTGCCTCTGGTGGCCGCTCACCGTGGCCTTTGTCTATCCCGACATTGCTGGCCTTCCTACAGTCGGGGTTGGAGTTGGGATTATCCCTTGGCTCTCTGAAAGGTCAAGTATCAGCACTTTCAGTGTTGTTTGACAGGCGCTTGGCGCTCCTCCCGAAGGTACGTCAATTTCTGCAGGGGGTGTCTCGGGTGGTCCCGCCCTATAGACGACCTCTGGACCCTTGGGACCTAAACATGGTCCTGACGACACTGCAGAAACCGCCGTTTGAGCCACTGAGAGAAGTCTCTCTCTCTCGTCTGTCCCAGAAAGTGGTCTTTCTGGTGGCAATTACGTCCCTGAGAAGGGTCTCAGAATTGGCTGCACTTTCGTGCAAGTCACCCTTTCTGGTGGTTCACCAAGACAAGGTGGTGTTGCGCCCACGGCCTGAATTTTTGCCGAAGGTGGTTTCAACATTCCACTTGAACCAGGAGATTGTTCTCCCATCATTTTGCCCCGCTCCCCGTTCATCAGGTTGAGCGCGACCTCCATACTCTGGATCTCGTGAGAGCTGTACGCATTTATGTGTCCAGGACCGCCTCCTTTAGGAGTTCGGATTCCTTATTTGTCCTCACGATGGGTCGCTGTAAGGGGTCCGCGGCTTCAAAGTCGACCTTGGCCAGATGGATCAAGGCTCCCATTCAGGAGGCTTACCGGTCTTCTGGTTTGCCTCTCCCGGTGGGTTTGAAGGCACACTCTACTAGAGCTGTAGGTGCCTCTTGGGCCTTGCGACATCGAGCTTCTGCTCTACAGGTGTGTCAGGCGGCCACTTGGTCCAGCCTGCACACTTTCTCTAAGCACTATATGGTGCATGCCCATGCCTCTGCGGATGCGAGTTTGGGCAGGCGGGTTCTCCAGGCGGCGGTTGCCCACCTTTAAAAGGGAACCATGTGTTATCCGTCTTGTTGAGGAACTCTTCCCGCCCTGGGGTATTGCTTTAGGACATCCCCATTGTCTGGGTCTCCCATTATGATGATCAGAAAAAAGAGAATTTTGTTTACGTACCGTAAATTCTTTTTTCTTGAATCATCAATGGGAGACCCAGCACCCACCCAGTTGTTCCGTTGCATGTTTGCATTTGATCTGTTCTCTGTTGAGACAGTGTTCCGGGTTGTTACACCGTCTGTGCACGGCATTCTTCCCGATGTTTCGGGTGTGGTTTATTTCTCCTCGCAGCTTATGGACTAAACTGAGGATGTCTCCTACGGTGGGGGTTTATAAGCGGAGGAGGCGGTGCTACAAACTTGTAGTACCTAGTGTGACCTCCGGAGGGCAGCGCCCTAAACCCCATTGTCTGGGTCTCCCATTGATGATTCAAGAAAAAAGAATTTACGGTACGTAAACAAAATTCTCTTTATACACTTATCTCTGCCTATTATAGTCACATGGTTGTGACATCACACAGGTCCTTTCAACATTTTCTGAATTTTGGCACTGCTACAAGTTCATTTAACTATTAACATGCTGGATGACTGTATAACTGTTTGCCCAGCTATGCCTTTTTGGGATGAATACGATTTATCTTTTTAAAACAGGTTATTAATGAAGACTACATGATGTAAATAACATTGGGGGCGGTTTAATAACAAAAAAATGGACATCACAGGTTCCCTTTAAAATTTCCAGGTAAGTTCTCTTGCATCAAGTCTTTAAATGTGGGTCACTATCTTTGGTCTCAGTAGCTGAGCCTCTGTCATTTGTGGAAGACAATGGCTTTGTCACACAACTGGCAGAGAAGATAGCTGAACCACAAATCATTCTTGTCTTTTAGGCTGGCTTCACACTTGCAGATGCATCTGCAGCGTTTTGCAGATGCATCTGCAAGTATCAGCATGCAGACAGCGGCCGTGGTGTGAATGCTCTCATTCATTCCTATATGTGAGCCGTAAGCAGGCGTATGCCTGCTTACAGATCACACTCTCCCGCCCGCACTATGGACGCGAGATGTTGCGTCCAAGGTGCGGGGCGGGAGTGTGTGATCTGTCAGCAGGCATACGCCTGCTTACGGCTCACATATAGGAATGAATGAGAGCATTCAGACCGCGGTGCGCCCTATTATAAACATAGGGACCGCGGTCTGCATGCTGATACTTGCAGATGCATCTGCAAAACGCTGCAGATGCATCTGCAAGTGTGAAGGCAGCCTTAAAGTGGGCAAACTCAGCCCCTCGGCAAGACAATTACAATGGTAGTCTGACACCATTTGAAGACCCCCCGCACTGGCTATGACGGTGCCGGCTATTAAGACCAGATTGACCATGATTTGTGTTAAATATTATATATCATACTAAAATATAAAATGGAAAGTATAAAAAGAAATAAGGTGTTCGTTTGTTTTTAACAAAAATTTGACTCACCCCCTTCCTCCACTATAAAAGAAAAAAACTTATGTAAGTGTTCTCCACTTCTGTAAAAGTCCAATCTATCAAATTATAAAATGAATTATCCCAATCTGTAAGCACAATGTGGGGGAAGGGGGTAATTATGCCTCCAAAAATGTGGGTTGGGAGTTGGTATTCTGATTCTTCAAAGCAGCGCAAGTCTCTAAGTGCACTAATTATCAATCTCTTTGGATAATTGTATGGACTGTTGTACTCACATGCCACATGCAGAGCGTCCTCAGATAGTTCCAACTCAACCACATCGACTTGTAATAAGAGTCTAGGTTAAATAGAGATGAATTCCACTGAAAATATGTATTATAGTGCAGTGTAGAAGGTGGAAAGAGTGATCCAAATAAGAGCAGTATAGCATGGATCCAAAAGATGGCTACAACATGGTGATAAAGGGGAAGAAGGGAGGAGCAAAAGATAACATCAGACTACAGGATGGAGGAAGGGCCATACTACTAAAGGCAGGGCTTCAAATGTAATGAACAGTACAGAGAACACACAACAAATTGTTCCCATTGATGGGACACAACAGTTGCAGCAAAAAGAGAAACTGCAATAAAAAAAATTACTATTTTGGGATGGATAAGAAGTGTAACATCAATAAAAACGCCAACTTTCCACACACCAGCCTCACATAGCTACTTCGACTGACAAGTAAAAATGTCAATGGAGTCAGAAAATGGCGACACAAAAGGAGGTTTTATTTATGTTTACAAATTTTTCACAACACAAAAACATGCCTTAAAAACAAAACCCCGATAAACAATAGTGAATGATATTGGAAAGTGTTCCCTCGCGTTTAAATACATTTTATGGTGAAATGAACAACAGCATCATTCATAACTATAAATTGTCCTGCAAAGCAAAATAAAGCCCTGATACGTTTATAGGGACGGCATAAAAAATATTCTGACTTTTGGATGAAAAAAAACGAAAGCAGAAAATCGCCTGATCAGTAAGGGGTTAAAGGTAATCAATGGAAAAAAGGAAAATTATTTAAAGGGGTTGTCCTACTGATGTTGCAGGCGGGATGGATGAGCTGCCGACCGCCCGTCCTCCGTACACGATCTGGGAGGATTTTCCCTCGAACGACACACTGAACCCAGACAGGTAAGGGGAAGAGATTAATGAAGCGTTATCCACCGCACAGAATGTACACAACACAGTGACGTTTTCTCATTATTTTTTATTCCACAGTGATAGAACTTCATGGTTTTCTCTACACATCTACAGCTGGATCCTGTCTAAAGATAAACCCCTGCTGGGCCCGGCCTTGTTCCAGAGGAGAGAGGAGCCATAGAGGCCGTGATGGCTTCATTCTCAGGATCCATCTTCAAAGTTCCACATCTTTGTTTCCTTAGTTGCTGTTTTCTTGGATTTTCATTGTGAACTCATTAAATCTGTTCTTCAATTGTTGGTCTGCCTCATTCATGACTTACCTTCTAAAGCAGCAAGATTTAAAGGGGTTGTCCAGAATTAGACGCCTGACTATAGATTGGCGATGAGCTATAATATGCCCGGTGCTTGTAGACACGTGATGCAGTTTTTGTCTTTTTTACCTATTTTTGGTTATCGTGGTAAACACAGTTTTTTGTACAGACCGACGTCTTTGATCCAGCTTCTCCTTCACTTAGCAGTTCAGCTTGACTAATAAGGGTGACGGAAGCCCCATTTTAGATGTCGCAGGATTTAACCCCTTAACAAATTATGAAGTGACACTAATGTATGTGGAACAAATGATCTTTGCATTGCAGGTTTGAGTTCCTTAAGGCCGTGGTTCCCAACTTTCTTTGCACCAGGGTCCAGCTTCAAGGAAGATCATTTTTCCATGGCTCGGCGGGGCAGGGTGGGTACAGACGTGGGGCTGTGCTCATATGGGGCGGGGCTATGGAGAGGGTTGGAGTTTAGTAGTGCATACTTATCATTTAATTATGGAAAGAGCTGAAATGAAAAAAAAAGGCGCAACAGTGTGTCTATCTGGCTAATTGTCATGATAAACGGGAATAATGAAATCCGCTCATTTGTTAGGATTTGCACTTTTTGCACCTTTGTCAACTATAGATGTCAAGCTATTGCATGGTCTGCAGCAGTTGTCCCTCAATATAGATCCACGATTGCATGGTGGAGAAAAGGGATTCAAGGACACGCTCCTGCTCCGAAATCAAATCCACATACACGGGCCATATGAATTCAGTAGGTATTTATTCTACGTGTTTCAGGGACATCTCTTTGTGTCAATCTTTGTGGTATTCCTGAGGAAGAGGCTTGTTCCCCGAAATGCGTAGAATAAATACCACCTACTGAATTCATACGACCGGTGTATGTGGATTTGATTTCGGAGCAGGAGCGCATCCTTGAATACCTTTTCTCCACCCTGCAATCCTGTATCGTTTAATTATGACATTTATAATGTGAATGTGAATCAACTCGCCATAAGTGCAGAATCAGTGGGAGCACCTTGCTTGTTTCCCTGCATCAGTGGGAGCACCTTGCTTATTTCTCTGCATCAGTGGGAGCACCGGGCTTGTTTCTCTGGATCAGTAGGAGCACCAGGCTTGTTTCCCTGGATCAGTAGGAGCACCAGGCTTGTTTCCCTGGATCAGTGGGAGCACCGGGCTTGTTTCCCTGGATCAGTGGGAGCACCGGGCTTGTTTCCCTGGATCAGTGGGAGCACCGGGCTTGTTTCCCTGGATCAGTGGGAGCACTGGGCTTGTTTCCCTGGATCAGTGGGAGCACCGGGCTTGTTTCCCTGGATCAGTGGGAGCACCGGGCTTGTTTCCCTGGATCAGTGGGAGCACCGGATTGTTTCTCTGCATCAGTGGGAGCAGCGGGCTTGTTTCCCTGGATCAGTGGGAGCACCGGATTGTTTCTCTGCATCAGTGGGAGCACCGGGATTGTTTCCCTGGATCAGTGGGAGCACCGGGCTTGTTTACCTGGATCAGTGGGAGCACTGGGCTTGTTTCCCTGGATTAGTGGGAGCACCGGGCTTGTTTCCCTGGATCAGTGGGAGCATCGGGCTTGTTTCCCTTGATCAGTGGGAGCACCGGGCTTGTTTACCTGGATAGTTATTCAACTTCATCTAGGATGTTGTAAATGAGTATATCCACAATTTAATTCAACACACATCCACCCGTGGATAGGACAAATCGTGCCGAGAGGCAAAATAATTCAGCAAAAAACACGATCAAACGTCCGTTTTGGATGAAAGAGATAAGTGCATATTTTTTATAAAACCAGAAGCCGGAAGGAATATAGACCGGGATTAGCAGCACAGTAGGTAGGCAACCATCCAAAAAAGTGCAAACCTATTGGCATCTGATAGACATTAGCTCCTGGACAAGAATATTACACATCCTTATACAAATGACAATATTCTGTTGTACAATCAGCACAATACAAGTAAGATAACATTTCATGTATAACAAAACATGGTGTGTACATAAATGGTTAATTCTAACATGCACTCACCATGAGAGGTGTAATTATGACCTCCTGTAACTCTATTGTCACATGTGCTGGCAAGTTACATGTAAAATTCAGCATACATGGGTCAGTGTATCTGCAACAATTTCCAGTATATACATGGGGGCATATATTCAAGTGCACATAGAGACAAATGATCATTAAAACTACCAGAATAGTAATACCTAGATTGGCATGTATATTGCACGCAGACCCCTGCAGCCATTTCGGCAAGTCCTTCGTCAGGGTTGATAATCTGGGGTTCAGATGTGGGTTAAAAAGGCTGGCCAGCCAATGGAAATGTGCCCTGTCGCGTCCCCGCTCTCTGGAAATGACAGGGTGGCGCAGCCGACGCGTCATTGGCCAACCGGTCACGTGGAAACCACATGACCCAGATGAACGAATGAGATGCGGCAGCCGCCACTGCATCACCATTCCCATGGAGACGGCGGGGCAGATTGTCCGGACGATAAACGCAAGACCATTGAAACACAACTGGAAAAAGTTCTGGAAGATTGTGTAAAGAAAATGAGTGAGACACAAACTAAAGAAAAATGCTAGAGATCTACGTGATTGGCAGTCAGGCTCCATGTATCAATGGCGCCGGCCAACCATTAAACCTTTGAACACTCAACTTCAACCTAGTACTTCCACAGTGTCAATTTCCTCAGTGACCAATTTGGACATCTCAGTTTCGTCCATGGTGACAAGGTCGGGGATGACCCTTCAACGGAAGCAGAATATTTCTCTCAGGCCGGACAGACGTTATGGGGGTGCCGGACATAAAAAGAGCACTAAGGTAATTATCCTTAGTAAACATATATTGTCCCAGCATGATCTATCACTGCTTGAGAGGGGTCTATCTTTTGCACCTGTGGCCACGTTTGATCCATTTATGGCCATTAAGGACTTGTATTTGTTTGCAAGAGCCTTGATTTTCAATAAACATTTCTTTAATGGTAACATTACTTCTCTCTTCTCCACAGAAGAAGAAAAAGTGACCTTGGAGGATCTCTCCGCCGATCACTTGACATCAGATGGAGGTAAGAGTCCTCCATCAATTCGTCCACGTTCCAGAAAGTTCCCTCCGCTCTCCACCTGCCCGAGCTTTGATATGTTCGTCTAGGTGGCGAGTAACTCTTTTGAGAACATACCGACACTGATATAGAGACAACCTGACTCGGCGGGAGCGTAACAGCTTATGTGAACTACGGGGTCTCTCGGATATTTTGATCAAACCCACCGATAAAGGTGGGTGCACTCTCGATTGGCCTAAAGTGAGTTATGAGAAGGAGGCGTAATAAGGTTTGTAATAAAAAACTAACCTTTAACCCCTTATCCTCCTTCTCTGACCAATTATTGAAGGTTTTGAAATCTGCCAATGACAGTGGTATAATTACAAAGGAACTAATGTTAGCTCTCATTGTAACTGACCCCGTGGTTCCCACCCTGTTCTTCCTGCCGAAAATCCATAAGGACTCTACATCACCACCGGGTAGACAGATAGTGTCGGGCAGAGGGAGCTTTCTGGAAAATATATAAACAGGTGGATTGACTCAAAACTTCAACCTTTGGTGGAGAATCTTCCTTCCTTTACCAAGGACACTATGGAATTTTTGAAAAAAGTAGACTCCTTGCAAGTTGATGAAGATACGGTACTGGCAATGGTGACATAGAACCACTATATACTAACATTCGCCATAGTGATGGCCTTCGTGCAACGTTTTTTTTTTTATATGACCGATTTGTCGGGGGATATTGTCGCCTTCCTCGTGGAGCTCTTGGAATTCACCCTAACCCACAATTTTTTCGTGTTCAATGGGTCCTTCTACCTACAACTCCAGGGCACTGCTATGGGGTCGTCCTTCGTGCCCTAGTATGCAAATTTGTTCCTGGGGCTGTGCAATCATGTGTCAGGCATGCGCAGTGTGCGCTGCCCGACAACTGAGGTCACATGATCTCACATCGCGCCTGCTTATAGCGGAGGCCGCAGCCCCGCAATGTGAATATATCATAACACACTGTGGGGCCGGATCTGAGGGTCTCCACTATACGCAGATGTGATGTGAGGAGATCATGTGACCTCAGTTGTTGGGCAGCACACACTGCGCATGCCTGAGACATGATTGCACAGCGCAGGTGCTGGGGACATAAGGAGCAGAGATAAGCGGCGCCAGAGGGGGGATGATGGACAGCACAAAGTCAGTTGAGAAATGGAGAGGAACACACCCACTGGTCCAAGTACAGGTATGGAGCCAAATTTATAAAACTCATTATTTCAGTGTCCCTGGGGACATTACACATAAGAGCCAACTTCACAGCATGCAGCCTTAGTGCTGCTGAAGGGGGATATTTTATCTTCATAGGCCCTGGGGGGTGACAGGTTCCCTTTAAGGCTACCATCATTTGTAATCTCTGGTAATTTTCTGGTTGGGTGTAACGCTTAAACTTACTGAAAGCTGAGATAGGTGATCATGCACCAACTGAGCGATTGAAGGCTCATGTTCAGTCTCTTCCAAAATCCCTTTTCTCCGTCGCCGCCCCACACTTGCAGTTTGCCTTTAAATGCAGCAACTTTATCTGCCAACTTGAAAACGGTTGTCATTTTCCCAAGTGACAGATTAAGTTCGTTCAACAAGTTGAGTATGTCACACAAGTAAGCAAGATCCATGACCCATTCCTTACAACTGAAATGTGCTGCAAGTGGCGATACTTTTTGTAAAAGAAATCTTTGAAGCGGTTCTTGTAACTCAAAATCTGTGTGTGCAAAGGTACCGTCACACGGGGCGATGTTTCCGGCGATGTTGCCAGCAACTTAGAGGCGGGGTGAAGTTGCAGCGACATCGCCGGAGAATTTCCCTGTTTGACAAGGCGATAATAGGCGATAAGTCGCCTGAGGAACATCGCCAGGTTTCCCAACATTATTGGGAAACCTGGCGATGTTGCTCAGGCGATCGTGCATGATCGCCCTGTGTGACGGCACAACCTGCAGTGTTACAGGCGACGACGCCTATCTTTAACATTGCGGGTTGTCGCTTGTTGGGTTGCTGGGCAACCCAGCGAGCGAGAGCCGCGGCAATTTGCCGGCAAGTTGCTCTGTCTGACACCTCGCCGGCGATGTCAGCGGTGATGTGCGCTCTCGCGAATCCCCGCCCACATCGCCGGCGATGTTGCCTCGTGTGATGGGGCCTTAAGAGAAGACATTTGTACTCCACGTCCATTTCCTCACAAAGCTGCTTGAACAGATGTAAGTTAAGGGCGTGTGCTTTGATGTGATTAATAACTTTAATTACAACTTGCAAAATGCTGTTAGTGATATTTTTCGGCTTGTCAGCATTTCTCTATTCACATTCAGACGCAACTTCTTTGACTCGATTAGTTAAATCAGAAAGCCGTCCAGTCATGGCCATTACATCATATGATAAAATGGATGGTGTCATTCAAAAGTACAATTCGTTCTGCAAAAACAAGCCCTCACACGGCTATATTGATGGAAAGTCTGTGTGTCTGTCCTTTTGTCCCGAAAACAGCACCACTTATAGAACATTGTGTAAATTACAGTTCTAGAAGAAGCCCTTAAGTTTGGTTGATCAGTCAACGAAAACTGACGGGGGCCCACACGCTGTCCGGGACACTGCCCGCAGCACAGATATTTATTATCGCCTGCGTCCGCTCTGTCATACCCTCGGGGTGGACCCATCCTGCTGCTGCCGTGGCTCCTCAGTATACAAGGGAAAGAGACGTTGCACAGGGGTGAGCGATACAGATCACAGTGGGGGGACAGAAAGTGCACGGGAGAGAGAACACACAGGGGGGAGACACCACAACAGGAGAGTACATAGGGGGAGAGACAGCACAAGAGGAGAGAGCGCACAGGATGTGAGACAGCACAAGGGGAAGGGAGAGCTCAGGGGGAATAGACAGCACAAATAGAGATAGCATGAGGAAGAATGAGTGCACAGGGGAGAGACAGCACATGGGAAAAGAGAACAAGGGGAGAGAGACAGCACAAGGTAAGTGAACGCACAGGGGAAAGAGACCACACAAGGGTGGAGAGACAGCGCAAGTGGGGATAGAGCGGACAGCGGGATGGCGAACAGCAGTATTGCCTGCAGTAGCGGCTCCCCCGTCCTCGGTGGTGCTGCAAATAGTAGCAGAAGTAGTTGGACTAATATATAATCACACACGTTCTAGAATCTCCCGAAGCGATAGAATTTTTCTTGAAAGTACTAAATCCAAAGAAAGAGTCGCATACACTGGAGAGATCAGGTTAATTCAATATTTATTTTAGTTGGTATGGAAAAACCCATTACATTTAAGGATGTGAAATATAGCCTTTCTCAATTTGCATTACCGATGACAACTTCAAAGATACTACAATTGAGCTTATTAATATTAAAGAGCCATAATGATTAATTATTATGTCTTATCTATCCTCGATTTGTTCATGTATAAAGGTACAAGTAAAGTGATGATTCCCATTTGCCTTGTTCACTTCTATTATTACTTTTTCTGTGTAATTTTTTACTGGTCGTAATGTAAAAAGAATGAAAAATCCAATAGAAGACACTGAAAAAGAAGGAAAATAACACACTCCTCTGTGGGCAGCAAAATGAAAAGAAATACCAAAAGTTTTTTTTTTGTTTTTTTTAATTTCTTAATATTTAACCCCTTAATGACCTAGGGATGTAACTGCATGTCCTATGTCGTATTCCTTCCTTCGTATTCCCCACACTCGGCCTATCTGATCACCGACGTGCAGCTAATAGGTGCTGGTGGATCAGAGATTGGAGATCCACCCGCACCTTTAGATAAGCTGTCAAACTCTGACAGTGTGATCTAACACGCCACGACAGAGATCACTCGTTCCCCGCCAGCCATTGGCAACCCCGTGATGCAATCAAAGGACCCCAATGTGTTGCTATGACAGTGAGGGGTAAGATGACTCCTGTTACTGTGATGACTCCACTCCCTGTGAACACCGAGCATTTGCATTCACATGAGATGATTATTTCTGCATTGCATCAGCCCCTAAAGGGTATGTCACACGCGTCGATATCGCTGTCAATGTCGCTCATGCGTCACGGATTTTCAGTCGCTCAAGCGACGTAAAAGTGACGTAGGAGCGACATTGAAGCGTGTGACCAAGCGATGCAACCAGCAATATGTCACTGATCGCCGATCGCAGGTTTCACTGCCAGACGTAAAACCTGTCGCTCATCGCTCAGTAGACCTTGTGCATCGCTGCGTGTGACACTAAACTCAGCGACATATTTTCTATTTTGACACCGTACAAGCGACTAAATAAGATCGCTCGTAAGATGGCGACATCACCGCATCGCTGGGTCATATTGACGCGTGTGACATCTTACCTGCGATAATTCCACATGCTCAGGCGACTGAATAATATGTGACGCATGAGCGATATCGCGGGCGACATTGACACGTGTGACAGGCCCTTAACTGTACATCAAGAGTAATCGGACACTGCAGTGCTGAGGCACCTTAATGGGTTAAGTAAAATAAGCAAAAAGGGAAAGAAAAAATTAAAAGTTTAAAAAATATGAAAACAACATTTAAAAAAATAAAATAAAAAAGTACAAATCGCCACCCTTTTGCCCCATTGGAAATCTACTCTATTAAACAAAACACATTGGTATTGCCACGTTTGGAAATGTCGAATCTATCAAAATATAAAATCAATTAATCTAATCTGGAACCTGTATAAGGAAAAAAAAACAACTACAAATCCAGAAATGACTTTTTGGTTGCTGAAACTGTGCAATAACGGATGATTAAACATCACATCTACCTAAAAATTGTATCATTAGAAACATCAGCTCAAGACACAAAAAAATAATGTGGCGCCCCTCTGGCGGGACGCCACAGGGTGGTACTGCACCCCAGATAGGAGGTGTAGTGCCCCATAGTCACAGGTAGAGGGGGGAGCTGCAGAGTCTGTATACAAAAATACAACAAGCCCAGCTATAAACACCCTAGCACCAGGGACTGTATATTCAGTAGGTCCCAGGGGGGGTGGAGCTTAGCTGAGCGGGATACGTGACGTCCGTGACGGTTGACAGCAGTCAAAAAACAGATGGTGTGATCAGGACGGACGCAGCTGAGACTGCAGATCTGACAGGAGGGTACCTCGACCTTAAAGAGGTACCAAGACATGAAAGGGGGCACCCCAACTTGGTGATAGCCATCTGGTGTAGGTCACCCGTGGTACGAGGTGTGGTTTATCCCAAACCACTGACCGGCAGGCTGTGATCTTTATAAGAAGGAGTCACAGCACCCATCAAGAAGTCAACATCTGTCCCATAGCCGGGTTCAAGATGCTTTGAGAGGTAACAAGGACTCGAAGCAACAGATCCCGAGGAACAGAAACTAGACTTGTGAGTGGGAGTAAAGAGCCACAAGAGCCCTTAAGAGCAGGACCAAGGAAGTGTTGAAAGGTACAGTATCTCTGACAGACTCTGTGGTGAACCCCAAAGTCTGTGGCAATCAATACTCCGGCAAACTGGACTGTACCGTGTACTTAAATTCTGCCTGGTACCAGTAAAGAACTGTTTGAGCTGATCTGGACTGCCTCTAGTTAATCTGTCCCTGAAAGTTCTCTACAACGCTTGAGAGGTAAAGACTACTACTCCCCTCATCAATCCCGCTGCCCTGAGGTAAAGCTCCGCCTGTGGGGAGCTGTACTACCAAAGCTGCTTCACCATCACCTCAGGGCCGGCTGCAGCGCTGGTAACCACTTTACCAGGTACCACAGGTGGCGTCATGTATAATTTCCATCCCAAATAATCATACCCAGCTGCCATTGAGTGCCAAGGGCACAGAACCAGGACCCGACCAGCCTTGATCCCCCACCACCGAAACCACCATCCCGGTATCCAGTACCTCAGTGTTATCATATAGTACCGAAACAAAGGCATCATACCGACATGTCAGTGTTACCATATAGTACTGACCCCAGACATCATACCGACATGTCAGTGTTACCATATAGTACTGACCCAGACATCATACCGACACTCAGTGTTACCATATAATACTAACCCCAGACATCATACCGACACCTCAGTGTTACCATATAGTACTGACCCCAGACATCATACCGACACATCAGTGTTACCATATAGTACTGACCCCAGACATCATACCGACACCTCAGTGTTACCATATAGTACTGACCCCGACATCATACCGACACCTCAGTGTTACCATATAGTACTGACCCCAGACATCATACCGACACATCAGTGTTACTATATAGTACTGACCCCAGACATCATACCGACACCTCAGTGTTACCATATAGTGCTGACCCCAGACATCATACCGACACCTCAGTGTTACCATATAGTACTGACCCCAGACATCATACCGACACCTCAGTGTTACCATATAGTACTGACCCGAGACATCATACCGACACCTCAGTGTTACCATATAGTATTGACCCGAGACATCATACCGACACATCAGTGTTACCATATAGCACCGACCCAAGGCATAATACAGACACCTCAGTGTTACCATATAGTACTGACCCCAGACATCATACTGACACCTCAGTGTTACCATATAGTATTGACGGAGGCATCATACCGACACATTAGATTTACCATATAGTGAACATGGTGAATAAAAAAAGTCATGAAACTGCACCTTTTTTGCAATTTCACCGCACTTGGAAATTGTTTTCCAGTACTTGGAGTTACATTGAGTTGTTTAAGTGTTGCCTTTATTTTTTTGAGCAGTGTATATTGCAGACTTACACTTATTTTTTGCCATTTCACCACACTTGGAATTTTCTTCCTGTTTTCCTGTACACTATATGATAAAATAAATGATGTCACTCAAAAGTACAACTCAAGCCGTAAAAAACAAGCTGTCATGTGTCTGTACTGATGGAAAAATAAGTTATGGCTCTTGGATAAAGGGAAGGGAGGTTAAAGGGTTAAATGGAGACATAGGGGTGACTACAATTATTTTTAATTTTTTCTTTTATATTTTGCTGTAATATTTAGTCTCCATAGGGAACTTGAACCTATAATGACTTTACATAAAGAGTAAATGATCATTCCAGACCCGTCGCACTGATTCAGCCAAAAAGACGACAGACTGAGGATCTGCCCTACTCACTGCCAAAATTTAGTCAGCGATCATTAAGGGGTTAAATAAGGTTAGACCCAGAGGAGTCGTTATCTCGCCATTCCAAAACCACCAAATGATGTTGTACTCGTATTTGACCCTTGTCTGAAATTTAGCGTCTGTATTTGACTATTAAGACTGGCGACCTCTCCCTCTTTATGGCTTATTTCCATCTCTTTCTCCCTAAGCTTATGTTCTATCTCATTCTTTGCGGCCTCTTTTTGGCCCAGTTCTTCCCTCTGTTTCTCCTTCTGTCTCTTCATCTCGGCCTTTATCTGATCCGTCGCCTGTTTCAGCATCTCCCACTGAACGCTTCGGTTTTGCCTCTTCTGAATCCCTCGATCGGCCTCTTGGAGACACGTGAGCAGAAACTTCAGGACTTTAGAGTCGGTGTCCACACTGCGAGCAGAATTGGTGGTGGTGTAATTATTAAAAATGAAGATATATTGGGGGCCCAGGTCTTCTATTGATTTTTGGGCTTCGTCAACATTTTGACCATTATATTTCGTGAAAACCACGATAGGAAAAATTCCTCCAAAAAGAAAAAGAGAGAAGTAAGTCAACTTCATAGAGCATTGCTGGGTACGTTATATACAAATTACTACTGTAATGTACAGTTGTGCTCAAAAGCTTACATACCCCGGCAGATTTTTTTGCTTTATTGGGGTTTTTTCAGAGAATATGAATGATAACACATTCTCTTTTTTCCCCCTTATGGTTAGTGGTTGGGTGAAGCCATTTATTGTCAAAGTACTGTGTTTTTTTCTTTTTAAATTATAATGACAACCAAAAACATCCAAATGACCCTGATCACAAGTTCCCATCCCCCAGTTCTTAATCCCGTGTATTGCCCCCTCTAACATCAATGACAGCTTGAAGTCTTTTGTGGTAGTTGTGGACAAGGCTCTTTATTTTCTCAGATGGTAAAGTTGCCCATTCTTCTTGGTAAAAGCCTCCAGTTCCTGTAAATTCCTGGGCTTTCCTGCATGAACTGCGATTTGCTTAAATTCTCCCCAGAGTGGCTCAATGATATTGAGGTCAGTAGACTAAGATGGCCATTCCAGAACCTTCACTTTGTTCTGCTGTAGCCAATGACAGGTCGACTTGGCCTTGTTTTTGGATCATTGTCAGATTGGAACATCCAAGTACGTCCCATGCACAGCTTCCGAGTTGATGAGAGCGAATTTGCCTCCAGTATTTGCTGATAACGTGCTGCATTCATCTTTCCTTCAACTTTGACAAGGTTCCTGTGCCTTTGTAGCTCACACAACCCCACATCATCAGCGATCCACCTCCATGCTTTTCAGTAGGAATGGTGTTCCTTTCATCATAGGCCTTGTTGACACCTCTCTAAATGTAATCTTTATGGTTGTGGCCAAAAAGTGTGATGTTGGTCTCATCACTCCAAATTACCTTGTTCCAGGGAGTTTGGGGCTTGTCTCTGTGCTGTTTGGTGTATTGTAGGTGAGATACTTTGTGGCATTTGCACAGTAATGGTTTTCTTCTGACGACTCGACCATGTAGCCCATTTTTCTTCAAGTCCCTCTTTATTCTGCATCTTGATACATCCGCACCGCTAGTTTTCAGTGATCCTGTATTTTAGCTGATGTTATTTGTGGGTTTTTCTTTGCATCCTGAACAATTTTCCTTGCAGTGTAGATTAAATTTTTGTTGGTCTACCCAATCATGGTTTGTTTTTTACAGAGCCCCTGATTTTCCATTTGTTAATCACAGTTTGATCACTGCTGACTGGCATTATCAATTCCTTAGATATCTTTTTGTATCCCTTTCCTGTTTTATACAGTTCAACTATCTTTTCCTGTAGATCCGTTGACAACTCTCTTGCTTTCCCCATGACTCAATCCAGAAACGTCAGTGACTGAATGAAAGATGCAAGAGTCTGTCTGGATCCCAGAAACTCCCTCAGCTTTTATGCACACACTGATTACAAGCAAACAGGTCACAGGCGAGGATGTTACCTTTATTAGCAATTCAAACCCATTTATGTCAACTTCTGTGCATGGTATCAGGCCAAAATCACCAGAGGATGTGAACTTTTGATCAGGGTTATTTGGCTGTTTTTGGTTGTCATTATGAATTAAAAAGAGAAAAACACAGTAGTTTGACAATAAATGGCTTCACCCAACCACTAACCATGAGTGGGAAAAAAAAGCTTGTGTTATCATTCATATTCCCTGAAGAAAAGGCCAAGAAAGCAAAAACTCTGCTGGGGTATGTACATTTTTGAGCGTAACTGTATGTACACAATGACTGCACCAGCAGAATAGTGAGTGCAGCTCTGGAGTATAATACAGGAGGTAACTCAGGATCAGTAATGTAATGTATGTACACAGTGACTGCACCAGCAGAATAGTGAGTGCAGCTCTGGAGTATAATACAGGAGGTAACTCTGTACATACATTACATTACTGATCCTGAGTTACCTCCTGTATTATACTCCAGAGCTGCACTCACTATTCTGCTGGTGCAGTCACTGTGTACATACATTACATTACTGATCCTGAGTTACCTCCTGTATTATACTCCAGAGCTGCACTCACTATTCTGATGGTGCAGTCACTGTGTACATACATTACATTACTGATCCTGAGTTACCTCCTGTATTATACTCCAGAGCTGCACTCACTATTCTTCTGGTGCAGTCACTATGTACATACATTACATTACTGATCCTGAGTTACCTCCTGTATTATACTCCAGAGCTGCACTCACTATTCTTCTGGTGCAGTCACTTTGTACATACATTACTTTACAGATCCTGAGTTACCTCCTGTATTATACTCCAGAGCTGCACTCACTATTCTGCTGGAGCAGTCACTGTGTACATACATTACATTACAGATCCTGGGTTACCTCCTGTATTATACTCCAGAGCTGCACTCACTATTCTGCTGGTGCAGTCACTGTGTACATACATTACATTACTGATCCTGAGTTACCTCCTGTATTATACTCCAGAGCTGCACTCGCTATTCTTCTGGTGCAGTCACTGTGTACATACATTACATTACTGATCCTGAGTTACCTCCTGTATTATACTCCAGAGCTGCACTCGCTATTCTTCTGGTGCAGTCACTGTGTACATACATTACATTACTGATCCTCAGTGACTGCACCAGAAGAATAGTGAGTGCAGCTCTGGAGTATAATACAGGATATGACTACATATGGGAAACACAATGAAGAGGCCTTTATGGGGGAACGCCACACCATTTCTACTCCCATTAGTTTTAACAACTCAGCAGGTGTCCATTGAGGACGTCACTGGTTGGTGATTACATAAAAACTGCCAGCAGCAGATCTTGATGATTGTTGTACCCAAGTGCTTTCAGTGGCAGAATCTACTTTGATAACAGCCAAGCTTGCAAATCTGTGTGTGGCAATCAGTTTCAATACTGATAATAATCAAGATAATTTAAGACATATTACTTCCATTTTCTCACCATTTGCAACATATAATACAAGTACCGTATGTCTACCCATCCTGTAATTTTCATAATTCCACGACATTTCCTTCTTGCAGTTTCGATGTTGAGAAGTGTAATATCAATTAGTAAAATGCAAATGAAAGGCCTCACTCACTCTTTGGGGCATGGTGTATGAAGTGTGACAAGAAACTGTCTTGTATTAGTAGAGTTTGGCTGTTTCACACCCAGTTTTTACCCTGCTACACAGTGGTTTCTATTGCAGTCAATGACTCTTTCAGCCTTCATATGAAAATGATGATCCCTGAGTACCTAGAATAGCCGATGCTATTGCTGATTGTATACAGTCTGAACAATGCCTCTCATCGAGTGCTGCCTAGACTGAATTGCATGGATGTCACTGCTGGATTATGTATAATTGGCCGTCACACGTGTCAATATCGCTGCCGATCACTGCTGCATGTGACGTTGCAGTGATATTGACACGTGGACAGAGCGCATCAACCAGCGATAAATCGCTGTTGATGGTCGTCAGTTTTAGAACCTGTTCTAAAACCTGACGACGGTTGCCCGGTGGACACGCAGCATCGCTGCGTGTGACACCGGGAGATGCGATCAGCCAGCTCCCAGCGCCTCTCAGGAAGCGCTGGGAGCTGGTATCCAGGGTAAACTGCAGGTAACTAGGGAGCGTGCGCTGCCTAGATACCCGATGTATACCTTAGTTACCAGTCTTCTCCACTGACCGGCTGGTATCTAAGGTACATAGCGGGTAACTAGGGTCCCAGGTTACCCGCTGTGTACCTTAGATATCAGCCGGTGAGCGGAGGAGGCTGGTAAGTAAGGTATACATTAGGTATCTAGGCAGCGCGCGCTGCCTAGTTACCCGCAGTTTATCCTGGATACCAGCCTGCAGACATCGTGGAAACAATCTAGAAATCATTTCCACGATGTCGCTGGTAAAATGATCGATGGGGAGTCTGCCTGTGTGACAGCTCACCAGCGATCATCCGTCAATGTCGTCAGCGATCAGATCGCTGACGACATTGACGCGTGTGACGGCCCCATTAGTTTCATGATTCTGAATGTCAGCAGGTGTGCACAGGTAATTCACTTGGAAATGTTTTAGTTGTGTGTATCACTGCTCCTGTACACCTGAAGGTATCCATGTGCTTATGACAATACTTACTGTCACTCTTCCTCCGCACAGTGCATCTCGAAGGCAATAAGCGTTATTTCTGTGTTTTGTATCTGGTGTGCGGAGTAGTGATGGGCGAACCCAAACTGTACAGTTCAGGATCCGTAGCAAACACCCAGTGTTCAGGCACAGACTTCCCTGAGAAGTCTGAATTATTTTTACAGCCCCCAGCCGAACCCCAACAGTAACACAAACAGTGGTTAAACATCAGCGTTATACTTATCCACGCGCGCTTGTAATTCCGGGGTCGCTCATTAACTTCCTGATTTATTCACTGCATGGTAGATGCTGGAATGTATGGGCTGCTTCCAAGTTACTGCACTTACTCAAACAGCCAACCACAGACGCCCACTCTCTGTGACAGCGTCTGTGATTGGCTGTTGCGCTTCTCACACTTTGTGCCATCGTCTGATTGGTTGTCATAGGCAACAAATTTGACTTCATAGTAGTGTAAAAATAAATCATTTTAAAAAATTACACTTTGCTGTATTTTTGATTATCAGCATAGATAAAGCGGACAGCTACAGGCTGCCACCCCGAGCTGTCTGATTTTACCTTGGCTAGCAATCAAAAATACAGGGGAAACCATTTTTTAAATTATTTAAATAAATAATTTAAGAAAAAAAAAATGTGTGGGCTTTGCCCTATTTTTGATTGCCGCCCGAGGTAAAACCCAGGCAACGAATCACAGACGCTGGCACAATGGCTATGGGGTGCAAAAGCCAATAAAGACACTGTCACAGGCATCTGTGATTGGCTGTTAGAGTCAGTGCAGTAACCTGGAAGTTAATGAGCGGCCCAGTAGTACAAGAGTACAGACCCCGGTAAGTAATCACGCTGATGTTTAATTATGCTTCTTTTAACAGCCCCCAGCCCCTCTAGCCATCATTTCATAACTTTAAAGTCTGGCTTCGGGGTTCGGACTCAAGTTCAAGTCAAGTCCTGGCCAATACATGAACCAATATCCCATTTATAAAAGTTTTTTGTTCATCATATAAAAAACTTTTTGCACTTTTTTTATCCATCCAGGATGCAGTTGGGCCCCTAGGGGCGCCATTCATCTAGTGGTGCAGAAGCATCGTACTATGCAGCCCAATGCTCAGGCAGCAGAGCGGTTGGGTGGCTTTCAGAAACTCTGCATCATATGTATCAGTGAGAATGGTGCTCTATGCAGGCCCATTGTATGCATGGCAAGTCGCCTCCCACACCTTGCTGGTTGAGGTGGTTTATCAGCCTGCACCTGGGCTTGCTTCACATTTGGGCTTTGACTGCGTCCTGTAAGTGCATTTGGTTTCTGTTTTTGGCATGGATGGTAAGGTCAAGCCCGGTCCTAAACCCAGACTTGAAAAAAAAAAAAAAAAAAAAGGATCCACCGAACCCAAACATTGGTGGGTTCGCCAATCACTAGTGCTGTGGTTGATTGACAGTGCAGGCTTCCATTCTGGTTCTGGGAGGTGCTGGGTTGCTCAGGTGTACCATCAGGTGTGCCCTGTGATTGCTTTACTAATTTACTGAACAATTTCTCCCAGAATCCTCCCAATTGTACATTCTATTTGAAGTGGTGTTTAGCCTGCACTCCTATGTCTGTGTGTTCTGGTCTTTGGTCTCTGACCCTGGATTGTTGCTTGATTTCCCTTTTGTCCGCTCCCTGGACTTATGATCTCCTAGTAAGTTGACTCCTGGACCGTGACCAGAATAAGCCTTTGTAGACTCCCTGAATCCTCTTCGTGCTTTCCTGGAAACCAGAACCTGGACTCTTGCATGACTACATTTCTGTCTACTCCCTGAATACTATGAGCTCTCCTGGAACCTAACCCTGGATTACCTGACTTCTTTAATGTCTATACTCCTGTAAATAGTGACTGTATCACACCCTATGTATTGGTACTGTCTAGTGTCTCATTCAACCTAGCTATAAGTACTAACTAGCGTCACACTTACCAGTTATTTCAAAGGCATCCCTTAAGAGGGGGCTAAATTCATTTGCTATATTCTCACTGAATACATGATCCAAACTGAAAAGAGAAAAACAAAGATGTTAAAAACAAATGTCCAAATAATTCCTTGAAGCCCAACACTTGAAGAGAACATGACAGCTGGATGGACGAGACACCCAAACCTCATATCTAGCCTGTGCCAGTAAGATGTCAGGCCTGTGTGTATCATTCAGCCTATAATAGTAAAAGAGGCACATGGAGTCTATATTACTGGAAGTGTCAAACGTCACATCCAACCTATCAATCCATCCACGGGCCGCAAATAAAATATAGACATGTGAACAACCTATAGAGCAGAATGTGTGTGTGTTCATGAAATGTGGACATGTGAATGAAGCCTTAATGCAATTTTATTAACTAAAGGTAACCACTAACATGCAGAAAGTGAAATAACTATTGAACACATCACCAAATTTTTAAGTAAATATATTTCTAAACTTGCAGTTGACATGAATTTCTCACAAGATATCTGCAACATCCCATCCAATCCCCACAGGCAAAGAAATCAAACTGTAGATGTCTTAAACCAAGTTATTTATAGTAATGGGAAATGAGAAAGTTATAAAATATTGGAACACATTACTGAAATGTACTGTATTTTCCGGATTATAAGACACACTTTTGTTCCCCCAAATTTTGGGGGAAAGTGGGGTGTGCGTCTTATAATGCGAAACTTAACTTTCTGTACTGTAGGGGAGGAGGGAGCGGCTCTGGAGTGTGCCCGGGGGCTGGAGCTGGCTGGATCAGGCTGCTGGAGGTCACGTGCTCCCGCTCATTAGCCTCATGCAATATGCACTGTACCCGCTGTCCATCACCTCAGTGCCGAGATATGGACAGGGGAGTGGGAATATTAGATTGCCTGCAGTCCCCCTTATCCTGGATATGGCCCCCCCATCACTGTTTATGGACCCCTATGCTGTGCCCACACTAAACTAACAAACCACTTTTCACTTACCCTCCGGTGCTGTCCTTTGTGGCTCCCTGCTTTCTGCACTTCCTGAGTCCTTCTGCGTCCCCGGCAAGCTGGCCATGTGATCGGGGCGTGCAGTGATGTCACTCTGCTGTTCCCATCACATGAACGGCTCGCCAGGGACGCATGAGGACTCAGGAAGTGCAGAAAGCAGGGAGCCACAAAGGACAGCACCGGAGGGTAAGTGAAAAGTGGTTTGTTAGTTTAGTATGGGCACCAGCATAGGGGTCCATAAACAGTGATGGGAAGAAGCCATATCCAGCACAGGAAGGATGTGTGCCATCACAGAGGGGCAAGTGTGCCATCACAGAGGGGCAAGTGTGCCATCACAGAGGGCAAGTGTGCCATCACAGAGGGGCTATGTCCAATATAAGAAGGCCATATCGAGGATGGGAGGGCTACATCCCAGGATGGGGTCGATGTCCAGGATGAGGGTTATATATATAATATAAGAATAAGGAAAGGGGAATTGGAGAGCCGCTCCACCGCCGGATTATGGCCCCAGCAGAGCTCACTGGAGCCTTCAGTAGTTTACAAATTCTTCTATAACTAATACCATCAGTGTTTTGCAACAATAAGGTTATAAAGGCCTTGAGACGGCTCACTGGTTTTACCCACCATGAGATGTTTCTTGTTTGGCATCCCGGTAAAGAGACATCTTTTTATAGACCATCTATTTGAAGCAGCTGATAGTTTTCATTTAGGGCAAGATTGCTTTCTAATTACTGATAGATCTCAGCTGGTATCATGATTTTTCATGGCTTTTTGCACCTCTCTTCCTTCATGTATTCAATACTTTTTCCTTTGTCATTTCTCATTATTACAATTAATTTATGCCTTTGCCTGAGTGGATTGAATGGATTGTTACAGACATCCAGCGCACAATTTATGTCAATAACACTGGTGTTGTATATGTTGTACTACACACACTGATAATCAAAAACTCACAATATCCTTAAAGGGATTATCCGGGATTTTTATAGAAATAAAATGTACCTAATTATTATTTTTTTTTTTTAAAATAAATCCCGGATAACCCCTTTAACGTTAATGGCAGTGTTTTCTTATGTGAAAATATCCTAAAATGAATAAATTAGCAGCATTTTAATCTTATTTAATTAATTATTATTATACTCTAAAGCTCAGAGTAAAAATGTAAATGAAATAAATGAGAAAAGACACTGATCAAAATTAGAGAACACTTTCAGATACCTGTAAGTTTTGGGGGGTAATTTGGCACCTGGCAATAATATCCTTAGTTATCTGACAAACCCTATTTAACTGGCAGCCTAACTTTCCAGTTTGCACTCACTTTGCAAAAGTGGCAGCAAGTTATCCAGATGAAGGCCACCCTATCAGCCATAGCAACTAAAGTTGGTCGTTCCCATTGTGTTATTTCTATAATGTTGCATCTGTACAACACAAACTCTTTCAAGTCCCCCAAGAAGTCTGGTCGCCCTTGAAAGACAAATGCAAAAGAGGACAGGATAATGTGGAGAATCTCTAATTCTAATTGTTTCACCACTGCAGCTGGAATAGCTCGCCAGTTCAGCACTGAACAGGGTAAGGATCTGTCTCACTATACAGGGTCACAATGTTTAAAAGCATTTGGACTGAAAACCCACACTGCAGTGGCCAAACCTCTCATTAGCAGAAAGAATCAAAAGTCTAGACTCACCTTTGGTGAGGAGCATGTTGTGTGGACAGAGAAGAAGTGTCCACAGTTCATTTTAGTGAAGAAAGCAAGTTTAATTTGGGTCTGATGGGAAACATGATGTTCGTTGACAAACTGGGGAAAGACTGAACCCAAAATGTGTAAAGAAGTCAGTAAAAGGTGGTGAAGGAAGTATGATGGTTTGGGGAATGTTTTCTGCTGCAGGGTTGGACCCCTCATACAGCTACCTGGTGGAGTACAAGTGTGTATCAGAACCTTCTTTAACAACATGAGGTTCCTTACTTGCGTTCAGCACTCAGCCAGCAATTTTCATGCAGGACAATGTCCCCTGTGACACAGCAAAACTGGTAAAGCAGAAAACATTGAAACAATGAAATGGTCCCTGCCCAGAGTCCTGATCTAAACCCAATAGAAACCTCTGGAAAATCCTTGGTGACAAAGTTATGGCCGAGAGACCCACAAGAGTCACAGAACTTTGGAAGAGACTGGGAGAAAAGTGGAACAAAATCCCCCCAGAGCGACAGAGTCTAGTGATGTTTTGTGGCCGCAGATGTGCTGAAGTCATTCACATCAAAGGCCTGCACAAAGCAAAGGCCTGTATACATTAAAGGCCTGTACAAAAGCAAAGACTTGTACAAAGCGAAGACCTGTACACTTACTACTGATTGGTGACTGTTGTAACCTTCACAATATTTATTGTTAATCATTCTCTGTCTACAGTCATTGTTGTTCTCTAATTATGATTGATCATCACATTTTGTGTAAAATAAAGGTTTTAAGTTAATAAACTTTGGTTATTTTGGGAAACCCTGTTCCAGTGGCTGTGTCGTGTTTATTCATTTGCTGCAATCGGTGAGTTGTCTGAACACTGCCTTATTCGCCCTGTTTACACAGAAACGCCAAATGCTCATCAATGTAGATTACATTCTGTCTGAAAAAAATCAAGTGATTAATTGTTCTCTAATTTTGATCACCAGTGTAGATATAAAATATATTTTTTTTTATTTGATATTAATACTTGACATTTTTTACATTTGTTTCATAACATATTGCCATTGGTGGCTGATGTACTGTTATACCTGCATACGAGCACCGGCACTATGAAATCCACGGAGTGGTGGTTGCATCTCTCTTCCAGCTGATTTACAGTTCTCTCCAAGTCAAACTCCCAATCCACCCTGGACATAGACCGCAGATTACCTACATTTAAAGAATAAGACAGTACAATAAGGCCCCTTTCACATCAGCATTTTCGCTGAATCGTGGTAGGTTTACCACATCTGCCACCTTGAGGTACACCTGCGGCAAGCCCATTCATTCTCTATGGGCTTGCGGCAGTTGCGGCACATGCAGTTTTGCCACAATCCCAGCACTTACCGGCAAGTCAAAAAAATGCGGTTAGCTGTGTTTTGTTTGCGCAGCCACAAGTGCCGGATTTGCCGGATCGCTGCAAAACCGCACTTGCCAGAATGTGGGTCACTACGAGTCACTTTCAGCAGGACCTGGCAAATAATAAAGTAGAAGACTGTAAGAACGGCGCAAGCAGGGCAATAATGACTAACGAATAAGGATCGCGACTTGGCTGGGGATGCAGGGACCACTGACCCAGCGCCTGCTTCAGATGGATTAGCTTCCTCAAGGACGCACATCCAGTCACTGAGCGGCAGACCAAGCGGCCACTCTAGGGCCCGTGAGTCTCTAGCACCGGGGCCCCCTTACCCAGTGCCCAATGATGAAAGACAGAGTGCTCCCTCCATCATCCCTCACCTCTGCCTGCACTTTGAACTTTCAGCAGAGCGCAGTGAAGTCACTACTGCATGCCACTGTGCTGAGATGTGCAAAGCTGCAGGATGCTCACAGGAATACCAGAGCAGTGGAGGGAACCAAGGAGAGGTAAAAACTTGTTTTTTTAATCAGTGAGTACACAGTGTCCAGAGGGTTATTGGGGGGTGCACATTATAATATATGGAGGGATATGAGGCTGAATTATACTAGATGCAGGGATATGAGGCTGAATTATGCTATGGAGGGCTGTGAGGCTGCATTATACTATAAGGAGGATAATGGGGTGCATTATAATAATTGGAAGACTCTGGGGGCTACCTTTTACATAGATGACTATGGGATGCATTATAATAGAGGACTATGGGGGTACATTATAATATATGGGGGAATATAGGGGTGCATTATAAAAATTGGAGGACTATGGTGGTGGGAAACATATATACTTTGAGAGGGGGGGTTCTGCAAAGGGGACAGGATGAGTGCACTGTATTAAAGAGAGGATGGGTAGGGTCATGTATCGTGAGATGTTGGCCAACACCCCCTTTCACTCAGTAAGAGCACTAAGGGTGGCTTGTGGCTGGGTCTTCCACAAGGTAATGAACCAAAATACTCAGGGAAATTAAGGAGCGGCTCTGTAAGAAGCATGTCAAGGTCCTGGTGTGGCCAACCAGTCTACAGACCTGAACCCAATAGAAAATCTTTGGAGAAATCTGAACCTCAATTTTGCCCCGTGACAGCCCCGAAAGCTGAAAAATCTGGAGAAGGTCTGTACGGAGGAGTGGGCAAAAATCCCTGCTGCAGTGTGTGTAAACCTGGTCAAGAACTACAAGAAACGTCTGACCTCTGTATTTGCAAATAAAATTTCTGTACCAAATACTAAGTTCTGTTATTTTATTGCATAAAATACTTATTTCATGCAATAAAATGGTAATTAATTACGTATGTAAAATCATGTAATGATTTTCTGGATTTATTTTTAGATTCTGTAAGTTCAGAACTTTCTAAAAATCTGTCAAATCTAAAATTGGTGTCACTTTACTGGTGGAATTGATGGAATTGTTTTGAGGGCTTTTTTTTCACTCTTTCATCTCAGTTTTTATTATTTCTATTATTTCACCTCGAGAAAAATGGCTACTTACGTAACTGCGCATAAGCTCCAGCCTGGCGTCTTCGGTCACACTCTTTAGGCCCCGGTTGTCAATAATGTAGAGCGAGTCGGTCAGTTTGTATTCCTTCCTTGATGTGGTGAACGGCTCTGCGGATGTTCCTGAACCGGCCTCATTAATAAATGGCAGATTATGGACAACGCACAGACAGGAGTTGATGAGGGAAGATTTTCCATCACCCTCCAAGCCAAACAATTGCAGACAAACTCTGGTGAAGCCGTGATCTTCAAGGTTTCGTGTTGATCCGGGCTTGTAGGCGGATAGAGTTTCTCGCATTATTGAATCAGAATCTTCAGTGTCAGCTACAGGTGATTGCATGATTCACTGTATACAATTATCAAAAGAAAATAATATTAGAGATATCAAAAAGGCAAAAAAATGTTAACGTCCAACAACAGTTATTGGGTATTCCCTGTCGTCCACAGCAGCACAGTATGGGGTTCACATGCCCCTATGTACCAGAGGGACAAAGTGGAACTTTTATGGTTAATCTCTTTTTATTAATTATAAGAAAAGGGTAAAACAGTACATGTCATACAAATAAGTATATAAATATAATTCAAAACATCGAATGAGGAATACACTGTTGAGTCAGCTAAACAAAATATCATTCAATATACAATCATGGAGAGAAACACTCTCCTTAGGTGTAAGGTGATCTGTATCTTGATCAAAAACTGTAAATAGGGGAACATGAGACCCCCTACCCTAATCTATGGACCTCTGAACTAGAGGGAGTTGGTATATTCTCGAAATATATAAAAGTAACTAACTCCTTTTCGTCAAGTTGGACAGTATTAAACGTGTCGCTGATGATGTAACACTTATTGGCTCTGAAAGTGGAACTTTTACTAAGTTTTGAGGGTCCCTTCTCTCAGGATAAAACAGGGGAGCCTCCTTGAGACCATCAGTTTTACTTTGTCCCACTGCAGGATTTTTTATCCTGGCTCTTCCCAACCCTTGCCTCTTGCCTGCTTAGGGCTGTGCTGCGGCATTCTGCTATCCTGGCCCCATTGCCTGGAGCATGGCTCGTGGGGTTCTGCGAGCGTGTGCAGTGCCATTGTGGGTGCCACGTGTCAGCGTTCTTCGATGTACTTCTGAGTGGACTAGGGGCCGGCGCTCTCTTTCAGCATGTCACTTCCTGCCGGCGCCATGCACGCACCATTGTTTTGGTTGCGCTCACATGTTTCTTAGATAGCGGTGTGGTGGGGTGTTCTACTACTCCCCTCCCGTTTTTTGTTTCCGTTCCCTTTTTTAAGGGCTCTCGGTATATTTGTATCCTGCTGATTCCCTGTACAGGACTACTGGTGCTGCACCCATCATCTGACAGGATTCAGCCTTTGTTGGAATTTTTTACTAGGTCTGTTGTAGGTGAACTTTCTGGGGGGACAGGAGGCTACGTCTAAGAGACATCATCTGGAATGTGCTTCTTGTGGGTTACCTCTCCCAGATGGTTGATAGGAAGCTACTTGTAATATCTGCGTAGCTAGGACAGAGGATCCTACGGTTAGGCATGTAGTCATATGGGTAAAGGACCTAATGGATAAATCTATGAGGTCCAGAACAAATACCTTACCCTCTATACCAAAAAAAGTTCTAGGCATTCTCTTCAGCGGTTTGATTCCCGGTGAGCTTAGGTTTATTGACGAGGTCAAATCCTCATCATCCGACTCCGTGGAAGAAACTCCCAGAAAGAACTACTTCCCGGTGGAGAAATCCAATAAGCTTATTAAAGCTGTACAGATAGAACTTAAATCCGTCATCTGAGCTACCCTCCACTTTCAAAGTGCCCAGAGCCTTTACCATGGAGGACAAGGTCATTGACCTTATGAAGTGTGAAAACTTATTTCCAAATGTTTAAAAACACAGGACTGGGTGTCACCTTCTAAGGTAGATTATATATATATATATATATATAATGAAAAAAGCTGCACAGCACTCACAGACCAGTGTGAACTGGTGCATGCAGAGACGCAGAAACATATAAACTAGAAAAAATTCCTTGCAGCACACAGCTATTACCAATGTTGTATAATGCTATAAGCCATGTGTTTGAGAAAAAAGTTTAAAAACTTACGTTTTTCTGAAAAAACTCAAAATCTTATCTTTTAATTCTGAAGTTCTTAGTACAAACATTGGCCAAGGTCTGTTTGCTCGTCGACTGCGACAAAGTGACTTCAGGCACGACGAGTCCTATGCTGACACCCAAGTCCTCCTTTTCCGCTCCCCCACCTCTCGGTGGGCAGACTCCATCTATACCCTCCATCACCTGTCAGCGATGAGGGTGCAATTGCAGCAGAGTATCTGCAACTCTATAGAATATATATAATGTATATAACACATGGCTTATAGCATTATACAACATTGGTAATAGCTGTGTGCTGCAAGGAATTTTTTCTAGTTTATATATATATATATATATGTGGCAATCACAAAATTGTCGATGAGGACTATTGTCCCTTCAAAATATGCCACTAATCTTAAAGATCCCATGCATAGGAGAATTGAGGTTTACCTTAAGAGATATCTTATTCTTCTTCCTCTGCACAGTCCTACATTGGTGCCTCAGCCTTTGAAACATCGAGAGCCCTTAGATGGTGGTATCTAGTCAGGATATCCTAAAAGCCTTCAAGCACATTAATCTAGCTGTAGATTTTTTCTGCAATGCCTCAGTGCAAATGATAAGAACAGAAAGGACCATGATCCTTTCCACAGTGGGAAGGAGAACATTACGGCTTAAACCATGGTCAGGAGATGTACCCTTCAAGTATCATCTTTGCAACTTCAATTACGCCCCAGGAAGACTTTTTGGCCAGGACCTGGACATCATCATGGAGGAGATAGGCAAAAAGGGCAAGTAGCTCCCCCAGAAACTGCCCTTTTGTGGTCAACTCCGAGATAGATCTCCCCCAAAATACATAGGGCAATATCAGTACCGAGGAGGAAGAAGAGGAGGAGCCTCATCTTCCAGAGGCGGAGTGTTTAAGAACTCCAAAACATCGAAGGACTTCGGACACTGGAAGTATTCTGGTGGGGAGGAGAAGGTTGACGCAATTTGTGGAAAATTGGAAACATCTAATAAAAGACACATGGGTGGTCAACATTATAGAAAGTGGTTATATGATTACTTTCATCTCCTGTCCCCAAGTCATCTTGGAGTCAAGGACTCTTACCCCTGCCAGACAGAAGGTTCTAGAAGGAGAGATACAGAAACTAATTCTTCAGTCCACTCTGGAATCTGTCAATTCAATAAAGTAGAGACGGCACTCACCCGTTTAGAGATCGGTGATTTATTTAGGGAACAAACACATTCCGTGCAGGGAGGGAGAGAGGAAGCTTGGAAGACGCATAAGCGGAAACGGGCAGTCGTCAGCTGCTCCTTTCTCCCTCCTGCACGAATGTTCGTTCCCAAAATAAACACCGATCTCTAAACGGGTGAGTGCGCTCTACTTTATTTGAATTGACTTGGATTGTTGTGGCTTGAGACGGGCACCTCCGTTGTCACCTGGGTTGTCCGGTGATTCTTTCTCGCCCGGCAGGCTCACCCGCGTCCTGGAGCACGACTTCCTAATGTTATCATCACTCTGGAATCCGTTCCAACATCCCAGGTTGGAAAAAGTGTTTACACACTTGTTTATGTGGTGCCGAAACCATCAGGCATGTGGCAATTAATAATCTACCTAAGATACCTGAAGTGGATTATCTGGAAGGAACGGTTCACGATGGAAACAATTCATGGCGTCTATAGGCTTAAGGGATGCATATTTCTACATAGGTACTTCCTGTGTAAAAGGAGTATGGCTAAAGGTTGCCATCAGTCTCGATGGGAAACTTCAGCATTTCCAATTCAAGTTGCCCCCATTGGGGATGTCCACCGCACCCTATGTGGTCACCAAGGTGGTATTAGCAATGATGTCCATACTCGGACTTCAGGGCATATGTTTTGTTCCATATCTGGACGATTGGCTGCTTTTAGCCTCATCTCGCCCTCTTAGAGATTACTCTGGATCTTCTCAGACCTCAGCTGGCTGTTAAATATGCAGATGTCGATCTGCTTCCAGAAACCCTCCTGGGGTTTGTAATCAACTCTTTAGAGATTAAATATATCTCTCCCCCTAGAGGAAAATGTAGATTCTCAATGGGGTTTGTTTTCTTACACAGAATTGCAGAGTCCCAATAAGAACTCTCATAAGATTCCTAGGATTAGTAACTTCTTCATCCAAGGCTGTCCCTTGGGCCCTAGCACACATGAAAGCGCTTCAGACAGAAGTCCTAAGAGTATGGAAGTCTTTCCAACCAGGATGCCATGCAAGTCCTTTCAACAGCACCAAGACAAACACTCTCTTGGTGGAAAATGTTCCGGACGGTATGGATCTAGAAGAACCAACCTGGATAATTCTGATGACAGATACCTCAGGTACAGGTTGTGGGGCCCACTTATGAAACAGAACCATTACAGGGACTTGGTCTAATACAGAATCTCTCCTACCCTCCGATGTAAGAGAATTAAGAGCTATCTATCTAGCTCTTCTAGCCTCCATGGAATCCCTGAGGGATCAAGCAGTTAAGGTATGTACCGACAACATTACTTGTGTGTTACGTAAACAAGCAAGGCGTGATAAAATCTCCCCCTCTCATGTTGTAGGTGGCTCGGATTTTCTAGTGGGCAGCGTCAACGATAACCAGGTTATTGGCCACTCATATTCGTGGGAAGACAGAATGTTCTTGCCGACATACTCTGTTGGAATCCGTTTGTTCCAGGAGAATGGTCACTAAATCCAGTGGTATGCAGAAGAGTTTCAGTGATGTGGGTCTCTCTAGAGATCAGCCTGATGGCAACGAGAGAATGCCTAAACAGAGAACTTCATCTCTATATCCAGAGGACAACCCTATGGCGATAGACATCATGTCCGTCCCTTGGAAGTTCAATTTAGCATATATTTATCCATCGACTTCCATGATACCAAGGGTGTTGATGAAGATTAGGCAGGATCGGGTATCTGTCATAGCTATTCATTCCCATATCTTGCAAACAAGAAGATCATTGGTTGCACTCTCCTCATGGCAAATGGCCAGTGTCATTTCTTTAAACTTTCCCTCCGCAAAACCTGATATCCCAGGGGCTGGTTCTAGGTTACAGCTTGAGAGCTCTCAGTTTGACAACCTGGAGGTTGCCCTTTACTTAAAACCAAGTGATTTTCGAATAAGGTGTTGAACATGTTGAACACGCTAACTCACTGTAGGAGTGAAGCAACCAATAGGTCCTACGCACCGTATAATGAAGAGGTTTTTTTACTGGTGCAGTTTGAGATCTATCAACCCTGAAGATCCCTCCATACTCCAGATGTAGAGTTCTTACAGGATGCTTTTGACAGAGGACTTAAGCTTGGTCGCTTCAGAGTACAAGTTGCAGCTATCTCTGCTTGCCTTAGAAGATGCTTTACAGAGTTGCAGCAAGTCAAGGATTATCTAAAAGCCATTTCTAGTTTGAGACCTCGAAGCTCTAGACCAGTTACCCTGTGGGATCTTGCTTTAGTACATCAGTTAACTAGGGGTCCATTTGAACCCCTGAAACTCTGTAGATTGAATTTCCTAACCCTTAAGACGGTATTCTTACTAGCAGACACCTCAGCGAAAAGGTGTAAGCGAGCTACAGGCCTTGTCCTCCAGAGATCCCTACATCGTATTCATGCAGGATTGGGTTAATTTGAGACTATCAGAGACTGAACCAGATGATCTCTCTTCCAGTTTATATCCCTCAAGCACAGCACTGTGGAAGGGGATCTCTCCACTCTCAAAGATGTCCAAGAATCTTTCACAGAAGTTGAGACGGGATGAGAACCTCCTAGTGTTTCATGCAGGGAAGTTCCAGGGGAAGAAATCCTCAGAACCTTCTTTATGAAGATGGGTTGGTGATTGCATTAAGCTATGAGAATGCCAACATCCCATCGCTCCAGTTCACTTCTTGCTCATTCAACGAGAGCAGCATCAACAACCTGGGCAGAAAGAGATTACCGTATGCATCTATGGACCACATATGCCGCTCAACTCCCAGGTCCACGCTAATAACGTTCTTTAAATATTACAGACTCGAAGCATCCTCTGCTTCTTCCAATACCTTTGCCAGATCTGTTCCTGACCCTGTTTCAGACCCTCCCAAATAAAACGTGCTAAATCCCATATTGTGCTGCAGTGGACGACAGAGAAGTTTGGATTATTATGGTATGTTAATCTGTTTTTCCTTCGTCTAGGGGTGGGGAACTCCAGGCCTTATGGGCCGCCAACCAGTCATGTTTTCAGGATTTCCTTAGCATTGAACAGGGGTTGGAATCATCACTAGTGCAGATGATAATATTATCACATGTGCAATACTAATGAAATCGTGAAAACATGACCTGTTGGCGGCCCATGAGGCCTAGAGTTCCCAACCACTGCCTTAATCCCACAGCAGCACAAGGATCGCACCCTGAAATGTAATGTATTTTTATTATTTGGTGGTGTGTTATTAAACTGATGGTCTCAGGGAAGCACCCCCCTTTTAAGCCAGGGGAAGGGGGGACCCTCAAAACTTATCCTATTAACAGTTCCGCTTTGTCCATCTTGTGGCCGTTGTCATAGGAAACCCATATTACACTGCTGTTCAATTAGGGAAAGACAGACTAACATAATACAAACGTATCTAAATTCTGTTATGTGCTTCCACACAGCAAATTATGTCCAGTAGCTGCACTGAGTATTCTGTTGGTCACAGTGTTACAAAACTGATCCTGAGTTACCTCCTGTATTATACCCCAGAGCTGCACTCACTATTCTGCTGGTGCAGTCACTGTGTACATACATTACATTACTGATCCTGAGTTACCTCCTGTATTATACTCCAGAGCTGCACTCACTATTCTGCTGGTGCAGTCACTGTGTACATACATTACATTACTGATCCTGAGTTACCTCCTGTATTATACTCCAGAGCTGCACTCACTATTCTGCTGGTGCAGTCACTGTGTACATACATTACATTACTGATCCGAAGTTAACCCCTGTATTATACTCCAGAGCTGCACTCACTATTCTGCTGGTGCAGTCACTGTGTACATACATTACATTACTGATCCTGAGTTACCTCCTGTATTATACTCCAGAGCTGCACTCACTATTCTGCTGGTGCAGTCACTGTACATACATTACATTACTGATCCTGAGTTACCTCCTGTATTATACTCCATAGCTGCACTCACTATTCTGCTGGTGCAGTCACTGTGTACATACATTACATTACTGATCCTGAGTTACCTCCTGTATTATACCCCAGAGCTGCACTCACTATTCTGCTGGTGCAGTCACTGTGTACATACATTACATTACTGATCCTGAGTTACCTCCTGTATTATACTCCATAGCTGCACTCACTATTCTGCTGGTGCAGTCACTGTGTACATACATTACATTACTGATCCTGAGTTACCTCCTGTATTATACTCCAGAGCTGCACTCACTATTCTGCTGGTGCAGTCACTGTGTACATACATTACATTACTGATCCTGAGTTACCTCCTGTATTATACTCCAGAGCTGCACTCACTATTCTGCTGGTGCAGTCACTGTACATACATTACATTACTGATCCTGAGTTACCTCCTGTATTATACTCCAGAGCTGCACTCACTATTCTGCTGGTGCAGTCACTGTGTACATACATTACATTACTGATCCTGAGTTACCTCCTGTATTATACTCCAGAGCTGCACTCACTATTCTGCTGGTGCAGTCACTGTGTACATACATTACATTACTGATCCTGAGTTACCTCCTGTATTATACTCCAGAGCTGCACTCACTATTCTGCTGGTGCAGTCACTGTGTACATACATTACATTACTGATCCTGAGTTACCTCCTGTATTATACTCCAGAGCTGCACTCACTATTCTGCTGGTGCAGTCACTGTGTACATACATTACATATCCTGAGTTACCTCCTGTATTATACTCCAGTGCTGCACTCACTATTCTGCTGCTGCAGTCACTGTGTACATACATTACATTACTGATCCTGAGTTACCTCCTGTATTATACTCCAGAGCTGCACTCACTATTCTGCTGGTGCAGTCACTGTGTACATACATTACATTACTGATCCTGAGTTACCTCCTGTATTATACTCCAGAGCTGCACTCACTATTCTGCTGGTGCAGTCACTGTGTACATACATTACATTACTGATCCTGAGTTACCTCCTGTATTATACTCCAGAGCTGCACTCACTATTCTGCTGGTGCAGTCACTGTGTACATACATGACATTACTGATCCTGAGTTACCTCCTGTATTATACTCCAGAGCTGCACTCACTATTCTGCTGGTGCAGTCACTGTGTACATACATTACATTACTGATCCTGAGAAAGAATAAAAAAAATTGTACCCTTAAAATAATAAAAGAAAATGTACATTTGTGCTAATATTACTCACCAGTGATTGAAAACGAAGATTTCTTTGACACAATCCTTTACAATGTAGTTTCGTTTCACGGAAACTAGAACTCTCTTCCTGGTTCCCATAGACTCACCTCATGGGTGGAGGCTCCAGATCAGAGAATTAACTGTTTAGGGTTTATGTGGTCAATAAGACTTAAAGGGAACCTGTCAGGTCACCACCCTGCCCCCCAGCCCGCCCCATGTTACGTGATACATGCCATGCAACCTGCAGGAGGAGCCAATCACATTCATATACATTTTTGTAGAAATGTTTCAGCAAAATAAATTATATTTTATTAATTAAAATCCCTAATGTTTGTATACATGCTCAGTGGACAGTCCCTCACTGATTGACAGACAGCTACGGTATCTCTACATGGAATCCTACAGGGAAGACTGTCAGTAATGGAATAGGACAGCACACTGGACTCGTGTACAAACACGGGATTTTAATGAATAAAATACCCTTTATTTTGCTAAAACCTTTCCCACATCAACATACAGGAGTATCTCAATGAATTTAAATAGCAAAAAGTTAATTTTTTTCCAATAATTCATTACATAAAGTGAAACACATATTATAGAGTCATTACACAGGGATCCATTTCAAGTGTTTATTTCTGTAAATGTTGATGATTATGGCTTACAGCCACTGAAAACGCAAGAGTCATTATTATCTAAGAAAATTAAAGTAGGGAGGATGAAGTGTGAGAGATAAAATATGACCTAAATAGGTATCAGAGGCTTCACCTTGTGTGGTTGTGAGAGGCACAACCACTATAAAAGCAGATCACGGCTGCTGCAGTCCCCCCAGCGTGGGGCATATAGAGGTGAGAGGATGAAGGGTTAAAACCACGCTGCTGTATTCCACCAGTCATCAAAAGGTAAATATATACTTGATTTATTAGTCAACATGTTTCAGGACTCCCAGTCACATGGCAATATGATATTGATTTGTCCTGAGAGTCCTGAAATGCTCCCTGCCCAGTCCTCATATGGCCCTCCTCCTCTTCCGAACCCTGCTGTGCACCCCAAATGCAGTATCTACATACTCAGGAGAAATTGCACATTTTGTATAGTTACCCTTGTGAAAATGCAAATTTTTAGGGTTCAATTAATATTTTTCTGGGAAATATGATTTTTATTTACTCACCTCAACGTTAAAAAATTCTGTGAAGCGCCTTAGTGGTTCAATGTGCTCACCACACATCTAGAAAAAAATTCCTTGAAGGGTCTATTTTCTAAAATGGGGTCAAAGTGGAAGGGGTCAGGCCGGCTTCAGACTGCGTGTCTGATCCGATCCGTAGCTGTCCGCTTGAGGCAGACAGCCGCGGACCGGATTAGCACACAGGACGGGGGGCTATTATGCCCTCCGATCCTGTGTGCAGCCGCACGCAGCTGAACCAGCTGACAGGTCAGGACCGCGGCGCCCGCGGTCCTCACCTATTAGCATCGGGAGCTGCGTGCGGCTGCACACAGGATCGGAGGGCATAATAGCCCCCCGTCCTGTGTGCTAATCCGGTCCGCGGCTGTCTGCCTCAAGCGGACAGCTACGGATCGGATCAGACACGCAGTGTGAAGCCGGCCTCAGAATTGTAAAAAGTGACCTGGTCATTAGGTCAAAATAGGCTCAGGGGTGATGGGATGGGGCAACACCTAGGAGCAACGCTGGGCCAGTCTTGTAATGTATACATTCTCTGAAAAGCTGGAGGATTACAGAAAAAATAAGTGTTTTGCGTTTTATAAGACGCACCAGATTATAAGATGCAGTCCAAATTTAGTGACAGGAAACAGGTATAAAAAATGTAGGTGTTTTATAATCCAGTTATATCTTTTTGGGAAAGAGGCGGCAGTGGGAGAGTGTATTCACAGATGGCAGGGTTGCTAGCGATGGCAGGAAGAGGGCGATGATGCAGGTGGTGTGGCGAGTATCCTGGCAATGCTGTGGGTAGTATGAGGCCGGAGCCATCCCGCCGATGGTTTAGGTCAGAGGTCCCCAACTCCAGGCCTCAAGGGCCGCCAACAGTGCAGGTTTTCAGCATTTCCTTAGTATTGCACAGGTGCTAATGTGATCAGCTGCACAAGTGATGATTCCAAGCCCTGTGCAATACTAAGGAAATCCTGAAAACCTGCACTGTTGGCGGTCCTTGAGGCCTGGATTTGGGGATCTCTGGTTTAGGTGGTGCGAACCAGGAGCATTCTCGGTGGTTGTATGCAGGTAAAGGTCAGCGGTACAGGTTTCATAGAAATGGCTTTGGATGTGGCGCATGCACAGATTGAGATCTCGGCTCAATGACAAGTCAAGATCTTAATTTGAGCAGGCACCGTCTCCGACATCAATGAACTCCCAGCAGCGCACTTAAGGAAAATGGAGCCCAGAGGTGGCATGAGCGCATTTTGAGGTATCCGCTCGTCATTGAGCCGAGAGCTCAATCTGCGCATGCTCTGCATCCAACGTCATTTCTTTGAAGCCCTCACCGCCGACATCTACTTACATACAACCACCGGAGATGGATCCTGCTTCGCAACATCTCCGCGATGGCTCCTACATTGCTGGGACATCTGTCGCACCGCCCTACTTCTGCCACCACTGGTGTAATCCATGCAGCGGGACAAAGGAAGGAAAATGATGTTTTATCATCTGAAAAATATGGTACCTTGCTGTGAGAGTGTGATTCATGCCACCTGTGGTTTGGCCAGCATAAATCAGATAACAGGTTCCCTTTAAATGTTGCTTTGCCTGCAGCAGTAGCGCTCCTTCCATACAGATTTAGGCATTATTCAGACATCTGTTCTTTCTTGTATGTAAGAACACAAGCCTGTGCTCACGGGTGTTTTGGATCCAAGTTTCATCATTGGCTCTGTGCACACAGTATCTTTCTTTTTCCAGGATTAGTTGTTTTAGAGGCTGCACATCTCGTATCTTCACAGCATAGATAATTGCCTTCAGATGAGGCAAACTTTTTTGTGAATGGTGAAGTTAGCAAACAAAACCAGCGCTATTGGTCTGACACTAACCCACAGTGGTTAGATCCCTCAAAGACTGCTGGAACACAGACATTGATGGTATGGTGTGGTGTATGGGGTACAAAGATAGTGGGGCCATTCTTCATCAATGGAAACCTCAATGCCACTGGATAGCTGAAATTACTACATGATTTACATATCCAGTGTCATTGAGGTTTCCATTGATGAAGAATGGCCCCACTATCTTTGTACCCCATATACCACACCATACCATCAGTGTTTGTCTTTGAACAGTCTTGGAGGGAACTATCCACTGTGGGTTAGTGTCAGACCAATAGCGCTGGTTTTGTTTGGCAACTTCACCATACACAATAAAGTTTGCCTCATCCCTTATCTGAAGGCAATTGTCTATGCTGTGAAGATACGAGATGCGCAGCATCTGACACACCGGATACTGGAGGCCTGTGCAGCATTTCTTCTGTGGTGTTGCTATCAGTGTGTCCAGAGTGGGAGAAGAGGGCTGCATTGATAATCCAACACAATGGGCAGCACTGTGAACACATTTTATAAGTGGTCATAAACTTGTAAATAACTCATGAAAGAATAAAGTTACGTTAAAACCAAGCACACCATTGTTTTTCTTATGAAATTTTCAGTCAGTTTGATGTGTCACATGACCCTCTTCCCATTGAGGTAAATAAAGTTGGATCCAAAATGGCCGACTTCAAAATAACCGCCATTGTCACCCGCCATCTGGAAAAGTTCCCCTCCCATATACTAATGTGCCACGAACAGGAAGTTGATATCACCAACCATTGCCATTTTATTTAGGTGCCTCCATATAAATGGCCCACCCAGTATACTACATTTGTAATTGGAGGGATTTGCTAATATTATTACACCCATTACATATTGGAGATAGGAATACCCTTTTAAGCCACTTAGATCAGAGTCATCTTCAATCTTTTGTGTAGTAGCTGAGTATAAACAGTGGACACCCGCTGCTCCTGTGTGCACCATCCCCGTGTCCCGCACCCTCAGATCGACCATTGCCGATTGGTAAATAAACTTCGTCCATTTTTTGTACAATGAGATTACTATGGGACGATATCAGGCAGAGATCATAAACAATGAATTTGAAGAAATTGTGTTTATTGGTAAATAACATAACTCTTCAGTTTTCGTGACAAAATACATATTTGCAATGAGTAACCCCTTAATGACCAGAACTGACAAGGTCTTAACAGCTTTATTAACCCATGATGGCTGTGTGCACCATGAAGCGAGCTTACCTGAGGTCCACATGGGGCAGATGCCGGCAGCGCAAATTAGCCGACAACTGTCTCTTACAGAGATTGATGCAGGTTGCTGCTGGAAACCCTCTGAATGATGCCATCAATCACTACAAGGGTATTTAAGAGCCGTGATCCTGCCCAGGTGCCTGCCATCCCAGGCACCCATCATCCCTTTCAAACAATCATGGGGTTCCAAAGCAGCCAAACCCTCCTGAAACCCCTCACATCTCCGCCATGTTTGTTCCTCAGTGAAGCCCAACCATAGACTGATCTCTATGGGAAATGGTGACTCTTACCCCCCCCTCCCCGATAGGAGCGCAGGTTCCCAACTCGTGTACTCAAGGCCCATCAACAGTGCATGCTTTCAAGATTTCCTTAGCATTTGAGAATTGGAATCGTCACCTCTGCAGGAGATTGATTTATTAACTGTCAAATGCTAAGGCAATTCTGAAAACCTAGACCGTTGGCGGGCCTTGAGGACTGGAGTTGGGGACTCTCTGCCCTAAAGGCACTGTTACATGGGGCGATCTCCCCGGCGATGCTGCCAACATGTTGGGAAACCTGGCAACCAGCAATTTGTTGCGTCGCCATCGCCCTGTCACATGCGGCAACGCACTGGCGATGTTGCGGCAACTTGGCCACACCCCTAAGTCGCCAGAGACATCGCCCCGTGTGACGGGGCCTTAAAGGAACTGAAAGTTAAAAGTAAAAAAAATAAAAAATTTAGTAATATTGAATCCCCCCCCATCTTTTCCCCAGGTAAATTTAAAACAAAAATAAACCATATTTGGTTTCGCCGGGTCCATAAAAGCCATCTACAAAGATAGGACAATGTTTATTTCCATGCAATAAGCTTTATAAAGAAAAAGATAAACGAAATGCCCAAATTGCAGGGGGTGGAGGGTTGCTTTTCTCAACCCCCTCCCAAAAAAAACACATTATAAAGCAATGAAAAAAAAAAGTAGTATGTACGGTACTCTAATCTGAAAATAAATTAAAAAGTTTGTCTTGCCCTGCAAAAAAAAAAAAAAACCCAAAATGCTTCCATAGGCAGAAAAATGAAACCTTAAATGCTGGAGTTCATTAATATTTACAATAAGAAAAATGGGGGGGGGGGTGACCAGAAGTTTTTTTTGTATACCGTAATTTGTTTGTTTTTTGTTGAAATTTTTAGTCTCTGTAGGGAACATGAACCTATGATGGCGGCTCACCACCGTAAGTTAGTCAGTGATTAAGGAGTTAAAGAACCCTTCGTTCACATTAAACCGCCTCCTCTATATGACCGTAATCTGGAATTTAGCGTCTGTATTTGATTTCTAAGATCCACGACCTCTCCCGCTTTATTACTTATTTCCGTCTCTTTCTCCTTGAGCTTCTGTTCTATCTGATTCTTTTCGGCCTCTTTTTGGCCCAGTTCTTCCCTCTGTTTCTCCTTCTGCCTCTTCATCTCGGCCTTTATCTGATCTGTCGCCTGTTTCAGCAGATCCAACTGAACGTTTCGGTTTTGCCTCTTCTGAATCCCTCGATCGGCCTCTTGGAGACACGTGAGCAGAAACTTCAGGACTTTAGAGTCGGTGTCCACACTGCGAGCAGAATTGGTGGTGTTGTAATTATCAAGAAGGAAAATATATTGGGGGCCCAGGAATTCTATTATATTTTGGGCTTCGTCATTACTGTCACTAGTATGTTTCGTGACAACCACGATAGGAAAAATTCCTCCAGAAAGAAAAAAAAGAGAAATAAGTCAACTTCATAGAACAGAGCTGGGTACATTATATACAAATTACTACTGGAAACATACAATTTAGCACTAAAATTCTGAATTCGGTCATACTAGATACGTAATGTGTGTACACAGTGACTGCACCAGCAGAATAGTGAGTGCAGCTCTGGAGGATAATACAGGAGGTAACTCAGGATCAGTAATGTAATGTATGTACACAGTGACTGCACCAGCAGAATAGTGAGTGCAGCTCTGGAGGATAATACAGGAGGTAACTCAGGATCAGTAATGTAATGTATGTACACAGTGACTGCACCAGCAGAATAGTGAGTGCAGCTCTGGAGTATAATACAGGAGGTAACTCAGGATCAGTAATGTAATGTATGTACACAGTGACTGCACCAGCAGAATAGTGAGTGCAGCTCTGGAGTATAATACAGGAGGTAACTCAGGATCAGTAATGTAATGTATGTACACAGTGACTGCACCAGCAGAATAGGGAGTGCAGCTCTGGAGTATAATACAGGAGGTAACTCAGGATCAGTAATGTAATGTATGTACACAGTGACTGCACCAGCAGAATAGGGAGTGCAGCTCTGGAGTATAATACAGGAGGTAACTCAGGATCAGTAATGTAATGTATGTACACAGTGACTGCACCAGCAGAATAGTGAGTGCAGCTCTGGAGTATAATACAGGAGGTAACTCAGGATCAGTAATGTAATGTATGTACACAGTGACTGCACCAGCAGAATAGTGAGTGCAGCTCTGGAGTATAATACAGGAGGTAACTCAGGATCAGTAATGTAATGTATGTACACAGTGACTGCACCAGCAGAACAGTGAGTGCAGCTCTGGAGTATAATACAGGAGGTAACTCAGGATCAGTAATGTAATGTATGTACACAGTGACTGCACCAGCAGAACAGTGAGTGCAGCTCTGGAGTATAATACAGGAGGTAACTCAGGATCAGTAATGTAATGTATGTACACAGTGACTGCACCAGCAGAATAGTGAGTGCAGCTCTGGAGTATAATACAGGAGGTAACTCAGGATCAGTAATGTAATGTATGTACACAGTGACTGCACCAGCAGAATAGTGAGTGCAGCTCTGGAGTATAATACAGGAGGTAACTCAGGATCAGTAATGTAATGTATGTACAGTTGTGGCCAAAAGTATTGACACCCCTGCAATTCTGTCAGATAATACTCAGTTTCTTCCTGAAAATGATTGCAATCACAAATTCTTTGGTATTATTATCTTCATTTAATTTGCCTTCAATGAAAAAAAAAAAAAAAAAACACAAAAGAGAATGAAGCAAAATCAAAACATTGATCATGTCACACAAAACTCCAAAAATGGGCCAGACAAAAGTATTGGCACCCTCAGCCTAATTCTTGGTTGCACAACCTTTAGCCAAAATAACTGCGATCAACCGCTTCTGGTAACCATCAATGAGTTTCTTACAATGCTCTGCTGGAATTTTACACCATTCTTCTTTGTCAAACTGCTCCAGGTATTTTTGAAGAATCTGTTATATTTCGCCCACATCTGTATCTTCTTCAAAACTTAATGTTCAACTATTGTCTTTATGTGAAAAAATGTACAATAAAAATGATGGTTAAAAAAAAAAAACAGTTTGAACATCCTGATATCCTGGTCTGCTTTTCCATCTTTGCCTGGAAGAGACCTTGCTGGTGCAGTATAACTACCTTGCGTGTTTTTTCAGTGCTTCATCTTTCCCCATGGTGTATGAGCTGTGAAAAAAAAAAAAAAAAAAAAAAAAAAAAACCCCACCGTCTTCCATTGTAGTAGAATTTGGCTGTTCCTCACCCAGGTTTTAGCCTTCTACACAGCTGTTTCTTTTTCAGCCAATGACTGTTTCAGCCTACGTATAATACGGATTATTATTGCCAATCTGGTATAACTGGTTAGTCCTACACCTGACTATAATCCTATTACACCCCTGAGTACCTACAAGAACTGATGCAGTTTTAAAAGCCAGTGGTGGTCACCAAATACTCACTGTGTATTGTATCTAATAGTAAACATGTTTTTCTATAAAAACATTTAATATCATTGTGAAAATGTCTTAATCAGAGGTAGATTATTTTGTATACAGTGTTAACAGCGCCTCTCACTGAGTATTATCTCGACTGTATAGCATGGATGCCCCTTCTGGATTTTGGATAGGTTTCATGGTTCTGAATGTGATCAGGTAATTCACATGGAAAGAAATATTTAGTTGTTGCTCCTGAATATCTAAAAGTATCTAGTCTATGTACTTAACACAATACAACACTTACCAGTTATTTCAAAGGCGTCCCTTAATAGAGGGCTAAATTCATCAGTTACATTCTCACTGAATACCCAATCCACACTGAAAACACAAAAGACAATAAGACTTGAAAAAAGTCCAAATTACCCCTCAACTTGAAGGGAACAAGTCTATACTACTGAAAATACACACAGAGCTCACATTCAGCCTATATTACTGGAGAGACACAGAGACCTCACATCCAGCCTATATTACTGGAGAGACACACAGAGCTCACATCCAGCCTATATTACTGGAGAGACACACAGAGCTCACATCCAGCCTATATTACTGGAGAGACACACAGAGCTCACATCCAGCCTATATTACTGGAAGAGAGACACAGAGCTCACATCCAGCCTATATTACTGGAAGAGAGACACAGACCTCACATCCAGCCTATATTACTGGAGAAGACACACAGACCTCACATCCAGCCTATATTACTGGAGAAGACACACAGACCTCACATCCAGCCTATATTACTGGAGAAGACACACAGACCTCACATCCAGCCTATATTACTGGAGAGACACACAGACCTCACATCCAGCCTATATTACTGGAGAGACACACAGACCTCACATCCAGCCTATATTACTGGAGAGACACACAGACCTCACATCCAGCCTATATTACTGGAGAGACACACAGACCTCACATCCAGCCTATATTACTGGAGAGACACACAGAGCTCACATCCAGCCTATATTACTGGAGAGACACACAGACCTCACATCCAGCCTATATTACTGGAGAGACACACAGACCTCACATCCAGCCTATATTACTGGAGAGACAGAGACCTCACATCCAGCCTATATTACTGGAGAGACACACAGAGCTCACATCCAGCCTATATTACTGGAGAGACACACAGAGCTCACATCCAGCCTATATTACTGGAGAGACACACATACCTCACATCCAGCCTATATTACTGGAGAGACACACAGACCTCACATCCAGCCTATATTACTGGAGAGACACACAGAGCTCACATCCAGCCTATATTACTGGAGAGACACACAGAGCTCACATCCAGCCTATATTACTGGAGAGACACACATACCTCACATCCAGCCTATATTACTGGAGAGACACACATACCTCACATCCAGCCTATATTACTGGAGAGACACACATAGCTCACATCCAGCCTATATTACTGGAGAGACACACATACCTCACATCCAGCCTATATTACTGGAGAGACACACAGACCTCACATCCAGCCTATATTACTGGAGAGACACACAGACCTCACATCCAGCCTATATTACTGGAGAGACACACAGACCTCACATCCAGCCTATATTACTGGAGAGACACACAGACCTCACATCCAGCCTATATTACTGAAGAGACACACAGACCTCACATCCAGCCTATATTACTGAAGAGACACACAGACCTCACATCCAGCCTATATTACTGGAGAGACACACAGACCTCACATCCAGCCAATATTAAGATAAGATAAACTTTATTGATCCCGGAGGAAATTACAGTATTACAGCAGCAGAACAAAGATCAAGAACATTTCACACTTTACAAATAAGTCTATATGGACAGCAGATGTGGGTAGACTGGTACATGTGCCTCACCTATTCCCCCCATACACATAGAACTTCACATAGTCTTGGGACGCTTTACACTTATACATTTGTTAAACATCCCCACAGCTGTCGGAACAAACGATTTTCTGTATCTTTCCTTTTTACACATTAGTTGGATTAGACGCTTCCTGAATGTGCTCTTCTGCTTCGCAAACAGTTCAGAGAGCGGGTGTGTATTGTTGGTCATTATAGCCTTGCATTTCTTATTAATTCTATCCTCTAATACCTCCTGGAAAGTCCTAAGTTGTAGAGCCACCGCCGCACTAGCCTTCTTGATAAGTTTATTCAGCTTATTAGCGTCAGCTGTGCGCACACTACTACCCCAGCATATTATTGCAGCAAAGATTGCACTCGCCACAATAGATTGGTAGAACATTTCAAGCATTTTGCTACACACATTAAACGACCTTAATTTCCTTAGGAAGTAAAGTCTACTCATCCCTTTCTTGCAAAACTTCTCCATATGGCACCTCCAATCAAGCTTGCTGTCCAGGTGAACCCCCAAATATTTGTAATTCTCCACCATCTCCACATCCAGACCCTCAATAGTGATAGGTAAGCAATCCTTCATGCACCTTCCATAACTCAACACCAACTCCCTGGTTTTCTTTACGCCGAGTTCTAAATGGTTAGCCTGGCACCAGTCAACAAAGACCGAGACCACCCTTCTGTATTCCTCCTCCCCCCGGCCTCTCTCAATACCTCCGACTATCACCGAGTCATCAGAGTACTTCTGAAGGTGACAAAGGTCTGATTTATACTGAAAATCAGCTGTGTATAACGTAAAAAGGAATGGCGACAGCACCGTTCCCTGAGGGGCTAAAACACTGCTCCGAACAGTATCCGATACGGCCGCCCCCAACCTTACGAACTGTGGCCTGTCCAACAGGTAATCAATGATCCAATTCACTAGTCCCTCATCAACCGCCATTTCAACCAGCTTTTTACGTAATAATAGTGGCTGTAAGGTGTTGAATACACTGGAGAAATCGAAGAACATGGCACGCACAGTGGTTCCATCATTGTCCAAAAAGGAATGTACTGTTTGTAGCAGATACGCTACAGCATGGTCCACCCCTAGACTCTGCCGATACGCAAACTGAAGGGGGTCCGTTAAAAGCAGACACCCTCGGACACAAGTAGGCAAGTACAATTCCCTCCAAGGACTTCACCACATGCGAGGTTAAGGCCACCGGTCTATAGTCATTATGGGAGCTCGGGAAGGTAGTCTTGGGAACCGGCACCAGGCAAGAAGTCTTCCATAGAACTGGTACTCTGATTGTAAGCTTCAGTTAAACAGGTGCTGGAAGACAGTACACAACTGATTTGCACACACTCTGAGGACACGTGGACATATACCATCAGGCCCTGCTGCTTTACCAATGACCAGCTTACTAAACTGTTCCCTCACATCATTTTCTGAGATCAAGAAAGTCTCCAACTTCCTCCTCCCAGTTGATATTGCTTGTCGCTCCCCGGCCTTCTCCCTGTTGACACAGACACAGAGCTCACATCCAGCCTATATTACTGGAGAGACACACAGAGCTCACATCCAGCCTATATTACTGGAGAGACACACAGAGCTCACATCCAGCCTATATTACTGGAGAGACACAGAGCTCACATCCAGCCTATATTACTGGAGAGACACAGAGCTCACATCCAGCCTATATTACTGGAGAGACACAGAGCTCACATCCAGCCTATATTACTGGAGAGACACACAGCTCACATCCAGCCTATATTACTGGAGAGACACAGAGCTCACATCCAGCCTATATTACTGGAGAGACACAGAGCTCACATCTAACCTGTAAATCCATCTATGGGCTGCAAACAAACCATCAATATGTGAACAACCCTACAGACAAGAATATGTACATATTCAAGCTGTGAAAAATACAGATATAAAACATACAGTACATGAAAAATGGACATCTGGATGAAGCCTTCGTGCCATTTTTTTTTTTAACTAAAGGTAACCAAATACAGCCGGTGAAATAAGAGAAAGGCAATAAATCTGCTAAGGTGGTCAAGCTAATCAATGGAGCTGAATCCAATAGAAAATGTTAGGAATGAACTAAAGCTCAGAGTTCATAGAAGGATCTACAGGACCTGCAGGAGGTGAAGAGTGTTTGTGGAAGAATGGCCCAAAATCCACAGGAGCAAGGCAGGGGCCGGTGTCCCCATACACGAGCAAGGCAGGGGCCGGTGTCCCCATACACGAGCAAGGCAGGGGCCGGTGTCCCCATACACGAGCAAGGCAGGGGCCGGTGTCCCCATACACGAGCAAGGCAGGGGCCGGTGTCCCCATACACGAGCAAGGCAGGGGCCGGTGTCCCCATACACGAGCAAGGCAGGGGCCGGTGTCCCCATACACGAGCAAGGCAGGGGCCGGTGTCCCCATACACGAGCAAGGCAGGGGCCGGTGTCCCCATACACGAGCAAGGCAGGGGCCGGTGTCCCCATACACGAGCAAGGCAGGGGCCGGTGTCCCCATACACGAGCAAGGCAGGGGCCGGTGTCCCCATACAGGAGGCATCTAGAGCTTCATCACCAACAAAGTCTGAAAAACCAAGAATTAAACACATTTCTGTGTTCAATACTTTTTCCTGTGTCATTTATGGATATCTGTGGCTTGATTTCCTTACTTGTGTGGATTGGATGGGCTGTTACCGGTATCTGGTGAGAAATTCACATCACTAGCACCTTCAGAAATGTATTACTTATTTCACCATATATAATTTTTTTTTTGTATTAAACACTTCATTTTTACATAACATTCCCATTAATGGCCGATGCAACGTTATACCTGTGTACGAGCACCGGCACTATGAAATCCACAGAGTGGCGGTTGCATCTCTCTTCCAGCTGATTTACAGTTCTCTCTACGTCAAACTCCCAATCCACCCTGGACAGAGAGCGCAGATTACCTACATTTAAAGAATAAGAGTACAATAATACAGGCAGCTCAATACAATGCAAAACTTTTATATTATCTGAAAATCTGCAGTGTAATTCAGTACCAGCCGTATGGATGGGATTTTGTAAAGCTCGCACACACTGTCAAGAGTGTGCTGTGTCCTGAGGTCACCCCTGAATCTGAGGTCATGAGGTCTAAGCGATTAATAGATTGCAGGACTTGTAGAGAGCTCACTGTTTTGCTGATGTGAGTCATCTTCTATTCTGAAGAGGCAAAATGATCTCAACCCTGCTGGCTGAGTATTCGTAGAATTCTTTCTAGCTGCAGCTTGTGATTGTCTCCCCTTTCCGCTATGTCTACCCGCCTCTGGCCTTAATCAACGTCGGATACAGAATTGGTATTCTTACCTGTGAAGGAGCTCATTGTTATTAAGGTGTAGTATAGTAACTTTTGCAGGAGCAAAGCTTCTATCTGGAGAACTTTGTGGCGCCCTGCTCCTGCTACATCTGTTGCCTTGCTTGGATTCCCTATGTGTTTCCTTACTCTCCTGCTTCTTTGCTCCCTTGTGGGGCATCTTGAGTCTGATCCAAGAAACTAGCAAGAACCTGATTGGTAAACACCAATATGTGCATTTTATTCCCCCTGCAGGCAAGGAGAGGGGGGGAGGGGATGATGCTCCTTTACACACCTTTGCAGACTGGCCAGAGACTTAACTTTTACTTTTGAATTGAATGTATAAATGATTAAGGAGGTTGGGTGTGCTTATCTGTGCCCAACTAGAGGACTTGTGGCGCCCCGCAACGAGTGCGTCACAAGGGAGTATTGCAGCCGCAATATTCTCTAGACAAAGCAGTGAAATAGTTAACTCAGAGATCCAACCCAACATACAACACCTAGAACAGGGGACCAATCATAGGTCCTGGTGGGTGGAGTGTTAGGGTAGTGAAGAGAACACAATAATCTAGACAGTCAGAACTGAACAGAGTCTGGGATCTAGAGCCTAGAACACAGAACTTGGAGTGGAGCGGGGGCTCCGCACCCCGTGCGGGCCCCTGGGCCGTCACCGGTCGGGTGTCAGCACCTGAGGCCTTAACTACCGGGAATGGGCATAGCTACACGGGTTCCCAAAAGACTCCCGTGCCCACAACTCACAGCCGGTTCACTGGTACCGAAGCTGGCAGCAGTTCACCTCTGCCACGCGAACCAGCCCCGTGGAGGAGCAGCTTTATAGGAGCACCCCACCACCAGCCAGTTTCCAGTCGTCTAACCAGCGGTGTACCCACCGAGGGACCCAAGGCTCCCCAAAGAATCCAGAACGTACATCATGGATAGGGCATTGAAGCAGCCTCCCCGTACCCGACCTGGTATTCCTGGGCGACGCTGGCAAAAAGAGAAGCTAAGGAGGTAGAAAGGAGGTACACTGCGGATCTCTGAGGAGTACTATCACTGCTAAGTCCACCCGGTCTTCTACTCAACCACTGTAAGCCATGTACTGCCTGCTGGTTACAGTAAAGAACCGTTGCAGAGACTATCTGTGTCCGTGTCTCCTTATGAACTGTCCGTCATGAACTTAAGGTAACCGCAGCTGCCGCACAACATCTTGAGCAGCTCCAGCCCCCGGGGATCACCGCTCAGCCTGTGGGGAGCGTAACATCTTGCTGCTGTCCATCACCCCGGGAGGTTCCGCAGCGTCGGTAGCCCTTACCGAATCTACTCATAGGTGGCGTCACGAAGAAAACAAATTAAAACCCCTTTTTAATCTGTTCCCGTAAGACGACCTCAATTTTGATCTGCACTACACCGGGCCCCACTACCGGCAGGCGCGGTCCACCCGTGACAAGGAAGGAGAAGAATCGCCTGTCTAAACCGGGAGTAACCCTGGCCCCTGGTGTGCGTCAGAAAATGGCGTCACGAACAGGATACGAGCAGGCCCGTTACCAACGGGTATGTTGTGCTTAAACTGGACTTTATTGTCTACAATTGGACTTTGTTCGTCCTAAAAAGAACTTTCCCGCCTTTACACCATTGGGTCAAGATGGCGCCCAAGATGGCGTTCCCGCCACAAGAAGCCGCCACGTGAAGCCCAGGAGTGAGTCAACCCCCTCCTCACTGAGGGAGGGTTAAGGACGAAAGGCGCCAAACTCTTTGTCCGCCCTGATTGCTCGAATCAACCATGGGGGCGGACCCCAAAGACTTTTCCCACGATTGGACTACAAAAGCCCAGAGGAGATGGGAGTGTCATACCTAGACACACCGACAGAGAGAGAAGACATCTTCACCAGCTCAACCAGAACGTCTTACCGGTTGATCGGGTGTGGTTTCCCTCCAAAGAAGAATGGCCAGCATGAGACTCCAAGACCTGATGCGGGAGGTCGAGGCGGAGGCCAGAGCAGCCATAAGCCAATCGGGTCCGGATCCTGCCCTTACCATAGACGGCAGCCCCGACTTCTGGCTAGAGGCTCTACAAGACCTCCGGGTGCGGTTACTAGAGACAGTGGAATGGACGATCCGTAGCTGGAGCGCGACCCTAGGCAGACGACTACACCATACGATGCAGCAGAGCCGACCGGGTGCAGCTTCTCCAAGCCCAGACGACGTCACCAGCTTCTCGACCGCCTCACCCTCGCCTACCACCTGTCCTGCTCCGTCACCTGAGCCAATAGACTGTGTCATTCCGGTGGAGGCCGCAACTCGACCCGTTCCAGCGACCAACATCGCAACCGATTCCGTTCTTGAGCCGGAGCTCATAACACGCTCCATGGAAGAACTCGATCTCTACCAGGTTCCACCTGCGGAACCCGCGACTAGTTTCCACACTACCGAGACTGTCGCTTGTTTCTCCCTAGAACCGGAGGCCTCCTCTGCAACCACAGAGGCCTACCTGGTAACCGGGATTGAAACACCTTTACCTGCGGAAACAGATGAAGAGGCAGGCAGCCTGGAAGCCCTGCAGGACGTCCCTACGGAAGGATCCGCAGCACCACCGCCCCGTTGTACAACGGAACAAGCTTTAACGTCTTTCATCAACGAGCAGCCTGATGTGATCATCGAGGAAGAGGTCGGAGAGGATGACGACGAGACCCACAGCACCGCTGAGGATTTCGACACCGGGTTCGCTTGGGGAGACAACAAAGAACTTCCTTCCGGGCACACAGCTCGGGTACACTGGTCGGGTGAACTGCCGACACCTTCCCCTGTGCCGTTCCACCGGGTTCCGATACAGACAGCCCGCCAAGTTCAAGCTTCCCGCCAAACCACCAGCTCCATTACTCATCTTTACACCCCGAGCCGTAACGACGGAGATGTACGCCAGAGACGACGAGAGGAGTGGCAAGCCAGAGAACGCGCCAACATGGAGGCCCGTGCCGAGGCTCGCCGCCAGCCGCCGCTGCCTGATGAACTCCGCCGTGAAGGTAGAATTTCCACCTTTAACTTACATACCGGGTGGGGGTTCGCTTGGGAGGTGGGTTTGAATGAGGAGGTGTTTGTGGGGCGCCGGGACGTTGAGTCAAACTTGCCAAGAGGACATCCCGATCGCGACCTATACCGGGGCGATATTATCACCTATGAGCGCTATGCTTGTGCAGATGGGTGGTTTGCTATCCGGGTACGCCATCACCCTCAGAGCCAGTGACTTTAAAACTTGAACTTCATCAATGACTCTGTTCCCGTTAATCATTGACTGTGTGATCTCGCGGCTACAGCCTGGACTCTAGTTAAAGTACAGTCGACCGCCCGCCGGGTCCGCACAAAGTGATTACCTGTTTCTTTGCTTATAACATCAAAGCATTTCTTTACCTGTTTTTCTATTTTAATAAAAGTGTGTCATATATGTATAAAAATGCAAAAACCTCTGTAATGTGAGTAGTTTGACGCTTGGGGACAAGCTGATTTAACCAAGGGGGAGTGTGGCGCCCCGCAACGAGTGCGTCACAAGGGAGTATTGCAGCCGCAATATTCTCTAGACAAAGCAGTGAAATAGTTAACTCAGAGATCCAACCCAACATACAACACCTAGAACAGGGGACCAATCATAGGTCCTGGTGGGTGGAGTGTTAGGGTAGTGAAGAGAACACAATAATCTAGACAGTCAGAACTGAACAGAGTCTGGGATCTAGAGCCTAGAACACAGAACTTGGAGTGGAGCGGGGGCTCCGCACCCCGTGCGGGCCCCTGGGCCGTCACCGGTCGGGTGTCAGCACCTGAGGCCTTAACTACCGGGAATGGGCATAGCTACACGGGTTCCCAAAAGACTCCCGTGCCCACAACTCACAGCCGGTTCACTGGTACCGAAGCTGGCAGCAGTTCACCTCTGCCACGCGAACCAGCCCCGTGGAGGAGCAGCTTTATAGGAGCACCCCACCACCAGCCAGTTTCCAGTCGTCTAACCAGCGGTGTACCCACCGAGGGACCCAAGGCTCCCCAAAGAATCCAGAACGTACATCATGGATAGGGCATTGAAGCAGCCTCCCCGTACCCGACCTGGTATTCCTGGGCGACGCTGGCAAAAAGAGAAGCTAAGGAGGTAGAAAGGAGGTACACTGCGGATCTCTGAGGAGTACTATCACTGCTAAGTCCACCCGGTCTTCTACTCAACCACTGTAAGCCATGTACTGCCTGCTGGTTACAGTAAAGAACCGTTGCAGAGACTATCTGTGTCCGTGTCTCCTTATGAACTGTCCGTCATGAACTTAAGGTAACCGCAGCTGCCGCACAACATCTTGAGCAGCTCCAGCCCCCGGGGATCACCGCTCAGCCTGTGGGGAGCGTAACATCTTGCTGCTGTCCATCACCCCGGGAGGTTCCGCAGCGTCGGTAGCCCTTACCGAATCTACTCATAGGTGGCGTCACGAAGAAAACAAATTAAAACCCCTTTTTAATCTGTTCCCGTAAGACGACCTCAATTTTGATCTGCACTACACCGGGCCCCACTACCGGCAGGCGCGGTCCACCCGTGACAAGGAAGGAGAAGAATCGCCTGTCTAAACCGGGAGTAACCCTGGCCCCTGGTGTGCGTCAGACTGATCCCAGAAGAATAGAAGGCAACACATGCTTGGGTCTGATCAGTTGGTTCTGGGAATTGGAAATTAAGCAATCTGTTATGGCCACTTTACACGGAGCTACAGGTAACAGGTTTTCCAAAGGTAACTTACTAGCTGCAGTGAAATCATGGAGACATAGTTCCATTTGTACACAGCAACAAGATAGAACCATGTCTCCATGATTTCACTGCAACCAGTAAGTTACCTGTGGAAAACCTGTTACCTGTAGCTGCGTGTAAAGTGGCCATTAAGGTTGGTTCCTGAGCTTATGAATGGTCTATAGAGTTGGGAGTTGGATGCATGTGCTTAAGGCATGATATTTACGGTCAGGATTTAAGGAACTATTCTAAGGGCTGTTGTGGAGATGGATACATGTGCTTTGGTCAAGATATTGTGGCGCCCCGCTGGCTAGGCGCCACACCGGGGTATTGCACCCATATAAGCGGTGCAGTTATCCCAGCTGTAAGTGGATGCAGGGTACCCAATTCTAGCACTCCCACACTCGAGCCTGGGTAGATATAGTCCCCAGGAGGAGGGTCAGGGGATACGGAAGGTCAGAACAGGCAGTTTTATACGGGACCTGAGAGAAAAGGGGCCTTGAGAGAGGGTTTGCTGACGCGTGAGTCAGGGCCTGAGAGAGAACGGGGGAACCCCCAAGCAGAGCGACCATACTCCAGGGAGATTCCCCAGTTCGCCACGGAAAGACGGTTCCGAGGAAACGGTCGGAGTCCAGCTCTGCAGTCGTCAACAGGTCGCTGGGGCTTGTTTACCAGCTTCAGCACCCTGCCACCCACGGAGTGGTCTACCAGTTTAACCCACAGAGGTCGGGGTCCCAGCAGGAGTGGGAGAAAGATGGAAACTCCATGAGCACCTCACTAGGCCTGGGAATAACAGACTTAACTAGGGCAGGATAACAGGACACGGGTTAGTCAACGAAGGCATACCGCGGGTACCTCCAAACCACCTTGCATCCATTTACAGCCGCCCAGACGGTCAACTGTGTTTTGCAAGCTGTACTGAACGGTGAACCCTGTATTTCATCTGATGTGTGTTCCAAATGAAGTACCCGGGAAGAGTGAATTGCCTTCGTGTTTTTGTCCTGCCGTTATTGACTCTTCAACAGTTTACGCTGCCCCGGAGGCCCAGCTTCACCTGTAGGAAGCTATACCACCCTAGCCGCAATACCACCACCCTCCGGAGGACTGTGGCGGCGCTGGTGGCTTGTCACCAGGCACTACAGGTGGCGTCACGAGACTTTAATCCCTTGTAAATATAAATACCCCCCCTTTTTGGGCTGTCCCCTGGGCCACGGGTCTGGGCCAACCACCTGTGACATCCCCCCAGAAGAAGAGGAAGAGGGCCCAGACATCCGAGTCCCCATACCCAGGGTGCTACAATATCTGTCAAGATTTAAGGAACTATTCTAAGCACTGTTATGGATTTGGATATGTGGCGCCCCACCGGGTCACGCCCACCAGAGGTACTGCAGTCCCGTGGTTAGGGAGAGTAGTGCCCCTGTTCTCCAGGTGCTGGGATGGTGCAGCTGAGCCCAAAAGCACACACAAACACGACCCAACACTGGGGCCCTGAGACAATGGTATGACCCTGAGGGAGGGCCTAAATCACAAAAAGGGGACAGGGAAGTGTCAGACAAGAGAGTAGGAGTAGTGTGCGGTAGAGGAAACAGCAACAGGAGGGTGCGGAGTCTGTGTGGTGCCAGCTCCTGGGGCTTCAAGCATGACCACACTCGCCCCGAGTGGGAGAGACCAGAAGGGTGGAAGTAGAGAAGAGCCCCAGGGGTGCGGAAGAAACACCGATCCCCGTACACCCAAAACTGAAGAGAGAGGGGTTGGTGGACGACACAGGGATCCGGCCCTGAACACTGTGCGGAACCTGCACCCTCGAGTCGTTGAACTAGAGGCCCCAGTCTTCTAATGGGAGCTGTGGCCGAACACCTGACACATCTTGAGGAAGGTGGCCAAACTAGGGAACAGTGCCCGGGAGAGGAACCTAATGGTGCTTGGGACACAACAGCACCCATGGCCATCGGTACTTGAGCTCTGTGCTTCGGAGAGCGTTTGAGAGCCTGAGGGGCAGAGGAATGACCTGCTCACCTCAGAAGAGAACTAACCCTTATAATGCAAGAGAGAACGTAGACCAACCAGAGACAGACCACCCAGCAAAGAGCACCAGCCGAGGCTCAGTAACACCAACATGGTCCTGGAGACAACGCTGAACTGGAGCCTGTCAAGGGTTGTACCCGGTGGCTATGTTGAAACACCAAGTGAAAGTAACGGAACTGCAGCTGTGGTGTGTGTGAGACTTTCTTGAGCAGTGAACATTGGCCACAGAGGCTGCCCGGAACACCGATGGTACTGAAGGAGGACAAGTAAACATCTGCCAAGGCATAGACTGAGTACCATGTCTCACTGCCCTGGGGACCACGTCCTACCTGCGGGGAGCGGAACCATCTAAGCTGCCAGTCATCACCCCCAGAGGTTCTGCAGCAGCGGCGCCCGCCCTGGCCGCATACCGCAGGTGGCGTCACGAATACCCCTTTTCCCTCAGACTTTCCCTGTCATCAATCACAGTTTATTTTTAATGACACCGCCAGGGTCACGGGATCGGGTCTCGACCCCGTCTGTCCCTGGGAAAAGAACCGAAGAGAGGTGAAGTAGAACGACGAGTAACCGCCCGGTTCCCGAGTCTTCCCCGACCCTGGAGTGGGCGTGTCAGACACATGTGCTTTGGTCGTTATATTAATTGTCTGGAGAAGCCCAAGGACTATTCTTGCTGGCTGGTTTCTGATCCTGTGGACAGAGGACATTGCATCGTGCCCCTCTGTAAGACCTGTTAACATTTATATATATGGTTAAAGGAATATTTTGTGGACTCTTCTTTGTGTTATACTGCCACCTGCTGCCAAAAAGGAAAGGATAGCAGAGAAACCCCCTGCTGCTGAGAATGACATGGAACAGTCCAGGAGATGGATGGGTGGGTCTCCTGAAGGAGAAAGAAGGACTTCCATGTGTGTTGCAGAGAGAGACAGACCTAAAGACACTGGATGTCGAGTCAGGGGCCAGACGGCACGTGCAAGCTGAGATCCAGGACAGAGATCCAAGACTGACTGCACTCCACACGCCTGTCAGCGAATTATGGGCCCCAACGGCAACGAGGTACCTCGCAGTAAAACTTGTAGTAAAATGTGCACACTGTTTTAGTTAGGGACAGATAGGAAAAGACTGCAGTTCGATATACAAGGAATAGAAAGAAAACGAACACTCTGCGTCTCGCTTGATAAAGACTTTGCATTTCTTCATTTAAAGACATTCAGAGACCTTGCATTCGCTGCAGACTAGGCACAGTGGTTATATGTATTGTATTTACTTTTGCACACCTTCCCGCTCCTTCCCCTTCTTTTCCCTCAGTTGCATTAAAATTGCATTTGTTTAACCCTCTGTGTTCCGTGCAGTCCTTGCGTATCCCGTTACCTGTGGGCTATTACACCTCTACCCAGAGTTTCTGTAATATGTATGGATACAAATAAAACTTGTAGCATCGTTAACCTGCCTAGATGATTATTACAACCTACAACTTCAGATCCTCACACTCCACATGGTCTTGTCAATGGAAAAAGTAAAATAAATATGGCTCTCGTTATACTTTATCCATGCATTTTTCCTGCTTTTCCTTCCTCGACATCTTATTCCCCAATGTCTTGGCTACTTACATAACTGCGCAGAAAGCTTTCTAAAATCTGTCAGATCTAAAGTTGATGTCACTTTACTGGTGGAATTGATGGAATTGTTTTTTTTACACCCTGGTATCTCACTTTACTATTTTCTGTTTTTTTCAACTCATATGCAAAATGGCTACTTACGTAACCGCGCAGAAAGCTCCAGCCTGGCGTCTTCGGTCACACTCTTTAGGCCCCGGTTGTCAATAATGTAGAGCGAGTCGGTCAGTTTGTATTCCTTCCTTGATGTGGTGAACGGCTCTATGGATGATGCTGAACCGGCCTCATTAATAAATGGCGAATTATGGGCCACGCACAGGCAGGAGTTGATGAGTGAAGATTTTCCATCGCCCTCCAAGTCAAACAGCTGCAGACAAACTCTGGTGAAGCCGTGATCTTCAAGGTTTCGTGTTGATCCGGGCTTGTAGGTGGATAAAGTTTCTCGCATTATTGAATTAATATCCTCAGATTCAGCTGCAGGACACTGCATGGTTCACTGTATACAATCAAAAGAAATTAATATTATATAATCCTTTTTGCCTTTCAGATCTAAAGTCCAACAATAGTTATTGTGTATTAGCTAGGTTCTGTTATCTGCTGCCAGAACAGCACATTATACTCCAGAGCTGCACTCACTATTCTGCTGGTGCAGTCACTGTGTACATACATTACATTACTGATCCTGAGTTACCTCCTGTATTATACTCCAGAGCTGCACTCACTATTCTGCTGGTGCAGTCACTGTGTACATGACTCACCGTGGCCGGGACTCCGGTTTAGACAGGCGATTCTTCTTGCCTCCTTGTCACGGGTGGACCGCGCCTGCCGGTAGTGGGGCCCGGTGTAGTCCAGATCAAAATTGTTTGAAGACGTCCTTGTGGAACAGATTAAAAGGGGTTTAATTTGTTTTATTCGTGACGCCACCTATGAGTAGTTCGGTAAGGGCTACCGACGCTGCGGAACCCCCGGGGGATGGACAGCAGCAAGATGTTACGCTCCCCACAGGCTGAGCGGTGATCCCCGGAGGCTGGAGCTGCTCAAGATGTTGTGCGGCAGCTGCGGTTACCTTCTAGTAATGACGGACAGTTCATAAGGAAGCACGGACACAGTAGTCTCTGCAACGGGTCTTTACTGTAACCAGCAGGCAGTACATGGTATACAGTGGTTGAGTAGTAGACCGGGTGGACTCAGCAGTGATAGTGTCCCTCAGAGATCCGCAAGTGTTCCTCCATTCTACCTACTTGATTACCAGCGTCGCCCAGGAATACCAGATCGGGTACGGGGAGGCTGCTTCAATGCCCTATCCATCTGTATACGTTGTGGATGCTTTGGGGAGCCTTGGATCCCTCAGTGGGTACACCGCTGGTTAGACGACTGGAAACTGGCTGGTGGTGGGGTGCTCCCGTAAAGCTGATCCTCCACTCTTCTGGTTCGCGTGGCAGAGGTGAACTGCTGCCAGCTTCGGTACCAGTGAACCGGCTGTGAGTTGTGGGCACGGGAGTCTTTTGGGAACCCGTGTAGATATGCCCAATCCCGGTGGTTAAGGCCTCAGGTGCTGACACCCGACCGGTGACGGCCCAGGGGCCCGCACGGAGTGCGGAGCCCCCGCTCCTCTCCAAGCTCTAGTCTGCTCTTGTCAGGTTCTAGATTCCTTCTCTAACTCTGTACTCTCTGTCTAGATTATTGTGTGTTCTATTACACTACCCTAACACTCCACCCACCAGGACCTAGGATTGGTCCCCTGTTCTAGGTGTTGCATGTTGGGTTGGATCTCAAAGTTAACTATTTCACTGCTTTGTCAGAGAATATTGCGGCTGCAATACTCCCTTGTGACGCACTCGTTGCGGGGCGCCACATACATACATTTCATTACTGATCCTGAGTTACCTCCTGTATTATACTCCGCTGTGCTCACTATTCTGCTGGTGCAGTCACTGTGTACATACATTACATTACTGATCCTGAGTTACCTCCTGTATTATACTCCAGAGCTGCACTCACTATTCTGCTGGTGCAGTCACTGTGTACACACATTACATTACTGATCCTGAGTTACCTCCTGTATTATACTCCAGAGCTGCACTCACTATTCTGCTGGTGCAGTCACTGTGTACATACATTACATTACTGATCCTGAGTTACCTCCTGTATTATACTCCAGAGCTGCACTCACTATTCTGCTGGTGCAGTCACTGTGTACATACATTACATTACTGATCCTGAGTTACCTCCTGTATTATACTCCAGAGCTGCACTCACTATTCTGCTGGTGCAGTCACTGTGTACATACATTACATTACTGATCCTGAGTTACCTCCTGTATTATACTCCAGAGCTGCACTCACTATTCTGCTGGTGCAGTCACTGTGTACATACATTACATTACTGATCCTGAGTTACCTCCTGTATTATACCCCAGAGCTGCACTCACTATTCTGCTGGTGCAGTCACTGTGTACATACATTACATTACTGATCCTGAGTTACCTCCTGTATTATACTCCAGAGCTGCACTCACTATTCTGCTGGTGCAGTCACTGTGTACATACATTACATTACTGATCCTGAGTTACCTCCTGTATTATACTCCAGAGCTGCACTCACTATTCTGCTGGTGCAGTCACTGTGTACATACATTACATTACTGATCCTGAGTTACCTCCTGTATTATACTCCAGAGCTGCTGTGGCACCCCTGCAAGTCAGTTGCCACAGAAACACCTGGGGCATGAAGGGATCTCCACATCAGGTAACACTTACATAAATAACACCTTCCATTACAGACCTAAAGGGGGAGCTCTACTTGCCGACTTCGTGCAAGGTCCCCTATAAAATTCAGGCCCGGGGGAGGATTTAGGCAGTGCAGTTCCAGAGAGGACTGTGAAGACGTCCTGGTGAACGGTGCCTCGCTAGGCCCGTGCCAAAGGGAAGCCTAGCCAGTGCAAGGGACCAAGAGTGAGGGTCGGAAGCAAGGCGAGAAACAGCATGGGGGCAGAGGAGACATACCGGTTAACTCAAGGAAACAACCAGATCAACCCAGACACGGGAGTCCAAGTCTGCAAGGGTCCAATTAGCCCAGCAGAAACACCGGAAAACCAGGAGACTTCAGTCTCCTGGAACACTTATTGCACAGCCACCAACAGAACCAGTGACTGGCGAGGAGAAGTGGTGCCCAATAAAAGGTTCTCACCACCTGCTTTACAAGTGAGGGACACAGGAGAGGTCAAGGCCAGGTTTCAGGCAGGCCAAGACCATAGTACACACACACACACACACACACACACACACACACACACACACACACACGGAGGCCTCACAACTCATTACGTGTGGAGATCCTGAAGTGCACTGCCAACCAACCCCCCTGGACAGTACCCTGGAAGTTACATTGCAAAACCATCAGTAAGAGGTATGGAAACAACTGTCAGTGTGTCTGTTATTACGGCCCCTGATCCTGCCCTTAACATAGATTGTGCCAGCATCCCACCTGCAGAGCCACCTCCCTGTGTGAAGTCCCTATTCTACAACACTGCCCCGGGGACCTCGCTCTTACAGGGAGAGTTACCAACTTCCTGCCACGTCACCATCCCCGAAGGTCTGCCTCAGCACCGGTACCATTACCGGACACTGTAGGTGGCGTCACGAGACTCATTTTTATTTTTCAAACTCCCCTTTTTCAGCAACAACCAGGGCCACAGACCTGCCCATAATAATCACTCTAATAAATGCCCGGGATTGAGTCCCCAAGGCTCTGGGGTGGGTCACTGCACTCACTATTGTGCTGGTGCAGTCACTGTGTACATACATTACATTACTGATCCTGAGTTACCTCCTGTATTAAACTCCAGAGCTGCACTCACTATTCTGCTGGTGCAGTCGCTGTGTACATACATTACATTACTGATCCTGAGTTACCTCCTGTATTATACTCCAGAGCTGCACTCACTATTCTGCTGGTGCAGTCACTGTGTACATACATTACATTACTGATCCTGAGTTACCTCCTGTATTATACTCCAGAGCTGCACTCACTATTCTGCTGGTGCAGTCACTGTGTACATACATTACATTACTGATCCTGAGTTAGATCCTGTATTATACTCCAGAGCTGCACTCACTATTCTGCTGGTGGAGTCACTGTGTACATACATTACATTACTGATCCTGAGTTACCTCCTGTATTATACTCCAGAGCTGCACTCACTATTCTGCTGGTGCAGTCACTGTGCACATTATATTACTGATCCTGTACTGATAGAGTTACATCCCTTGTTATCCTCCAGAGCTGCAGCTACATTAATGCCAAATATGCCCAGAGTTAGGGTATGTGCTCACGGTTCGAAGGAGCTGCATGTGGGACGCAGCTCCTCCGGACCTGAATGAACCCGCGGGTGGCTGCAGGGAGACCACAGCCGCTCTGTACTCACCATGTGCGGCGGGTGCAAGGCAGCTTCTCCCTGCAGTCACCCGATGGGAGCAGGTTCCGACTCCGCAGTATGAAATGAACATGCTGCGGAGGAGCGGACTCCCGGCAACCAGCAAAGCAGCTCCAAAGACGCTGCGGGCGGGTTTACGCAGTGAGGATGGGATTTCTTGAAATCCTATTCACTATGCTCATGTGGCGCCCCTGCGTCCAGGAGGCCACAAAGGGAACTGCAGCCAGGCAGGTAGGACATTGTTACACAACAACACCCTCACAGCCCACACAACCCACGTACAGCAGATGGCAGCATCCAGCCCTGAGATTAGATACTCTGAGATTGAGGGGTGGTGGATTTATAGGAGTGGGTTGGGCACACCAGAAGTCAGGTGACTTGACAGTAGAAATAGGAAGGGGGAGGAGGAAGGAGTTCAGTAGGCCATGGTGAGCTGAACAGCAAAGACAAGTGTGGCGCCCCACAACGAGTGCGTCACAAGAGGGTATTGCAGCCATAAAAGCAGCCGCAATATTCTCTGACCTAGCAGTGATCTGGTTAATTTAGAAATCCAACCCTGCATGCATCACCTAGAACAGAGGGCCAATCATAGGTCCTGGTGGGCGGAGTGCTAGGGTAGTGTGTAGGAGAACACAACACAATAGTGTAGAGCAGAGGTCCCCAATGTCAGTCCTCGAGGGCCGAACCAGTGCAGGTTTTCAGGATTTCCTTACTATTGCACAGGGATTGGAATCATTGCCTGCTGTGCAATACTAAGGAGATCCTGAAAACCTGCACTGGTTCGGCCCTCGAGGACTGACATTGGGGACCTCTGGTGTAGAGTATAGTCTAGAACGAGGGCTAACACAGAACCTAGAACAAGCTCTGAGGACTTGAACTTGGATAGGAGCGGGGGCTCCGCACCCCGTGCAGCCCCCGGGCCGTCACCGGTCGGGTGTCAGCACCTGAGGCCTTAACAACCGGGAATGGGAATCATTCACACGGGTTCCCAAAAGACTCCCGTGCCCACAACTCACAGCCGGTTCACTGGTACCGAAGCTGGCAGCAGTTCACCTCTGCTACGCGAACCAGAAGCGTGGAGGAGCAGCTTTACAGGAGCACCCCACCACCAGCCAACTTCCAGTCGTCTAACCAGCGGTGTACCCACCGAGAGATCCAAGGCTCCCCAAAACATCCAGAACGTACATCATGGATAGGGCATTGAAGCAGCCTCCCCGTACCCGATCTGGTATTCCTGGGCGACACTGGCAACCAATTAGTTAGAATGGAGAAACACTGCGGATTTCTAAGGGACACCATCACTGCTGAGTCCGCCCGGTTTACTACCCTTAAGCTGTATACCATGTACTGCCTGCTGGTTACAGTAAAGACCCGTTGCAGAGACTTTCTGTGTCCGCGCTTCCTTATGAACTGTCCGTCTGCACTACAAGGTAACCACAGCTGCCGCACAACATCTTGAGCAGCTCCAGCCTCCGGGGATCACCGCTCAGCCTGTGGGGAGCGTAACATCTTGCTGCTGTCCATCCCCCGGAGGTTCCGCAGCGTCGGTAGTCCTTACCGAACTACTCATAGGTGGCGTCACGAATAAAATTAAAACCCCTTTAATCTGTTCCTACAAGACGTCTTCACTTTTGATCTGCACTACACCGGGCCCCACTACCGGCAGGCGCGGTCCACCCGTGACAAGGAGGAAGGAAGCATCGCCTGTCTAAACCGGAGTCCCGGCCACAGTGAGTCACAAGAGTAGGCCGAGGTAGGCTGAGAAGCAAAGACCAGAAGCAGGCCAGAGAACAGCAGCAGGTTGAGCTGAAGCTGAACAGACAGAAAGACACACACGTCCTGGAAGAGTGAGGGCATAAGGAGCGCAGAATCTGTACTGAGCCAGTGCGAGCCAGAGGAGAGAGAAAGCCCATCCAGAGCCAGATCCCCAAGAGTGTGAAAGGACAGAGAGGGACGGTGATACCCGGGCCCTAGAGACACAGCTAAAGCAACCAACTGCAGGCGGAGTAGCCCTTCTATGATACCAAGAGACGCAGAGGGAAAGGAGCCTGGTAGAGCCTCAGACCTGAGGGACTGCTGGAGGCTGGGCTGAAGTAGAGTGTCGGCTCTGGAGGGGACCGTAGTTTACCCGGCATCCCCAGACACCGAAGGGGGACCACAGCTACACGTTAGGGTCCCTACCCCAAAGGACAGGCAGCTCAGTGACAAACTTAGGACCCACAGGGTCCCGAGTCACCGCCATACTGTCCAGTGTCGCACAACACGAAGTAGATCACAGAATGGAAACAGCCCGGAAAGGACTTAGAGACTCTGTGAGGGGTCACAGAGAGAGAGGCCTGGCTGCAGAGCAAAGGGAACCCGGAGAGGGAGAATGTGCCCGTGTATTAAGAACTGAGACGTGTAAGAACTGTACTGGAACCTTGTAAGAACTGCAACTGAACTGTAAAGTGACTTGAAGAACTGAGAGTAAAACACAGAAAACCCTGGAACTGCTTCCCTTGTGTTTCTGCATGAAAGTGATTCTCTCCATACAGGATACAGCCTGTCAGCACCAACACTGAGGAGAGATCCCTGCAGCGTCTGCAAAGTGAGTGTGCTACACACTCCACAATAGACTTAACCCTTACTGCCCGGGGGACTACAGTTCTACCCACTGGAACTATACCACCTTTGCTGCCATTACATCATCCCCAGAGGTTCTGCAGCAGCGGCGGCCCCCCCATCACTGGCCGCATATAGTGGGTGGCGTCACGACTGACATCCCCTGTAAATATTCCCTTTTATTGCCGAGCCCGGGACACGGTCCTGACCAGGACCACGCGTGACTTCCCTGACAGAACCGGTCTGGTATCGAGTACCCCCGTCCCGAGGGGCCCGACACTCATACTGTACTATGCAGAGTTTTGGACGCAGCGCAAAGACGCTGCGTTCAAAATGCTGCGTATCCTGATCGGGAGGATGCACCCTTAGAAGTTTACTAATCAAACATGGTGTCAAAGTGGGTGAAGCCATTTTACTGTAACTTCATGACTGTGTCCAGGAAGAATCACCAGGGCCATCATCAAGGCATTACTGCCCTTACTGGTATATGGGGCCCGATGAGCGCAAGTATGGAGAGGGGGCCCGCTTCACCTCACTTGGTCCCAGGGTCAGGCTCTATATTGAACTAAATGTGAAGACGCACATTCAGTTGCACTACATCGCTTCCTGCCATTCCTGGAATAGTTACGAACCCTCAGCCAAGCACCAGGTGAAAGCAGACATTGCCGCTCAGGTCTCTGGTGTATGATGTCACAGTCATGTGACCTGGTGTTTGATGAGAACTGTTAGGCTGTGTTCCCACTGTGCTTTTTTGGGCTGTGTTTCTATGTGCAAAAATTGCACAAACCTATTGCATTAGTGCACATACAAACACAGCACATTTAAGTAAAATCACATTGACTAATGTTGAAAATGCAAAAATGCATAAAAAAAAAAATGCATCAAAAACGCACAGTGTGCACAGAGCCTTAATGAGTGATGGTGAGGACGTGGTGCAGAAGTGGAGGTTTCCCAAGGCTGGAGGTGAAAGTGAGAAAGTTTTGTGGGGTAGAGGCAGTCGAGGACCACAGAGAGCAGAGCTGGTGGGCACAGTTTAGAACACTAAAGGGGGTGACAGGTTCCCTTTAAGGCTGCCTTCAGACTTGCAGATGCTTCCGCCTGCGCACAGATCACTAATGGCGGGCAATGAGAGCGCACGGCGGTCTGCAAGCATCTGCAGACCGCCGTGCGCTCCATTATAAACATAGGGGCCGCGGTCTGCATGCAGATACTTGCAGATGCCTCTGCAAAACGCTGCGGAGGCATCTGCAAGTCTGAAGGCAGCCTAAGACCTTGTAATTCGTCTCCTGCACACCAGAGCTAACTGAGGACTTATGGCTAGTGCCAGTATCTTACCCCACTGTCCAGGGGAAAGCACCAAACTCAGGTCTCTCTCCCAATTCAGTAGATAACCAGGGGGGAGCAGGTCAGTCAACAGGGAAATGATTTTTCATGTCATTTGACCCCAGTAAATGTTTAAATAAATTTAGTTTTATCCACCACAAAAGCAGCAAATACACAGATGCATTTTTGCACTTTATTGTTGCGTTTAATAGTGAAAAAAATGTTGCAAAAAAGCTGAAAGAATGAAGATGCGGCTTCTTTATAAAACACAGCAGGTTTCCATTATAGTCAGGGGAAAAAAAGCAAGTGTGTGCAGATTTCTGAGCAATTACTGATGCTGGAAAGAACCGGTGTTATGGCCACGTCACACTCTTCAATCTCGATCACGATATCGGCTGAAAAGTCACGTGATGGAGATCGCTCGAACAATGTATTGATATAGTTTGTGCGGTGTCTCCTTAACGATGTTAAATTTGGCAACGCGACAACGACCGTGTGCACAACCCAGCAACCGTGCGCACAACCCAGCAACCGTCACCATATAGCGTCAGAAATAGGCGAAACTGAGAATGAGATGGTTTGAGAGGTGTCACACAGCACAATGCAGCAGGTTGAAGGCAGGTTAATTGAACGATGAATGACGGATTTGAGCTCCTGCTCACAAATCCTTCACCAAACAATCAAGCGATTTTTCACTGAAAGATTGCTCAGTTACACGCAACGACGCACAAACGATATTGCTCAAACGATCAAAATTACAGATCGCTTAAGCAATATCGTTCATAAGACTGAAGCGTGTGACGTGGTATAACTACCGCGGTCGCAGCCCCTGGGGGGCCCCCATGACCCGTGCTGACAGGAGAGGAGAGGAGGGAGGACGGGGCCCGAAGCAGGCTAGTTACGCCACTGGCCCTTAGTTTGCATAAAACTCATGGAAAAGTGCTGCAAAAAATGAAGCCAAAATGCAAAGTGTGAACACAGGCAAACAACTGATGCATTCAAAAGGGAAAATGTTCATCTGTGCTAATTACCAGCAATACAAGAGCTACTCACCAGGGACAGAGCCTTCTGATGACTCTTTCCTAATGTGGTTTTCCAGAAGCTGTGAAATCTCCTCCTGATTCTTATAGATTCAGTCCATGGGTGGAGGCTCTGATCAGAGAATTAACTGTTTGTGGTTTATAAGGCTTAAAGGTAAGGCTACCTTTACATTTGCATTCCCCTCCGCAGCGTTCTGCGGAGGGGATCCGCAATGTGACCGCAGCACCGCAAGCCCCTATCTTTATAATGGGAGCGCACGGTGCTGAGCTTGACTGAGCATGACCGTGCGCACCCATTCACTGCCATATGTGATCTGTGCGCAGGCAGATGCGGATGCCAGCTCCTGCTAGCCTCACTCCGGGGTACCCCCTCAGTGGGAGCTTGAGTTTTATTGTCCCCACCAGAGGGACGTGCGCCTTTTTCTCGGCTCCGGGGGCCGTCGTGGCAGACGCATTGGTGCAGAGTCCTGCACGAACTCCTGGGTGGCTGTATACCGCTCAATCAGGCTAACCACCTGGCCCAGGTTACCCAGGTCCCCTTGCCCCACCCAACGCTGTATAGCGACTGGCAGAGTCCGTACCAGCCGGTCGACCACCACCCTCTCCACCATCTGGCCCGGAGACAAGAGCTCAGGCTGGAGCCACCGTTTTACTAGCTGCAGCAAGTCCTATGCCTGAGACCGAGCTGGTTTGGTCTCCACAAAGGTCCATGAAAACACTCATTGGGCTCTCACATAGGTATATACCCCCTAGAGCAAGGATTTCACCTTTTAGCTACCCGTAGTCCTGAGCATCCTCCCGACTGAGGTCAAAGTAGGCCTTCTGCGCGTCGCCCATCAGGAATGGAGCCACCACTTCAGCCCTCTGGTCGGCTGGTAGGTTTTCCCGCTCTGCTGTGCGCTCATAGACGGTGAGGAAAGCTTCCACATTGTCCTTCCGACTCAGCTTCCTCAATGCAGAGTGGACCCTGTCCCGGGCCTCACGCTGTTCCGGGGTAGACGCGGGTAGCGTGTCTCGCAGTGCCACAATCTGCTGTAGAAGCAGCTCATTAGTTTTCTGCTGCTGTTGAAACTGCTCCTGTTGTTGCCACTGTGTAATCACCAACTGCTTCAGTAGTTCCTCCATTTTGTCGGCCAGCCTGAACTGTAGCTTTGCCGGCTTGAGTATGGACATGCAGTCGTTGTGGTATGCCTTAGTTCACATTGCCCGCATTCTCCACCATATGTGGGGTAGCTCCGGTGGTTGTCAGTACAAAAGGCAGTGACCCTGGTGATTGTTCCCACAGCACACGGGTTTATTGGTACAGTTTAGGTTATGCACAAACCTCCGCGTTCCGGGACACAGCCGGGTATACGTCATACAACCATAATATTGGCACATGGTCCCTTTTCACGGGTTCTCTCTGGTCCAGGTCTCACCGAGATCAAGCCCGCCGGGCTAGGCCATGTTGTATCAGCACACAACCTCTGCACTCTCTTTGACCTGGCCGCTCACCAGCCTCATCTGTCTTCCCTCAGACCGAAGCTCCACACAGAGAACCCCACCCAGTATTGTAGCTCAGCTTTTAACCCCGTACCTCCCTCTGGGGGAATCCTCCCAAGACCCGGAGTGGATCGTCCCCCCTTCCTGCACTCCATACCGGGTTCAATACGTTACAGTGCACATTCTGGGGGATACATATCGTCCTTCACATATGATCCCCCTCACTGCCTCACAGCGGGCAAAACCTGGAAGTGCCGGGCAGTATGCAAGGAAGGCGAGTACTACAGGGCGAGGACAGCAGGGACAGATGCAGAATTTTCTGCATCAAAAATACAGATATTACATAGCAAAAGCACATCGCCTCTGCTGCGTAATTGCGTGTAGCCTGTGGTGGATCCGCTTAACCACAAATTTATGCTTTAGGGCTATGATGTTTATACTTTACACGTTTTTTTCTTCTCACCTAGTCTGGTATTTGTTAGAAAAGTAAGCCAGTCTTTCTGCCCTCTGGTGGATCCACCGCAGGCTACACGTTGATATCTACTATAGATACATAATACATCCAGGATAATTCTCCTAGGTAGGCTTGTATATTTCAGTTATAACTGTATTCTCCGCAATGTGTAACTCTGTATACTATTGTGTCTGTATCATTGTATCTGATTGTCTCTTTTTTTGTTGTTTCAAATATTTTGTAGTGCAATTAAACTTCCCTGAAGAAGGCTCAGTTAGAGCCGAAACGTTGGGAAAATATTTTTGTTTTTATATACACTGAAAGCAAGAGAATAAAATATCTTTGCTTGAAAAAATCCTTCTCTTTTTTCTATGAGTGTGTGCCAACTATACAAATATATTGTTTTACCATATAGTGAACATAGTAAATATAAAAAACTATTGAAATTCTACTTTGTATACCCCATACAAGGTGTTAAAAAGAAGAGGGCCCAATACTGACCCCTATGGTTCCCCACTGTTAACTGTGACCCAGTTCAAGTGTGTTCCATTAACCACCCTCTGTTTCCTATCACTGAGCCAGTTCTTAACCCAGTTACACATATTTTCTCCTATCCCCATTATTCTCATTTTATGTATCAACCTTTTCTGTGGTACCTTATGAAGCGCCTTTGAAAAGTCCATATAGATAGACAACATCTATTGCATTTCCCTGGTCCATTCCGGAAATTACCTCCTCATAGAAGCTGAGCAGATTAGTCTGACAGGACCAATCCCTCATAAACCCATGTTGATACTCGGTCATGAGGTTATTCTTCTTGAGATACTTCAGTATAGCATTTCTTAAGAAACCCTCAAGGATTTTACCCACCATAGATGTAAAACTTACCGACCTATAATATCCAGGGTCAGTTTTTGTCCCCTTTTTGAATATTGGCACCACATTTGCTATGCGCCATTCCTGTGGTACAGACCCTGTTATTATGGAATCTGTGAATATTAGAAAGAATGTTCTGTCTATGACGATACTGTAATATATAGAATACTGTCAGTATAGAGACTAATACATGGGCTCAGAGGAACTCAGGAGACAAAGGCTTGCTTAGAAAGTTCTTCTATTACTTCATACAAGTAAGTGCACAAAACAGGAGCAGGGTTAAACACAGTTGCAGATGCAAAGGCTGAAAACACGGTAAGGCAGGAATAAATCCTAAATCCCTACGCACAACATAAGTCCCTAGAATTAGGTTTAAAGTCTCTCTTACTTTCCGTGTGAAAGTCGATGGCAAGCACCAGTGGCGTAACTTCAGGCCCAGGGGCCCAGTTGCGAAAGATCCAACGGAGCCCCCAATAATTGCAAATCTTTAATAGTATTAGTCTTTTTCTGTAGGTCAAAGGGACTTCTGGGGCTCCCCTAGGCAGGGCCAGTTTTAGGCAAAGTGGGGCCTGGGCAAAAGGTTAAAGTGGGCCCTAAATGCTCACATATTGTGCTATCACACTCAGACATTTATGGCCACTTTACACACACCAACATCTGTGTCCAACTTCCGAACAACTTACTGGTTGCAGTGAAATCATGGACACATTGTTCCATTTGTACACAGCCACAACATGGAACAATGTGTCCATGATTTCACTGCAACCAGTAAGTTGTTCAGAAGTTGGACACAGAAGTTGGTGAGTGTAAAGTGGCCCTTAGAGTACAAGTACAAGCGCCAAATTCAGACTGGTGAATGAGCGCAATTTATAATATTCAAGTCAGTCAGCGCTTGATTCCGGCCTTTTTACACAGGATGATGAAGAATGATGGTGCAAGACAATCACTGGTAGAGCAATCTGTCCTTTACAGGATCATGTTATCGGCAGCTCTTCTGCAGTTTGCAGCAGGGGATGTGCTGCTGAGAGCAAGGATTTTTGTTCCTCCATAAACATCCAATCACCCGATGATGAGCCGTATTTTGCTCGTTCGTTGGGTGATTGCCAACCTGTTTACATCTAGGAACTCTAATCTGTGCTGCTGGGATTTATAAATGTGGATGTTACATACACACAACACACGGTATGCGACACACTATATATTACATGTATACACCAAGCACACACACAGACACACATATAGACACACACATCCATTCCCATCATTGTCTGTGTCACACAGCCCGGCTCCTCCAGGGAGAGTCGCTCCTTCTAACGTCTTATCCTCTGACCAAGAGATGGGGATTGTGAACTCAGGACTCCTTATATTGATTAAAAATTACCTACAAATGTTTAATCAAATAGAATTTACAACCCGGAGAGTTAGTAAGAGGAATGTTTCCATATGATCATCTACTTAATGTCATCTTTAACATAGATCTGCTATATTCTTCATATTATAAAAAAAATGCATTTGAATTGCGCCCCATCCTGTTGTTCTGGGGTCACCAGGGAAATATTGACCTTAAAGGAGTTGTCCAGAATTCTATAAACATGACTGATTTCTGTCAAAAACAGCGCCACCCCTGTCTACAGGTTGTATGTGATATTGGAGCTCAGCTTAATTGAAGGGAATGGGCCTATGCTGTAATACCACATGCCACCTGTACACAGGGGTGGCGCTGTTTTTGAGTGAATGTAGTAAAGTGTTATTAATCCTGGACATCCCCTTTAATGCCTTGTAAGTTGTGCTTGATAACTGGCTACAAATGTAGGAATTAAGAAGGTCCCCTAACAATAATTACAGCCATCATGAACATGCGAAGATTGAAGCCTGCGGGGGGCGCTCCTGCTGCTATTACAAGGATTTTATAACTTTCACCATTGAGCTGTTTTTCATTTTTGCCTTTTCCTCACCTCTTCCAAGAGCCAGAACTTTTTATTTTCTTCCACATCGCTGTAGAGGGCTTGTTTTTTGCGGGATGAGTTGTACTATTGAATGACATCATTCATTCTACCACAAGACGTACTGGAGAATGAGAAAAACGTTCCAAGTGCTTTAAAATTGCAAAAAAAAAGTGCAATTCCACAATGTTTTTTGACTTTTTTTATTGATCATGGTAGTTATATGGTAAAAGTGACTTCATAAGTTGATTATCTGGGTCAGAATAAGAAGATACTGAACATTGTTTTTATTTCAATCATAAAAAAACCCCCAGAAATTTGTAAATAAATAAATAAATAAATAAAAATTTGCTTTATTCGCCATTTTCTGAGACCCATGATTGAAGATACAGGGCTATGTTAGGGGTTACTTTTTGTGCCCTGAGCTGACATTTTTACTGATACCATTTTGAGTCAGACACATTTTGATCGCCTTTTATTGCATTTTATTGTAACAATGTGGTGGCCCAAAAAACAATTCTGACGTTTTTATTTTTTTCCCATTACACCATTTACCAATTGGATTAATTTACTTCATATGTTGATAGCTTAGATTCTTACGAACGCAGCGATGCCAAATATGTGTATTTTTACATTTTTTTCACTATTTTATTGCTATTTTCAGTTCAGCTCCTTTGGGGGCCCCTAAGAGAGTGGGGGCCCTGGGCAACTGCCCAGTCTGTTCCCCCCCCTAACGCCGGCCCTACCCCTAGGCTGCAGAGCCTGGGTGCGATCGCAACCCCTGTACCTATTGTAGTTACGCCCCTGGCAAGCAGAAGGTTCCTGTGTACACATGTGCTCCAAGGATCCAAAGTAGAAGACAGCTGTAATAGTATGTACACAGGCTTCAGGAGGCCAGATTACTGATAGGCTGGAAGTAGGATACAGAAGCAATGATTAGACAGCTGAGGCTGCTTAAATAGGCAAGTAGCAAGGCCTGGGCGGGAACATAGAAGCTGATGATTCCATATTGCTTGAGGGCACTGTGGATACATCAGGACAGAAAGCAAGATGACCGATGGAAAAAGCTACACTGTGTGCACCCTGTGCACCTTGTGCACTGTGACATCAACACCCTATATAAGGTGTGCTTAATTATTAGGCAAATGCCTTTCCTTAGACATAATGGGTCAGAAGAGAGAATTGACGGCTCTGAAAAGTCCAAAATTGTGAGATGTCTTGCAGAGGGAGGCAGCAGTCTTGAAATTGCCAAACGTTTGAAGCGTGATCACCGAACAATCAAGCGTTTCATGGCAAATAGCCAACAGGGTCGCAAGAAGCGTGTTGGGTAAAAAAGGCGCAAAATAACTGCCCATGAATTAGGGATAAATCAAGCGTGAAGCTGCCAAGATGCCATTTGCCACCAGTTTTGCCATATTTCAGAGCTGCAACGTTACTGGAGTATCAAAAAGCACAAGGTGTGCGATACTCAGGGACATGGCCAAGGTAAGGAAGGCTGAAAATCCACCACCTCTGAACAAGAAACATAAGATAAAACGTCAAGACTGGGCCAAGACATATCTGAAGACTGATTTCTCAAAGGTTTTATGGACTGATGACATGAGAGTGACTCTTGATGGGCCAGATGGATGGGCCAGAGGCTGGATCAGTAAAGGGCAGAGAGCTCCACTCCGACTCCAGCAAGGTGGAGGTGGGGTACTGGTATGGGCTGGGATCATCAAAGATGAACTTGTGAGACCTTTTCAGGTTGAGGATGGAGTGAAGCTCAACTCCCGGACCTACTGCCAGTTTCTGGAAGACACTTCTTCAAGCAGTGGTACAGGAAGAAGTCGGGATCGTTCAAGAAAAACATGGTTTTCATGCAGGACAATGCTCCATCACATGCATCCAACTACTCCACAGCATGGCTGGCCAGTAAAGGTCTAAAAGAAGAAACAATAATGACATGGCCCCCTTGTTCACCTGATCTGAACCCCATAGAGAACCTGTGGTCCCTCCTAAAATGTGAGCTCTACAGGGAGGGAAAACAGCACACCTCTGGGGACAGTGTCTGGGAGGGAAAACAGTACACCTCTGGGGACAGTGTCTGGGAGGGAAAACAGCACACCTCTGGGGACAGTGTCTGGAGGCTGTGGTGGCTGCTGCACACAATGTGGATCCTAAACAGATCAAGCAACTGACACAATCTATAGATGGAGGCTGCTGAGTGTCATAAAGAAAGGGGGTGATATTGGGCACTATTTTTGGGGGGTTTTGTTTTTGCATGTCAGAAATATTTATTTCTACATTTTGTGCAGTTATATTGGTTTACCTGGTGAAAATAAGTGAGATGGGAATAGATTTGTTTTTTATTAAGTTGCCTAATAATTCTGCACAGTAATAGTTACATGCACGCACATATATCCTCCTAAGAGCCAAATCTAAAAACCCCCTCCAACTTCCAAACATATTAAGCTTTGATATTGATGAGTCTTTTGGGTGATTGAGAACATAGTTGATCAATAATAATAAAAATAATTGCCTAATAATTCTGCACACAGTGTATATTCAACCAAACAATGACAGCAGATATAGCAACAAGTCTGAGAACCTCACAAGTACCTAATTCCTGCAGTACTGGGGGTGTATGCCATTATCAGCTGTAGTGATTGTGAGATGATATTTAATGGAGAATTTATGTCATCACTGATTATATCATCTGTTATGGGATTTTCTAGTATAAATACTGTAGAGAAAAAGCAATCTACTGAGTTGCTTATTATATTTTACTAGCTGTGAGCCCGATGCAAATGCATCGGGTGTCTAGAATATTTTTTTTTTTTTTTAGATTTTCAAATAATAATCCAATATAGTAGATAGGAATTTTTTATTTTATTATTTATTTTGTTTTGTTTTTTTACTATTTTTATTATTATTAAATGTATTTATTATTTGTTATTTTATGAAAATTTATTTGTATTAAAATTATTTTATTTTATTTAAAAACCGCATCTGCGGCGCAGTTGCGGTAATCCCCATAGAAAGTATAGGGGGACTTGCGGCAGGTGCGGCAAAACCGCACTTGCCACACCTGCCGCAAGTCCCCCTATACTTTCTAAGGGGATTACCGCAACCGCGCCGCAAGTGCTCGCACTCAGCCAGCGACTCGCAATGCGGCGTGGCCATTGCTCGCGCGTGGTGACGTCACAGCGTGACATAGCCACGGCGTTTTCGGGGTCCGACACAAAAATGCCTACGGCAATTATATAGTAGATAGCTACTTTTTGGGGGAGTCCAATACTTTTTTTGGGGGGTCCAATACTTTTTGGGGGGGTCCAATACTTATTGGGGCGCGTTCAATGCTTTTTGGGGTGCGTTCAATACTTATTGGGGCGCGTTCAATGCTTTTTGGGGCGCGTTCAATGCTTTTTGGGCCTGTTCAATACTTTTTGGGGGGCGTTCAATACTTATTGGGGTGTGTTCAATACTTTTTGTGGCGCGTTCAATACTTTTTGGGGCGCGTTCAATACTTATTGGGGCGCGTTCAATACTTTTTTGGGCGCGTTCAATACTTATTGGGGTGTGTTCAATACTTATTGGGACGCGTTCAATACTTTTTGTGGCGCGTTCAATACTTTTTGGGGCGCGTTCAATACTTATTGGGGTGCGTTCAATACTTTTTGTGGCGCGTTCAATACTTATTGGGGTGTGTTCAATACTTATTGGGACGCGTTCAATACTTTTTGTGGCGCGTTCAATACTTTTTGGGGCGCGTTCAATACTTATTGGGGTGCGTTCAATACTTTTTGGGGCGCGTTCAATACTTATTGGGGTGCGTTCAATACTTTTTGGGGCGCGTTCAATACTTATTGGGGTGTGTTCAATACTTATTGGGGTGTGTTCAATACTTATTGGGACGCGTTCAATACTTTTTGGGGCGCGTTCAATACTTATTGTGACGCGTTCAATACTTATTGGGGTGTGTTCAATACTTATTGGGGTGCGTTCAATACTTTTTGGGGCGCGTTCAATACTTTTTGGGGCGCGTTCAATACTTATTGGGGTGTGTTAAATACTTTTTTGGGCGCGTTCAATACTTATTGTGACGCGTTCAATACTTATTGGGGTGTGTTCAATACTTTTTGGGGCGCGTTCAATACTTTTTGGGGTGCCTTCAATACTTATTGGGGTGCGTTCAATACTTTTTGGGGCGCGTTCAATACTTATTGGGGTGCGTTCAATACTTTTTGGGGCGCGTTCAATACTTATTGGGGTGTGTTCAATACTTTTTGGAGTGCTTTGCTGGGCTAAACCTGAATGGTGCACAGAGGGTTAATCACATGAGTGAAGATGTGCTGATTGACTCACTGGGTTGCAGCTGGGAGTGAGTAGGCTGGAACCTGGCAGGTGTCTGAGTGAGGAGAGGACGATTCAGAAGTTCAGAGCACTGGCATGTGAAGAGGTGCTGGAAGTGATCCGTCCTCAGTGGGTAAGTGATGGGAGCCTACCAGCTGATGTGTGCATGGCAGCCAGTGTCCAAGGGCCAGGCGGTCACAGCTGACTTTGGGACATTGAGGGGGGGGGGCTGTGCGGCCATTGAGGGGGGAGGGGGGGTCTGTGCGGCCATTGGGGGGGGGGGGGCGGGCTGTGCGGCCATTGGGGGGGGGGGTCTGTGCGGCCATTGGGGGGGGGGGGCGGGCTGTGTGGCCATTGGGGGGGGGGGGGTCTGTGCGGCCATTGGGGGGGGGGGGGGGGGTCTGTGCGGCCATTGAGGGGGGGAAGGGGGGGGGTCTGTGCGGCCAGTAGTAGTATGATTGATGATGATCTGTGATAGCGACTCGCAATGCTTGCACTACCCAGCGACTCGCAATAGATCCCCATTGAACGTATAGGGGGAGTTGCGGCAGCGACTCGCAATATGATTGATGATGATATGATGATGATGATGATGATGATGATGATGATGTGATGATGATGATGATGATGATGATGATGATGATGATGATGATGATGATGATGATGATGATGATGATGATGATGATGATGATGATGATGATGATGATGATGATGATGATGATGATGTGATGATGATGATGATGATGATGTGATGATGATGATGATGATGATGATGATGATGATGATGATGATGATGATGATGATGATGATGATGATGATGATGATGATGATGATGATGATGATGATGATGATGATGATGATGATGATGATGATGATGATGATGATGATGATGATGATGATGATGATGATTGATGATGATGATGATGAGATGATGATGATGATGGATGATGATGATGATGATGATGATATGATGATGATGATGATGATGATGATGATGATGATGATGATGATGATGATGATGATGATGATGATGATGATGATGATGATGATGATGATGATCATGATGATGATCATGATGATGATCATGATGATGATCATGATGATGATCATGATGATCATGATGATGATCATGATCCCCCTTAGAAGGTATAGGGAGATATACTGTGGTAGCGACTCGCGAGGCTCGGGCACAAAGCTAGCGAGTTCCCGCTGAGGTTAGCGAGTCGCTACCCGACCGGGAAATCGCTAGCTTTGTGGCCGAGCCTCTGCTTCTATTTTCGGCCAGCGACTCGCAATGGCCGTGCTCGTACGTGCTGACGTCAGCGACTCGCAATGGCCGCTACGCGGCCAATGCTTCGGCGTGCTGACGTCACAGAGTGTGACATATCCACGGCACGTTGTCGGGGTCCGACACGAAAACGTCTTAGGTAATTATATAGTAGATCAGTTTCTGCAGATATACATACAAGAGAATAGAGCAATAATGAAGAGTACAACATCATGTTTTTACAGGTAAAACATATGAAAAAACATTTTCCCTTATATTTATGAGTCCATACAGTGCATTCATACATACAGCTGCATCCCAATGAATTAGAAGATCATCAAAGAGTTAATTTATTTCAGTAATTCAATACATAAAGTGACCACATCTATTATATAGAGTCATTACACACAGAGGGATCTATTTCATGTGTTTATTTCTGTTAATGTTGATGATTAATGAAAACCCAAAGGTCATTATCTCAGAAAATTAAAGTAGGGAGGATGTAGGGTTAAACACAGTGCTGCCGTATTCCACCAGACTTCAAAGGGGGAATATAATATTGATTTATTAGTCAACATATTTCAGGCCTCCCTGGCCCCTTCCTCAGGACAAATCAATATCATATTGATAGGGAGCCCTGAAATGCGTTGACTAATAGATCAATATTATATTCCCCCATTGATGTCTCGTGGAATACGGCAGCGCGGTGTTTAACCCTTCATCCTCCCTACTTTAATTTTCTGAGATAATGACCTTTAGGTTTTCATTAATCATCAACATTAACAGAAATAAACACATGAAATAGATCCCTCTGTGTGTAATGACTCTATATAATATGTGTGTCACTTTATGTATTGAATTACTGAAGTAAATGAACGCTTTGATGATATGCTAATTCATTGAGATTCACTTGTATGTACCGTATATACATATTTATGCATGAATAGTAGCAATATCTATGGCTGACATATTGCAGTGAATACCAGGTGTGTTTTGCCTTACAGTCTCTGTGTTCACTGCTCTGCCATGTGCACACTGTATCTTGCGGATTATAACACTCATCCCAAATTTAGAAGAGGAGAATAGGAAAAAAAGAGAAATTTTAATATCAAAAAAGGGGTCCACCTTATAATGCTAGAGTCATTTATATAGTCCGGCGGTGGAGCGGGGTCACAGGAGGCAGGGTCACCACTGCAGGAAGTCAGCAGCAACACATGTGGAGCAATGCTGCTGGCATGAGGAAGGTTTGTGGTGAGGCGGGTGCCATTCATCTACTCTCAATGACAGCGATGGGATTCAGAAAATGGCTGCAGACGCAGAGTGAGGTCTCGAAGAGCCAAGATACCAATCTGTGCATGCGCCACCTCCTCATCTATTTGCATGAAATCCATCGCGTTGGATGTGTGCATGCATAGATTGAGGTCTCGGAGAGCCGACATCTCATCCTGCGCATGCGCTGCCTCTGCTGCATCCATCTCGTTGGAAGTGTGCATGTGCAGATTGAGATCTTGGCCCACCGAGATCTTAGTCTGTGCATGCGCAGCCTCCACAGCCATTTTCCTGAAGATCAATGGTGCCCGCCTCGCGCCACTGCGACTCCCCCTCCTCCTCCGAGCCTCAGGACTGCAGCATTGCCTGACTTCCCTCAGTGGCGACCCTGCCTCCAGTGACCTTGCTTAACCAGCACTGTGCCGTACTATAAGCTATATCGACATTCTAAGATGCACCCCCATTCCCCCCCCCCAATGTTTGGGGGGTAAAAAGTGCTTATTACAATCCGAAAAATAAGGTAACCCCTTTGTTTCCTAAAATTCAGTCCTCAACATTGAAATTGCATCAAGAAGTAAACATAATAGAATGATGGAAATCATAGGATGGAGGCGTTACTGGTCAGCAAAGGATAGAAAATAGAAGCAACATCTTCAACACCTCTGAATTTCTTCAGTCTGGAGTCTGAGCCTCATGCATAAATCCCATCACCTCCAGCCTCGGCTGCCATCACTGAGGCCATTCATGGTCATCTGAGGAAAGTTGTGACTGAATGCACTTGGGCAAACCACCACTCTCCATAACGGAGAACGTTCCCCCCCCAAAACCCTCAGTGATGGCGTCCGAGGCTGAATGCACATGTGCCTCATACTGAATCGGATGATATGAAAATGTTGTTCCTATGTGTCCATCATTTGCAGATCCTAGGATTGCCATCACTTAGGCCATTCATGGTCATCAGAGGAAAAATCTGACAAAGCACTAGGGTGAACCACCACTCTCCATAACGGAGAACGTTCCCCCCCAAAACCCTCAGTGATGGCATCCGAGGCTGAATGCACATGTGCCTCATACTGAATATACACGGATGATTTGAAAATATTGTTCCTATATGTCCATTATTTACAGATCCTATGATTGCCATCACTCCATGACTTTTCCTTCTAGGTTTAGCAGTTTCAGTGTTGAGGAATGCGGATTTACAAAGCTCCTTTCACGACAGTGTACACGGGGACTTTTCCTCAAGCTTTTTAGGAATTGCTTTTTGCATCTTTTCCTTCAAAAATGTAGACTCCAGTATTATTTGCTGAGTAGCCTGAGTGACGAATCTGGTCTGAGGGTCCTCGTTCTGCCTCATCCTCATCCTCAGGCCTCGTTCTGCCTCCTGGAGGCACATGTCGAGAAATTCCAGAATCCTTTGGTCTTTTTCCTCTGTACGTTCATGATTGTTCTCCGTGTAGTTCTCCAGACAAATTCTATTCTTAACGCCAATTTTTCCAAAAAATCTCATAATTGACTCTCTGTTGTTCCCAGTGGAGTTGACGATCACGACAATGGGGTGGACACCTGTTGTGTTACAGAATATACTGATAGTCAGTGATTCTATCATCCTGCTCCATTGTTAAAGGGGTTTCCCCATGAATAAATGTAATGTTAAAGTTCATTTCAATCAATAGAACTTGGAGTAATAATAAGTTTCCCAATTGGATGTGTTTAAAAAAAATGTTCCTGTGCTGAGATAATCTTATATCCCTGCTATGTACTGTAAAATGGCCGAATCTGATAGTGCGTGGAGCATTGGTTTGATCCTGGACAGGGGAGGACACAAAGAATACAGACATTACCGCACAGGATCAAATTCTTTCTTTGAAATAAAACATTTTTTTTAAAAAGGCAGGGAAACGTTTTATGGCAAAAAATAATCAGCTGTGATCCCCTCCTGTAATGTCTGTATACTTTTTTGTGTCCTCCCCTGTCCAGGATCAAACCAATGCTCCACGCACGGTCAGATTCGGCCATTTTACAGTACATAGCAGGGACACATATATAAGATTATCTCAGCACAGGAACATTTTATATAAACACATCCAATTGTGGAAATTATTATTATTCCTGGATCCATTGATTAAAATGAAATATAAAATTTCATGAGTTAGTGGGAAAACCCCTTTAAGGCCCCAGACATAGAACTTGCCTTAAAAAGCTCCCAAATTGTGAGAACATGACATAAGGTACAGATAGTCCAAAGTTTGTTTTCTTTGCATTGTCCTGAAAAAGCTATTAATCATATTACTAATGCTAATAATGATATATTTCTAAATACCTGTTATAGTCTATGTACCATGTTAGAGTTTTTACCCAACTTCACTTATTTTTGTCCCATATATATTTCCAATAATGCAGATTTTTTTTTATCCAATGATGCCACATTTTAATTTGAATGTTCTTACCCCTGATATCAGTCAGATAGATCAGTGGCATACAGCTACTGTCCACTGATGTATTCAGCAGAGTCTCGTTGTATTCTATATGATATATATACAGAAGTCCCAGTGTCTCCTATGTAATGTATTCAACAGTCGAAATGTTTCTTATGTGATGTGTATAAAGCAGTCTGTGTCTTCTGTGTAAGCTATACAGCAGTCTAGAGGTCTCCCGTGTGATGTATATATCAGCAAAACCAGTGTCTTATATGTGATGTATATACACCAGTTTCAGTGTTTCCTTTGTGATGTACATACAGAGGTCTGAGTGTCAGCTATGAGATTTATATACAGAAGTCTGTCTTTCCTATATAATATATATACAGTAGTCTCAGTCTTTCCCAAGTGATTTATATACAGTAGCCTCAGTGTATCTTATGTGCTGTATATACAGTAGTTTCAGTGTGTCCTGTGTGATGTATGTACAGCAGTCTCAGTGGATCCATTGTGATGTATATAGAAGTCTTAGTCTATGTATCCCATCTGATGTGTACAGCAGTCCCAATTTTTCCTATGTGATGTATATACATCAGTCTCAGTGTCTCCTATGGGATATATATACAGGAATATTTTAGATTTCATTGGTGGGCCAGGGTCATCTAAAATTTTGAACATTTTTTTCTCTGGTTCACCACTGTCTATTAGCCAGCAGTAGTAACGAGAATAACCTATTATATATGTATATACGTCAGTCCCAGTGTCTTCTATGTGATATATATATAGCAGACTCAGTGTTTCCTATGTGATGTTTAACAGCAGTCTCTGTGACTCTGAACCTCCCACTCTTGTCCACAAGCCTTCTCGCAAGCTGCACCAATTCTCTGGAATGCACTACCAAGGACAATTTAAATAATTCCCAATACCCACAGTTTTAAGCAGGCCCCAAAAAAACAATTTCTGTAGACTGGGCCATCACCTCACCTCACTTATCTAACTATTCAAGTTTTCCCCCCACAATTGTTTTCAAAATCCGGTCCCTTGTAGCATCTGTTTCCTCACCCTCCATTTTACTCTTAAATTTTTTTATGTTGCCAGTAGACGTTCTCTCTAAATTGTTAAGTGCTGCACTATATATTGGCGCTATAGAAATAAAAATTATTATTATTATTATTATTAATAATAATATTAATAATAATAATTATAAAGGACGGCTGGCAGCCAAGGACTTATGACTTTGTGTTTTGCTGGGGTGAAACCATCCTTGTATAAATACATTTCCAAATATAATAATTATTTACATAGGTAAAGGTATTATTATGTGATATTGTAATGCTGCTTTCTCTTAGCTTTACTGAGATACATCAAATCGGCAGTTTAAGTGCGCCACTGTTGTCCAAAGGTTATGTGTGGTAATGCAGTTTAGCTCCAACCAAATGGGTACATGTCACGAGTGTGTCTCCCCCGGGGAGACCTCTTGCAAGTCTGAAACAGGTAATAATAATAATATTTATTCATTTGTATAGCGCTATTAATTCCATAGCATTCCATAGGTCGGTCATGATATCTTATTGAATGCAGTACTTCAACTGGTTCTTAAAGGGAACCTGTCACCCGATTTTAAGCTCCTAAACTATCTCTAGCTGTCCCTACACCTTCCTAGCAGCTCCCTATCTCACCCTTTCTTATCTAAAGTGGCCCTATGAAAGAAGTGTAAAATAAGATAACACTTACTGCAGTCCCCGTAGTTAGGGGACTGGGTAGGCGTGGCCTCTGTTCCTTCCTCACACCTCCATCTTGTAATGCACGCCCCGCTGGGCGGCATTATTCAGGGTCCACTCAGCCCCATTAATTGTAATTTCCCGCCCTCTACACCTCTTTTCACAGGCCGGGTGTCACAGCCGGCGCAGTGCATTATGGGCCGTCACGTGATCTGCCCTAGTGCATTCTGGGTCCGATCACGTGATCGGCCCCAGTGCATTATGGCCTTGATCACGTGAGCGGCCCCGGCTCTGCGCATGCGCAATGCGCTTATTGAAGCCGGGGCCGCTCACGTGATCAAGGCCATAATGCACTGGGGCCGATCACGTGATCGGACCCAGAATGCACTAGGGCAGATCACGTGACAGCCCATAATGCACTGCGTCGGCTGTGACACCCGGCCTGTGAAAAGAGGTGTAGAGGGCGGGAAATTACAATTAATGGGGCTGAGTGGACCCTGAATAATGCCGCCCAGCGGGGCGTGCATTACAAGATGGAGGTGTGAGGAAGGAACAGAGGCCACGCCTACCCAGTCCCCTAACTACGGGGACTGCAGTAAGTGTTATCTTATTTTACACTTCTTTCATAGGGCCACTTTAGATAAGAAAGGGTGAGATAGGGAGCTGCTAGGAAGGTGTAGGGACAGCTAGAGATAGTTTAGGAGCTTAAAATCGGGTGACAGGTTCCCTTTAAATGTATTTGCTTTTTTTTTTTTTAGCAAATCGGGGGTTTAGGACTCTTTCCTAAGTAGCTGTTTCTTGTAGCCTTTTTCCTCAGGTGTAACCCTTTTGTGGCCACTCCCTTCCGCTATATGTAGTCACATGTTTTGTCATCTGACGTCAGTGTTAGAATACATTTCTATGCTGTCCACTTCAGAAGGAGTCTGCCTCTAGAAGAAGCTGTGGAGCCATGTTGTATGCAGTTTGGGAGTCTTGCTGCATAGGAGGAGTTTGGAGGGCTTTTTTGTTTGTCTATTTTCCCTCTGTCTGTTTACCTGTCCCCTGTGTTGTATTATTTGTAGTGGCAAGTCTAGCATACTCACTGGCCATCTCACTAGCTAGGGTGAGTTCGGGGTGAGGGCTTAGGCACGTGACGGTGATGGGGTAGGACCTGCAGAGGGATGGTAGGGAGTGCAGGGCACAGATTCAGGTGAGTGCTAGGAGCTGTCCCCTTTCCCTGCTCCCTATCACCAGGGCCTTCCCTCTATTCCACCCGGTTGTCTCCATGTTGCACTGCACACAATGCGTCCTTGCTCCCAGGCATGACAATATAATACTAATCTATGTAATTACCTAACACAACCATGGATAAGAGTGGCACAGATGTCATGAATAAGTTACCTGAATAATTTGTAATTTATTAATATCAAAGTCAATTACTTATGTCACTGGAAACAAACCTGTGATTTTGAAGGAATTTGTAATCAGTTTTTCAAAGTCACAACTATTTTCGTTGGTCAATATATGGTTGGCACTGAAAAAGAAAGACCAAGAACATATTCATGTAGCACTCTCTTTCACTCACTCTCTCATATATATGTATATGTAGCACTTCACAGTATTTTTGATTTTCATCACAGATAAAGCGGACAGCTATGGGCTGCCACCCTGAGCTGCCTTACTTTACCTTGGTTGGCAATCAAAATACAGGGAAGCCCATTATTTTTTTCTAATTATTGAAATAAATAATTTTAAAAAATGCATGGGCTTTACCCTATTTTTGACTACCAGCCAAGGTAAAACCCATTCAGCTGGAGGCTGGGATTCTCATCGAGGTAAGGCCCAAGCATTCTGGACCTCCGTGCTGAAAATCACGGCCCACAGCCGCCCCTGGCAATGGCACATTCTTTTGTAGCACCATTTTCAGGCGCTTTACTCGGCTATTCCAGTGGCCCTGCCTGGGGTGGCATGCTGGGTAATAAAGGAGTTAATGCCAGCTTTGTATTGACAGCTGGCACTAAGCCTGAAATTCATGGTGTCAGGCTAATATTAGACCCAGCCACTATGAATTTCTCGTAAACAGTAAAAAAACACAGAAAAAAAAAAACATTTTAATTTGTGTAAAACACAATACACATCCCTTTTTTCTCTGTGTTGTGTTTTTTTGTACTGCTTACGAGAAACCCATAGTGACCGGGTCTAATATTGGCCTGACACTATGAATTTCGGGCTTAGTGCCAACTGCCAATATAAAGCTGGCATTAACCCCTTTATTAACCATTGTGCCATCACTATAAGGTCCACTGGAAGAGCAGGATAAAGTGCCTAAAAATGGTGCTACATAAAAATGTGCCATTTTGGGGGCGGCTGTGATTTTCAGTGTGGAGGCCCAGAATGCTTGGGCCTTACCTGGTGGACCACTTTGGACTGGCCCACAGGAGAGCAGGAGAATCCTCTAGTGGACCTCTTTGGACTGGTCCACAGAAGAGCCGGGGAATCATCTAATGGACCACTTTGGACTAGTGCACAGGAGAGCAGGAGAATCCTCTAGTGGACCTCTTTGGACTGGTCCACAGAAGAGCCGGGGAATCATCTAATGGACCACTTTGGACTAGTGCACAGGAGAGCAGGAGAATCTTCCAGTGGTCCTCTTTGGACTGCCCCACAGGAGAGTCGGGGAATCATCTAATGGACCACTTTGGACTAGTGCACAGGAGAGCAGGAGAATCCTCCAGTGGACCTCTTTGGACTGGCCCACAGGAGAGTCGGGGAATCATCTAATAGACCACTTTGGACTAGTCCACAGGAGAGCAGGAGAATCCTCCAGTGGACCTCTTTGGACTGGCCCACAGGAGAGTCGGGGAATCATCTAATGGACCACTTTGGACTAGTCCACAGGAGAGCAGGAGAATCCTCCAGTGGGCCTCGTTGGACAGGCCCACATGAGAGCAGGGCAATCCTCCAGTGGACCTCTTTGGACTGGCCCACAGGAGAGTCGGGGAATCATCTAATAGACCACTTTGGACTAGTCCACAGGAGAGCAGGAGAATCCTCCAGTGGGCCTCGTTGGACTGATCCACAGGAGAGTCGGGGAATCATCTAATGGACCACTTTGGACTAGTGCACAGGAGAGCAGGAGAATCCTCCAGTGGACCTCTTTGGACTGGCCCACATGAGAGCAGGGCAATCCTCCAGTGGGCCTCTTTGGACTAGTCCATAGGAGAGCAGGAGAATCCTCCAGTGAGCCTCTTTGGATGGGCCACAGGAAAGCAGGGGAATCCTCGAGCGGCCTCTTTTCTGTAGTCACTTACCATCCAAACATGATCAGTAGTTGGCACAATTCCCTTGTTTCACTATGCAGAGAAAAAGGAATCATCTCATCATTCGTTTTTCAAACTACCCAGTACATTATTATATAGATTAATAGGTAAACTTGTGAATGTAATATTTGGAAGTAGACCCCCAGCGTCAATGTTTCTGGTGGGTCTCTACCGCGCCAGTAGTACTATTACTACTGTAGAGATTCCTACACTGAGCACCTGGAGCTGGAGCCAAATTCTTAGGCAGATGCAAGAACTACATGAAATACCTGAAAACCAACACCGGCACGATGAAGTCTGGAGGACGATGTGTGTACATGTGCGGAAGTCGGTCTAAGGTCAATTCCATATTGTCCTTCTTCCATGTCACCTCCCCGATGTCTCGTAAGGAGCCTACAAGAGCAAAACAGACCCATCTAGTCTAATCTGCAGCTCAGCAAACAGTATCACATGATAGGATTAGATACACAGCTCATCTAAGGCTGGCTTCACACTACGTCTTTGTTCCTGTTCGTGGGATCCTATTTTTGCAGGATCCAATGAACAGAAATGGACAGCACTGGATCGGCACCTTCAGATGCTATTTCTGTGTCCGGTCCGGTATCCGGACACAGAAAGAGCAACGGGAAGCCGAGCCTGACAAGTGCTGTGTAATATCACTTTAGCACTGTATCTACATACATGTAGCTATATACACTGCTAAAGTGATATTAAAGAAAGGGATGGTTAAAAATAAAAAATAATAAATTCTCACCTTTCCGGCGACTCCCGAGTGTCCTGCGCTGAATACATCTCCCGGCAGTTGGAGGACCTTGCACGATGTCACCGGGAGGGGCGGGGCAACCCGATCACATGACCGCATCAGAGGGCGGGGTTTAAAGGGAACATGTCAGCTATTTTATGCCTCCCCAGTTATCGCTGTCTGTGGCTGCATCTTTATAATACCAGTCTAATCATCCCTGTCTGAGCTCATAGTGTAATGTGAAAGGTGAAAAAAAGAGCATTTATACACTGACATTTCCTTATGTAATGTGGCAGTCAGTCTACGTCTTGGAGGACGGAGACTTTTTGGCAGGTTAATAGTTAACACTTCAGCCTCATGTTAGAACATGTTGGGAGACTTGATGTGATGTCATAACCTTATGTGACTACAATAGGTGGAGCTAAGTCCCCATATAATAAGTTTGCTTGCTTAGCTCCGCCCACTATGGTCACATGATTGTTACATCACACATGTCCTTTAGCCATGCAAGTTAATACCGTCTTTCCCCGAAAATAAGACCGTGTCTTATATTTTTTTGGGGGCCAAAAGTGGCCCCCTGTCTTATTTTCAGGGCGGGGGGACTTATATTGGCAGCCCCAGCCCCGTCCACACACATACACACACACACACATACACACACAAATGTGGCGCCCCTGCGTTCAGGAGGCCACAAAAGGGAACTGCAGCCAGGCAGGTAGGACAATGTTAAACACTAACACCCTCCCAGCCACACAAACCCACGTGTCAGAGAGGTTACATCCAGCCCTGAGGTTAGACACTATATGAGACCAGAGGGGTGGTGGATGAGGGGAGTGGGTTGGGCACACCAGAGGTCAGGTGACTGACAGTATATAGAGAGGGGGAGGAGTGAAGGAGTTCAGTAAGCCATGGTGCTGAGAAGCAAAGACCAACAGTAAGCCATGGTGCTGAGAAGCAAAGACCAACAGTAAGCTACAGTGAGCTGAGCAGTAAAGGCCAGAGAACAGCAGGAAGTTGAGCTGAAGCTGAGCAGGAGAGAGCCACATTGCCTGGAAGAGCATAAGCCGAGGAGTGCAGACCCGGACTGAGCCAGTGCGAGCCAGATGGGGGGGAAAGCCCGTCCGACGCTGAAACCACCAGGAGTGTGAGAGAGCCGAGAGGGACGGTGTAACCCGGGGCCCTAGAACTACAGCTAAAGCAACTAACTGCAGGCGGAGTAGCCCTCCTATATACAGAAAGGAGCATAGAGGAAGGAGCCTGGTATCCTAGTGCTGAGGATTACTGGAGGCTGGGCTGAGTAGAGTGTCGGCTCTAAAGGGGACCGTAGTTCACCCGGTATCCCCAGATAACACGACGAGGGGTCTGAGTTCCAGACTGGGATCCCTAACCCTAAAGGACAGGCAGCTAAGTGACGCACTAGGACTCACAGAAGCCCGAGTCACCGCCATACTGCCCAGTGTCGCACAACACAGAGAAAGAGAAGCAATAGCCCGGAAAGGGACATTTACAGACTGTGTGAGGGGTCACAGGAGGGAGAGGCCTGGCTGCAGGAGCAGAGAGAACCCGTGTACTTGAACTGTGTAACAACTGCAAATAACCTGTAACTTGCTTGAAAGAACAACAGAGTAAAGCCATGGAAAACCCTGCATTGCCTCTCTTGTCAGTCTCTAGCTGCAGACCATTCCTCCCTACAGACCCAGCCTGTCAGCAGCAGCCAGGAAGAGAGATCCCTGCAGCCTGTGAAGTAAGTGTGTTACAACTACACCTGCACCATAGACTTAACCCTTACTGCCCCGGGGGATACAGTTCTCCCCACTGGAACTATACCATCTCCGCTGCCATTCCATCACCCCCGGAGGTTCTGCAGCAGCCGCGGCCCCATCGCTGGCCGCACAAAGTGGGTGGCGTCACCCGTGACATATCCCTTGTAAATAAATCCCCATCTTTATTGTGAGGGCCCAGGGACACGGTCCGGACCAAGCCACCTGTGACATCCCCAGCAACCGTCCGGTCCGGTACCGAGTACCCCAGTCCCGCCTGGGGCTCCACACATACATACACACACATACACACACATACATACACACACATATGCACCGCTTCTTACCTTGCTTGTCGCTGTCCGGTGCCGTCCCTGCTGTCGTGCCCGGCTCCTCCGGCCGTCCGGTGGTGTGTCCCCGCTCCTCTCCCGGTCTGAAGTGCAGTGTCCCGGTCCGGTCGCATGCTGATTGGTGCGGTGCCTGGCCGACTTCCTGCTTCCTCCGGCAATCCCCGCCCAGGTCAGGCCCTGCGCTAATGAGAGCGCAGGACCTGTGACGTCAATCACAGCCCAGCAGCGGCTTCATGACGTCGGGCCAATCAAAGGCCCAACGTCATCTGACCGCATCTGGGCGGTGATTGACGTCACGGGTCCTGCGCTCTCATTGGCGCTGGGCCTAACCTGGGCGGGGATTGCCGGAGGAAGCAGGAAGTTGGCCGGGCACAGCAACGATCAGCATGCAACCGCGACCGGGACACCGCACCGCAGACCAGGAGAGGAGCGGGGACACCACCGAACGGCCGGAGGAGCGGGGCATGACAGCGGGGACACCACCGGACAAGGTAGTCCCCCCAGGCAGACTTATATTGCGCAGCGCACCCCCCCCCCCCTCCCCGACTTATTTTCGGAGGGTGGCTTATATTAGCAGGCCCTTCCCCCCGGACTTATTATCGGGGGGGGGACTTATTTTCGGGGAAACACGGTAGTGAGTTAACTATTATCCTGCCAGACAGTCTCCCTCCTCCACAGTGTTGACTGAAATGTAAGTGTATAAATGCTTTTTTCCACATATAACATTACACTCTGAGTTCAGACAGGGATGATTAGAATAGTATTATAAAGCTACAGGTGCAGACAGTGATAACTGGGGGAGCATAAACCACCTGACAGGTTCCCTTTAAATCTTTAAACCGGGCTGATGCGGTCATGTGATCGGGTTGCCCCGCCCGGTGACATCATGCAAGGTCCTCAAACTGCCAGTAGATGTATTCAGCGCGGGCCGCCCGGGAGTCGCTGGAAAGGTGAGAATTTATAATTTTTTATTTTTAACCATCCCTTTATTTAATATCACTTTAACAGTATATATAGATACACTGCCAAAGTGATATTACACACATGTACCATGGGTACAGAGCAGCGCTCCTGTTCTGCGCATGCTCTGTACTCTGGAACCGGATCTGGGAAACGATTCTGTTGTTTCCCACATCCGGAGCCATGGGCCCTCATGTTATGTGTGCCAGGTAGGACAGGATTCGTTTCTGTCCTGTTTTGTCACCGGAGCCCAAAAACACTGCAGGTCTCGTTTTGGGACCGGTGAAAAACAGGACAGAAACGAACATTGCACCGGATTCACAAAACCGGATGGCCGATTAGGGCCAATCCGGCACCATAGGGATACATGGGGGCCAAAAACCATCCTGTTCTGTTTGTTTCAAAAACGAACAGAAACAAGATGGTAAAACACGTAGTGTGAAGCCGCCTAACAATATTATATAGGATTGGATTAGCTACACAGCTCAGCAGACAGTATCACACAGGAGAGGATTAGCTACACAGCTCAGCAGACAGTATCACACAGGAGAGGATTAGATACACAGCTCAGCAGACAGTATCACACAGGATAGGATTAGATACACAGCTCAGCAGACAGTATCACACAGGAGAGGATTAGATACACAGCTCAGCAGACAGTATCACACAGGATAGGATTAGATACACGGCTCAGCAGACAGTATCATACAGGATAGGATTAGATACACAGCTCAGCAGACAGTATCATACAGGATAGGATTAGATACACAGCTCAGCAGACAGTATCACACAGGATAGGATTGGATACACAGCTCAGCAGACAATATCACACAGGATAGGATTAGATACACAGCTCAGCAGACAGTATCACACAGGAGAGGATTAGATACACAGCTCAGCAGACAGTATCACACAGGATAGGATTAGATACACGGCTCAGCAGACAGTATCATACAGGATAGGATTAGATACACAGCTCAGCAGACAGTATCATACAGGATAGGATTAGATACACAGCTCAGCAGACAGTATCACACAGGAGAGGATTAGATACACAGCTCAGCAGGCAGTATCATACAGGATAGGATTAGATACACAGCTCAGCAGACAGTATCATACAGGATAGGATTAGATACACAGCTCAGCAGACAGTATCACACAGGAGAGGATTAGATACACAGCTCAGCAGACAGTATCACACAGGAGAGGATTAGATACACAGCTCAGCAGACAGTATCACACAGGAAAGGATTAGATACACAGCTCAGCAGACAGTATCACACAGGAGAGGATTAGATACACAGCTTAGTAGACAGTATTAAATATATCAGGATTAGATGCACTGCAGACAATATTACACGATAGGATTAGATTCAGAAGACGGTATCACACATCATAGGTTTGGATACAGCTGGTCAACTCTAGATTATTTCAGACTATAAATAACTATTGGTCTGATACTGGCAGTTATAATATTCCCTACAACATACGGAGTTGGGCGCAGGACTCCAGGATTTCCTCCATTGACAATGTTATGAATCCTCGATTATCGGTGATGACCAGCGCTTCGGTCAGTTCGTACTCGAGTCTGCTGGTCGTCATTCCTCCTTCTGAAGCCCCCGCTCCGGCCACGTTGTGATACCCCTCGTTCTTCACCACGCACACACACGAGTTTACCAGGGACGATTTCCCGTGTCCCATCATCCCAAAGAGCTGCAGGGACACCCGCCGATACCTGGGGACATTGCCAGGGGTGAACTGGGTGATCCTCTCCCGGAGGCCTTCAGGTTCCTGAGCCATCCTAGGTGTATTACGATGTCGAAAATGATGGCGACCTGGCTGGTAAAAGAATGAAAAGAATCGGGCAACAAACAAGGAAAAATATCACAAAGAGACAGAAAATGAAAGAGAACCAAGAGCAAAGGAAAACAACACATTCCACCTCCAAATGAAAGGGCTCGTCCACCCCGGTGTCAGTCAGGTTCTAAAAACATCTTCAAACTGTATTCCATAGATTTAACCCCTTAAGGACCAAGCCTCTTTTTGCAATTCTGACCAGTGTCACTTTATGAGATAATATGTCGAGCCCACTGGGACGAGGGTACTCGGTGCCGGACCGTGTCTGCTTCTGGGGAATGTCACGGGGTCCTGGTCCGGACCGTGTCCCGGGCCCTGGCAATAATAAGGGTGTATTTACAGAGGAGAATAGTTTATCATGACGCCACCCACAGTGTGTGGCCAGTAGTGGGGCCACCACTGCCGCAAAACCTCCGGGGATGATGTGATGGCAGCTAAGATGGGATAGTTCTCCGTGGGCAGAACTGAGTTCCCCGGGGCAGTGTTGGTAAAGTCTATGCTGGATGTGAATAGTGGAGACGGGGTTAAGGAACACACAATCACGTTTTGTAGTTTCCAAAGCTTTACTGCGATGTTATTGCAGATCGTCCACGGAGTGGGTACGGGGCCGGGTTTTCCTCCCACCCTGTCTGGGTCATCAGCTTCCTCGTGCTGCGCTGTGTGTGTGCGTCCTGGCTGCTGTGTCTAGCTGAGCTGCTGGGACTGTCTCACTCTCTCTCTCTCTCTGTTCTGCTGGTACCACTTGGCTAGGCAACTTGAGTCCTCTGTGCTGTGCTGACCCCTCCGTGTTGCTTCGCTCTAGTACTGTGGTTGTCTAGAGACTCCACTACTCCTGGATTCACTGTGCTGTGTGTGTCAGTCACAGTGCCAGATCCGGTGTCCGTTCTGTGCGCTCTTCTGGGGCGAGTGATGATGGCACTCAAGCTCTCAGAGGTGTTTCTCTGTCCTTCTAGTTCTCCTCTCCTCAGACCCTAGCTAGGCCTGGAATCGGTGAGCAGACTGTACAGAAGCCTCTCGCAGCTTCTTGACACTACAGTCTCTCTCAGTTCTCCCAGGAACTGAACTAACTGCTTCCTGTGGACCTGGAGTTTATAAGAGAGCAGGTTGTGCTCCCCCTCTTGGCCCAGAGGTGCTAGTGTACGTCAGTGTGTTGTGGGGAGGGAACCTGTGTGATGTTACTGTGGCACATTAACCCATGGGGTGCCACAATAACTCTGGAACGCTTCAACACATCCCAGTGATTCCGAGACTGTTTTTTCATGACACATTGGACTTTATGTTAGTGGTAAATTTAGGATGATATCTTCTGCATTTCTTTGACTACAGAGAGTGTTTACATGCAGTTCTGACGCACACCAGGGGCCAGGGTTACTCCCGGTTTAGACAGGCGATTCTTCTCCTTCCTTGTCACGGGTGGACCGCGCCTGCCGGTAGTGGGGCCCGGTGTAGTGCAGATCAAAATTGAGGTCGTCTTACGGGAACAGATTAAAAAGGGGTTTTAATTTGTTTTCTTCGTGACGCCACCTATGAGTAGATTCGGTAAGGGCTACCGACGCTGCGGAACCTCCCGGGGTGATGGACAGCAGCAAGATGTTACGCTCCCCACAGGCTGAGCGGTGATCCCCGGGGGCTGGAGCTGCTCAAGATGTTGTGCGGCAGCTGCGGTTACCTTAAGTTCATGACGGACAGTTCATAAGGAGACACGGACACAGATAGTCTCTGCAACGGTTCTTTACTGTAACCAGCAGGCAGTACATGGCTTACAGTGGTTGAGTAGAAGACCGGGTGGACTCAGCAGTGATAGTGCTCCTCAGAGATCCGCAGTGTACCTCCTCTCTACCTCCTTAGTGTCTCTTGCCAGCGTCGCCCAGGAATACCAGGTCGGGTACGGGGAGGCTGCTTCAATGCCCTATCCATGATGTACGTTCTGGATTCTTTGGGGAGCCTTGGGTCCCTCGGTGGGTACACCGCTGGTTAGACGACTGGAAACTGGCTGGTGGTGGGGTGCTCCTATAAAGCTGCTCCTCCACGGGGCTGGTTCGCGTGACAGAGGTGAACTGCTGCCAGCTTCGGTACCAGTGAACCGGCTGTGAGTTGTGGGCACGGGAGTCTTTTGGGAACCCGTGTAGATATGCCCATTCCCGGTAGTTAAGGCCTCAGGTGCTGACACCCGACCGGTGACGGCCCAGGGGCCCGCACGGGGTGCGGAGCCCCCGCTCCACTCCAAGTTCTCGTCTGCTCTCTTCAAGTTCTAGACTACTTCTCCGACTTGTTCTCTTCACTACCCTAACACTCCACCCACCAGGACCTATGATTGGTCCCCTGTTCTAGGTGTTGTATGTTGGGTTGGATCTCTGAGTTAACTATTTCACTGCTTTGTCTAGAGAATATTGCGGCTGCAATACTCCCTTGTGACGCACTCGTTGCGGGGCGCCACACTCCCCCTTGGTTAAATCAGCTTGTCCCCAAGCGTCAAACTACTCACATTACAGAGGTTTTTACATTTTTATACATATATGACACACTTTTATTAAAATAGAAAAACAGGTAAAGAAATGCTTTGATGTTATAAGCAAAGAAACAGGTAATCACTTTGTGCGGACCCGGCGGGCGGTCGACTGTACTTTAACTAGAGTCCAGGCTGTAGCCGCGAGATCACACAGTCAATGATTAACGGTAAACAGAGTCATTGATGAAAGTTCAAGTTTTTAAAGTCACTGGCTCTGAGGGTGATGGCGTACCCGGATAGCAAACCACCCATCTGCACAAGCATAGCGCTCGTAGGTGATAATATCGCCCCGGTATAGGTCGCGATCGGGATGTCCTCTTGGCAAGTTTGACTCAACGTCCCGGCGCCCCACAAACACCTCCTCATTCAAACCCACCTCCCAAGCGAACCCCCACCCGGTATGTAAGTTAAAGGTGGAAATTCTACCTTCACGGCGGAGTTCATCAGGCAGCGGCGGCTGGCGGCGAGCCTCGGCACGGGCCTCCATGTTGGCGCGTTCTCGGGCTTGCCACTCCTCTCGTCGTCTCTGGCGTATATCTCCGTCGTTACGGCTCGGGGTGTAAAGATGAGTAATGGAGCTGGTGGTTTGGCGGGAAGCTTGAACTTGGCGGGCTGTCTGTATCGGAACCCGGTGGAACGGCACAGGGGAAGGTGTCGGCAGTGCACCCGACCAGTGTACCCGAGCTGTGTGCCCGGAAGGAAGTTCTTTGTTGTCTCCCCAAGCGAACCCGGTGTCGAAATCCTCAGCGGTGCTGTGGGTCTCGTCGTCATCCTCTCCGACCTCTTCCTCGATGATCACATCAGGCTGCTCGTTGATGAAAGACGTTAAAGCTTGTTCCGTTGTACAACGGGGCGGTGGTGCTGCGGATCCTTCCGTAGGGACGTCCTGCAGGGCTTCCAGGCTGCCTGCCTCTTCATCTGTTTCCGCAGGTAAAGGTGTTTCAATCCCGGTTACCAGGTAGGCCTCTGTGGTTGCAGAGGAGGCCTCCGGTTCTAGGGAGAAACAAGCGACAGTCTCGGTAGTGTGGAAACTAGTCGCGGGTTCCGCAGGTGGAACCTGGTAGAGATCGAGTTCTTCCATGGAGCGTGTTATGAGCTCCGGCTCAAGAACGGAATCGGTTGCGATGTTGGTCGCTGGAACGGGTCGAGTTGCGGCCTCCACCGGAATGACACAGTCTATTGGCTCAGGTGACGGAGCAGGACAGGTGGTAGGCGAGGGTGAGGCGGTCGAGAAGCTGGTGACGTCGTCTGGGCTTGGAGAAGCTGCACCCGGTCGGCTCTGCTGCATCGCATGGTGTAGTCGTCTGCCTAGGGTCGCGCTCCAGCTACGGATCGTCCATTCCACTGTCTCTAGTAACCGCACCCGGAGGTCTTGTAGAGCCTCTAGCCAGAAGTCGGGGCTGCCGTCTATGGTAAGGGCAGGATCCGGACCCGGTTGGCTCATGGCTGCTCTGGCCTCCGCCTCGACCTCCCGCATCAGGTCTTGGAGTCTCATGCTGGCCATTCTTCTTTGGAGGGAAACCACACCCGATCAACCGGTAAGACGTTCTGGTTGAGCTGGTGAAGATGTCTTCTCTCTCTGTCGGTGTGTCTAGGTATGACACTCCCATCTCCTCTGGGCTTTTGTAGTCCAATCGTGGGAAAAGTCTTTGGGGTCCGCCCCCATGGTTGATTCGAGCAATCAGGGCGAACAAAGAGTTTGGCGCCTTTCGTCCTTAGCCCTCCCACAGTGAGGGGGGGGGGTTGACTCACTCCTGGGCTTCACGTGGCGGCTTCTTGTGGCGGGAACGCCATCTTGGGCGCCATCTTGACCCAATGGTGTAAAGGCGGGAAAGTTCTTTTAGGGACGAACAAAGTCCAATTGTAGACAATAAAGTCCAGTTTAAGCACAACATACCCGTTGGTAACGGGCCTGCTCGTATCCTGTTCGTGACGCCATTTTCTGACGCACACCAGGGGCCAGGGTTACTCCCGGTTTAGACAGGCGATTCTTCTCCTTCCTTGTCACGGGTGGACCGCGCCTGCCGGTAGTGGGGCCCGGTGTAGTGCAGATCAAAATTGAGGTCGTCTTACGGGAACAGATTAAAAAGGGGTTTTAATTTGTTTTCTTCGTGACGCCACCTATGAGTAGATTCGGTAAGGGCTACCGACGCTGCGGAACCTCCCGGGGTGATGGACAGCAGCAAGATGTTACGCTCCCCACAGGCTGAGCGGTGATCCCCGGGGGCTGGAGCTGCTCAAGATGTTGTGCGGCAGCTGCGGTTACCTTAAGTTCATGACGGACAGTTCATAAGGAGACACGGACACAGATAGTCTCTGCAACGGTTCTTTACTGTAACCAGCAGGCAGTACATGGCTTACAGTGGTTGAGTAGAAGACCGGGTGGACTCAGCAGTGATAGTGCTCCTCAGAGATCCGCAGTGTACCTCCTCTCTACCTCCTTAGTGTCTCTTGCCAGCGTCGCCCAGGAATACCAGGTCGGGTACGGGGAGGCTGCTTCAATGCCCTATCCATGATGTACGTTCTGGATTCTTTGGGGAGCCTTGGGTCCCTCGGTGGGTACACCGCTGGTTAGACGACTGGAAACTGGCTGGTGGTGGGGTGCTCCTATAAAGCTGCTCCTCCACGGGGCTGGTTCGCGTGACAGAGGTGAACTGCTGCCAGCTTCGGTACCAGTGAACCGGCTGTGAGTTGTGGGCACGGGAGTCTTTTGGGAACCCGTGTAGATATGCCCATTCCCGGTAGTTAAGGCCTCAGGTGCTGACACCCGACCGGTGACGGCCCAGGGGCCCGCACGGGGTGCGGAGCCCCCGCTCCACTCCAAGTTCTCGTCTGCTCTCTTCAAGTTCTAGACTACTTCTCCGACTTGTTCTCTTCACTACCCTAACACTCCACCCACCAGGACCTATGATTGGTCCCCTGTTCTAGGTGTTGTATGTTGGGTTGGATCTCTGAGTTAACTATTTCACTGCTTTGTCTAGAGAATATTGCGGCTGCAATACTCCCTTGTGACGCACTCGTTGCGGGGCGCCACACAGTGACAGGTCAAAGCCAGTCATTTGTCATTAAGGGGTTAAAATGATCAGAGCCATAATAAAGATAAAAGTTACGCGATTCGAATGAAGGGGTTTTCATCGCAACCCGGTATCGGTGTGACCATCCGCACCTCCGAGAGCAGGACTACGTCTAGAAAAAGGTTTTGGGGATACAGACAATGTTTTCCTTGACTGTAAGCAAGCAGAGATGTTATAATGATAAAAAAAAAAAGTTGAAAAGTGTCTATAATATGATGATAAGGCTTTATTACATGATCCAGGGTCTCTTGCACATGTGTTGATCCAGAATTGTTGTAGGTAGAGACTTTTTCCAGTTTCAGAAAAGAAAAGATTTTCAGCTGCAAATTGTGCCGTCCTAATAGCTAATAGCACCACAACTTCATTCACCAATGTTATGCAACATATATTTGTATTTTAAGTTATTTGTTTGAATATCACATTGTGGCGCCCCACTACGTAGGTGCCACAGAAGGGGTACTGCACCCAGAAAAGCGGTGTAGTACTCCACTGCAGTTGGGACAATGTTCACAAGATGGAGCCCTAGAGCTGGCACCCACACACTTAGTAAGTGGGAGGGAACCCTGGGAGGATATAGATAGTGGCCTCTAGGGGGTACTAGCGAGTCTGTCAGAGAGAGTCGGAGGAGGAGAGTGGAAGGAAGACCTGAGGGAACCAAGAGGGCCATCTCGGCTGAGAGGTCCTGACAAAGGAAAGATCCCAAGAAGAAGAAAGACAGAGAGGGAAAGAACTCAGAAGCAGAGTTCACTCTAAAAAGGGGAGTTGAGTAACAGTAGAGTTTGCCCCGAAAGGAAAGAAACCGGGTACCGGAGCCCGCACCTGTGAGTTCTCTAAGACTCATAGAAAATCCGTACAACAGGGATATTACAAATACAGCCCTGATTCCGACAGATCCCATGAGTGGGAAGCCAGGACTAGCAAGGAGCTGCAGTCCAGACAGAAGGTTGGCCCGGCGGGTGCAAGGGAGGCGAAGAAAGTAGAAGCAGCAGGAGACCAGATTATCTACAGGAGATCAGGCTTCACACAGGGAACAGAATAGAAGGAAAAGAAAGGAACATGAAGGAGGGTTCCATCTTAAGCCAGAATCCTAATTGTAGCCCTATAGCATTCGCCAGAATACCAACAATTGAACTGTAAAGCTGAGAGAAGGAGTTCAAGTAAAGTAACCCGGTGAAGTGAAGCTTTGACTCCGCAGCATTCTTCCAATCCAAACTGTTTTTTTACAGCAATCCTGCCCCAGTGGTCCCATCCTGCCTGCGGGGACGATTCCATCTAAGCCGCCATACCACCGACCACCGGAGGACTGGAGCAGCGCTGGTGAGCATCACCAGACTCAGCAGGTGGCGTCACGACAAAGACAGACTTGTAAATAATCCCCTGTAAATATCCCCCATTTTCAGTTGACCCCCAGGGCCACGGCCTCAGGATGGCCACCCGTGACTTCCCAGACTAACTGAGGGTCCCGAGAGCCGTGTACCCCATAGCCCTGGGTGAGCAGCCTCGTGGCGTCAACATTACTTTCTGTGGGCAACAAAACTTTAGTCTTGCCAAAATCTGACCATTCTGTGTTCATTAAATGATCAATATTTCAGCATTGATGACAATTTATTTTCTTAACCTAAACCACATTTCGGAGGGTTTCAGCTTTCAATAGAGTAATTTATACAACCAATGGATGAATTTAACACCAGGTTATAAGCTCTTAGTTACATAACATGGATATGCGACATAACTTCTGTCAGGGACTGTATATATTGTACTGCTGTGAATCCAAGAGGGGACCTCCTCACCTCCCAGGCAATGTTAGTGCTCTTTAACCAAGCTTTACTTACGTAAATGTGGACACGAACATCTGTCAAGGAGTTTCATCAAGAATCACCTTTGAATTTAGTAGAATTGATAAAGTTGATATATTGAGTTTATTCACATCAGTGCACTTTATACATCTATTACTGTATATTTATGTAATAAAACAAAACAGATAGTTAATCCTAATACAGACAATCATGCGTAAAAGATTAATAAAAATTAACTTTGTTTTATGCATTTACCAAGATCTTCAAAAAGGTCACAAAAAGGATGTGTCCTGTGTGGTGTAGTATATGGAGGATGTGTCCTGTGTGGTGTAGTGTATAGAGGAAGTATCCTGTGTGGTGTAGTATATAGAAGGTGTGTACCGTGTGGTGTAGTATATAGAGGGTGTGTCCTGTGTGGTGTAGTGTATAGAGGAAGTATCCTGCGTCGTGTAGTATATAGAAGGTGTGTACCGTGTGGTGTAGTATATAGAGGATGTGTCCTGTGTAGTGTAGTGTATAGAAGGTGTGTACCGTGTGGTGTAGTATATAGAAGGTGTGTACCGTGTGGTGTAGTATATAGAGGGTGTGTCCAGTGTGGTGTAGTATATGGAGGATGTGTCCTGTGTGGTGTAGTGTATAGAGGAAGTATCCTGTGTGGTGTAGTATATAGAAGGTGTGTGTACCGTGTGGTGTAGCATATAGAAGGTGTGTACCGTGTGGTGTAGTATATAGAGGATGTGTCCTGTGTAGTGTAGTATATAGAAGGTGTGTACCGTGTGGTGTAGTATATAGAAGGTGTGTACCGTGTGGCGTAGTATATAGAGGGTGTGTCCAGTGTGGTGTAGTATATGGAGGATGTGTCCTGTGTGGTGTAGTGTATAGAGGAAGTATCCTGTGTGCTGTAGTATATAGAAGGTGTGTACCGTGTGGTGTAGTATATAGAGGGTGTGTCCTGTGTGGTGTAGTTATAGAGAAGTATCCTGGTCTGTAGTTATAAAAGGTGTGTACCTGTGGTGTATATAGAGGATGTGTCCTGTGTATGTAGTAATAGAAGGTGTGTACCGTGTGGTGTAGTGTATATAGAAGTACCGTGTGTGTAGTAATAGAGGGTGTCCTGTGTGGTGTAGTATATGAGATGTGTCCGTGGGTGTGTGTATTAGGAAGTTCGTCGTAGTATATGAAGTGTACGTGTGGTGTAGTGTATAGAGGTGTGTCCTGTGCGGTGTAGTATATAGAGGATGTGTCTGTGTATGTAGTATATAGAGGATCGGTCAGCTCACATCACACTACACTTAGATTTTTTTCTTTTCCTGAGTTCCTGCACCTCTTTTTCTTTATCCTCATACATTTTTGTCATTTGTCTTCGTTCCTCTTCGGCTTGCTCATACTTTTCTGCCATTTCCTTACATTTATTGTCATTATTTTGTTTTTCTTTGTCTACAATGTGGTAGACTTGTTCCATAGCGTGACGCATGTACTCCTTCTGAGGATCCTGTCTCACCCTCTTGACACTTTCTTCGGCCTCGTGCAGACAGGTGTTCAGGAATCTCAGGATCGCCGCCTGGGTCTTGGGGTTGTGCTCGTGGTTTTCCACCGTGTAGTTTTCTACTTGAAAGATGTTTTGGGCTCCAATTTCCCTAAACTTGGATTCATATTCGGCAGCCGGATCTTTATAAGTTACGACGTTGGTCAGGACGATGATGGGATAAATATCTGCAAAAAATATATGTAGATGGTAAATGCAGAAAAAATAAGAATATTATCATCACCACCTAGTTACGCTGTGATAAAACATGGCACCTCTACTATTCAGGACAATCCTTGTTGGAGTCTTGTATATTTACCTGTGATCCTATGGGCTTCTCGGATGAAAGGTTCGATCTCCGCATATCGCTGTACAGTCAGTAAACTTTCCGCACTGGAAAAAGAAGAGAAAATGGTTACACCCTCATATAATAAGTAGCGCTATCTCCGAGGGGGAAGACCCGGAATGAAGAGGGGTTTGGGAGGGAGGGAAACGGGTAATGGGCACCTGAGGTCCACAGGCGGATTACCCGCTTCCCCGGCAGGCCAGACCGACCCTGCCCTCATAGCCAGGCAAAGACCCATCATCATCGCTGATCTTAGGGGTGACTATTATATGGGAGGATAGGATAGAAAGGATAAATAGTATTATTTAGACTTTTATGGTGTTTTAGTATTATAGGATATTCTGGCTTTGGTATTGAACTGTTTCTCACATTACAATCATGTGATTTATAGGAGTACGTCGGGCATGCATTAGATAGCGGTGTGCGCCCAACTCAGTTTTTTGTATAGCCGCCATAGAATATAGAGTCCTAACAGAACCCGGTACTTTACTCGTTTTGAGGCACAGTTCTTAAGTGTTTGTTAGTATTATATATACGTGGTCACTCCTCATGGTTGGCCCGATACTCCTACACCATGGGCATTAGACCAATGGACGATCCTATATACTTTGCATTGGCGCACTAATAGGAAAAATGAACCCTACCACAATTTACTTTTCACTTTACACTTGCTCCTCAGTTCTCCAACATCACACCGGCCTCAAAAAGCCAGAAAGTGGCTACTCTCTCTTTCTCTCCAATCCTCTGGAGCTGACATTGTCCAGGTCTGGGTGGCTTTACTTCACCCTTCATCCTTTGCAATTCTCTCTCCTACTCTTGCTGGTTTAGTGGGTGTCCTTCTCAGCACTATCAGTTTATGGCTTCACACACCCAGAGCCGCACCTTCATTGTGAGCCCTTACACTCAGGCGGCAAGCTGGCAGGGGGCGCGGCTTAGTAGAAGGGGGCGGCACCATATCCCCCTGTCAGGTAAGACCCGCGCCAAGGATGCAGGGGCGGCGGTGATAGCCACTGATAGCACCCCCTCGGACCTCACCCGCGGCTGCACAGGCGGCGGTGCTTGCCACTGATAGCACCCTTCCCCTGGACCTCACCAGCGGCTGCAGCAGGGCGCTGGACTCCAACAGCACCAACCTCCCCCCCCTGGTCCTCACCTGGTGGCTCGGGCGGCAGGGGGGCTTGGTGCACACACCTTCCCGACTCTGTGTCACAGGGGCGGTCAATCCTCATGGGTGGGCCGATACTCCTACATCTGGGACAGCCGCTTTTTATACACACATGGGACTATTGGGCAATCCATGTCCCCTTTACTCTAGGGTGTCAAACCAATGGGGAAAGAGCTCCCTACCCATATATATATACGTTTCTGCAGATTCATTTTTATTTTTCTTCAGCCTCCTCATCCACCCCAATTGGTGGAAAACCAATCACCTATGTAATGTACCTTGTTATGGTGGCCTCACATGCCATTTCTGCTCAATCTGTTTCATGCACACTAATGGTGGGTTTACACGCTGCGATATCGGCGTCCAACTCCGACCCAACTCCGACAAAAAGTCACGTGGGTCGCGAGTTGGAGCCGATATTGTGTGCGCGTTGTACGGTTTGAGCGTACAACGCGATGCTGGAACGATGCCAAAACGATATCGGAGTTGAATAGCAGAGCTATTCAACTCTCCGATATCGCATGGCCGTTGTACCAGCATCGCAGCGTGTGACAGCCCAACTCCGATCTGTACTCGCACCTCACCCATTAACTCCCATGTTAAATGGTCGTTACTGGGTTGGTGGGCGTACACATCGGAGGGACGTTGTTTCCCGATATCGCACCGTGTAAACCGGTGATGCGATATCGGGAAAGGGGCTGAAAAAAAGCGCGCTCCCGCGGCGTTGACTCCGATATCGCGGCGATATCGGAACGTGTAACCCCACCATTAGATTTCTACTATTTATACCCATAAACCACTCATGCAGGTATAACCACACAGTCACACCTATTTCACAATTCAGAAAACCACCCTTCAATAACTACAATAACAAAAACAAGTTAACATAATAGAGATACAACAATGTCACAAAATGACTCCTTTGTATCGATGACACGTGATGAAAAATGCAGTTAAGAAGCCGCTCCCTTTCTTGTATAACCCCTGGCAAAAATTATATGGACTCCCCGGGCTCAGAGGACGTTCATTCAGTTGTTTAATGTTGTAGACAAAAAGCAGATCACAGACATGGCACAAAACTAAAGTCATTTCACATGGCAGCTTTATGGCTGTAAGAAACACTGAAAGAAATCAAGATAAAAAATGTGCTAGTCAGTAAGGGGAACTTTTTTCAGACCAAGCAGAGGGAAAAATTATGGAATCCCTCAATTTTGAGGAACAAATCATGGAATCATGAAAAACAAACACAAAAGAACACTCCAATACATCACTAGTATTGTGTTGCACCACCTCTGGCTTTTATAACAGCTTGCAGTCTCTGAGGCATGGATTTAATAAGTGACAAACAGTACTCATCATCATCAATCTGGCTCCAACTTTCTCTGATTGCTGTTGCCAGATCAGCTTTGCAGGTTGGAGCCTTGTCATGGACCATTTTCTTCAATTTTCACCAAAGATTTTCAATTGGATTGAGATCCGGACTATTTGCAGGCCATGACATTGACCTTATATGCCTTCTTTCAAGGAATGTTTTCACAGTTTTTGCTCTATGGCAGGATGCATTATCATCTTGAAAAATGATTTCATTATCCCCAAACATCCTTTCAATTGATGAGATAAGAAAAGTGTCCAAAATATCAATGTAAACTTGGGCATTTATTGAAGATGTAATAACAGCCATCTCCCCAGTGCCTTTACCTGACATGCAGCCCCATATCATCAATGACTGTGGAAACTTGCATGTTCTCTTCATGCAGTCATCTTTATCAATCTCATTGGAACGACACCAAACAAAAGTACCAGCATCATCACCTTACCAAATGCAGATTTGCGATTCATCACTGAATATGACTTTCATCCAGTCATCCACAGTCCACGATTGCTTTTCCTTAGCCCATTGTAACCTTGTTTTTTTCTGTTTAGGTGTTAATGATGGCTTATGTTTAGCTTTTCTGTATGTAAATCCCATTTCCTTTAGGCGGTTTCTTACAGTTCGGTCACAGACATGGACTCCAGTTTCCTCCTATTCATTTCTCATTTGTTTGTTGTGCATTTCCTGTTTTGGAGACATATTGCTTTAAGTTTCCGGTCTTGACGCTTTGATGTCTTCCTTGGTCTACCAGTATGTTTCCCTTTAACAACCTTCCCATGTTGTTTGTATTTGGTCCAGATTTTAGACACAGCTGACTGTGAACAACCAACATCTTTTGCAACATTGCGTGATAATTTACCCTCTTTTAAGAGTTTGATAAACCTCTCCTTTGTTTCAATTGACATCTCTGGTGTTGGAGCCATGATTCATGTCAGTCCACTTGGTGCAACAGCTCTCTAAGGTGTGATCACTCCTTTTTAGATGCAGACTAACGAGCAGATCTAATTTGATGCAGGTGTTAGTTTTGGGAATGAAAATTTACAGTGTGATTCCATAATTTCGTCCTCAGAATTGAGTGATTCCATCATTTTTCCCTCTGCTTGATCTGAAAACAGTTCCCCTTACTGACTACCACATTTTTTATCTTGATTTCTTTTAGTGTTTCTTAAAGCCATAAAGTTCCCATGTGAAATGACTTTAGTTTTGTGCCAGGTCTGTGATCTGCTTTTTTTCTACAACATTAAACAACTGAATGAACATCCTCTGAGCCGGGGACTCCAGAATTTTTGCCAGGGGTTGTAAATGGATTAGGGGAAGCACAGTTTTACGATCCTCTTTAACATTTTCTGCCGGCTGAAGGGACCTCCACCGACCAACACAAGGGGCATTTGTGTCTCTACTCTCTGGTTGGCTCTGCTCAAGACTTCGGCCAGTTGGAAGTGAATGGAGCGGGATGTTGGCAAATGCAGAGATGCACTCTTCTATCCTTGAATCTTCTGCGTATAGGGTGCAAGTTCCACCAGCCTAGCCACAATTTTGTGGTCATTGAAGACCAAGGGGAGCAGAGAAGACACAAATCCACTGTTCTGATGAATGGTGGACCTCTAGTCAAGCCACTGACAAATGACAATCACGTGTAGACCTCTGTGAATTGTTTTGCCGTGTGAATAGTTAAATGGGAGTACATTTTCTTTTAGCCATTAACGGTTAATATCAGTTGCTGCTGCTGTCTGTATCAGGTGGTGTGGTTGACCACTCCTCCAGCTTTTACATAGTCCCATGACCAATCACCTGATGTCGCTGATAGAATTCATTCTCTCTTTAACCTGTGAGCTGTGTGAATGCTGAGTGCAGTTCTTCTTGTAGACTTCCTGAAGCTACCTTCTACTTGGCGTTTGGCATCATTTTTGGGTGTTGCTACTTCTATTCCGATCCCTGGGTGGAGGTGAGGGGGTGTTAGCATGGGGCTGGTCAGGAGCAGGGCAAGGGTGGTGGCCCAGACATCCTCATCTTCATAGGTAGTTCTGGGAACAGGGTCAGACTAGCCACCTTAATTAATTTTGTCCATCACTACCATCCTGCTACATTACTCTCGTTCGTCATAACCACACCGTGACAATAAGCATATTAAAGAATCTTGTGGACGCCTGGAAGCTCTAGAAAATGGCAACCAAAGACAAACTTCATGCAAGCAACTCCATTTACCAGGTACCTGGGGTTGCCCTGGTTTTATCCCTTTAATCTCTTTATATGGCTGGAGACTTCCACAGACACCAACAGAAATATCTGCTGGTCGATAGAGCAGCACAGACAGGTGGCAAGGTCGAGACCAGGAGGAAAGGGCTACTATTAGATTACAGGGATACAACAAACTAAGCAGGAGCTAAAATCACATGACCAAACCAGAGAAGATAAACTTTTAACAGACATCAGGAGTCAGAGGATTGGAAATTTAAATAAATTACAACCCCAACCAAGACTCACAGACAGTCCCACCCAGGGACTCACAGACAGTCCCACCCAGGACTCACAGACAGCCCCGCCCAGGACTCACAGACAGTCCCACCCAGGACTCACACAGTCGCGCCTAGGACTCACAGACAGCCCCGCCCAGGATTCACAGACAGCCCCAGCCAGGACTCACAGATAGCCCCACCCAAGACTCACAGACAGCCCCAGCCAGGACTCAGACAGCCCCACCAAGACTCACAGACAGCCCCACCCAAGACTCACAGACAGCCAGCAGGACACAAACACTCCGTCCACGACTCACAGACAGTGGCGCCCAGGACTCACAGACAGCCCATCCACGACTCACAGACAGCCCTGCCCAGGACTCACAGACAGCCCTGCCCAGGACTCACAGACAGCCCTGCCCAGGACTCACAACCCGTCGACAGCCCTGCCAGGACTCACACAGCCTCAGATCAAGCAGCCGACTCAGCAGCCGCCAGGACTCACAGCAGCCCGCTCCAGGACTCACAGCAGCCCGCCAGGACTCACAGCAGCCCGCCCAGGACTACACAAGCAGCCCCGCCCAGGACTCACAGCAGCACAGCCCCGTCCAGGACTCACAGACAGCCCTGCCAGAACTCACAGACAGCCCTGCACAGGACTCACAGCAGTCCCGCCCATGACTCACAGCAGCCCTGCCCAGGACTCACAGACAGCTCCACCAGGACTCACAGCAGTCCGCCAGGACTCAGACACTCCCCGTCCAGGATCACAGGTAGGAGCGATCTAAACAGCCATGAATAACCCCATTACACCTTAACTGAGCTATACCAAACAGAACGGGCACTTCAGTGAGCCATGCTGTGCTGCCTTGTGACCAAAGTGGAATAAAAAGGGACCGGCACCGGCCTAGATGTTTCAAAATATCCTCAAAAAACATAGCAAAAAACTCTGATTTTCCGGCAAACTATAAAATGTCGGCATTTATTTTGCCATTCATTTTGTCCCATTTACTATCAAACCCATCCCAAATCCAGTTTTAGGACTGGTGGTCATAGTAGCAGAGGAGAATAATGGCCTACGGCTTAGGTAGACCGGCCACCGGTCCCATTTACCCCTGGACTGTCATTTATACTCTTAAAGTGATTATTGATTATGGAAATTTAGTTAAAGTTTCCAATAATATAGAATTGAGACAAATATTACCTGTATACAAACACCGGGACAATTATCTCCTTGGGGCGATCGCTGTATCGTTGGTGGATCAGGTTTAATTTCTCTCTGAGGCTTCGGTCCCACTTTACCCCATTATTACTGCGCATTTGACCTGTGTAAATGTCAGAGGTGATATTGAAGGAGACGTGGGGTATTTACCTGCATCGGTCAGTGACTTGTTCATTCCACAAATTGCATTAAGCTCCAATTTATATTATCTCAAAATCATCAGAATACAACATTTATATGATTTTTAACTTTTTGCATTTCCAATGCATTTTTACTTTGTGCAGTGTAGAAATTAAAGCCTCAACAATCCCATGGACATTATATTATGATTATTAGCATTATAACCTTCCTCAAATTAGACTTTGAGTTTTTGAATGGACTGCTAATTAATGGCAATCTGTCAGCAGGTTTTTGTTGTGTAATCGAGAGCAGCATGATGCTGCGACTAAGACGCTGATTCTAGGAATGTATAATTTACTGAGCAGCTTGTTGTAGTTTTGTAAGGCAATAGGCAAAACAGAAGATGCAGTCGGTTATTGACCTCACTGTATGGGCAAGCTAACAGTGCCATCTGCTGGTCAGAAATTATAGAGAGAGGACAAGCAGGAACTGAAGAGTGAAGTGCATGTTTCTCGGTGGAATGTTGAAAGGGATGCTGGGTCAGGTGATAGCCGTAGCGTATTTGCTAAATATAAAACATTTGGAAGGGCCAAGACGGGGTGGCGTTAGCACCTGGACCGGTAGTCAGACGGTCGTGTGAGCAGTGGAGTGGGTTTATAGCTCCAAACACCTAGAGAAGATGTGAATCCAGATCCCAGTGGAGATCCGAGACCATTTCTGAAAAAAAGACCTAAGAGATCCCAGAGAATATCCAAGACCATATCCCAGAGAAGACCCAATCCCAGATTCAAGAGAAGATTCAAGACCAGATCCCAGAGCCAAGACCAGATCCTAGAGAAGATCTGAGAGAAGATCCACGACCAAACCTTAGAGAAGACCCAAGACCAGTTCCATGAGAAAACCCGAGACCAGACCCCAGAGCAGATCCGAGATCAGATCTCAGAGAAGATCCAAGACCAGATCCAAGAGCAGATCCAAGACCAGATCCCAGAGAAGATCCAAGACCAGACCCCAGAGCAGATCTGAGACCAGATCCCAGAGAAGATCCAAGACCAGATCCAAGAGAAAACCTGAGACCAGACCCCAGAGCAGATCCGAGATCAGATCTCAGAGCAGATCCAAGACCATATCCCAGAGATGATCCAAGACCAGACCCCAGAGCAGATCTGAGACCAGATCACAGAGAAGATCCAAGACCAGACCCCAGAGCAGATCCAAGACCAGATCCCAGAGAAGATCTAAGACCAGACCCCAGAGCAGATCTGAGACCAGATCACAGAGAAGATCCAAGACCAGATCCAAGAGCAGATCTGAGACCAGATCCAAGAGCAGATCTGAGACCAGATCCAAGAGTAGAATTATCATTTTAGACCGGACCATCTCTTTTAACCCTGTGCTGAAGACATCTTCTCTTTTTTTGAGTTAAAGAAGATATCCGGGATATATTAAAAAAAGAAAAAATTGTGCCTAAGCATGAACAGACAGGTAGCTGGCACCAACCTGCCTGTTGTGCCCAGCACCGTTCATCACCGACCAGAGCAGGTACAGACCGCTCCTGTGGCGATTTTTCGGCTTCAGCTGACGTCACGTCAACAGAGAGGAGGCTTCTCCCCTTTGTGGACAAGCATCAGAGCTGACGTCACGCTGACTAATAGCCGGCACCCCCAATCAGATAGCGAGGACCCAGCTGTCAATCAGCGTGACATCTGCAGTCCCACCCCCTCCACACAAAAGTCGCTCTGCTTACTACTTACTCCTCCGTGTTGTCCCCAGCATGAGCGGCCTGTGCCCGCTCTGTGTCGGGGGTGAACAGCAGGGACTGCTGCCGGGCACAACAGGCAGGTAGGTGGCACTGTTAATGCTTGGGCACATTTTATATATATATATATATATATATATCCCGGACAACCCCTTTAAGTGAATATATCGTTGTTGGTTCAGCTACCGCTATCTCCTCATTGTCTGCACTGTTGCATTCTTGTACCTGTCTCTGCTCCTACATTATACTGCTCTTAGATTACATTGGAATACTCTGGTGACAGATTCTATATAGTAACTCCTTATTATTCATGTATAGCATATCAATTAAGGTTGCTGTATATATCACTGCAGCATCTTTGCATTAGGTTTTGCATTGGAGCTGCTACATGGAGATACACCCAAACATACATATGAGCGTTAGGAGACATACCCATCTGGGCGGCCATCTCTTCCTGCTCTTCCGGGATCATTTTACTAACCCCTCGGTTGTCGGTGATGAACACTTTAGTCGTCAGCTGGTATCCTTTCTCTCCAAGTGATGGGGTGGTTAAACTTCCCAGATCCAGCAACATTAATAAAGGTCCCTCGGTGGACAATGTGCATGCACGTGTTAATAATGGAGGATTTCCCGTGCCCCAGCATCCCAAATAATTGCAGGTTCACCCGATCATAACTAGCATGACGGACTGTACTGAAGGATCCTCTGCAATAATTCCTCATCGTTTACTTCCATTTCACTAAGCAAAAGAAGGAAGAAAAGACATAAAAACCTAACATCTATTTATTACACATAAACCTATCACAAAGGCGTAATACAAAAGTCACCAATAAAGGGAAAGGTGGCAAACTTAAATGAAATTATCTTTTCCTTGAATCTTCAGGTAAAAGGGTTTAAGGCAAGGATAGAAGAGACATTAAATAACGGTTCATTAGAATTAAGCCAATCAACCAAAAGCAAGGGTGAGGCGTTTGGGGAGTAGCAGTAAATAAATCATGGAAGGGTGGTTGAGCTGCCTAGGAACCAGGCTCAGACTGACACACTGGAGAACTGGGGAATCCTCCGGTGGGCCTCTTTGGAATAGCCCACAATAGAGCAGAGGAATGCTCCAGTGGTCTCTTTAGAATAGTCCACAGGAGAGCAGGGGAATCCTCCTGTGGCCTCTTTGGACTGGCCCACAGGAGAGCAGGGCAATCCTCCATTGGGCCTCTTTGGAATAGTCCACAGGAGAGCAGAGGAATCCTCCGGTGGTCCTCTTTGGACTAGCCCACATATGAGCAGGGGCAAAACTTTGATGTATCTTCTTGGAATCTTGGCAAAGGAAGCAAGGATAGATGGGACTTTTGGAACCACAGCTCAGATCACGGAATCCTTCAGTGAAATACTTGACCTGCCCAAGGGAACAATCTCCAGTGGTCTCTTGGAACTGACCTACATGGTCTTTTGACTGCACCAGAAGACATGTGGATTCTCCATGTGGCCTCTCATTGGGCTGGCCTACCTGGGAACAGGGGAATCTCCAGTGGACCTCTTTGGCTGGCCACAGGAAAGCAGGGATCTCAGTGCCTTGATGCACACCTGGTATAAAAGGGGAATCCTCCGATGCTCTTTGGATGGCCACAGAGAGCAGCAGATTCCACAGGCTTGGAAATACCACAGGAAGCTAGGAGGGAATCTTCGGTTTGGCCTCATTGATAACCACTTGGATTAACAATCGGAATCCAAACTCAGGTGGTTCTTTGAATTAAGTCTACAGATGAGCAGGGGATTTGTGGCTCCTTGGAACTGGCCCACAGGGGAGACAGGGAATCCTCCATTGGGCCTCTTTGGAATAGCCCACAAAGAGCAGAGGAATCCTCCGTGGTCCTCTTTGGAATAGCCCACATATGAGCAGGGGAATCCTTTGGTGGACTTCTTTGGACTGGCCCACAGGAGAGCAGGGGAATCCTTCAGTGGGACTCTTTGGACTGGCCCACAGGAGAGCAGGGGAATCCTTCAGTTGGGGACACTCTTTGGACTGGCCCACAGGAAGAGCAGGGCAATCCTCCAGTGGCCTTCTCTTCTGGAACGACCTACAGTGGACCTCTTTGGACTGGACCACAGAAGAGCAGGGAATCCTCCAGTGGGCCTTTGGACTGGCCACCTGGAGAAAAGGGGAATCCTCCAGTGGACCCCCTTTGGACTGGACCACAGGAAAGCAGGGAAATCCTCCATGGGCCCTTTGGAATGGCCCACATGGATAGAAGGGGAATCCTTTCGGATGGCCTCTTTGGACTGGCCCACAGGAGAGCAGGCGAATCTCGTGGCCTATTGGACTGCCACTGATACATGGAATTAGCCCACAGGAGAGCAGGGGAATCCTTCGGTGGCCTCATTGGACTGACCCACCTGGATAACATGGAATCCTCCGGTGGTCTCTTTGGACTGGCCCACAGGAGAGCAGGGGAATCCTCCGATGGCCTCTTGGACTGGTCCACAGGAGAGCAAGGGAATCCTCCGCTGGACCTCTTTTCTGTAGTCACTTACTCTCCAAACATGTTTAGTAGTTGGCACAATTCCCTTGTTTCACTATGTACAGATAAAGGAATCATCTCATCATTCATTGTACAAACCACCCAGTATCTACTATATAATCGTCTAATGTTCTCTGTCTGTAATGGAAATCGCGCGCTAGTGCTGATTGGTCTGCCGGCCGGGCTCAGCCAATCAGCGCTAGCGCGCGATTTCTGTACACAGAAAGAGAACAAAAGATGTCGGCCGCTAGCGCGGCCGCAGCGAACTCCCGCCTCAGCCTCTCCGCAGCCTCATGTCACTAACCCCCGCCATGAGCCGCCCACTGACACCAGGGGCCGCTGGGGTCAGTGCTCACAGGGTGCAGGGAGCAACAGGAGCGCGCATCGTGCGGCTCCTCCACACTCTCCTTCCTATGGCCGCACAGTCTGTCACCGCCCCTTGGAGTCTCTGCACACACATTTCGTGCCTGCCAGGGGCGGTGACAGACTGTGCGGCCATAGGATGATAGGTGTCAGCCGCCTCCTGTCATTGCAGCTGGGTGGCAGCAGCACATGCCAACCAGGGCCCAGCTGCAATGACAGGAGGCGGCTGACACCTGGGATCATCCTGCACACCACCGCCACTGCACCCGCCTCCGCCACACCAACACTCTGTTGACACAGCGCTCAGCACCAGGGACATGAAGGCCAGCACTGGGACCGCCAGGGAACGGAGAGGTGAGAGCATGTGTGAGTGTGAGTCTGTGTGTGTGGCTGTGTGGTTTGATGTGTGTGTGTGTGTCTGGCTGAGGGTATGAGTCTGTGTATGTGTGTGGGTCTGAGTCTGTGTCTAGGTGTGACTCTGTGTGTGGGTGTGAGTCTGCTCCTTCCTCCCCATGCCTGTGCGGCTTCGTTCTCCGTCCTCCCCCACCCCGCCGCTCCGTCCCCCTCCCCCTGCCGCTCCGTCTTCCCCCTGCCGGTTCCGCTCCATCCTCCCCCACCCCACCGCTCTCCTCTCTTTGTCCTCCTCCCCTCCGCACACCATCCTTCGTCCTCCCACCCCACCGCTTCGTCTCTGTCCTCTTCCCCCTGCCACCCTGTGCTCCATCCTCCCCTGCTGTGCCTCGATCCTCCCCACCCCACCGCTTCCTCCTTCTTGTCCTAATCCCCTCGCCACTCCATCCTCGTCCTCCCGCTGCCTGTGCTGCTCCGTCCTCCCTCACCCCGCGTTCGTCTCTGTCCTCCTCCCCCTGCCGCTCTGTGCTCCGTCCTCCCCTGCCTGTGCGCTCCTTCCCCCCACCCCACCGCTTCCTCCTCCTTCCTTTGTCCTCTCCTCTCCGCCACTCCATCCTCTGTCCTCCCCCTGCCTGTGCTGCTCTGGCCTCCCCCACCCCACTGCTTCATCCTCCGTCCTCCCCTGCTGTGCTGCTCCTCCCCCCCCCCGCCCTGTGCTCCGTCCTTCCCACCCCTCACTTCCCTCTTTCTTTGTCCTCCTCCCTCCGCCACTCCATCTCCGTCCTCCAACCCGCTGCTTTGTCCTCTGTCCTCCTCCCCCCTGCCGCTCTGTGCTCCGTCCTCCCCCTGCCTGTGCCGCTCCTTCTTACCCACCCACCGCTTCCTCCCCTTCTTTGTCCTCCTCCTCTCGCACTCCATCCTCTGTCCTCCCCCTGCCTGTGCTGCTCTGGCCTCCCCCCCCACTGCTTCATCCTCCGTCCTCCCCTGCCTGTGCTGCTCCATCCTCCCACCCGCTCTGTGCTCCGTCCTTCCCCACCCCACCGCTTCCTCCTCCTTCTTTTGTCCTCCTCCCTTCCGCCACTCCATCCTCCGTCCTCCCACACCCCGCTGCTTTGTCCTGTCCTCCTCCCCCCTGCCGCTCTGTGCTCCGTCCTCCCCCTGCCTGTGCCGCTCCATCCTCCCCCACCCCTTCCTCTCCTTCCTTTGTCCTCCTCCCCTCCATCCTCCGTCCTCCCCCTGTCTGTGCTGCTCCGTCCTCCCCACCCCTTCGTCCTCTGTCCTCCTCCCCCCCCGCGCTCTGTGCTCTATCCTCCCCCTGCCACTCCGTCCTCCCCCTGCCTGGGCGCGCTCCATCCTCCTCCACCCTGCCGCTCCGTCCTCCCTCCTCTCCCCGCCACTCCGTCCTCCCCCTACTTGTACCCGTCCATCCTCCTCCCCCCCTGCCACGCACAGGGTAGCTGGAAGAGCGGGGTAGCCTCCAGTTTTGGCATCTCTCATTGAGGAGCCAATTCTGGGGTGGCGGCGGACTGCAGTTCTCAGCGTGGGGAGCCCAGAACGCTTGGGCCTTACCATGCTGACGATCCCAGCCCTCAGATGCCTGGATTACCTTTGCTGGCAATAGAAAATCTGATGAAGCCCACGTAATTAAAAAAAAAAAAAAAAAAAAAACACAAAAAAAAGGGCTTCCCTGGATTTTCCATTGCCAATGAAGGTAAAACCAAGCAGCGGTGATTACCCTTAGCTGGCAATTGAAAATGCTGCGGGGGCCCACACACTAGGTGGGTTAGGGTTAAAAAATAAAGATAGAATTAGGGCTCCCCTGTATCTCCATCCCGTGGAGATGACAGGAAATTATATCAGGGACCCTTTTTTTTGTTTGAAATATCTTTCTTTACACTGTCCTAGTCAACAGTGCAGAAAAAACGCATCTGCAAAAAAAGCATATAAAAACGCAGTGGCTGAACGCAATGCGCTAAAAGACGGATCCTCAAAATCAAGGAAAAAACGCATCCGCAAAAAACTCGGGAAAAACGCAGCGTGTGAACGTAAGACTACCTATATATACCAGACCACTGCCCTCCTGCATAACCTTCCTCTCCAACTTCCCTGAAGGAAAGCTCATCTTCTCTCCACATTGCACCTCATCATTTGTGCACATGACCCTATCCCACCTCTTCCTCAACCTCATTACCGCAAAGCTTATCCTGACTCTAACCCATCGTTAACTTGTGGTACCTTCCCTTCTGCTTTCAAACATGCCAAGATCACACCTACCATTCGAGGGTAGGTCTCTAGCCCTCTGGCTGTTCTGTCCGATGGTACAGTCACTTCCATGGATCACGCTATCTCACTCTGTTCTCAACGGTGTAGTTACCATGAGTCACCCAATATACGCAGCCTTGATGACCTGTACGTCTGTACTAGTCACTAGTGGATCCCTATCTCACATTCTACAGGAAAACAGTCACTTACCCTATGAGCTAACCTCTCCCATTGTGGGCTAGTCCCAACATATAACTCTTACTTGCCCTACAGTTAGTAGATGGGCAGGACTCTCATACCAAACATCCTATAAACATTCCTATAAAATGCCTTACATCCTACATAACATAGCTATCACTATATGTCACGCACAGACAAGGGAATGTCCGGCGCATGGTCTAATACGGTAGTTTTAATGGAGGATGGAAAAAGGTAGGAAGACCCTAATGGTATAGGGGAGATGGGTCACCATCTGACACAACCTGTGTCTGACCTCTCCTCTCCCTAACGTCCCTAAGCGGGTCTTTCCCCCTATCTCACTCACGTGTCTAGTGTCTGAGCTGTCCCTCCACTCACCCTGCATAGCGCCAAGGCCACCTCTACAATAGTCTGACACAGGGGAAGGTAGACAGACCGGAGACCATAAGCAAAAGGATATACTACTACTTCAAGCTGCAGCCAAACACCAGGATTGCAGCCAACAGCTGCCAGGAGCTTCATTCCTCCCAGGTGGTCAGCTCAGAAGGAATCTCTATAACCGGCATTATGAGATGGAACATGTGACTATTTAAGGTGGAGGGGAGTGGTCACAAACCTCTACACCTGAGAAAAGAGTAGCCAGGAAGAACCAGCAAACAAAGATTCCTTAACTTTTGCTGCACCAAATGAAAGCGACTATGAGTAAAACCTAGAGTCTCACAAGACAATAAGACTTGAATCCCTAAACTGTCACAAGTCTCCCAAGAACAGGAGACCCTCGTGACATTATTCTTATCTTATACTTAATAACTACAAAGTGTTTCTGCATTACTCATATTAGAAGTGCCAGACCTTATATTACATTATGTACTAAGACGCATTACACTATTCACATTACATCAGTGGGGTTGGTGACTTCAGGGAGGATAGGGGGTTTGATTGGTTAATTGGCATAATTCTAATCAACTGCTAATTAATATGACAAAGTCTCTTTAACCCTTTGTGTGCTGCCTGAGGCTGATATGAAATACATGTTTTAATACTCTGAGTATTAAATACTTCTATAATGTAAGTTGGGTCCCCGAGGGCTGATAGGGCGGACTGTCAGGATATGCTGTGACTTGTAGTCCCACAACAGCTTGAGATACTAAACTACAAGAATAAATGAGGAATTACCTAAAAATCAACCAAATTCAAGAATAAATGTGTTTTTAGCAAAAACTAATGTAGCCGCAAACGTCTTTGACTTACCGGTCTTCTTAGAGAAGTCCACAGCTGTCAGGAGGAGCTGAACCCCAGATAATATGTAGGAAAGATTTGCATAGAAGGTAATTAAATGACAAAGTCCTCAAGAGCACGAATAATTACAAAATCCTTCCTGCTGTTAACAATATAGGGATATAAATGTACATAGGTATGTGATGTTTACATCGGACTTTGCCTCTTACTGCAACACTATGTAGAAAATAAAACCCACTATAATACTGCCCCTATATACAAGAATATAACTACTATAATACTGCCCCTATGTACAAGAATATAACTACTATAATACTGCCCTATATACAAGAATATAACTACTATAATACTGCTCCTATTACAGGAATATAACTACTATAATACTGTCCCTATATACAAGAATATAACTACTATAATACTGCTCCTATGTACAATAATATAACTACTATAATACTGCTCCTATATACAAGAATGTAACTACTATAATACTGCTCCTATATACAAGAATATAACTACTATAATACTACCCCTATATACAAGAATATAACTACTATAATACTGCTCCTATATACAAGAATATAACTACTATAATACTGCCCCTATATACAAGACTATAACTACTATAATACTGCCCTATGTACAAGAATATAACTACTATAATACTGCCCCTATATACAAGACTATAACTACTATAATACTGCTCCTATGTACAAGAATATACTACTAATACTGCTATGTACAGATAGCACTATAAACTGCCTATGTACAAGAATATACTACTATAATACTGCCCCTATATTACAAGAATATAACTACTATAATACTGCTCCTATATACAAGAATATAACTACTATAATACTGCCCTATGTACAAGAATATAACTACTATAATACTGCCTCCTATTACAAGAATATAACTACTATAATACTGCCCTATATACAAGAATATAACTACTATAATACTGCCCCTATTACAAGAATATAACTACTATAATACTGCCCCTATATACAAGAATATAACTACTATAATACTGCTCCCTATATACAAGAATATAACTACTATAATACTGCCCTATATACAAGAATATAACTACTATAATACTGCCCCTATGTACAAGAATATAACTACTATAATACTGCTCCTATATACAAGAATATAACTACTATAATACTGCTCCTATATACAAGAATATAAACTACTATAATACTGCCCCTATGTACAAGAATATAACTACTATAATACTGCCCCTATATACAAAGAATTATAACTACTATAATACTGCTCCTATATACAGGAATATAACTACTATAATACTGCTCCTATATACAAGAATATAACTACTATAATACTGCTCCTATGTACAATAATATAACTACTATAATACTGCTCCTATATACAAGAATGTAACTACTATAATACTGCTCCTATATACAAGAATATAACTACTATAATATACCCCTATATACAAGAATATAACTACTATAATACTGCTCCTATATACAAGAATATAACTACTATAATACTGCCCCTATATACAAGAATTATAACTACTATAATACTGCCCTATGTACAAGAATATAACTACTATAATACTGCCCCTATATACAAGACTATAACTACTATAATACTGCTCCTATGTACAAGAATATAACTACTATAATACTGCCCCTATGTACAAGAATATAGACTACTATAATACTGCCCCTATATACAAGAATATAACTACTATAATACTGCCCCTATGTACAAGAATATAACTACTATAATACTGCCCCTATGTACAAGAATATAACTACTATAATACTGCTCCTATATACAAGAATATAACTACTATAATACTGCCCTATATATCAAGAATATAACTACTATAATACTACCCCTATATACAAGAATATAACTACTATAATACTGCTCCTATGTACAAGAATAAACTACTATAATACTGCCCTCTATACAAGAATATAACTACTATAATACTGCTCTTTATGTACAAGTAATATAATACTATTAATACTGCCCCTATATACAAGAATATAACTACTATAATACTGCCCCTATATACAAGAATATAACTACTATAATACTGCCCTATATACAAGACTATAACTACTATAATACTGCCCCTATATACAAGAATATAACTACTATAATACTGCCACCTATATACAAGAATATAACTACTATAATACTGCTCCTATGTACAAGAATATAACTACTATAATACTGCCCTAAATACAAGAATATTACTACTATAATACTGCTCCTATGTACAAGAATATAATACTACTATAATACTGCCCTATATACAAGAATATAACTACTATAATACTGCTCCTATGTACAAGAATATAACTACTATAATACTGCCCTATGTACAAGAATATAACTACTATAAATACTGCCCCTATATACAAGAATATAACTACTATAATACTGCTCCTATGTACAAGAATATAACTACTATAATACTGTTCCTATTACAAGAATATAACTACTATAATACTGCCCCTATATACAAGAATATAACTACTATAATACTGCTTCTATATACAAGTATATAATACTACTATAATACTGCCCTATATACAAGAATATAACTTCTATAATACTGCCCCTATGTACAAGAATATAACTACTATAATACTGCCCCTATATACAAGAATATAACTACTATAATACTGCCTCTATATACAAGAATATAACTACTATAATACTGCCCCTATGTACAAGAATATAACTACTATAATACTGCTCCTATGTACAAGAATATAACTACTATAATACTGCTCCTATATACAAGAATATAATACTATAATACTGCCCCTAGGTACAAGAATATAACTACTTATAATACTTGACACTCTATATAGAAGAATATAACTACATATAATATACTTGCCCTATGTACAATATATATAAACTACTCATATAATATTACTGCTCCTATGTACAAGAATATAACTACTATAATACTGCTCCTATATACAAGAATATAACTACTATAATACTGCCCCTATATACAAGAATATAACTACTATAATACTGCCCTATGTACAAGAATATAACTACTATAATACTGCCCGTGTACAAGAATATAACTACTATAATACTGTCCCTATATACAAGAATATAACTACTATAATACTGCCCCTATATACAAGAATATAACTACTATAATACTGCTCCTATGTACAAGAATATAACTACTATAATACTGCTCCTATGTACAAGAATATAACTACTATAATACTGCCCCTATATACAAGAATATAACTACTATAATACTGCCCTATATACAAGAATATAACTACTATAATACTGCCCCTATGTACAATAATATAACTACTATAATACTGCTCCTATGTACAAGAATATAACTACTATAATACTGCTCCTATATACAAGAATATAACTACTATAATACTGCCCCTATATACAAGAATATAACTACTATAATACTGCCCCTATGTACAAGAATATAACTACTATAATACTGCCCGTGTACAAGAATATAACTACTATAATACTGTCCCTATATACAAGAATATAACTACTATAATACTGCCCTATATACAAGAATATAACTACTATAATACTGCTCCTATGTACAAGAATATAACTACTATAATACTGCTCCTATGTACAAGAATATAACTACTATAATACTGCCCCTATATACAAGAATATAACTACTATAATACTGCCCCTATATACAAGAATATAACTACTATAATACTGCTCCTATGTACAAGAATATAACTACTATAATACTGCTCCTATGTACAGGAATATAACTTATAATACTGCTCCTATATACAAGAATATAACTACTATAATACTGCTCCTATGTACAAGAATATAACTACTATAATACTGCTCCTATGTACAAGAATATAACTACTATAATACTGCCCCTATATACAAGAATATAACTACTATAATACTGCCCCTATATACAAGAATATAACTACTATAATACTGCTCCTATGTACAAGAATATAACTACTATAATACTGCTCCTATGTACAGGAATATAACTACTATAATACTGCCCCTATATACAGGAATATAACTACTATAATACTGCTCCTATATACAAGAATATAGCTACTATAATACTGCCCCCTATGTACAGTACAAGACTATAACTGCTAGTGATGGGCCAGCGATGGGGACCAGCTGGAGGAGGACAACCCCAAATTGTAATTTGTCTTCAAAATGACAATTATTTCAATAATTTGTTTATGGTAATGATAAAGTAAATGTTGGTATTTTTATGGTTATTTTCTTTCATTCTGTTCGGCCTCCAGACTCTCCCTGACGGAAACCTGCAGGTATTTTTTCTCCTGCCCACACCCAGATCAAATTCCTCAAGTGTTTACTGGAAACTGAGTCAGCGCAAAAGTGAAAATGACCTGGTACCTGTGCGATTACTGTTACCCATCACCTCAGTCTGTTCTAAATATCTTTTGACCTTGGGATTTCAGTAGAAACTGCACTATGCTAAATCTGCATCAAGAGTCAAATATTTTCATCCAGATTTAGTGTAAACGTCATTTAAATTTTTATTTAAGAATAATGTAGATCAAGTGATTATAATAAAGTTTTCAATATACTTTATTAATGAAATCTGGAAAGAAACCATACTTTTGTTAAATATATCAAGTTTTAAGTTTTAACATTCTTATATCATATTTATATCGTGTCAGCACAATTACAGTCTAGAAATTCCAACATATGAGCAGGATTAAAGAATAGGTGCCTGGGAGTGTTCCGATACCGGTGTAAAGACCCCTGTTCTACAGTATGGGACTCCTTCTCCGAACAAATCCTACTTTGCAAATAAGAAATAATAATAAAAGAAAAAAGAGAAAATAAAAAAATAAATAAAAAATATATAAAATCTTCCCTCCAATCCATTTTCTAGAGAGGGGAGCCCTGTGGCCCAGGGTGTCCAGGGCTATCTAGGATATAGAACACATAAAATCACTTGTCTGCGGGAGAAATCCCGTTCCGTCCAAGAGGGAGGAGAAAGAAGAGTAAAGGGCCAAGAATCTGGGGAAGAAGAAGCGGAAGAGGGAGAGGAGTAGAAAGGTGGCGACCTTAAAGGCGGAGGCGAAGTATCACGGGGCGAACCAGACCTCATCTCAAACAAGAGAAACCGGGCCTGCTCTACATCCTCAGGCGAATAGGTCTCTAAAGTTGGGGGCATCACCAAAAAAGAACCCACCCAGACCATGTAGTGACATACTCTTGTTGAGTCTGAGAAAGTTCCGCAGAGATCTCCTCAAGCCTACGTAGCGTCTCCATTTCGGAGTACCATTCCAAAATGGTAGGGGCCGTCTGTTCTTTCCAGTGACGTGGGATCACAGTACGGGCCGCTCCAAGGCAAAATCGGAGGATGTCTCTTTTCAGGTTCTTCCAGGACCCCGGGAGCAAAGAGAGCAGGGCCATCTCGGGGGTACCCCACAAGGCACTTGCCTGTGATTAGATTATAGTTACGGAACACTCTCGACCAAAACTCTCCAATTAGGGGACAGCTCCACCAGATATGAAGCATAGTGCCTATCTCGGCACCGCATCTCCAACAAAAGAGGAGAGGAGGAGGGAGAAAACCTGTGAATTCTATCTGGGGTGAGATACCATCTGTAGCGAATTTTATAGCACTTTTCAAGAGTGTCGCAAGACCCAGAAGATCTACGAGCCAGAAGGAAAGACTTCTCCCAGTCTATGGCAGAAATTGGCCTGCCTATTTCAGTCTCCCATGCCCTCCGGTAACCGTGAGTGTCTGTACCAGCCGCTTTGGATAGGATACTGTATACCACGGAGATCACTCTAGGGGGCGCCTCGTTGGCCCCAAAGATCTCCTCCATGGGGATCAGAGGAATATTCGGGCCCTTCTGGAACGCGCGGGAGTTTAGGAAGGACCGCAGTTGGAAGTACTCCCACCATTTCAATCTAACGTCTGGAGCGTCCTGTTGCAGAAAGCAGAGGGAGTTCGCCTGCACTCAGCACATGACCTATTCGGGTATCATTTTCTGCAGACCAAATCAGAAGCTTCTGGTTGGTCATTCCCGGAGTAAAAGATGGGTTGAAAAATAACGGGGTCAGTGAGCTTGCGGTCGGCGCCTCTCTCAACTCCCCCCACGCCGAACGCCATGCCCGCAATGTCTCAGAGGTCAAGAAGGAGAGTTTGTCCAGAGAGGACAAGTCGTTCGGGGTAAGCCACTGTAGGTACCGAAATGGGACCACTATGCCCTCCTGCTCAATCCAAACCCACTGTTTGGTCTCACCCTTGAAGTGCCAGTCAAGTAGCCTCACCAGGATGGCAGCAAGGCAGTAACGTTTCAGGTCTGGTAATCCCATTCCACCTGCGTCTCTGGGCGTAGTCAGGATCTGCATATTAACTCTGGGTTTCAAGCTGTTCCAAACAAAGCGAGAAATCAACGTGCGTAGAGTGACAAAGAACTGTCTATCAGGGCAGACAGGGACTGCCTAAAAAACATATAGAAGTCTCGGTAATATGTCCATAGCTACCAAGTGGATTCTCCCCAGCCAAGACAACCTCAGAGGTTTGTAGGACTCCAGTAAGGACCCCACCTTGTCAAGGATGGCTTGATGGTTCAATTTAAAGATCTCAGCCGGTTCAGTGGTCAAGTTGATTCCTAAGTATGTTATATGACCAACCTTCCATCGGAAGGGGAACCTTCCAGTCGAAGAGGACACCTCTGCGGTAGGCAGGGAGACATTCAACGCCTCAGTCTTTGCGTAGTTGACCTTGAAGTTACTAAGGTCACCGACCGTCTCAAACTCGCTCAGTAAGGCGGGAAAGGTCTCGGATGGGCAAGTGATGTACAAGAGAACGTCATCGGCGAACAGAGCAGCCTTGTGATGGGTATCGCCCACCACAATCCCATGTATGTCACTGTTGTCCCGTATGGCCTTTGCCAGGTGCTCCATAACAATAACATAGAGCAAGGGGGATAGAGGGCACCGCTGTCTTGTCCCATTCCCAACAGGGAATGGCCCGGACAGGCCCCCATTGATGGGCACCTTGGCAGAAGGGCGGAAATACAGTGAGGAGATCCATTCAGGAATCTATCGCCTAAGCCAACATGAGCCAGAGCCTCCCTCAAGAATCCCCAATGGACCCTGTCAAAGGCCTTCTCTGCATCGATGGATAGCAGACATAGAGGAGACTTCCACATTCTTTAGCTTTAGTTCTCCCTCGCCTCTCGGCCCTTAACAAAGCCCACCTGGTCAAGATGGATTATGGACAGGAGCTTCAGTGATAGTCTATCCGCAGTATTTTGGCGAACAACTTGACGTCCACATTAATCAAAGAAATGGAACGGTAACTTGCCGCGCTCAGGGGATCCTTATTTGGCTTGGGAAGAACACAAATGTGTGCCTCCAAAGCCTGCGGGGGGAAAGCAATCACCACCCAGGATAGCCTGAAAACAGGAAAGCAAATGAGGCAGCAAGTCGCCGAGCAAGGTCTTATAAAATATGGGCGTGAAGCCATCTGGCCCCGAGCTTTTGGATGTAGGGGTCGCCTTAATTGCCTCAGTCAATTCCCCTGGCGTCACGTCTCCTCTAATGACAACACGTCTTCCACCGTCAGGGACGGGATCCCTACCTTAGAGATGTATGTTATAATTTTAGATAACAGAGCAGAAGGCTCCATGTCGTGGAACTTCCCTCGCAGTCCATATAGGTCGGCATAGAATTTTTGAAACACCCCGATATGTCCTCTGTGCTATAAACCATCTTGCCTGCAGGGTTCTTAATGGCTGGGATATATGTGGGGCCCGTCCGCGGGTGTAGTAATCTCGCCAAGGGTAGCCCACATTCGTTAGCTTTTTTGTAGAAGAACCCTTTCGCACGTTCCTTATGTCTCTCAAATCTGTCGTCCAAAAAGGTTTTTAGTTCTGACCTCACAGTGGTCAGTTCAATCAGTGCCTTAGGGCTGCCAGAGGACTTATGTTCAGCCTCAAGGAGTCCTATCCGCGATAGCAGGTCACTAATCTTTTCAGATCGAGCCCTTTTCAGCCTAACCCCATGCTTGATCAGCGTCCCCCTAAGGATACATTTAAGGGCCTCCCATTTCAAAACCGGAGATGTGGGATCACTAGCATGCGTCTGGGAGTAGGTCTCGATGTCAGACTTCAATTCTCTTAGGCTGCCTTCAGACTTGCAGATGCATCTGCAGCGTTTTGCAGATGCATTGCAAGCAGACCGCGGCCCCTATGTTTATAATGGAGCGCATGGCGGTCTGCAGATGCTTGCAGACCGCCGTGCGCTCTCATTGCCCGCCATTAGTGATCTGTGCGCAGGCGGATGCCTGCGCACAAATCACACACTCTCGCCCGCACCACGGACGCAACATCTCGCGTCCCTGGTGCGGACGAGAGTGTGTGATCTGTACGCAGGCATCCGCCTGCGCACAGATCACTAATGGCGGGCAATGAGAGCGCACGGCGGTCTGCAGGCATCTGCAGACCGCCGTGCGCTCCATTATAAACATAGGGGCCGCGGTCTGCATGCAGATGCTTGCAGATGCATCTGCAAAACGCTGCAGATGCATCTGCAAGTCTGAAGGTATCAGATGGTATCAGGTAACAGATGGTATCAGCGAGGAGGTGACCGTTCAATCTCCAAGACCATTGCCTTTTTTGCTAAGCCAGGGATCTCCAAGGATAAGAAAACAGGACTGTGGTCCGATAAGACTATGTTAATAATAGAGGCCTCTGGTTTCCAAGAGAGGATCCCATGACTCACCAGGAACAGATCAATTCTGCTATAAGAGCCGTGGACCTTGGAGAAAAATGAATAGTCTCTGCTCGTGGGGTTGAGGATCCTCCAAACGCTACCAGTTGCAACCTGCACAGGAGCTTCCGGAGTGCTTGCACACGCTGTCTCGGAGCTGTCCCCGACCGGAAGAGGAGTCCAGGCCTGGATCCAGAACAAAATTAAAGTCACCGACGATTATAACCTGCCCCTCCGCAAAGTCCGCCAATCTCAAAAGAAGAGATCTGCAGATCCTCGTTTGCTCCCTGTTGGGAAGATACCAATTTACTAAAGTTATGGGGGTGCCAGCCACTTTTAGCTTGAGGAAGATATAGCGCCCTCCCGGATCCACCACCGAGTCCAGTAATGTATAAGAGAAACTCTTATGCAGGGCTATGGAGACCCCTTTGGACCTGGACTCCGGGTACGTGCTATGAATCCATTTCGAGAAGTGCCTCCCTCCAATAGTGGGGACGTGGCCTTCTTTAAAGTGCGTCTCCTGCAGGAACAGCACCCGAACTCCATATCTGTGCATATCAGAGATAATATGGCACCTTTTTTGGGGAGTATTAAAGCTTCGGGCATTCAGAGACCCGATCCTCAGGGGCTGCATGGTCTGCATGGTCCAAGAGACCGCGCCTCCCAGGTGAATCCCAACTCCACCAACTACACCTCAGGAGAAAAAAGAAAAGAAGAGGGAGATAGTATAGAAGGAGAAGAGAGTGAAAGAGAGAAAGAAATAGAAAAAGAAGAATAAAAAAAAAAAGGGGGGGTGAGGAGAAGGAAAAAAGATCCCTGGACGGAACAGTTAGCCAAACGTGGACTATTGGGGTTAAGTTCTTAAACAGAATTACCACACACAAAAGGAGGAATGTGCGGTATCCCCAAGAGGGAGGTACTTTCCTAGTGGAGGAAGACAATTGTTAGTAATACCACATCAAGTAGAGGATCCCTTAAAATGGGAATTACAAAAAAAAGGACCCCTCCTGAGGTAAAAAGATCTGTGCCCCTGTAGGATGTCCAATTCTGGGACCAGTGGGGGTTGAGACCAGGACAGTGCCCCCCCTTGAGATGGCTGCCCCTGGGATTGCATATCATTTAATTGGAGTGGGTGATGAGTTGTGCAGGTAGGAGCTCTGTGCTCACTATAAGGCTGCTGGCCCTGCTTTGAAATATTAACAGACCCTATTACCCCATCCTCCAGTGTCAGGGACCTTCGCTGCCTGCCGCCACTTACAGCTCCCTCCTCCTTCATCGTTCTCCGCCTGCCGGATTGTAGTGTCCCCAGGGGAGTCCTGTGAGAAACCGTCACCTGAGCCACCCACCGCCTCCTGTGCTTCCTCTTGTGTCCCGGACAACTCGGGGCCGCCTCCGGTGTCAAAATCCCGGTGAGTGAGGGCCGCACTGTGTACAGAAGGTGGGGCAGGGTGCTCACCTCCACGCATGTGGAGCGAAGCTACTTCTCACAGGGAAGCAGGCGCCGCCATCTTAGAAACGACCGCAGCCCCTGGGGGCCTGCTGGCGCTCCGGAGGAGGCGTGTAATACCCCCGGTTTTGGTATAAGGGGGCCCGGGGTCGCAGCAGCGCGTCCACTCCGCTTCTTTGCGGGCATAAGGCAAAATTCAGCTGGGTTGGGAGGAAGCTATCAGGTTTTAAAGCGGCCGGGGAGACAGAGCTCAGGGATCAGTGACCGTCTCCTTCCATGGCAAGCCCCTCCCAAAGAAACCATTCTTAAACCTCCCATAAGGTGTCCCCACTAGACTGTGTGTGAAGAAGGCATATGTTCATTCTCAGTCAGATCTGTCTTCACATTGAAAACGGGGCATATAACCATATAGGGGAAAGGGGGCGTGGTCTACACTACTGATTGCAGCTGATGATGTAACAATGTATCAGATTACTTCAGGCTACAGCACAGAATGTCACGATCAGTGTAAACAGCTATGTGGAAACATCCATCAATGTAAGAAAAAAAGAAGCATGAAGAGGACCTCTGTGGTGGAGCCTGATGAGGTTGTGCCGAAAAGAAGATGTTCGTTCTCAGAAGAGTAAGAAAGTCTATAACTCTGAGCCAAACGTTAATGTGAATAAAGCCGCACAAGGTCTGAGCAGAAGCCCAATGTCCCTTGTTTCCGGTATCTGCTCTTCGGTGGTTTATAACAAGTTCCTGTAAAACGTTTCTACTTCTTCCGAAGCTTCTCCAGCCGCTCGAAGGCTTTCTTCAGTCTTGCTGCCTCCTCATTAACCTGCTTGGTTGTCTGTACGACTATTCTCTCAGAAGGATCTTCCTCTGACATCTTCTTAATTCTGGCCTCTGCCTCATTGATACACGTCTGGAGAAACTCCAGGATTCTGCTGTTGGTTTCGGGGTTGGGTTGTTGGTTTTTCTCGGTGTAGTTTTCCAGTGCGATAAAGTGAGTTGACTGAAACTTCTTAAACTTTTGGATGTATTCTCCAGACTTCCCGCTGGACGAGTGCGTGAGCACAACGATCGGGCGAATTCCTGTAAGCGCAAAAAAAAATATCTCATTTCAAGAGGCGTAACAATACAAAACCCAGAAGATAATTGTCCCTCCATCTGTTATGGATATCAATAGATGAAAAGTATCCAAAGATTTACCAATGTATCCTGTATTGTGCTGCATATCTAATATATATGTATCCCTTTAAGTACTTGCTTTTAAGATGAATAAGTAGCGTTTGTTATATCAGTTACTGCGAGCCATAGACTATGTTGATGAACGGTGAAGGTTACAGGGTCTGGGAGTGTAGCCAATGTTTAGCATGTTTTAGTAACAAGGGAAGATGTTCCATTATGTCAGATAAAGGTGAGGGATATATTTTGATGTCCCAACTAAAGCATCTACAACACATCCCCTTACCATAGAGGTCCCAAGGATTGAATAATAATTGGGAAACCGAAAAGACAGAACAAAAAATATTTCTTGTACTGGAGTAGGTAGGATATTGGACTGTCTAGACAATTTTGTAAGTTTACTATTCTATGCAGATGAGAAGTTAGCTACTTCCTCCCTCTGTCAAGATTGGATATCCCCCACCCCAAATAGCGCCCCTCTTGTCCATTGGCAGTGCTCGGTAATTGCAGCTCATCGCCAGTGTAATGAATGCGGGGATGAGCTGCCATACCAGTGTCAGTCTTTGGACAAGAGTATCGAATATTTGGAAAAGTGGGGAGGAAACCCTTTAACTTGTTCCAATCAGAGACAAAGTACGGCACCCTGTAGTCATAGGAAGGGGCAGATTTTTCCCTGTATTTGATTGCCAGTAGAGTTAAGGGAGGAACAAAGGGAAGGAGCCGAGTGACCGAGTAATTAAGTTTGCTACATCCTATCAAAAAATTGAATATAGGTGTTATGGGTAATATTTTATACCTTATTTTGATTATCATTTAAGTAATTTATACATCGTCGATAACGTTGTGCTGTATCAATTTTGTAAAATCTACCTTGAAAAGCAATGACAGTGTTTTGTGTAGGTACATTGACGATTACTTTGTTAAAACAGGTTAACTTTGAACTAATTCAGCAGAATCCATGCCTTGTGGACTTTGTTTCCAAAGAGACATGTCTTTTAACAGTGGCGTAACTTCAAGCTCATGGGCCCTAATGTGAAAGCTCCAACGGGGCCCCCAATTATAGCAAGTCTCTTAGGGTGGCTTCAGACTTGCGTTCGCCTCTGAGCATCTTACGGATGGCGAACGCAATCAGAGTGCAAGCACTGCCCATCCCTATGTTTAACATGGGGACGCACGGTGATCAGTGTCTATCAGTGTGCACGCCCATCCACAGCCGAGCGCATCACTGTGTGTCCCCATGAAAAACATAGGGATGGGTGTTGCTTGCACTCGGATTGCGTTCGCCGTCCGCAAGACACTGCGGAGGCGAACGCAAGTCTGAAGCCACCCTTATAGCATTAGTCTTTTTCTATGGGTCACAGGGACATATGGGGCTCCCTAGGTTCCAGGGCCCGGGTGAGATTGCAACCCTTGCATCTATTGTAGTTACGCCTTTGTCTTTTAACTAACACATTAAGCCTTCATATTGTTTGTAAGGGTAATAAATACTTGGTCTCATCAACCACAGAGCAGACAAGCCGTGTACACTGACAGACAATGGCTGTGACTTCTTGTCTCTGGTGCGTTGTTATTAATTGGACCACAACTGGCAGATTGTAGAGACCCCTTGTATGTAACCCCAAATTAGCTTTCTTGGGAAAGGGGTCTCCACCACACAGAAGACCAACCAAAAAATATTGTCGTAAAATAAACTGGTGCATGGTTTTAGGTATTCCTACTAATATACTCCCTACTGGTCTGGAGGAGCAAATATTCCATGATATGTCATGATAAGAAAATTGGGGATGTGATACCTCACACCATCAAGTGGTGGGGAGATATTGACCATCACTTCATCTACTGAGCCGGTATAACCAAACACCGCCAAACAGTGCACACCTACCTGTGATACTGTAAGCATCTGCCATCAGCCTCGCAGTTTCACCTACTTCAACCAAGGTGTGTTCACAGCTGAAACAAAAAATAATTCCGATCAGACAGGTTCTTCCCGATCAATGTAAAAAAATCTATCCGAGGAGAGAATCCCTTCTCACAAGTAATTATGTGTCGGGAAAGCTGTTTGCAGCGCGAGAAGCAGCCTATTTTTTAAATCAGGTTTTTGTGTAAAATTTACTTTCTGGGGGGCAAAGATTTTACATTTCCCAATCACAATTTTTATTAAAAAATAACAGTAAGTAATCTTGCAGTTCTCACATCGGCCACCGGGGCTGTTTTAGACTCCGACTTCCTGTTATTCCAGGAAGTTTACACGCACATTAGCAGCAATGAACAGACTCCTCCCCTACGTTTTGTATTGAAGCACCTAATGAGCGTGTGCAAAGGTCAATGTACATTTAAAAAAATCAATCTAAGGAGAGAATCACTTCTCACATATAATGCTTACATCTGCAACATGAGAAAGTAATGAGATAAGTGTGAGAACGGCACAAACATAGAAATAGGCTAATTTTGAAATCAGGTTTTTGTGTTAAACTTATTTTTTTAATTTTGCCAATTAATTTTTTATTTTCAAATCACAATCTTTATTAAAAATAACAATTAGAAATATTGCAGTTCTCACATTGGCCACTGGGGCTGTTTTAGACTCCAACTTCCTATAGGAGGTTTACACACACATTAGCAGCAATGAACTGACTTCACCCCTATTTTTTGTACTCAGGCATCTAATGAGCGTGTACAGAAGTCAATGTAAAGTAAAAAAAAATATCTAAGGCTGCTTTCACACAGCGTTTTTGTGCTGTCCGAGGGGATCAGACTTTTTGCTGCACCCCTCGGACAGCAACGGATCCAAACTGATGCCTGCAATCGGATGCCAAATAGGCATCCGATTCAGATATTGTGCACCATCAATTTGGATCCTCTCCCTGCTCCTCCTGTCATCTCGTCCCCCTCCTCTCTCCCTCCTGTCACCTTTCTCCCCTCTGTCTCCCCTCTTGGACCCCTCTTTGTCCTCCTCTTGGACCCCTCTTTGTCCTCCCTCTTTAGACCCCCTCTTTGGCCTTCCTCTTTGCAGACCTTAAAAAATAAAAAAATCTTTAGTCTCACCTCTTCACGACACCCGCGGTGCTTCCAGCTTCTCTTCTTCTGATGCACAGGACCTGGCGTGATGTCAGTCACATGACCGGTTACCGCGGTAACCGGTCATGTGACTGCACTGTGACGTCAGGCCAGGTCCTACAAGCACAGAGCGCTGGAGGCATCGCTGTATCGTGGAGAGGTGAGAATAAAGTTTTTTTTTTTTTTAACCCTTTTATTTCACTGGATATCACTTCTGCAATGTATGAATATACATTGCAGAAGTGATATTAGATGGCACAGAGCGATTTTAGTGTACTGAGCATGCTCAGTACACTAAAATCGGGTCCGAGGAGACATCAGCTGTTTCCTCGGATCCGCGCTCCATAGGCCTCATGTTATTTGGCGCGGATCAGGTTGGATCCAATTCGGTCCGATTTGACCCGCTGTGCCAAAAATCGCAGCAGGCTTTAGGGCGTTCATGCCACCCAAACCTTGTGTAGCAGACCAGAGACTTCAAAATGTAACTTCTGCCAAAAAAATAATAAAATAATATTACCTCTGAACAAAGACGGGGACCACAAGATCTGATGGTTCTCTTAGTCGCTCTTCATTATGTACCCTGGAAGCTTCTTTTATGGATACTCCAGTCCAGGTCACTTCTCCTAAATCCCGAAGATGCCCTAATGAGAGAACAGAAAGTTTTTGAGGAGTTTTTTTGTTTTTTGTTCAAAGGAGAATTTGGAGCATTTCCTCTCAGTTTCTGCTAAGAAAAAAAACCTTCTATGTAAAAACTCCCCGTACACACAACCTTCTATTCCCTCGTATACACTCCCCGTACACACAACCCTCTATTCCCTCGTATACACTCCCCGTACACACAACCCTCTATTCCCTCGTATACACTCCCCGTACACACAACCTTCTATTCCCTCGTATACACTCCCCGTACACACAACCTTCTATTCCCTCGTATACACTCCGCATACACACAACCTTCTATTCCCTCGTATACACTCCCCGTACACACAACCTTCTATTCCGTCATTAACACTCCACATACACACAACCTTCTATTCCCTCGTATACACTCCCTACACACAACCTTCTATTCCCTCGTATACACTCCGCATACACACAACCTTCTATTCCCTCGTATACACTCCGCATACACACAACCTTCTATTCCCTCGTATACACTCCCCGTACACACAACCTTCTATTCCCTCGTATACACTCCCCGTACACACAACCCTCTATTCCCTCGTATACACTCCCCGTACACACAACCTTCTATTCCCTCGTATACTCCGTCGGAGGTAAATAAATTTTTTTTTTAACCCTTTTTTTTCACTGATATCACTCGCAATGTAGAAATACATTCAAATGATATTCCGACGTATTACTGACTGCTCAGTACACAAAATCGCTCATGGAACTCAGCGTTTACACTCGATCCCGTCAAACAACCTCATTATTCCGATCGTTGATCCAACTCTCGGTCACCAACCTTTATCCCTCGAAACATCTGTACAGACAACTTCTTGTACGCCGTCACACCACCCAAACACTCCTGTACAACCAAACTCATCCTGTATCTCCAAAAAATTAATTATACCTCAACAAAGACGACAAATCTATCCATTATCCTCTTCATCGTACCGAACTTCTTTATGATAACTCCGTCCAGTCACTTCCTCGTAAATCCGAACACCCTATGGAACGAAAGTAACTTTTTGTTTTTTGTTCAAGAATTTGACATTTCCTCTCGTTTCTCTGAAAAAAAACCTTCTATGTAAAACTCCCCGTACACACAACCTTCTATTCCCTCGTATACACTCCCGTACACACAACCCTCTTTTCCCTCCGTACAACCTCTATCCTCCGACTCACACTCACCCTTTCCCCGTATACACTCCGTACCATACCTCATTCCCTCGATACACCCGTACACACAACTTCTATTCCCTCGTATACACTCTCCCTACACACAACTTCATTCCCTCGTATACACTCCCCGTAACACACTCTCTATTCCTCTTAACACTCCCGTACACACAACCTTCTATTCCTCTATACACTCCCGTACACACAACCTTCTATTCCCTCGTATACACTCCCATACACACAACCTTCTATTCCCTCGTATACACTCCGCATACACACAACCTTCTATTCCCTGTATACACCCCGTACACACAACCTTCTATTCCCTCGTATACACTCCCGTACACACAACCTCTATTCCCTCGTATACACTCCCCGTACACACAACCTCTATTACCCCGTTACACTCCTACACACAACCTTCTATTCCCTCGTATCACTCCGCATACACACAACCTTCTATTCCCTCGTATACACTCCCGTACACACAACCTTCTATTCCCTCGTATACACTCCCCGTACACACAACCCTTCTATTCCTCGATACACCCCTCACACATCTCCCCATACACTCTCACCAACCTTCTATTCCTCGTATACACTCCCTACACACAACCTTCTATTCCCTCGATACACTCCCCGTACACACAACTCTATTCCCTGTATACACTCCCCGTACAACAACCCTTTCCCCGTATACACCTCCCTACAACAACCTTCTATCCCTCGTTCACTCCCCGTACACACAACCCTCTTTCCCTCGTATACACCCCCCGTACACACACCTCTATTCCCTCGTATACCACTCCCGTACACACAACCTTCTATTCCCTCGTATACACTCCCCGTACACACAACCTTCTATTCCCTCGTATACACTCCCATACACACAACCTTCTATTCCTCTTAACACTCCCATACACACAACCTTCTATTCCCTCGTATACACTCCCCGTACACACAACCTTCTATTCCTCGTATACACTCCCCGTACACACAACCTTCTATTCCCTCGTATACACTCCCCGTACACACAACCTCTATTCCCTCGTATACACTCCCCGTACACACAACCTTCTATTCCCGTCATAACACTCCCATACACACAACCTTCTATTCCCTCGTATACACTCCCCATACACACAACCTTCTATTCCCTCGTATACACTCCCGATACACACAACCTTCTATTCCCTCGTATACACTCCCGTACACACACCTCAACCTTCTATTCCCTCGTATACACTCCCCGTACACACAACCCTCTATTCCCTCGTATACACCCCGTACACACAACCTTCTATTCCCTCGTATACACTCCCGTACACACAACCTCTATTCCCTCGTATACACTCCCCGTACACACAACCTTCTATTCCCTCGTATACACTCCGCATACACACAACCTTCTATTCCCTCGTATACACTCCGCATACACACAACCTTCTATTCCCTCGTATACACTCCCCGTACACACAACCTTCTATTCCCTCGTATACACTCCCCGTACACACAACCTTCTATTCCCTCGTATACACTCCGCATACACACAACCTTCTATTCCCTCGTATACACTCCGCATACACACAACCTTCTATTCCCACTGTATTCACTCCACGTACACACAACCTCTATTCCCTCGTATACACTCCCGTACACACAACCCTCTATTCCCTCGTATACACCCCCACTACACACAACCTTCTATTCCCTCGTATACACTCCCCGTACACACAACCTTCTATTCCCTCGTATACACTCCCCGTACACACAACCTTCTATTCCCTCGTATACACTCCCCATACACACAACCTTCTATTCCCTCGTATACACTCCCCGTACACACAACCTTCTATTCCCTCTATACACTTCCCATACAACACCACCTTCTATTCCCTCGTATACACTCCCCGATACACACAACCTTCTATTCCTCGTATACACTCCCCATACACACAACCTTCTATTCCCCTCTATAACCACTCGTATACACACAACCTTCTATCCCTCGTATACACTCCCCGTACACCAACAACCTTCTATTCCCTCGTATACACTCCCGTACACACAACCTTCTATTCCCTCGTATACCCTCCCCATACACACAACCTTCTATTCCCTCGTATACACTCCCCATACACACAACCTTCTATTCCCTCAGTATATACACTCCCCGTACACACAACCTTCTATTCCCTCGTATACACTCCCCATACACACAACCTTCTATTCCCTCGTATACACTCCCCAGTACACACAACCTTCTATTCCCTCGTATACACTCCCGTACACACAACCTTCTATTCCCTCGTATACACTCCCCGTCACACACAACCTTCTATTCCCTCGTATACACTCCGCATACACACAACCTTCTATTCCCTCGTATACACTCCGCATACACACAACCTTCTATTCCCTCGTATACACTCCCCGTACACACAACCTTCTATTCCCTCGTATACACTCCCCGTACACACAACCTTCTATTCCCTCGTATACACTCCCCATACACACAACCTTCTATTCCCTCGTATACACTCCCCGTACACACAACCTTCTATTCCCTCGTATACACTCCCCATACACACAACCTTCTATTCCCTCGTATACACTCCCCATACACACAACCTTCTATTCCCTCGTATACACTCCCCATACACACAACCTTCTATTCCCTCGTATACACTCCGCATACACACAACCTTCTATTCCCTCGTATACACTCCGCATACACACAACCTTCTATTCCCTCGTATACACTTCCCATACACACAACCTTCTATTCCCTTGTATACACTCCGCATACACACAACCTTCTATTCCCTCGTATACACTCCCCATACACACAACCTTCTATTCCCTCGTATACACTCCCCATACACACAACCTTCTATTCCCTCGTATACACTCCGCATACACACAACCTTCTATTCCCTCGTATACACTCCGCATACACACAACCTTCTATTCCCTCGTATACACTCCCGTACACACAACCTTCTATTCCCTCGTATACACTCCCCATACACACAACCTTCTATTCCCTCGTATACACTCCGCATACACACAACCTTCTATTCCCTCGTATACACTCCCCGTACATACAACCTTCTATTCCCTCGTATACACTCCCCGTACACACAACCTTCTATTCCCTCGTATACACTCCCCGTACACACAACCTTCTATTCCCTCGTATACACTCCCCGTACACACAACCTTCTATTCCCTCGTATACACTCCCCGTACACACAACCCTCTATTCCCTCGTATACACTCCCCGTACACACAACCTTCTATTCCCTCGTATACACTCCCCGTACACACAACCTTCTATTCCCTCGTATACACTCCGCATACACACAACCTTCTATTCACTCGTAAACACTCCGCATACACACAACCTTCTATTCCCTCGTATACACTCCCCGTACACACAACCTTCTATTCCCTCGTATACACTCCGCATACACACAACCTTCTATTCACTTGTAAACACTCCGCATACACACAACCTTCTATTCCCTCGTATACACTCCGCATACACACAACCTTCTACTCCCTCGTATACACTCCCCGTACACACAACCTTCTATTCCCTCGTATACACTCCCCGTACACACAACCTTCTATTCCCTCGTATACACTCCGCATACACACAACCTTCTATTCCTCTCGTATACACTCCCCGTACACACAACCTTCTACTCCCTCGTATACACTCCCCGTACACACAACCTTCTATTCCCTCGTATACACTCCACATACACACAACCTTCTATTCCCTCGTATACACTCCGCATACACACAACCTTCTATTCCCTCGTATACACTCCCCGTACACACAACCTTCTATTCCCTCGTATACACTCCCCGTACACACAACCTTCTATTCCCTCGTATACACTCCCCGTACACACAACCTTCTATTCCCTCGTATACACTCCGCATACACACAACCTTCTATTCCCTCGTATACACTCCCCGTACACACAACCTTCTATTCACTGGTAAAAACTCTGCGTACACACAACCTTCTAGTCCCTCGTGAGAACTCCATGTACACACAACCTTCTATTGTAAAACCATCTCCAGTCTTTTGAGTGTTTTTTTTCCAGAATAGGAAAACAATCCACTGTCCAATCAAAAGGCTGCACAATACATATATATATTTTCAAAACTGTTTCAAGAAACAAAACTTTCCTCCAAAAACTCCACAAGACAAGAGCGTTTCTTGATGTGGTTTGTAGTTTTTGATGGGAGTAAAATGTGAACATAGTGTAGGAGTGTGTTCACACTGAGTCTTTTTGTAGAGGTTTTGGGTGGAGTTTTTTAGGAGGATTTTGGAATTCCAGATGTGGACCTGTGCGGAGCTGATAACATCACGTCTGTACACATCTGACAATTGTGTATGTGACATGATCCACCCCGCTGACCTCCAGATGTGGACCTGTGCGGAGCTGATAACATCACGTCTGTACACATCTGACAATTGTGTATGTGACATGATCCACCCCGCTGACCTCCAGATGTGACATGATCCGCCCCGCTGACCTCCAGATGTGGACCTGTGCGGAGCTGATAACATCACGTCTGTACACACCAGACAATTGTGTATGTGACATGATCCGCCCCGCTGACCTCCAGATGTGACATGATCCGCACCGCTGACCTCCAGATGTGACATGATCCGCACCGCTGACCTCCACATGTGACATGATCCGCACCGCTGACCTCCAGATGTGACATGATCCGCACCGCTGACCTCCACATGTGACATGATCCGCACCGCTGACCTCCAGATGTGACATGATCCGCACCGCTGACCTCCACATGTGACATGATCCGCACCGCTGACCTCCAGATGTGACATGATCCGCACCGCTGACCTCCACATGTGACATGATCCGCACCGCTGACCTCCAGATGTGACATGATCCGCACCGCTGACCTCCAGATGTGGAATTGTGTGGAGCTGATAACATCACGTCTGTACACACCAGACAATTGTATGTGACATGATCTGCTCCGCTGACCTCCAGATGTGGACCTGTGCGGAGCTGATAACATCACGTCTGTACACATCTGACAATTGTGTATGTGACATGATCCACCCCGCTGACCTCCAGATGTGACATGATCCGCCCCGCTGACCTCCAGATGTGGACCTGTGCGGAGCTGATAACATCACGTCTGTACACACCAGACAATTGTGTATGTGACATGATCCGCCCCGCTGACCTCCAGATGTGACATGATCCGCACCGCTGACCTCCAGATGTGACATGATCCGCACCGCTGACCTCCACATGTGACATGATCCGCACCGCTGACCTCCAGATGTGACATGATCCGCACCGCTGACCTCCACATGTGACATGATCCGCACCGCTGACCTCCAGATGTGACATGATCCGCACCGCTGACCTCCACATGTGACATGATCCGCACCGCTGACCTCCAGATGTGACATGATCCGCACCGCTGACCTCCACATGTGACATGATCCGCACCGCTGACCTCCACATGTGACATGATCCGCACCGCTGACCTCCAGATGTGGAATTGTGTGGAGCTGATAACATCACGTCTGTACACACCAGACAATTGTATGTGACATGATCTGCTCCGCTGACCTCCAGATGTGACATGATCCGCCCCGCTGACCTCCACGTGACATGATCCGCCCCGCTGACCTCCACATGTGACATGATCCGCCCCGCTGACCTCCACATGTGACATGATCCGCCCCGCTGACCTCCACATGTGACATGATCCGCACCTCTGACCTCCAGATGTGGACCTGTGCGGTGCCGGATTATCGGTGAATACTCACTGAACTGGGCTCGGGCCTCCAGCACCTCTGTCGGCTTCAGCTTGTTGAGCCCCCGGTTATCGATCAGGACCAGTTTCTCTGTCAGCTCATACTCCTCTCTCTTCATGGTCATTCCTCCAAACTGTGCCCCAGACTCCGCCGTGTTCCTGTACCCTCCGCCCTTCACCACTAACAGACAGGAGTTAATGAGCGACGACTTCCCGTGCCCGAGCATCCCGAACACCTGCAGGATGACCCTTGCACCCCATTGTTAATGTTCCCCACAGTGCAGCCGGGGTAGTACTCGGTAATCTCTGACAGAGAAGCCTCCGCCATCTTCAGCCTCGATACTTTCACTTTCAGAAATGAAAGAGGCGGAGAAGAGGCGGAGAAGAGGCGGAGAAGAGGCGGAGAAGAGGCGGAGAAGAGGCGGAGAAGAGGCGGAGAAGAGGCGGAGAGAAGAGGCCTGATGATGAGAGGATCCAGGGCCGGACCAGCCTCACACTGCAGCCCTCCCTGCACAAACAGCGCCACCCTGCTCCACAGGTCGTGTGCGGTCTTGTAACCTCACTTGAGTTAAGTTGTAAACACCAAACACATTACACGCACCAGAATAGTTATAGAAGTTTTTCGTTGTGGGAATTTCACTATTTCTGTTTGGAGAAAAGATGGTGATGGAAAATGTTTAGTTTTCAGCGTGTCATACACAACACACACACACACACACACACACACACACACAGCTCTCCAGCATACACACACACACACACACACACACACACACAGCTCTCCAGCATAACACACACACACACACACACACACACACACACACACACACACACACACACACACACACACAGCTCTCCAGCATACACACACACACACACACACACACACACACACACACACACACACACACACACACACACACACACACAGCTCTCCAGCATACACACACACACACACTACACACACACACACAGCTCTCCAGCATACACACACACACACACACACACACACACACACACACACACACACACAGCTCTCCAGCATACACACACACACACACACACACAACACACACACACACACACACACACACACACACACACACACACACAGCTCTCCAGCATACACACACACACACACTCACACACACACACACAGCTCTCCAGCATACACACACACAGCTCTCCAGCATACACACACACACACACACACACAGCTCTCCAGCATACACACACAGCTCTCCAGCATACACACACACACACAGCTCTCCAGCATACACACACACACTCACACACACAGCTCTCCAGCATACACACACACAGCTCTCCAGCATACACACACACACACACACACACACACAGCTCTCCAGCATACACACACAGCTCTCCAGCATACACCCCACACACTCACACACACAGCTCTCCAGCATACACACACACAGCTCTCCAGCATATACACACACACACACACACACACACACAGCTCTCCAGCATACACACACACACACTCACACACACACACACACACAGCTCTCCAGCATACACACACACACTCACACACACACACACACAGCTCTCCAGCATACACACACACACTCACACACACACACACACACACACACACACACAGCTCTCCAGCATACACACACACACACACACACACACACACACACACACACAGCTCTCCAGCATACACACCACACACACAGCTCTCCAGCATACACACACACCACACACACACACACAGCTCTCCAGCATACACACACACACACACACACACAGCTCTCCAGTCAATACACCACACACACCACTACACACACAACACACACAAGCTCTCCAGCATACAACACACACACTCACACACTCACACACACAGCTCTCCAGCATCATACCACACACACACTCACACACAACACACACACACAGCTCTCCAGCATACATACACACACACACACACACACAGCTCTCCAGCATACACACACACACACACACACAGCTCTCCAGCATACACACACACACACACAGCCTCCAGCATACACACACACACTCACACACACACACAGCTCTCCAGCATACACACACACACACACACACACACACACACACAGCTCTCCAGCATACATACACACACACACACACAGCTCTCCAGCATACACACACACACACACACACACAGCTCTCCAGCATACACACACACACTCACACACACACCACACACAACAGCTCTCCAGCATACACACACACACTCACACACACACACACACACAGCTCTCCAGCATACATACACACACACCACACACCACACAGCTCTCCAGCATACACACACACACACACACACAGCTCTCCAGCATACCACACACACACACACAGTTCTGCAGCATACACATACACACACAGAGATCTGCAGCATACACATACAGAGCTCTGCAGCATACTCACACAGATCTGCAGCATGCACATACATACACAGAGCTCTGCAGCATACACAGAGATCTGCAGCATACACATACATACACAGAGCTCTGCAGCATACACAGAGATCTGCAGCATACACATACATACACAGAGCTCTGCCGCATACACACACAGAGCTCTGCAGCATACACACAGCACTGCAGCATACACACAGAGCTCTGCAGCATACACACACAGAGCTCTGCAGCATACACACACAGAGCTCTGCAGCATACACACGCAGAGCTCTGCAGCATGCACATACATACAGAGCTCTGCAGCATACTCACACACAGCACTGCAGCATACACACACAGAGCTCTGCAGCATACACATACATACACAGAGCTCTGCCGCATACACACAGAGCTCTGCAGCATACATACAGATCTGCAGCATGCACATACATACACAGAGCTCTGCCGCATACACACAGAGCTCTGCAGCATACACACAGATCTGCAGCATGCACATACATACACAGAGCTCTGCAGCATATACACACACACACACATCTGCAGCATGCCCTTTATTTAGTGACAGTTTATGTACATGTGCAGGTGGTGGAGTCCTGTGACTCTAGTGTACTGTGCAGCCTCCTATTCCCTTTAGCTCACCCCCTCCATCTCCTACTCTGCAGGTAGTTCCACTTGTTCCCTCACAAACAAGAAGTCAGCACAGCCTGCAGCCAGCCCCCACTCACACAGGTCACAAGCTGGTGATGGCAAAGGTCCTATAGGCTGGCTTCACACTGCAGTTTTTTCTCTGATCAGGTTCGATCCGGTTTGTGTGTCAAAAGCAGGAGTGTCTCCAAAACCCAGAACAGGTGTCAATCATTCAATTATAGTTTTTCTCTGCAAGTTCCTCTCCTGGTTTTGGCACACAAACCTGATCGAACCTGATCAGGGAAAAAACTGCAGTGTGAAACCAGCCTTTGCTCAAGAGTTGAGGTGATTAGCAGGAAAGAGGGATGGGGAGCTGTAGAATAGTTGAGGGGGCGTGGCCCAGAGGAAATTGGGTGGTACGACTGAGGAAAGGTGAGGGGCCCAATCACTGTGGGGCCCCTCACAGCTGTCACGGCATTCATGTCCTGATTGTAACGGACAGCTGCGCTCTGAATACTAAACTGTGCAATGATGAATATACAAGAACATGGACTGGCCTTGTACACAATATAGGAGACACGCTGCGACTGGGCAGTTATGAGATACTTAGCATATAAATATGGCCATATGTTACATATCTCCTTAGCTATAATGATAGTCCATTCTCCTGTATAATCATTATTGCATAACTTAGTATGCAGACTGTATCGGTCTTTTTTGTTACAATGTAACCCCCCCCACCCTAACCGACCTACTGCGCTATTCTAGCTAATACAATGCTAACCACTCTACTCTTGCTCTATTCCTACACCAACACTAATCTATCCATATTCTGATGCACACCCACCCTAGCTCTAACCCAACCCCTGGACTAACTCTATTTTAGCTCTCACCCTACCACACAAGTAACCTACCCAAACCCTGGACCTACAATGCTATCCCTACACAAACCCCGCTTCCAAACGTACCCTAGCTCTAACTCTACCACAACCTTCCCAAACCCTGGAAGCAACCCTACCCAACCCAAATCCTGGTACTAACCCTATTCTAGCTCTAACCCTATACACTACAAAAACCAGGGCACCAACCCTATCCTAGCTCTACCCCTACCACAACGCTAGACTAACCCAACCCTGGTACCATCAGTACCCTAGCTTTAACCCTACCCAAAAACTGGTACCATCAGTTCCCTAGCTCTAACCCTACCCAAACCCTGGTACCATCAGTAGCCTAGCACTAACCCTACCCAAACAGGGTTGGTACCAATAATACCACAACCTTCTCAAACCCTGGAACCAACCCTATTCTAGCTTTAACCCTACCACAACACTAAAATACTCCAACCCTGATACAATTGAGTAGCCTAGCTCTAAGGCTGGCTTCACACTGCGGCGGCGTCCGGTCCGGGGCTGTCAGGAGTGACAGCCTGGACCGGAGTTTTGCTGCATAGAATACTATCGGGCTGCACGGAGCTGGATCGCGCCGGGTGGCAATTATCTGCCATCCGGCTGCTAGCTCGCCGGATGAATCCTGCAGAAGTGGGGATTTGTCTGCCGACTCCAAAAACGGTGCATGCAACGTTTTTGGAGTCGGCAGACAAATCCCCACTTCTGCAGGATTCATCCGGCGAGCTAGCAGCCGGATGGCAGATAATTGCCACCCGGCGCGATCCAGCTCCGTGCAGCCCGATAGTATTCTATGCAGCAAAACTCCGGTCCAGGCTGTCACTCCTGACAGCCCCGGACCGGACGCCGCCGCAGTGTGAAGCCAGCCTAACCCTACCCCAACCCTAGTACCATCCCTATTCTAGCTCTAACCCTACCACAACAGTACCCTACCCAAACTGGGGTACCAACCCAAATCCTGGTACTAACCCTATCCTAAGCTCTACCCCTACCACAATGCTAGACTACCTCAACCCTGGTACCATCAGTACCCTAGCTCTAACCCTAACCAAACCCTGGTACTATCAGTAGCCTAGCACTAACCCTACATAAACAGGGTTGGAACCAACCCTACTACAACCATCTCAAAGCCTGGAACCAACCCTACCCAAATCCTGGTACCAACCCTATTGTAGCTTTAAACCTATCACAATACTAAACTACTTACGCCAACCCTGGTACCATCCCTATTCTAGCTCTAACCCTAGCACAACACTAAAAACTACCCCATCCCTGGAACCAGCCATACCCTAGCTCTAACCCTACCCCAGCCTACCAAAACTCTGGTACCAATACTAGCCCTAATCTTACCCAAACGCTCACCTACCAAAATCCTGGTATCAGCCCTACCCAAATCCTAGCTTTAACCCCAACCCAACCCTAACCCATCCTCAGCTCTAGTCAGCAGAAAAATGCTGCTGTCACTTCCAACATTCACCAGTTACCAAGACATTAATATTGTCCAATATAACATTTTTGATGATCTTTTGACCCAGTCACACTTGGGGAAACCCTGAGGTTTCAATTCACACGGAGAAAAACATTTTAATATTCGCCATCACAGCGCAGCTTAAAGGGACGTCCCAGTCCTCGGTTTATGGATTACAGACACAAGGTGATATAAAAGAGCCTTTAATAAAGTGTAACAGCAGTTAGTGGTCATTAGTAGTCGCATGGCGTCCTCCAGTATTAGAGGATCCGCCCTGTTAGAGTATATATTATGCCCCATATACACAGTATACAGCGGGGCCCCGTCTCATCAGGGGTCGCTCAGCTGGCTGACGTCTGTGAACCTCGTCCCCTCCAGGATCTGATGGACGTCCTCCAAGGAGGAGGCTTGTCGGATCTTCTCCAGGCTGACCTGTCATGAGAACAGAGGTGTATAGTATTTATTCCCTATGACAACCCTTCCTGTCATCCATCTGGGGCCTCCGGTTACCTGCAGCTTTTGTGACAGGCGCACAAAGTCCCTCTGCACCTCCTCGCTGGTCCTCAGCTCCATCTGCAGCCGCAGCACCTTGTTCCGTTCATCGCCGAGAGCGAGGTCCAGAGACGTCTGCGGAGAGAGATCAGATAAGACAAGAAGCGGGGGAGGAAGGGGGGGGGGTCTTTGACGCTGATCGAGGGTTCTTTGCACCTTTTCCTCCTTCTCCTGCTGCAGAAGCTTCTCCTGATCCCCCAGAGACTCCCAGAGCTTCTGCACCTGCCCCTCCGACTCCTGCAGCTGCAACTCCGCCTGAGGGACACACAAGTGCAGTCATTTATCCTTAAAGGGGCTGTCCATCTTGGGGCCGTGGTCATAAATTAGCTGAATATAAGATAGAACATCTCCATGAGCTCACTGATGGATTCTCAGTAAGCTCAATCTACAGCAATAGCCAGTGCACAAAGAGGCTATAGAAGGGAAATGGTGCAAAAATAGCAATGAAAACCCATGAGCTCACTGATGGATTCTCAGTTTACTCACTCAGTGCAACACAGGGGCTGTAGAGTGGAAATGGTGCAAGTATAAATGCCCCTCCCCCCCCCCCCCAAAAAAAGAAAATAAATAATATATATTATATATATATATATATATATATATATATATATATATATATATATATATTATATATATATATTTTTTTTTTTTTTTTGTATTATTAAACCTTAATTTTTTTAAACTATAAAATATTAAAAATGTTATTTATATTTATTATATTTAAAATAAATATATTTTTTAGCTACATATAATTAGGTTTACTAGTATAAAATATATATATTATATATATATATTTTTTTTTATTATTAAACCTAAATATATTTATTTTAAATATAATATTAAATATATAATATAATTCATAATATATTAAATATATATATATTTTTTATTAGTAAACCTAAATATATTTACGGTATTTAGCTAAAAAAAGAGAATTTTGTTTACGTACCGTAAATTCTTTTTTCTTTAATCATCAATGGGAGACCCAGACAATGGGGTTTAGGGCGCTGCCCTCCGGAGGTCACACTAGGTACTACAAGTTTGTAGACACCGCCTCCTCCGCTTATAAACCCCTACCGCAGGGAACATCCTCAGTTTGGTCCATAAGCTGCGAGGAGAAAATAAACCACACCCGAAACATCGGGAAGAATGCCGTACACAGACGGTTCAACAACCCGGCAAACACTGTCTCAACAGAGAGCAGAACAAATGCAAAACATGCAAAGGAACAACTGGGTGGGTGCTGGGTCTCCCATTGATGATTAAAGAAAAAAGAATTTACGGTACGTAAACAAAATTCTCTTTTTTCTGGTCATCATAATGGGAGACCCAGACAATGGGGATGTCCTAAAGCAATACCCCAGGGCGGGAAGAGTTCCTCAACAAGACGGATAACACATGGTTCCCTTCAAAGGTGGGCAACCGCCGCCTGGAGAACCCGCCTGCCCAGACTTGCATCCGCAGAGGCATGGGCATGCACCATATAGTGCTTAGAGAAAGTGTGCAGGCTGGACCAAGTGGCCGCCTGACACACCTGTAGAGCAGACGCTCGATGTCGCAAGGCCCAAGAGGCACCTACAGCCCTGGTGGAGTGAGCCTTCAATCCCACCGGGAGAGGCAAACCAGAGGACCGGTAAGCCTCTTGAATGGACGCCTTAATCCATCTGGCCAAGGTTGACTTCGAAGCCGCGGACCCCTTACAGCGACCTGTCGTAAGAACAAATAAGGAATCCGAACTCCGGAAGGAGGCGGTCCTGGACACATAAATGCGTACAGCTCTCACGAGATCCAGAGTATGGAGGTCGCGCTCCACCTGATGAACGGGAGCGGGGCAAAATGATGGGAGAACAATCTCCTGGTTCAGGTGAAAAGTTGAAACCACCTTCGGCAAGAATTCTGGCCGTGGGCACAACACCACCTTGTCTTGGTGAACCACCAGAAAGGGTGACTTGCACGATAGTGCAGCCAATTCTGAGACCCTCCTTAGAGACGTAATCGCCACCAGAAAGGCCACTTTCTGGGACAGACGAGATAGAGAAACATCTCTCAATGGCTCAAACGGCGGTTTCTGTAATGCCGCCAGGACCATGTTAAGGTCCCAAGGGTCCAGAGGTCTCTTGTAGGGCGGAACCATCCGCGACACCCCCTGCAGAAATTGACGCACCTTCGGGAGGAGCGCCAATCGCCTGTCAAACAGCACTGAAAGTGCTGATACTTGACCTTTCAAAGAGCCAAGGGACAATCCCAACTCCAAACCCGACTGTAAGAAAGCCAACAACGTCGGGATGGACAAAGGCCAAGGAGACCGTCCACCAGAGGCACACCAGGCAAAAAAGATCTTCCACGTCCGGTGGTACATCTTCCTGGAAACAGGCTTCCTAGCCCGATTCATAGTGGCCACCACTGTAGGGGAGAAACCCCTAGATGTCAGGAGCCAGGCCTCAAGAGCCATGCAGTCAATCTGAGGGCCCTGGAATTGAGGTGGAAGAATGGGCCTTGTGCGAGTAAATCTGCGCGTTCTGGAAGAGCCCACCTGTGTCCGCCTGACAGTTGCCACAGGTCCGGATACCAGGACCTCCTGGGCCAATCTGGAGCCACTAGAATGGCTATCCTGCACTCCGACCTGATCTTCCACAGGACCCTGGGAATCAGAGCCAGAGGAGGGAACACATACGGCAGTTGGAAGCTGGACCAACTCAGTATCAGAGCATCCGCCCCCAGGGACTGAGGATCCCACGATCTCGCCACGTACTGGGGCACCTGATGATTCAGCCTTGAGGCCATCAGATCCACGTCCGGAGTGCCCCATCTGCTGCAGATGTCCCGGAAGACGTCTGGATGCAGGGACCACTCTCCGGCGTCCATCCCCTGCCGGCTCAGGTAGTCGGCCTCCCAGTTCTCGACCCCTGGGATGTGAACTGCGGAGATCAAGCAGTCGTGTTCCTCCACCCACGATAGGATGCGGTGGACTTCGGCGAGGGCCTGAGCGCTTCTGGTCCCTCCCTGATGATTTATGTAGGCGACGGCCGTCGCATTGTCGGACTGTACCCGAATGGGTCGTCCTGCCAGGAATTTCTGAAACGCCAGGAGCGCCAGATAGACCGCCTTGATCTCCAGGACGTTGATCTGCAACGTCGACTCCGCCTGAGTCCAGAGGCCTTGAGCCCTGTGGTGTAAGAACACCGCGCCCCAGCCCTTCAGACTGGCGTCGGTGGTCACCACTAACCAAGAAGGTTTGAGGAAGGATCTTCCCCGTGACAAGTGACGTGGCTGTAGCCACCACTGCAGGGAATCCCTGGTCGGTTGCGATAGTGCCACCAACCGATTCAGAGAGATCGCTCTCTTGTCCCACCGGCGAAGAATCTCCAGCTGGAGAGGACGGAGACGAAACTGTGCAAATGGCACCGCCTCTATTGCCGCTACCATGCGTCCCACCAGTCTCATCAATTCCCGAAGGGATGAGTGAGGTGACAGGAGAACGTGCTGTACTCCTGAGTGGATCGCCAGCTGCTTGGCCTGAGGTAGAGACACCAGGGCTGAGTCCGTGTGGAAATCCATGCCCAGATATGTCAATGACTGGGTCGGAACCAGGGTCGACTTCTGAGTATTGAGAAGCCACCCGAACTGTTCCAGAGACCTCATGGTCGCTTCCAGGCTCACCCGACAAAGGTCTTCCGATGGCGCCCTGACCAATAGGTCGTCCAGATAGGGTATGACGGCGTGACCCTGCACATGCAGGAGAGCCATCATAGATGCCATCACCTTCGTGAACACCCTTGGTGCAGAGGCCAACCCGAAGGGTAGGGCCACAAATTGGAGATGTTCGTCCCCCACTGCGAATCGTAACCAGCGTTGATGAGCTGGTGCAATGGGCACGTGAAGGTAAGCGTCCCTGATATCGATGGACGCTAGGAAGTCCCCCTGCGACAGAGCCGCGATAACGGAACGTAGGGATTCCATGTGGAACTTCCGCACCAACACGTGACGGTTGAACAATTTTAGGTCTAGGACCGGTCGAAAGGAGCCGTCCTTCTTTGGGACAATAAAGAGGTTGGAGTAAAAACCCCTGAACCTCTCTGCCGTGGGCACTGGGACCACTACTCCGTCTCTGCGGAGTCCCTCCAACACCCGGAGAAAAGCCTGAGTCTTTTCTGGGGATGGAACAGACCGATGGAATCGGGATAATGGTTTTGACGTCAGCTCTATCCTGTAACCTCGCGAGACTACGTCTCGAACCCACTGATCCTGAACGTGAAGTAGCCACTTGTCCTGAAAGCGAGACAAGCGGCCCCCCACCTGTGGGGAGGCAGGATGAAAGAGTGAGTCATGTAGAGGCGGGTTTGGGGGTGGTAGTTGCTGCCCCCGCCGGCTTCTTTGGACGACTCTTGGAGCGCCACTGAGAAGCGGGCTTGCCCCCTCGGTCCGTGCGAGCGGACGGTGCTGATGACTGTGAGCCGGACCGAAAGGACCACTGCTTTGGGTTCCTCTTAACGGTATACCGTGGCTTAGGCTTATTCTGCGGTATCTTAGACTCAGCAGAATCCTTGATCAGCTTGTCCAGCTCTGTGCCAAAGAGTCTGTCACCAGAGAACGGAAGATTCTGCAGAATCTTCTTAGATGTGGCATCTGAGTCCCAAAGACGCAGCCACAACAACCTGCGGATCGCTATAGCATTGGCCGAAGCCACAGCTGAGCGAGTGGCAGTTTCCAGAGACGCCGTCCTGGCGTAGTCCGCATAGGCTCTTGCTCTCTCTGTAAGTGCCATGACCTCCGGACTGGACCTTGCCAGGTCAGTGATACCATCCAAGCAGGTAGTAATCGCTTGTAAGGTCCAGACCGTGGCAAAATTAGGGGCAAATGAAGACCCCACAGCCTCATAGGAAGACTTGGCGAGTTGCTCGACCTGTCTATCAGTAGCATCCTTCAGCGAGGAGCTATCAGAGGCAGAGAAAAGGGAGCGTGCAGCAATCCTGGTCATGGAAGCGTCCACCTTTGGAGACTGCGACCATTCCTGAAGCACCTCCTGGGGGAAGGGGAAGCGATTGTCCTTAGGTTTGCGGACATAGCGCCGCCCAGGATGTAACCTGGGTGCTCTAACCACCCTTCCAAAATTAGTGTGGTCCATGAAGGATCCACTTGGTCTAGCCTCTGGCCGCAGCCATTGATAGACCTCCTTCGGGTGCACGACAACCACTTCAGGGGGTGTCACGAGACGCAAGGTCTCATTGATGGAGGACACCAGATCCTCCACCCCGTCTGGAGGTTCAGACACAGACACAGACCCGAAGTTTGAACCCCCATCATCTTCCTCACCATCAGAGGAACGCTCCTCCTCAGAGAGAGCCTGGAGCTCGGGTGAATCCTCACGACGAGCCCGCTTAGGGGGTCTCACAGCAGAAGAGGGAGACACCCGGGGGTAACTGGAAGGAGTAGCTGGGTTTTCCAGTCTCCTATGCAGTGCCTCCAGTGACTGCGACATGGAGGACATCTGGGACAGCAGTGATTCATTGATCCTATTCTGCGTTTCCCATGGCCCTTGGATTACCTGAATCTCAGGGTATAGCACCGGAGCTGCTGCTGCCTCAGCTGAGCCAGCCCGGGCTTCTGGGCGTCCGCAGTTATTGCAGGACCCCTCCACCAAAGTTCCCTTGCAGGTAGCACAGGTAATGGTGTTATCCGCCGCCTTAGCAGCATGCTTCTTAACTGAGGACATATCCACAGTAGGGGTTGAGGCCAAGGCCAATAGACAAAACAAACCGGGAATCCCGGTGGCTTACCGACCGCAGTAACGCGGTGGGAGGAAGCGGTGTGCGTGTGTGACCTCCGCGAGTTCCGGTCTCCCTCTGAAGTGCAGACACGTGCTGCCGTAGATCCCAGCCGGGAAGTGAGAGAGAAGATGGCCGCCGCCAGCATAGACGTGGGCGGCGCCGGGAACACGCGGGAAGCACACGCACACGCCCCCCGGTGACGTCACCGTAAGGGCTGCCTCTCCTCCTCCAAGCAGCCTCTGTAATGGAGGTGCTGGAGCCCGCAGCGCGGGAAAACAGTGCGAAATCATCATGCACACATACCCAGACTGTCATCACATACAAACATGCACAGTCTACGGCCTCAGCCCCTGTGACACACAGGGCGGTCAGCCAGGGTGACCCCAGCACAGGGTACACCGCCAGATCCGCGGACCCGAGGGTAACGCGCGGTCTGAGTGCCAGGACACATAAAGTGCCAGACACTACCCCCAGGCACACAGGAGACACAGAGTGCCTCAGTGCCGGTCCGGTCTGTAAGCACCATTTAGGGAGGCCTCGGACGGGGGTTCAGCCCAGTCCGGAGTGTAAGCACCATTTAGGGAGGCCTCGGACTGGGCTGGCTCCAGTCCGGTCTGTAAGCACCATTTAGGGAGGCCTCGGACGGAGCGGAGCTGTGCAAGGCTCCCATCTCCCACTCTCCAGAGCCCCCCAGAGAGGGATGGAAAGGAGCGCAACAGCGTACCGGGAGAACACAGAGTGTCCAGGCTCTAGGCCCTCCGGTACCTCCACCAGCGTGTGCCACAAAGGGTGAGCGGGGAGGCTGTCGCAGGTCCCGACTAGGACCATATTACCTTGTCTTCAGACGCCATCACGTAAGTAGTGAGAGTGCAGTGAAGTGCAAGCAAAGCGTGATCCTCCGAGCACACTAAGTTTAAAACTGAGGATGTTCCCTGCGGTAGGGGTTTATAAGCGGAGGAGGCGGTGTCTACAAACTTGTAGTACCTAGTGTGACCTCCGGAGGGCAGCGCCCTAAACCCCATTGTCTGGGTCTCCCATTATGATGACCAGAAAATATATTTAATATATTATAAATGATATTATTTTTAATATTATATTTAAAATAAATATATTTAGGTTTAACAATAAAATGAAAATTAATATTTATGATAATAATAATAATAATAATAAGTACCAAAACTGACAACTCTATGAAAAGGATTCCTAACATTTCTTTAACGTCAATGCACATATTTTGGATTCCATTACAAATTTTGCCCCAATTTGCCTTTATATTACGATGTGCTTTTCTACACGTTGGCGGCTGCAGAATGAGTTAACGGAGAATCAATCAGTGAGCTATTTTAATTATTCTTTATCCTTTTTTTTATCTTGGCTGATTTATGACCACATGAATGTTAAAATCAGGCTAATCGCGTCATATCCGGCTATACTGACGTCAGTACACCGGCAGCGCGTCACAGATACCGGCAGCTCGTCACAGATAAGCTGCCGTAAAGCAACTTCGCGCATGCGCGTCATGAGGTCCTATACTCCCAAATGGGTGTACTGACGTCAGGATCGCCGGATATGATGGGATATCTCAAGAACTGAGAAGCCGCAGATCTGCAGGTAATAAAAGCAGTTTTATAAACTTTATAAATACAGAATATTTACACATGGGGATGGCTATAATACAATAAAGATGGTGCAGGGACAGGTATTATTAGGCTGGGGGCTGATTTTTAGGGGTCAGCTGCAGTGTAAAGCACCGGGGAGGGTCTCGGGAGCGACTGCGTGAAGTCCTGATGGGACAGAACTCACTGGAGCTGCAGTCTCCCTTTTCCATTATTACAGATACATAGATTGTTGGCCTGAAAGCTGCAGTGTAAAGTATGAGGGACAAAAGAAAGCAGAAGATTCCAAAACATTAGTGAGTGAGGACGGCGGAGGTGCCGGGACTGAATGAAGGGTATCCCTGATCTCACCTGCCTCCGGTCCTGCTGGATGCGCTCCATCTCCGTCCTCAGGCTGGAGAGCGTGGCTGTGAATTGAGAGGGACATGAGAACAAAGCCGGACCCCCTCCCTCCCACCAAAAATGTAACCTGTGCACCTACCCTCCATTATCTCTGTAACACCGCAATCATGACGTCACGAGGAAGAGAAGGGAAAGAGACGTTACCGGACTGGAAACCAAGGTGGGCACCGGAAACCGCCCCCGAGGAGCTCACTCACCCCTCTCCTCGGTGTGGGTGTCTGCCGCCCGCCTCAGCTGCTCCTCCACCTCTTGTTTCGCCAGTTGTTCGCCTTTCAGCTCCTCTTGGAGCGAGACGATTTCGATACACAACCGCTCCTGTCTGTGCTGCGCCGCCCTCTTGAAAAAGAGAACATTAAAAGGCCACAAAATGTTAAGTGACACCCCGAGTAGTGGCCAGTCATAGCATCATACAGGACTGGGGGCACCATAAATCGGGATTCTTTGCCTGCACCATTATATCTCGCTGGCTTTAGCAGCTGCCGCCTGACGCTGTGCACTCAGTAATAGTCTCTGTATACCTGCGGGGAGGAGAGCGGCGCGGTCTGTCCAGCAGGGGGCGCTTCTACACTTAGTGTCCTCAGCTTCTCATTCTCATCATTTAGGCAGTTCACCTCCTGACACAGGCGGCTGAAGGAGGCTGTCAGCGAGGCCTGGGTATGGATAAAAAGTAAAGTATAAAACCAGGATAAGGGGCGAGTCCAAAGCTCAATTATCAAATTATATCCAGATTATGTGACACCAGTGCCTCCCAAAACTAGAAATGAACCGACGTGAATGGTCGGCTCAATGCCAGGCGGCTGGTGTAAAGCATCAGGTGTATAAAGTGAGCGAGGCAGGGCACAGCTCACCATTTTCTGGGCCGTCTTCTGCTGGGTGTCCGCCAGGGTTTTCTGTAGACTCTGTAGGATTTCCTCGGAGCTCTTTATCTGCTCCAGTAACTGCTTCACCTGCGGGAGAGCGGCCATCTTGTGATTCCGGACAGTGACACAGACACGTGTGATACATCGGTATGATGACTCACCTGGTTAGCACAGTCCTCCGAGCTGCACCTCAGGGCGTCCTGCAGCGCCTCCTTCTCCTGGGTCACCTTCTCCAGACGCTCCGTGGTGCTCTGCAGCGCCGCCCTCTGCTGCACCCACTGACCCAAAACACAGAAATGTTACTACTGAGGCTCCCGCCATCACTATTTATTTTTTATTTTTTTCGTTACAAAAGCTATTTACATCCCCAAGTTCCTCTCCCAATGTCATAATAACAATTTTATTATTAATATTAGCAAATACCTCCAATTAGAAACATAGCATAGCTCTCTTGATTAGCTACATCTCTCCCCTCATGTACAGCAGCTTAGGTATCCATGGTTACGACCACCAGCAGCTAACTCACTATATGAATGGTGGTAACCATGGATACCTAAGCTACTGCATGTGGTGAGATGTAGCTAATCAAGAGAACTATTTCCTGATATTTTAATTATCACATCTACTATGTACCGTAGTGGGATAGGATCTCGGAGGTGGGGATACCCTAACGCATCTATCTGAAAAGTGAGGAGCCTATATAAACATCCTAAGCTATCAAATTTGTATTGTTTTGTGAATACAGCTCCTACACGTTTCCCTGGTAACAGACTACAAACAAACCCTGCGTAGTCACATCTGTCGTTTCTTCAGAAAAATGTATAACCGCTGGATCTGACTACGTAGGGTTTGTAGTCTGTTACCAGGGAAACGTGTAGGCCTGTAAAGAGGCTGTATACAGATCTGTGCTGTCTTAGTAACAGATGGGGCGGCCCTGGAATCACACTTCCTCTTCCCCCCCACAAAAAAAGGGGCAAGAAGGAGGGCACATGACCTATAGCAGACTACACTCAGTTTGTTTGTGGTCTGTTACTATGGAAACACATTGACATTGCTGCCACGAACTGATGTAATAATCCTAGGTATGCGTTTCCATAGTAACAGACCACAAACAAGCCCTGTGTAGTCAGATGTTGTAACGATCTGATGTAATAATCCTGTATCTGACTACACGGGGCTTGTTTGTAGTCTGTTACTATGGAAACAGATCTATATCGCATTACTATATCAGAACATGACGGCAATATCAGACTGCACAGGATTTGTTTGTAGTCTGTTACCAAGGAAACGTGTAGACCCGTAATGTAACATAACAAAAAGGCCCTGGAATCACACTTCTTTCCACCCCTCCCCCCCCCCCCAAAAAAAAGAGAGGGGCAAGAAGGAGGGCACGTGCTAGGGAATGTGATGGCCGTGTCAGACTACACAGAACTTGTTTGTGGTCTGTTACTATGGAAACACTGATCTGTATAGCATTCTTATCTCAGAACTCTGTGTAGATACACAAGGGCCATTACCTCCTGTTCAGACAGTAGTTGGAAGCCCGCCGGAGGGATGTAGATGCACTCTGGGACCAGGGTGGCTGTAGAGATGAGGGAGGCCGTGTCCTCCTGGCCCTGGATCAGCCGGTCCCCCGGATAAGAGGAAATGGAGACGCAGTCAAAGCCTCGGGCGAAGGCCTCTGTCGTGGCCAGAAGCTCCGGGTCATCACAGGGGACCTCAGGAGAGGACGACAGGGGGTCCTGCCCGAAACTGCCATCATCTGACCCAGACATCAATACACGGAGGTGTCCTGAGGGCACAAGATGGAAGAGGTACACAAATCAATGGGAAGTGGCGCAATGTGCCTCTGGAGCCAAGGTATGAAAAACAAGGTCTGTGGTGTCCACTTCTCCCCGTGACTCATAGTCAATGCTGGACTCCAGGATCCGGGGGCCACGGCTCCAGTTATGTGATGGGGGAGGGGGAGTCTTACCCAACATTAACATTATGGTTTCTTTTTTCCTTATCTGCACTTTTGGGGGCCCGTTCCAGGTTTTAACTTATTATTTGATACTTATCAAAAAGTTGCAAAAATATTTTCCCCCAAGTGTCTTCCTCCCCCAATGTTAAAAAAAATACATTTTTTTTTTTTAGGATTTTCATTAATTGGATCCTCATGGATGGAGAATTGGGGAAAAATATTATCCCAGAAAATAATACAGACATACATATATTATCCCAGAAAATAATACAGACATACACATATTATTTACATCACACAAAAAAACCCCCAGAAATGATTGCACAATTTGGAGATTTGTTCCTGCAGCGTCTCGACACCGTGTGATTGGAATAATCTAATTATTCATTATGCTAATTTAATCTGCACTCATGAGTCATTAATTGTATTAACCCCTGCACTGCTGGAGTGAGTGTCAGCTCCTGGATATTACTTATATATATTATTATGGCATTTATTGCCTGCACAGGGACTTCCATTGCTGCTGAAGAGGGACTACAACTCCCAGCATGCAGGTACATTCACGATCACAGTGCACCGACACCTCTGCTGCACACCCAACACACTGCACCGGCACCTCTGCTGCACACCCAACACACTGCACCGGCACCTCTGCTGCACACCAAACACACTGCACCGGCACCTCTGCTGCACACCCAACACACTGCACAGGCACCTCTGCTGCACACCCGACACACTGCACAGGCACCTCTGCTGCACACCCGACACACTGCACAGGCACCTCTGCTGCACACCCGACACACTGCACAGGCACCTCTGCTGCACACCCGACACACTGCACAGGCACCTCTGCTGCACACCCGACACACTGCACAGGCACCTCTGCTGCACACCCGACACACTGCACCGGCACCTCTGCTGCACCTGACACACTGCACAGGCACCTCTGCTGCACCTGACACACTGCACAGGCACCTCTGCTGCACACAACACAGGCACCTCTGCTGCACACAACACACTGCACAGGCACTCTGCTGCCAACACACTGCACGGCACCTCTGCTGCACCCAACACACTGCACCGGCACCTCTGCTGCACCACAACACACTGCACCGGCACCTCTGCTGCACACCAACACACTGCACAGGCACCTCTGCTGCACACCCAGACACACTGCACAGGCACCTCTGCTGCACACCCGACACACTGCACAGGCACCTCTGCTGCACACCACACACTGCACAGGCACCTCTGCTGCACACCCGACACACTGCACAGGCACCTCTGCTGCACACCGACACACTGCACGGCACCTCTGCTGCACCTGACACACTGCACAGGCACCTCTGCTGCACCTGACACACTGCACAGGCACCTCTGCTGCACACAACACAGCGCACCTCTGCTGCACCCAACACACTGCACAGGCACCTCTGCTGCACCCAACACACTGCACCGGCACCTCTGCTGCACCCAACACACTGCACCGGCACCTCTGCTGCACACAACACACTGCACCGGCACCTCTGCTGCACACAACACACTGCACCGACACCTCTGCTGCACACAACACACTGCAAAGTCACCTCTGCTGCACACCAACACACTGCACAGGCACCTCTGCTGCACACAACACACTGCACAGGCACCTCTGCTGCACACAACACACTGCACAGGCACCTCTGCTGCACACAACACACTGCACCGGCACCTCTGCTGCACACACACACTGCACCGACACCTCTGCTGCACACAACACACTGCACCGACACCTCTGCTGCACACAACACTACGCACCGGCACCTCTGCTCACACACAACACACTGTACCGGCACCTCTGCTGCACACACACAACACACTGCACAGGCACCTCTGCTGCACACACAACACACTGTACCGGCACCTCTGCTGCACACACAACACACTGCACAGGCACCTCTGCTGCACACACAACACACTGTACCGGCACCTCTGCTGCACACGACACACTGCACAGGCACCTCTGCTGCACAGCCAACACCACTGCACACGGCACCTCTGCTGCACAGCCAACACACTGCACCGGCACCTCTGCTGCACACAACACACTGCCACCAACACACTCTGCTGCCACACAACACACTGCACGGGACACCTCTGCTGCACACAACACACATGCACCGACACCTCTGCTGCACACAAACCACACTGCAACCGGCCACCTCTGCTGCACACACACACACTGTACCGGCACCTCTGCTGCACACACAACACACTGCACAGGCACCTCTGCTGCACACACAACACACTGTACCGGCACCTCTGCTGCACACAGACACACTTGCACAGGCACCTCTGCTGCACAGCCAACACACTGCACCGGCACCTCTCGCTGCACAGCCAACACACACTGCACCGGCACCTCTGCTGCACAGCCAACACACATGCACCGGCACCTCTGCTGCACACAACACACTGCACCGGCACCTCTGCTGCACACAACACACTGCACCGACACCTCTGCTGCACACAACACACTGCACCGGCACCTCTGCTGCACACAACACACTGCTCCGACACCTCTGCTGCACACAACACACTGCACCGGCACCTCTGCTGCACACAACACACTGCTCCGGCACCTCTGCTGCACCCAACACACTGCACCGGCACCTCTGCTGCACACAACACACTGCACCGGCACCTCTGCTGCACACAACACACTGCACCGACACCTCTGCTGCACACAACACACTGCTCCGGCACCTCTGCTGCACACAACACACTGCACCGACACCTCTGCTGCACAACAACACACTGCACAGGCACCTCTGCTGCACACAACACACTGCTCCGGCACCTCTGCTGCACACAACACACTGCACCGGCACCTCTGCTGCACACAACACACTGCACAGGCACCTCTGCTGCACACAACACACTGCACCGGCACCTCTGCTGCACACACAACACACTGTACCGGCACCTCTGCTGCACACACAACACACTGCACAGGCACCTCTGCTGCACACAACACAGTGCACCGGCACCTCTGCTGCACACAACACACTGCACCGGCACCTCTGCTGCACACAACACACTGCACCGGCACCACTGCTGCACACAACACAGTGCACCGGCACCTCTGCTGCACACAACACACTGCACCGGCACCTCTGCTGCACACAACACACTGCACCGACACCTCTGCTGCACACAACACACTGCGCCGGCACCTCTGCTGCACCCAACACACTGCGCCGACACCTCTGCTGCACACAACACACTGCACCGACACCTCTGCTGCACCCAACACACTGCACCGACACCTCTGCTGCACAGCCAACACACTGCACCGGCACCTCTGCTGCACACAACACACTGCACCGGCACCTCTGCTGCACACAACACACTGCACCGGCACCTCTGCTGCACACAACACACTGCACGGCACCTCTGCTGCACACAACACACTGCACCGGCACCTCTGCTGCACACAACACACTGCACCGACACCTCTGCTGCACACAACACACTGCACCGGCACCTCTGCTGCACAGCCAACACACTGCACCGGCACCTTGCTGCCACACAACACACTGCACCGGCACCTCTGCTGCACACAACACACTGCACCGGCACCTCTGCTGCACACAACACACTGCACCGGCACTTCTGCTGCACACAACACACTGCACCGGCACCTCTGCTGCACACAACACACTGCACCGGCACCTCTGCTGCACACAACACACTGCACCGGCACCTCTGCTGCACACAACACACTGCACCGGCACCTCTGCTGCACACAACACACTGCACCGGCACCTCTGCTGCACCCGACACACTGCACCGGCACCTCTGCTGCACCCAACACACTGCACAGGCACCTCTGCTGCACACCCAACACACTGCACCGGCACCTCTGCTGCACACCCAACACACTGCACAGGCACCTCTGCTGCACACCCAACACACTGCACAGTGCACCGACACCTCTGCTGCACACCCAACACACTGCGCCGGCACCTCTGCTGCACATAACACGGGCACGTACCTGCTCTGCAGCCTCCTGTATTGGGGGGCTCCTCCTCTTCTACTTTCTTTCCCAAGCCCCCAACTTTCCTCCCAAGCAAATCCGCATCCGCATGGGACACGTTTCCGTATCCGCTCGGGAATCTCCGTCACCGCTCGGCTCCGAGGACTTCGGTAATTTCCGGCAGCGCTCGGCTACTCTCGTCTCCTATTGTTTTACCAGCGGCTCGGGCATTTCCGTCAGCTCAGCTCCCAGGGTTCGGCAATTTCCGGCATAGTTGACCACTACTAAAGCCCAGGAGTTTCAGAGAACAGGTCCATGACTGCAGCTGGTAATTATTAATGGTTATATACAATCAGGGGGTGCTATGGATTTTTACAAGGCTCAGCTTTTAATTTTTGGAGATCAGCAGCTGCCCGATACATGGAGCGCCGCTTATCTCCTTAAAGGATCCGGCCTATAGGACAAATGACAATATTTTTAAAGAGCAGAAAAACTAAAGAACCTGTGGCCATGTGACTTAATAAACTACAAAATCAGACCCAGGCATATATATATACGTGTTTCCTACAATTATCAAGAAGTCTGACATATACACACATCCTCCATGTCTGAAACATACAAACAGGATACAGCCGTGTGCGAGAGGAAGAGCCTCCACACCCCACTACACTCAGCACACCGCCTCATACTGGAACACACAGGGTTAACACAGCTGGAGAGGCTTCAATAAGGAGGGTTGTCACCAGGGATCCCCCAAACAGACATACATGATAACATCCTGACTGCAGTCACCACTAGGGGGAGCTCCCTGTATACAGAGATACATGATAACATCCTGACTGCAGTCACCACTAGAGGGAGCACCCTGTATACAGAGATACATGATAAGATCCTGTCTGCAGTCACCACTAGAGGGAGCACCCTGTATACAGAGATACATGATAAGATTCTGTCTGCAGTCACCACTAGGGGGAGCTCCCTGTATACAGAGATACATGATAAGATTCTGTCTGCAGCCACCACTAGGGGGAGCTCCCTGTATATAGAGATACATGATAAGATCCTGTCTGCAGTCACCACTAGGGGGAGCTCCCTGTATGCAGAGATACATGATAAGATTCTGTCTGCAGTCACCACTAGGGGGAGCTCCCTGTATACAGAGATACATGATAAGATTCTGTCTGCAGCCACCACTAGGGGGAGCTCCCTGTATACAGAGATACATGATAAGATCATGTCTGCAGTCACCACTAGGGGGAGCTCCCTGTATACAGAGATACATGATAAGATCCTGTCTGCAGTCACCACTAGGGGGAGCTCCCTGTATACAGAGATACATGATAAGATCCTGTCTGCAGTCACCACTATGGGGAGCTTCCTGTATACAGAGATACATGATAAGATCCTGTCTGCAGTCACCACTATGGGGAGCTTCCTGTATACAGAGATACATGATAAGAATCTGTCTGCAGTCACCACTAGGGGGAGCTCCCTGTATACAGAGATATATGATAAGATCCTGTCTGCAGCCACCACTAGGGGGAGCTCCCTGTATACAGAGATACATGATAGGATTCTGTCTGCAGTCACCACTAGGGGAGCTTCCTGTATACAGAGATACATGATAAGATTCTCTCTGCAGCCACCACTAGGGGGAGCTCCCTGTATGCAGATACATGATAAGATTCTGTCTGCAGTCACCACTAGGGGGAGCTCCCTGTATACAGAGATACATGATAAGATCCTGTCTGCAGTCACCACTATGGGGAGCTTCCTGTATACAGAGATACATGATAAGATTCTGTCTGCAGTCACCACTAGGGGGAGCTCCCCTGTATACAGAGATACATAATAAAATCCTGTCTGCAGTCACCACTAGGGGGAGCTCCCTGTACACAGACATACATGATAAGATCCTGACTGCAGTCACCACTAGTGGGAGCTCCCTGTATACAGAGATACATGATAAGATCCTGCCTGCAGTCATCACTAGGGGGAGCTCCCTGTATACAGAGATACATGATAAGATCCTGTCTGCAGCCACCACTAGGGGGAGCTCCCTGTATACAGAGATACATGATAAGATTCTGTCTGCAGTCACCACTAGGGGGAGCTCCCTGTATACAGAGATACATGATAAGATCCTGCCTGCAGTCATCACTAGGGGGAGCTCCCTGTATACAGAGATACATGATAAGATCCTGTCTGCAGCCACCACTAGGGGGAGCTCCCTGTATACAGAGATACATGATAAGATCCTGTCTGCAGTCACCACTAGGGGGTGCTCCCTGTATACAGAGATACATGATAAGATTCTGTCTGCAGTCACCACTAGAGGGAGCTCCCTGTATACAGAGATACATGATAAGATTCTGTCTGCAGTCACCACTAGAGGGAGCTCCCTGCATACAGAGATACATGATAAGATCCTGTCTGCAGTCACCACTAGGGGGAGCTCCCTGTATAGAGAGATAAATGATAAGATCCTGTCTACAGTCACCACTAGGGGGAGCTCCCTGTACACAGAGATACATGATAAGATCCTGTCTGCAGCCACCACTAGGGGGAGCTTCCTGTATACAGAGATACATGATAAGATTCTGTCTGCAGTGACCACTAGGGGGAGCTCCCTGTATACAGAGATACATGATAAGATCCTGTCTACAGTCACCACTAGGGGGAGCTCCCTGTATACAGACATACATGATAAGATCCTGTCTACAGTCACCACTAGGGGGAGCTCCCTGTATACCGAGATATATGATAAAATTCTGTCTGCAGTTACCACTAGGGGGAGCTCCCTATATACAGAGATACATAAGATCCTGTCTGCAGTCACCACTAGGGGAGCTCCCTGTATACAGAGATACATGATAAGATCCTGTCTGCAGTCACCACTAGGGGAGCTCCCTATATACAGAAATACATGATAAGATCCTGACTGCAGTCACCACTAGGGGGAGCTCTCTGTATGCAGAGATACATGATAAGATCCTGTCTGCAGTCACCACTAGGGGGAGCTCCCTGTATACAGACATACATGATAAGATCCTGTCTGCAGTCACCACTAGGGGGAGCTCCCTATATACAGAAATACATGATAAGATCCTGACTGCAGTCACCACTAGGGGGAGCTCCCTGTAAACAGAGATACATGATAGGATCCTGTCTGCAGCCACCACTAGGGGGAGCTCCCTGTATACAGAGATACATGATAAGATCCTGTCTGCAGTCTCCACTAGGGGGAGCTCCCTGTATACAGAGATACATGATAAGATTCTGTCTGCAGCCACCACTAGGGGGAGCTCCCTGTATACAGAGATACATGATAAGATTCTGTCTGCAGTCACCACTAGGGGGAGCTCCCTGTATACAGAGATACATGATAAGATCATGCCTGCAGTCACCACTAGGGGGAGCTCCCTGTATACAGAGATACATGATAAGATCCTGTCTGCAGTCACCACTAGGGAGAGCTAGGTGAGCTGTGCAGAGATCATTGTGCAGGGAGGTGGAGGGGGTGAGCTGTGAGATCATCTATTGCGGTTGTTGGATCCTGCTTTATATTTGTGATATCATTTTTTTGTAATCTTACCCCATGAAGTGTAACATAAAATGATATTGGGGTACGATGATGACTCAGTGGTCAGTGCTGGGTTCAATTCCCACCAATATCGACATCTGCAGCAGTTTGTATGTTCTCCCCGTGTTTCCTCCCACACTCCAAAGACTGATAGGGAATATAGAGTGTGAGCCCCGATGGGGACAGTGTGACTGGTGGATGTAAAGTGCTGTGGGATTAATGACGCCATACAAGTGAGTACAATAGAGGAATAACCGGGGCGGGCGGTGAGAGGCTGCAGTCAGGGTTATGTTCCCGTCAAGAGCTTCAGATTTGACTAAACTTCCCAGAACTTCTGGTTTCATTGTCTCTAATGAGAATCTCCGTAGTGTTAGGTCTCCCCGAGTCCCGGCTGCTGCAGCGCCTCCTCCCTGTCCGCCCACCCGCAGGTGCAGCCTCTCCCGGGGGACAAAGTTGTTGAGAATTTTATGCTTCTGTGACTTTGTGCTTTTTGCTCAGTGATCATCAGTCATTGTCGGGGGCCACCGGTCTCTCATTGTGGGGGGCCACCGGTCTCTCATTGTCGGGGGCCACCGGTCTCTCATTGTCGGGGGCCATCATGCTGCTTCTCCTCGTCCTCTGCCTGGGGATCCGCTCCTCAACCCAAAATCCAGATTATGCCCTCACAGCAGCTGCAGAAGGTAAGAGATTACCCGACACATCAGATTATCTACCAGCAGGGATGTAACTACGACAGGTGCAGGGGTTGTAATCGCACCCGGGCTCTGGAGCCTCGGGGACCCCAAAAGTCCCTATGACCTATAGAGAAAGACCAATGCTATTAAAGAATTGCAATAATTGGGGGCCCTGTTGGAGCTTCCACATCGGGGCCAGTGAGCTTCATATTACACCACTGATTATCTGCCAGTGATCCCCGGCTGTAATGTCTGTATACTCTTATATTCTGTGATCCCCGGCTGTAATGTCTGTATACTCTTATATTCTGTGATCCCCGGCTGTAATGTCTGTATACTCTTATATTCTGTGATCCCCGGCTGTAATGTCTGTATACTCTTATATTCTGTGATCCCCGGCTGTAATGTCTGTATACTCTTATATTCTGTGATCCCCGGCTGTAATGTCTGTATACTCTTATATTCTGTGATCTCCGGCTGTAATGTCTGTATACTCTTATATTCTGTGATCCCCGGCTGTAATGTCTGTATGCTCTTATATTCTGTGATCCCCGGCTGTAATGTTTGTATACTCTTATATTCTGTGATCTTGGCTGTAATGTCTGTATACTCTTATATTCTGTGATCTTATGCTGTAATGTCTGTATACTCTTATATTCTGTGATCTTATGCTGTAATGTCTGTACACTCTTATATTCTGTGATCCCCGGCTGTAAGGTCTGTATACTCTTATATACGGTGATTCCTGGCTGTAACGTCTGTATACTCTTATATTCTGTGATCCCCGGCTGTAATGTCTGTATACTCTTATATTCTGTGATCTCTGGCTGTAATGTCTGTATACTCTTATATACGGTGATTCCTGGCTGTAACGTCTGTATACTCTTATATTCTGTGATCCCCGGCTGTAATGTCTGTATACTCTTATATTCTGTGATCTCTGGTTGTAATGTCTGTATAGTCTTATATTCTGTGATCCCCGGCTGTAATGTCTGTATACTTTTATATTCTGTGATCCCCGGCTGTAATGTCTGTATACTCTTATATACGGTGATTCCTGGCTGTAACGTCTGTATACTCTTATATTCTGTGACCCCCCTTGCTGTAATGTCTGTATGTTTTTTCTCCTCTGCTCACGTCTTGTAGTATATATATATTATATACTTGGTGCAGATATTATGAAGCCTCTGATTCTCTCGTCCCTGTCAGGTTCCATCTTTCTTTCCTGTGGAAATTACTCCTCGGGGCCGGTCCTGCTGGTGCTGCAGATGGAGGAGCGCATTAACGACTCATGGGTGATGGTGGGGATGACTCCCATCATGCTGATATTACATACCAGCGACCTATCTCTCATGATCGCTCCTGATCACATGAACACCTCCAGCAATTACTCCTGCTCCGTAGATGATGCACCCCACGATGCTCATCAAAGAGGTAAGACTCCAGGTGGAAAGAATCTTCCCTGATCCCATCATCAACTGCTTCTACTTTTTTTCACCAGAAACAGCGCCACCGTGGTCCACAGGTAGTGTCTGGTCATTGTGTGAAGGGACCTCCTGGGTTATCGTGTGAAGGGACCTCCTGGGTCATTGTGTGAAGGGACCTCCTGGGTCATTGTGTGAAGGGACCTCCTGGGTTATCATGTGAAGGGACCTCCTGGGTTATCGTGTGAAGGGACCTCCTGGGTTATCATGTGAAGGGACCTCCTGGGTCATTGTGTGAAGGGACCTCCTGGGTTATCGTGTGAAGGGACCTCCTGGGTCATCATGTGAAGGGACCTCCTGGGTTATCATGTGAAGGGACCTCCTGGGTCATTGTGTAAAGGGACCTCCTGGGTCATTGTGTAAAGGGACCTCCTGGGTCATTGTGTAAAGGGACCTCTTGGGTCATCGTGTGAAGGGACCTCCTGGGTCATCATGTGAAGGGGCCTCCTGGGTCATCATGTGAAGGGACCTCCTGGGTTATCATGTGAAGGGACCTCCTGGGTCATTGTGTAAAGGGACCTCCTGGGTCATTGTGTAAAGGGACCTCCTGGGTCATTGTGTAAAGGGACCTCCTGGGTCATCGTGTGAAGGGACCTCCTGGGTCATCATGTGAAGGGGCCTCCTGGGTCATCATGTGAAGGGGCCTCCTGGGTCATCTGGTCCAACCCTCTGCTCAAAGGCGGCCGTCACACGCTGAGATATCCTTAGCGATATTGTAAGCGATCACGTGCACGCGCAATCGCTTACAATATCGCTCACATCGCTGGTGAGATGTCACACAGACAGACTCACCAGCGATGCGGAGCCGCGATCTCGCTCGTTACTATGGTACACATCGGGTTACTAGGGCCGCGCGTCGCTTAGTTACCCGACGTGTACCATAGTTACCATCTCCCAGCATAGGCGCGGTCGCTGGGAGATGGATCATCGTGGTGTCACACACCACGATGATGCAGATCGTTGCATCGTTCATCGCTAGATCTGAGAACCGGAGCTCAGATCAGCGATGTCACGATCAAGCGATTTACCATCGTAAATCGCTTGATTACATGCAACGATATCTTGCCCGATATCGCTTAAGCGATCAAAAAGGAGATCACTTCAACGATATCGGGCAAGATATCGTTCCGTGTGACGGCCCCCAAAGCAGGATTCACTAAACCCTCCCAGGCAGATGTCTGTCCAGCCTCTGTGTGAACATTGAAGGGGAACTCACCACCTCTCAAGGCCACCTGTTCCACTCGTTGATCACCTTCACTGTCAAAAAGTTTCTTCTTATATCTAATCTGTGTCTCCTCCCATTCAGTTTCATCCCATTGGTTCTAGACTTTCCTTGTGCAAATAAGAATAAAGCTGATCCCTTTGCAGTGTGACAGTCCTAGAATAAAGCTGCACCCTTTACAGTGTGACAGCCGTAGAATAAAGCTGATCCTTATACAGTGTGACAGCCCCTGAATAAAGCTGATACCTCTACGATGTTACAGCCCTAGAATAAAGCTGATCCCTCTACAGTGTGACAGCCCTAGAATAAAGCTGATCCCTCTACAGTGTGACAGCCCTAGAATAAAGCTGATCCCTCTACAGTGTGACAGCCCTAGAATAAAGCTGATCCCTCTACAGTGTGATAGTCACAGAATAAAGCTGATCCCTCTACAGTGTAACATGCCTAGAATAAAGCTGATTTCTCTACAGTGTGGCAGCCCTAGAATAAAGCTGATCCCTCTACAGTTTGACAACCTTTGAGATATTTGTAGACAGCTATTAAGTCTCAGTCTTCTTTTTGGCAAACTAAACATTCCTGAATCCTGTAACCGTTGCGGGTTACAAGATTTGGTAATGTGTAGCTTGCCAAAAATAAGAGATGGTAAAATGCCAAAGTCCAGCCGCTTTTGTCACTGTGCTATACAACACTTGATAATTACAATAATGTATATCCGGTTGTAAACCAATCTGTCAGCCCATCCACTGAGCATGAAATGGCAGTAAGGTGAGGACAACAAGAGAGTGAGGGGGCTTAATCAAGTATTATCAAGTTTAGTTAGATAACATGAAAATAAGCAAGTTTGCAATTGACTTGCTTTTTCTATATTTTGTTATTCTCTTGCAATAAGCGCTTTTATCTTACACAGTGTACAGCTGGTTTTCATAGAGCTCGGTCACCAAAGCCTGGCTGAGAGTGCAGTAGTTACATTCCAGGAGAGAAGTTAACTCTCACCAGCACAATGATCGCTATACAGGAGTTAGTTGTTCACCTTCTTCCCTCTCAGCTCCTGACAAGCTGCTGTTATAAATCTTGCAAAATCATCAGCCCGCAGCAGCTTTCAGAGCAGCGCTCATAACCAGGGCTCTCACTATATTGAGCTGGGTGTTTCTTCAAATGCCCTGTTTTCTTTATATGTAAATATAGTGATTACAGTGTAGAACAAACCACTGATGGCTGAAGGTGTTACAGCAGAACTTGTGCTGAGCATTATAGTTTTTAATGCTAGGTAATGGATGCTTCACCATGCCACATACAAACCACAACCCAGGCAGTGGTGAGACTGTGAGGACTTCATAATAGCTCCGAGTTGTTCAAGAGAAACTTTTTCGGGTTCTCCCATCACTAATTATTCTCGCAGATCACTCCATCAATGATGTCATCGCCAGGGCGATTAGTCCTCCCAACCAGGGGAGTAACTATAATAGGTGCAGGGGTTGCAATCGCACCCGGGCCCTGCAGCCTAGGGGGGCCCCAAAAGTCCCTTTGGCCTTTAATAATACTATTAAAGATTTGCAATAATTGGGGGCCCCGTTGGAGCTTTCGCATCGGGGCCCCTGGGCCTGAAGTTACACCACTGCTCCCAACAACTCTTCTTTCTTTCCCACAGTTAACAGGCTGACTATGATGGCGGAGGACCGGATCACCTGCCATGCCCCGAGGAACTGGACCAAGGTGCAATGGTCCAGAGAGGGCAAAGTGATTGTGATGGTGCACAGAGCGGAGGCTCAGATTAACGTAATGGTGGTGAGGAAGTGGCTATTATTTATCGTCACCTCCATCATTCAGGAGGATCCTAGGGGTGTGAACCATACAAAGAAGAGGCTAAGTGCTACATGTCTGGGGTCTCCTCCACACAGCAACATGACAGGTAAGACAGCAGGGAGGATGGGGTGGTCGTGTGATTTGGGGCTGGGCATGGGGGCACCACCATCACTGTAGGGAGTCGTCATTTGGTGACTCCCACAAAGGGTTAGACCGGCCTACCGGCAAACCGGGTAATTCCCCAGGTGGGCCCCCATGCTGAACACAGAGAGGGTTTGCCAGTGACCGATCCTGGGAACCCACTCGAAGCTACCGCTAGTCCCACAAACCATATATAGGTAGACATGTAGCGCCCCCGGCAGCTCACTGACTCGCACCTTGTTTCCTCCTGGCAGGCTGGCAGCTGTTCCTGAAGGGGAGGTACTGGATCATCGTGGCGGTGGCGTCGTCCTCTATTCTGCTCTACCTGCTGCTCGTGGGATGTGTCGTAGGCATAAAACACCGTACGTGTTACATTACCGGGGGAATCCATATTTTATCAGGAACCCGAACGAGACAATATCCAGTTGTCTCGTTGGGTTCTAATCGGATTTGTGTTTGTGTCGGGTTTGCAAAAGTGTAGGGTTTGTTACAGTGTATCGGATCGTTCCTATAACAAGCCGGGGTCAGATGAGTGAAGTCTCGGGTTGTGCCATGTTCACACAAGTTTTTCATGTGAAAGCCGCTGCAGGAAATACTTTTTTTTTTGTGGAATTTTTAAGTTTCCTGAAGTTTTATTTTTTTCCAAAGACTTTTTTTCAACACCTCGAAAAAGTAAAAAACTAAAAAAAAAAACCCTCATCTGAATAGCAAAGGAGATCTGGAGATCTGGAGATCTGGAGATCTGGAGATGATCTGCTCCAAAGAAAAAACTGCTAAAAAACCAGTGTGAACATCGTGTAAGAAAGTCTATGCAGAATTCTTATTGACATTTATGTTTTTGTGTCCATAAAAATAATGGCGGCTTTATTTGACCTAAATGAGAAATGTGCTGTAAAGCCGGTGAGGTCACTCACAACCCAAGGAAAGCTGGTGACGATTATATATCACATCTTATTACAGGGAGGAAAGTGAGGAGACGCGCCAAGAGCAGGTGAGTGCCGCTCCGTCCTTCATCCTGGGCCCGAGTTTCGCCTTAGGCGTCTTCTGGGGCAAAATGTATTTCCTTTCCCTTTAAGAAAAATAGTTTGTGTGTGGGGGCAGGGAGTGTTACCAGGCACAGGGAGGGGCCCCTGGAAGGACACGGTATATGGGCCCCGTTCACTTACTTCATAGTAACGCTCTCTCATCAGCAGTTTCTTCAAGATGAGCTCAGCCTCCAGGAATCTCTACACCGACTCCATCAGCCCCGAGACAGGTATCCTCCTCCTCGTCCTCTTTTTCTTCTCCTCCTCACTTTTTTTCTTTGCACTTCTCCTTTTTTTTATTTGACATCTTCTACATTTTTTTATCCTTTTTTTTTTTTTACCTGTGTCCCATCTTCTCTTTTTTCCCCATTACCCATTTTTTTTTGTCCTTCTTACTATATCTCCTTTCTTCTTATTTTTCACTTTTTTCCATCTTACCTTCTTTATATCTGTGTCGTATTTTTCCTTTTTTTTTTATTTCCTGTCTTCTCTTCTTTAACTTTTTCTTACATCTTCTCTCTTTTTAACCCCATTTTCTTTTTTATTCATTTTTGACTTCTTATTTTCCTTTTCTTCATTTCCTGTCTTCTTTTTCTCCTTCGTATTCTCTTTCTTTTCATTCAGTATCTTTTTTCTCCGTTTTTTGATCATGTTTTCCCTTTTTTTTTTTTTTTTTTTTTTTTATCTTCGGTATTCTTTTTCTTTGTTTATAATTTTTGTGTTGTCAGTTTTGTCCTCTTTTGTTTTTCTCCTTTTTCATATTTTACCTTTTAATATTTCTCATCTTTTTCTTCATTTTTCCTTTTATTTTATTTCCTATTTTGTTTTCTCCTTTTTTTTCAAACTTTCCCTTTTTTAATGTTTGTCTTCTTTTTCCCCTTCTTCATATTTTCCTTTTTTGTCATTTCTCACCTTCTTTTTCTCCATTCTTCCTTCACAGATTTTCCATCTTTATATTTTCTCTTTTATTAATTTCTCATGTGTTTTTCCCTTTGGTTTTATTTCCCGGTTTCTTTTTCTCCTTTTTTTCATTTTCTGTATTTCCATTTTTGTTTCCCACCTTCTCTTTATTTTTTTTGTACTTCCCATCTTCTTTTTCTCCTTTTTTATTTTTCATCTTTATCTCCTTTTTTCCTTCCTCTTATTTTCTCTAATTTGTATTCTCCGTCTTCTGTTTGTGTTAATATCACAGTAATAATCACCATCATCTTTTCGTGTCTCCACTGATCAGACGTCGCCCACAAGGATCAGGACTTCACCTACCAGAACGTGTCGGTGCCTCCGTGTAAAGTGGTCGGTGATTGTTATTCGGACCGGAGCTCCTTCTTGTCTGTGGGTGAGCGCGGTGCGGTGTCATTTTATGTCCAGAGTGACAATATAATCCCTGATCAGCACAAGATGGTTATTGGGAGGTCTGCAGAGCACAGCAGCTTCTCCAGGCCTAACCTCTGCTCTCCTCCTGTCCAGTTCTTCAGGCCTAACCTCTGCTCTCCTCCTGTCCCGACCTTCAGGTCTAACCTCTGCTCTCCTCCTGTCCAGATCCTCAGACCTAACCTCTGCTCTCCTCCTGTCCAGATCCTCAGGCCTAACCTCTGCTCTCCTCCTGTCCAGATCCTCAGGCCTAACCTCTGATCTCCTCCTGTCCGGATCCTCAGGCCTAACCTCTGCTCTCCTCCTGTCCAGATTCTCAGACCTAACCTCTGCTCTCCTCCTGTCCAGATCTTCAGGCCTAGCCTCTGCTCTCCTCCTGTCCAGATCCTCAGGCCTAACCTCTGCTCTCCTCCTGTCCAGATCCTCAGGCCTAACCTCTGCTCTCCTCCTGTCCAGATCCTCAGGCCTAACCTCTGCTCTCCTCCTGTTCATCTCCTCAGGACTAACCTCTGCTCTCCTCCTGTCCAGATCCTCAGGACTAACCTCTGCTCTCCTCTAATCCAGATCCTCAGGCCTAACCTCTGATCTCCTCCTGTCCGGATCCTCAGGCCTAACCTCTGCTCTCCTTGTCCAGATCTTCAGGCCTAGCCTCTGCTCTCCTCCTGTCCAGATCCTCAGGCCTAACCTCTGCTCTCCTCCTGTTTGGATCTTCAGGCCTAACCTCTGCTCTCCTCCTGTCCAGATCCTCAGACCTAACCTCGGCTCTCCTCCTGTCCAGATCTTCAGACCTAACCTCTGCTCTCCTCCTGTCCGGATCCTCAGTCCTAACCTCTGCTCTCCTCCTGTCCAGATCTTCAGGCCTAACCTCTGCTCTCCTCCTGTCCAGATCCTCAGGCCTAACCTCTGCTCTCCTCCTGTCCAGATCCTCAGGCCTAACCTCTGCTCTCCTCCTGTTCAGATCCTCAGGCCTAACCTCTGCTCTCCTCCTGTCCAGATCTTCAGGCCTAACCTCTGCTCTCCTCCTGTCCAGATCCTCAGGCCTAACCTCTGCTCTCCTCCTGTTTGGATCTTCAGGACTAACCTCTGCTCTCCTCCTGTCCAGATCCTCAGACTTTACCTCTGCTCTCCTCCTGTCCAGATCTTCAGGCCTAGCCTCTGCTCTCCTCCTGTCCAGATCCTCAGGCCTAACCTCTGCTCTCCTCCTGTTTGGATCTTCAGGACTAACCTCGGCTCTCCTCCTGTCCAGATCTTCAGACCTAACCTCTGCTCTCCTCCTGTCCGGATCCTCAGTCCTAACCTCTGCTCTCCTCCTGTCCAGATCTTCAGGCCTAACCTCTGCTCTCCTCCTGTCCAGATCCTCAGGCCTAACCTCTGCTCTCCTCCTGTCCAGATCTTCAGGCCTAACCTCTGCTCTCCTCCTGTCCAGATCCTCAGGCCTAACCTCTGCTCTCCTCCTGTCCAGATCCTCAGGCCTAACCTCTGCTCTCCTCCTGTTCAGATCCTCAGGCCTAACCTCTGCTCTCCTCCTGTCCAGATCTTCAGGCCTAACCTCTGCTCTCCTCTGTCCAGATCCTCATGACTCACCGTGGCCGGCGGACTCCGGTTGATACAGGCGATTCTTCTCCTTCCTTGTCACGGGTGGACCGCGCCTGCCGGTAGTGTGGGCCCGGTGTAGTGCAGATCAAAAGTGAAGACGTCTTACGGGAACAGATTAAAGGGGTTTTAATTTGTTTTCTTCGTGACGCCACCTATGAGTAGATTCGGTAAGGGCTACCGACGCTGCGGAACCTCCCGGGGTGATGGACAGCAGCAAGATGTTACGCTCCCCACAGGCTGAGCGGTGATCCCCGGGGGCTGGAGCTGCTCAAGATGTTGTGCGGCAGCTGCGGTTACCTTTAGTTAACGACGGACAGTTCATAAGGAGACACGGACACAGATAGTCTCTGCAAAGGTTCTTTACTGTAACCAGCAGGCAGTACATGGCTTACAGTGGTTGAGTAGAAGACCGGGTGGACTCAGCAGTGATAGTGCTCCTCAGAGATCCGCAGTGTACCTCCTTTCTACCTCCTTAGCTTCTCTTGCCAGCGTCGCCCAGGAATACCAGGTCGGGTACGGGGAGGCTGCTTCAATGCCCTATCCATGATGTACGTTCTGGATGCTTTGGGGAGCCTTGGGTCCCTCAGTGGGTACACCGCTGGTTAGACGACTGGAAACTGGCTGGTGGTGGGGTGCTCCTGTAAAGCTGATCCTCCACGGGGCTGGTTCGCGTGGCAGAGGTGAACTGCTGCCAGCTTCGGTACCAGTGAACCGGATGTGAGTTGTGGGCACGGGAGTCTTTTAGGAACCCGTGTAGGTATGCCCAATCCCGGTAGTTAAGGCCTCAGGTGCTGACACCCGACCGGTGACGGCCCAGGGGCCCGCACGGGGTGCGGAGCCCCCGCTCCTCTCCAAGTTCTGTGTTCTAGGTTCTAGATTCCAGACTAGACTGCTCTAGACTATTGTGTGTTCTACTTCACTACCCTAACACTCCACCCACCAGGACCTAGGATTGGTCCTCTGTTCTAGGTGTTGTATGTTGGGTTGGATCTCAGAGTTAACTATTGCACTGCTTTGTCAGAGAATATTGCGGCTGCAATACTCCCTTGTGACGCACTCGTTGCGGGGCGCCACACTCAGGCCTAACCTCTGCTCTCCTCCTGTCCAGATCTTCAGGCCTAACCTCTGCTCTCCTCCTGTCCAGATCCTCAGGCCTAACCTCTGCTCTCCTCCTGTCCAGATCCTCAGGCCTAACCTCTGCTCTCCTCCTGTCCAGATCCTCAGACCTAACCTCTGCTCTCCTCCTGTCCAGATCCTCAGGCCTAACCTCTGCTCTCCTCCTGTCCGGATCCTCAGGCCTAACCTCTGCTCTCCTCCTGTCCAGATCCTCAGGCCTAACCTCTGCTCTCCTCCTGTCCCGACCTTCAGGCCTAACCTCTGCTCCCTCCTGTCCAGATCTTCAGGTCTAACCTCTGCCTCCTCCTGTTCATATCCTCAGGCCTAACCTCTTTCTCCTCCTGTCCAGATCCTCAGGCCTAACCTCTGCTCTCCTCTGTCCGATCCTCAGGCCTAACCTCTGTTCTCCTCCTGTTCCGATCCTCAGGCCTAACCTCTGCTCTCCTCCTGTCCAGATCCTCAGGCCTAACCTCTGCTCTCCTCCTGTCCAGATCCTCAGGCCTAACCTCTGCTCTCCTCCTGTCAGATCCTTCAGGCCTAACCTCTGCTCTCCTCCTGTCTCGATCCTCAGGCCTAACCTCTGCTCTCCTCCTGTCCAGATCCTCAGACCTAACCTCTGCTCTCCTGTCCGATCCTCAGGCCTAACCTCTGCTCTCCTCTGTTCAGATCCTCAGGCCTAACCTCTGCTCTCCTCCTGTCAGATTCTTCAGGCCTAACCTCTGCTCCTCCTCTGTCCAGATCTTCAGGCCTAACCTCTGCTCTCTCCTGTCCAGATCCTCAGGCCTAACCTCTGCTCTCCTCCTGTCCAGATCTCAGGCCTAACCTCTGCTCTCCTCCTGTCAATCTTCAGGACTAACCTCTGCTCTCCTCCTGTCCAGATCTTCAGGCCTAACCTCTGCTCTCCTCTGTCCAGATCCTCAGGCCTAACCTCTGCTCTCCCCTGCCCAGATCCTCAGGCACTAACCTCTGCTCTCCTCCTGTCCAGGATCCTCAGGCCTAACCTCTGCTCTCCTCCTGTTCATCCTCAGGCTAACCTCTGCTCTCCTCCTGTCCGGATCCTCAGGCTAACCTCTGCTCTCCTCCTTCCAGTATTCAGGCCTAACCTCTGCTCTCCCTGTCCAGATCTTCAGGCCTAACCTCTGCTCTCCTCCTGTCCAGATCCTCAGGCCTAACCTCTGCTCTCCTCCTGCCCAGATCCTCAGGCCTAACCTCTGCTCTCCTCCTGTCCAGATCCTCAGACCTAACCTCTGCTCCCTCCTATCCAGTTCTCAGGCCTAACCTCTGCTCTCCTCCTATCCAGTTCTCAGGCCTAACCTCTGCTCTCTCCTGTCCGATTTTCAGGCCTAACCTCTGCTCTCCTCCTGTCCAGGATTTTCAGGCCTAACCTCTGCTCTCCTCCTGTCCGGTTCTCAGGCCTAACCTCTGCTCTCCTCCTGTCCGATCCTCAGGCCTAACCTCTGCTCTCCTCCTATCCAGATTCTTCAGGCCTAACCTCTGCTCTCCTCCTTCCAGTCTCAGGCCTAACCTCTGCTCTCCTTGTCCGTTCTCAGGCCTAACCTCTGCTCTCCTCCTATCCAGTTCTTCAGGCCTAACCTCTGGGCTGCTCCTATCCAGTTCTTAGGCCTAACCTCTGCTGCTCCTGATCCAGTTCTTCAGGCCTAACCTCTGGGCTGCTCCTGTCCAGTTCTTTAGGCCTATCCTCTGGGCTCCAGGTGTCCCAGGAGAGGGATTGTTTACATAAACCATTCTCAATTTGCTCCTCTTTGTCCAGATCTAAGGGGGGTTAGAAAAAGGGGATCTGATTAGTTCAACCCATCGAAAACTGGCCCTGGGTGTCCAGTGGCACTGAGTGTGGAGTCCATATTGAAGGAATGGATGCTGAGATATTTATGCAGAGGTCCAAAGGGTAAAAGAGTGTCTGTAGTCAATTGTTGTATCTATTCTCTGGGGGGAAGGCTGGGGGCTCCTTCGTCCCCCCTTTCTTGGCCACCATGACACTGACGCACGTTTCGATCACCAGGCCCCAGTTTTGATTCTCCTCGCAGTTTCCTTCTCTATTCCATGGGTTCCTTTCACTCCATGTCTCGATGTCTGGGGTCATTTTTCAGACCTTGAAGCCCCCATGTCCTCCATTTCTCCGTCTTCCCCAGCACCAGAAAACTTGTGTTTCCTCAGTGAAGTTATGTGAGACCCGAACAGTCAGAACAGAAGAGGAAATGAAATTATTTTCTGCCACGCTCTTGTTTTTCTGTCTCGCTTCCCCAATTTTTCGGCCACAAAAACATTTATCTGATCCTCTCCAGTGTTGTTAGGAGTCATCGCAATAACCAGCCACATTAAAGGGACAGTGATGCTTTAATTCAGAACTATTTGGGCCTTGGGGCCCCTAGACATCCCCATTAATTGCTTTATGATGTGATTTCTAGGCGCTGACTCGTATCTGGAGCCGGAGGCTGGAGGAGGTGATCAGGCGTCCGATGGTGAGGGAGTTTTATTTATGATCTTGGCCCCTTCCCTCGCTCTTCTTCCCCTTCTTCTTCCCCGTTTCACTTCTTCCCCTTGCTCTTGTTTCCCCCATTTTTTTTCATCTTCCTCCTCTTCTCCCTCTCCCCGCTTCTGCTTCCCCCACTCTTCTCCCCTTCTTCCCCTCTTCTCCGTTCTTCTTCCCCTCTTCCTCCCTGTTCTTCTTCCCCATCTTCTTCCCCGTACTTCTTCCCATTCTTCTTCCCACTCTTCCTCCCTGTTCTTCTTCCCCACTCTTCTTCCCTCTTCCCCGTTCTTCTTCCCCATCTCTTCTACTCCCCCGTTCTTTTCTTCTCCTCCCACACTCTTCCCTCTTCCCCGTTCTTCTTCCCCTACCTCTTTCTTCCCCCGTTCTTCTTCCCCACTCTTCTCTTCCTCCCGCTTCTTCTTCCCCTACTCTTCTTCCCTGCTCTTTTTCCCCCGCTTTTTCCCCACTGTTCTTCCCCGCTCTTCTTTCCCCATTCTCTGCCCCCATAAATACACGTGTAATACCCTCTCTCACAAGCAGGAAGCTGCTACGAGGAACCCACCGAGCATCCGGATGATCCCGAGGACTCCATAGGTAACAATGGCATGACAACATGGGTCAGGGTTGCTCTGGAAGCCAAATTGTATGGGGGTCCCTAGTTTTTTTGTGTGCCCCCCTGGTGGCTGATGAACTAGATGAGTAAAGCAGTTAAGGGTTGTTGGGTTTGTCACTGGTTACCGCGCTTTGCGTTGACAGTGACATAGAGAACAAAATTATCAGTTTAATGACCTGAACATTGGTTTAAAGCGCAGCAGCTGATGATAAACTTTCATGATTTGTGTGCTATGCATAGGCAGCAAGCCACTGGGATGACAGAAGCTACACCACGCCATCTCACAGGTAACTCACAGTGCTCCACGGTGCCGGAGGGGCCAGTAACCCTCGGTGCTCCACTGATGGACTGGTAACCCCCGGTGCTCCACTGAGGGGCCGTAACCTTTCGGTGCTCCGGCTTAGGGTCCAGTAACCACTCCAGTGCTTCCTGATGCTCCGTTGAAGTGCTGGTAAACCCCAGTGCTTGTGAGGAGCCAGTAACTCCTGTTGCTCCAGCAGAGGTTGGTAACCACTGGTGCTCCGCTGAGGGGGCGGTAACTCCCGTGCTCTGCTGTGGGGTCTGTAACCCGATTCTTGCTGAGGTGGTGATAACCTGATTCTTGCTGATGCACGGTGACCCCGGTTTCTACTGAGATGCGGTAATCCCGGGTGCTTAGGCTGAGGGCTGGTGACTGCCAGTGCTTCGCTGAGGGGCTGGTTCACCCCGGTTCTCTGCTGAGGGGCCGTGACCCCCGCAGAAGGTGCGGTGACCATGTGTCTCCCAGAGGGTGTCGGTACCCTTGATGCTCCACTGAGGGGCCAGATATCCCCGGTGCTCCACTGAGGGGCCAGATACCCCCAGTGCTCCATTGAGGGGCCAGTAACATGGCTAACGTGTTTCTCTTCTTTTCTAGATGGCGACTGCTATGAAAACGCCAATGAGGAGATGAAGGACGGCTCCGTGGGTGCGGCCCAGACCTGGCAATACACGTGTGGTTGGGTAAACTATGGTGTCACTTCATGTATGTTCTTCCCTGTCTCAGGGTCACAGTCATATGAAGACATGATGGGATCCATCTGTGTCCGGATGAAGAGCGACAGTCCAGACAAGGGAGTGACACAAGATGAAGGTAGAAGCCATCACTATGGGCACCGCTGCCCGATGTACTGCCATCTGCTGTCAGACATGTGGGATTACAGCCCACAATGCTCTCTAATGACAAATGGGCAGAGTCATGAAAGGAAAAGGGGAGGAGTCAGCAGGGGCTACGTGGTCATGTAAAGTCAGAATACTCTATGACTAAAGGATGGATATGAGATCACCTGAGCCACGTCTGCGTGTAATCAGACCAGCCGCCCTCGTAATATATATTACCGTCCTACACCAGATGTATCATCGCTATTCCAGCTCCGTCCATTTTTTCTAATTGCAGATGCGGATTCCTACGAGAACATGCAGAGCCTTCAAATTGTGTCCTTCACCCCCCAAACAAATCCACCGAGGACCAGACCGAGGGCAGGAAGGGCATAATGACGAACCCCAATACCCATCATCACAGAAAGTGTCCACAGAACTGCAGGAAGGAAGTATGTGTCATCCTCTGGGATAGGAAATCACTGTATAACACCTGAATAAAACCGCCATACACTGCTACAATAACTATACAAATAATACCGCCATACACTGCTCCAATAACTGTGCCGCTACATGAAATACTGCCATACACTGCTCCAATAACTGTGCGGCTACATGAATAATACCGCCATACACTGCGCCAATAACTGTTCACTACATGAATAATACCGCCATACACTGCTCACAATAAGCTGTATCACTACATGAATAATACGCCATACACTACTCCAATAACTGTGCCGCTACATGATATAATACTGCCAATAGTACACTGCTCGCTCCAATAACTGTACACTACATGAATAATACCGACCATACACTGCTCCAATAACTGTATCACTACATGAATAATACCGCCATACACTGCTCCAATAACTGTGATACTACATGAATAATACCCCATACACTGCTCCAATAACTGTATCACTACATGAATAATACCGCCATACACTGCTCCAATAACTGTATCACTACATGAATAATACCCCAAACACTGCTCCAAAATGTAATACTGTGATCACTACAATTGAATAATATACCGCCATACACTGCTCCAATAACTGTATCACTACATGAATAATACTGCCATACACTGCTCCAATAACTGTATCACTACATGAATAATACCACCATACACTGCTCCAATAACTGTATCACTACATGAATAATACCGCCATACACTGCTCCAATAACTGTATCACTACATGAATAATACCGCCATACACTGCTCCAATAACTGTGACCGCTACATGAATAATACCGCCATACACTGCCCAATAACTGTTCCTACATGAATAATACCGCCATACACTGCTCATAACTGTATCACTACATGAATAATACCGTATACTGCTCACTACATCGAATAATACCGCCATACACTGCTCCAATAACTGTGATACTACAGAATAATACCGCCATACACTGCCCAATAACTGTATCCCTACATGAATAATACCGCCATACACTGCTATACACAGCCATACACCACTCAAACGAGATGTTCTTGACTACCTTATGGCTGTGGTATATATGGAGTTTTCTTGTGGACTATTACATGGTTGTATTTACTTGGATGTGGTATTAATGGTTGGTGTATTGGTACTATATTGTGCACTGTATGTTGGCATTATTGGGCTTGTATGTACTATTACACACTGTTTGGTGCTTTACTGGGGCACCCTGTGGTGAATATGACGTGTCACTGTATATAGGTACTATTAAGCCCTGTATTTGTGCACTATGTGGTGGTATTATATGATCGCTGTATATAGCCGCACTGTTTCCTTGTAACACATTTTCTCTTCTCACTTTTTCTGTTTTGTAAGATGGAGATTTTTACATTTCCTATGAAGAAAACAAACTGTGATCGGAGCGTACGAGGATCCCACGGCAGGACGGACAGACGGACGGACATCGGGGCAGACTACAGGGGGTAGGGGCAGGACTGGACCTGGAAAATACACGTACAGCGCCCCTCAGGACCGAGCAGGGTCGAGATGTACAATAATACCGCCAGCGCTGCTGATCCCACAACCTGCCATACAGCGGCTCCAGAAGCTCCTGCCCGGGCAGTTAGGGAGGAGACGGAGGCGCCATCATCAGAGGAGGAGGCGACATCACAACCGCGCTGTTATATGCTTCAGTTTTCATGGTTTATTCATAAAATAACACAACTTGCAGTTTTCCCATTGACCACTAGAAGGCAGCACAACACTGAGTCTTCACTTATGACTGCTGTAAAGAAGCAGTGATGTCACTGACCCAGGCCGAACCCCCCAGAGAGTTCTGAGCTTCACGATTAACCATGGACAAATGTTCTAGAAAGTGAATAAACTGAAAAGTGCATAAAAATTGTGAAACACTGATTTTATACCAAAATAAAAATTACCAGAATAGTAAAATTCCTTTAATGTTCTGTATGAGACGCCTCGCTTCACAAACATTTTAACTGAGGACCCCAAAGACGCACCTTTCCCCTCAAGAGGACAGCACACCAATCAAGAGGACAACACACCCCCATGAAGACAGCGACCCCCTTCCCCCCCCCCCCCCCCCCCCCCGAGAGCACGGCACACCTCCCGAGAGGAAAACACCCCCCCGAGAGGGCAACACAACAACCCCCCCCCCCGGGAGGACACGCCCCTCCCCGAGAGAACAGCACACCCTCAAGAGGACAGCACCCCCGAGAGGACAAACACCGCCCCGAGAGGACGGCATACCCCCTGAGAGGACAACACACCTCCCGAGGGGACAACACCCCCCTGAGAGGATGGTGCACCCTCAGAGAGGACGGCGACCCCCCGAGAGGACAGCACACCCCCCGAGAGGATGGACCACACCCGGAGAGGACAGTGCACCCCTCCTGTGAGGACAACACACCACCTGAGAGGACGGCACCCCTGAGAGGACAACACCCCCCCAGAGAGGACAACACCCCCCCAGAGAGGACAACACCCCCGAGAGGATGGACCACACCCTGAGAGGACAGCGCACCCCTCCTGAGAGGACAACACGCTGCCTGAGAGGATGGCGCACCCCCCCCCCCCAAGAGGACAACACCCCCCCGAGATGGCATCACCCCCGAGAGGGCAAAACACCCCCTGAGAGGGCAACACCCCCTGAGAGGACAACACCTCCACACAGAGGACAACACCCCCCCCACCCGAGAGGACAACACTCCCCCCGAGAGGACAATACACCACCCGAGAGGACGGCACCCCTGAGAGGACAACACCCCCCCGAGAGAGCAAAACACCCCCCGAGAGGACGGGACACCCCTTGAGAGGAAAAAACCCCCCCAGAGAGGACAACCCCCCCCCCACCCGGAGGATGGACCACACCCTGAGAGGACAGTGCACCCCTCCTGAGAGGACAACACACTGCCTGAGAGGATGGCGCACCCCCCGAGAGAGCAAAACTCCCCCCAAGAGGACAGCACACCCCCCCGAGAAGACAACCACCCCCAAGAAGGCAAAACACCCCCCGAGAGGACGGCGCACCCCCTGAAAGGGAAAAACACCCCCCAAGAGGACAACACCTCCCCCCCGAGAGGACAACACACCCCCAAGAGGACGGCGCACCCCCCCGGAGGACAACACCCCCCCTTCCCCCGAGGACAGGACAGCGCACCCCCCATCCCCGAGAGGACAACACACCCCCAAGAGGGCAAAACACCCCCGAGAGGACGGCGCACCCCCCGAAAGGGAAAAACACCCCCCAAGAGGACAACACCTCCCCCCGAGAGGACAACACCCCCCCAAGAGGACAACACCCCCCTTCCCCGAGAGGACAACTCCCCCCCCCCCCCCCAAGAGGACAGCGCACCCCCACCCCCTGAGAGGACAACACACCCCCCGAGAGGACAACACACCCCCTGAGAGGACAACAACCCCCCGAGAGGACAACACGCCCCCCGAGAGGACGGCATACCCTGGGAGGACAACACACCTCCCGAGGGGACAACACACCCCCTGAGAGGATGGTGCACCCTCAGAGAGGACGGCGACCCCCCGAGAGGATGGACCACACCCGGAGAGGACAGTGCACCCCTCCTGTGCGAACAACACACCACCTGAGAGGATGGCGCCCCGAGAGGACAACACCCCCCCGAAAGAGCAAAACACCCCCCGAGAGGACGGCGCACCCCCCCGGAGGACAACACCCCCCCTTCCCCGAGAGGACAGCGCACCCCCCCCCCCCCGAGAGGACAACACACCCCTGAGAGGACAACACACCCCCAAGAGGGCAAAACACCCCCCCGAGAGGACGGCGCACCCCCCGAAAGGGAAAAACACCCCCAAGAGGACAACACCTCCCCCCGAGAGGACAAACACCCCCCAAGAGGACAACAACCCCCTTCCCCGAGAGGACAACTCCCCCCCCCCCCCAAGAGGACAGCGCACCCCCACCCCCTGAGAGGACAACACACCCCTGAGAGGACAACACACCCCCTGAGAGGACAACACCGACCCGAGAGGACGGCGCACCCCCCGAGAGGACAACACCCCCCCGAGAGGACAACACGCCCCCCGAGAGGACAACACCCCCCCCCCCGAGAGGACGGCATACCCCTGGGAGGACAACACACCTCCGAGGGGACAACACCCCCCCTGAGAGGATGGTGCACCCTCAGAGAGGACGGCGACCCCCCGAGAGGACAGCACATCCCCCGAGAGGATGGACCACACCCGGAGAGGACAGTGCACCCTCCTGTGAGGACAACACACCACCTGAGAGGACGGCACCCCCCGAGAGAGGAAAACACCCCCCCAGAGAGGACAACACCCCCGAGAGGATGGACCACACCCGGAGAGGACAGTGCACCCCTCCTGTGAGGACAAACACACTGCCTGAGAGGATGGCGCACCCCCTCTCCCCCCAAGAGGACAACACCTCCACACGGAGGACAATACACCACCCGAGAGGACGGCACCCCAGAGAGGACAACACCCCCCCGAAAGGGAAAAAACACCCCCCAAGAGGACAACACTCCCCCCCCCTCCGGGAGGACAACACCCTCCCGAGAGGACATCACCCCCGAGAGGGCAACACCCCCAGATAGGATGGCACACCCGCGGAGAATGGACACGGTACACAGCGCCATACTGTGGCCGTCCTCAGTACTACAGCTTCTGCAGAAGTCGATGTGAGAGCTGCAGTACCGAGAACGGACACTGTGCGGCGCTGTACACTGTATCACTGTACACTGCAGACATCCGCCTGGACCGGCCACAATGAATTCAATATGGAGGTGGATCCTCTGTATATTGTGGCCGTCTGTGATTTGTTATATTCTCAGTTATCATACGTGTGACGCCACAGCGCCCTCCACTGGTGATTACACATTTACCACTGCAGGAACTACATCTCCCGGCATGCACAGAGCGCAGCGGAGGTTCCACTTCCGGCGCTCCAGAGTGACGTCAACAGAAGCGGTTTCCGTGGTAACCGGACGCCTCGGCCTAGTGATGGCGCCGGAGATGGCCGCGCCTGTCGCTGTGTTACTTCTCCTGGCCGCACAGTGCTGGAGCGGAGCAGACACCGGTGAGTGATCGAGAGGTACCCCAAAATACTGTGTGACGTCATGTGTGAGGGAAGAGTGACCACGTGACGTCATCTCTCCAGTCATAGGGAAAGCGTCTGTGTGACGTCATACCTTAAAGGGATAGTGTCCCCAGAACAGATAGTGTCCCCAGTACATCACCCTTAAAGGGATAGTGTCCCCAGTATAGATAGTGATCCAGTACATCACCCTTAAAGGGATAGTGTCCCCAGTATAGATAGTGACCCAGTACATCACCCTTAAAGGGATAGTGTCCCCAGAACAGATAGTGTCCCCAGTACATCACCCTTAAAGGGATAGTGTCCCCAGTACATCACCCTTAAAGGGATAGTGTCCCCAGAACAGATAGTGTCACCAGTACATCACCCTTAAAGGGATAGTGTCCCCAGTACATCACCCTTAAAGGGATAGTGTCCCCAGGACAGATAGTGTCCTCAGTACATCACCCTTAAAGGGATAGTGTCCCCAGAACAAATAGTGTCCCCAGTACATCACCCTTAAAGGGATAGTGTCCCCAGAACAGATAGTGTCCTCAGTACATCACCCTTAAAGGGATAGTGTCCCCAGTACATCACCCTTAAAGGGATAGTGTCCTCAGTACATCACCCTTAAAGGGATAGTGTCCCCAGAACAGATAGTGTCCCCAGTACATCACCCTTAAAGGGATAGTGTCCCCAGTATAGATAGTGACCCAGTACATCGCCCTTAAAGGGATAGTGTCCCCAGAACAGATAGTGTCCTCAGTACATCACCCTTAAAGGGATAGTGTCCCCAGAACAGATAGTGTCCCCAGTACATCACCCTTAAATGGATAGTGTCCCCACTACATCACCCTTAAAGGGATAGTGTCCCCAGAACAGATAGTGTCCCCAGTACATCACCCTTAAATGGATAGTGTCCCCAGTACATCATCCTTAAAGGGATAGTGTCCCCAGAACAGATAGTGTCCTCAGTACATCACCCTTAAAGGGATAGTGTCCCCAGAACAGATAGTGTCCCCAGTACATCACCCTTAAATGGATAGTGTCCCCAGTACATCACCCTTAAAGGGATAGTGTCCCCAGTACATTACCCTTAAAGGGATAGTGTCCCCTGTACAGATAGTGTCCCCAGTACATCACCCTTTAAGGGATAGTGTCTCCTGTACAGATAGTGTCCCCATACAGATAGTGCCCCAGTACATCACCCTTAAAGGGATAGTGTCCTCAGTAGGTCACCCTTAAAGTAACCCCAGTACATCTTCCTTAAATGGATAGTATCCCCAGTACATCACCCTTAAAGGGATAGTGTCAGCTCTTTTTAAGAGAACATCAAATGTTGACATTATCCCTTTAATTCTTTGAGGCTATTTAATACACAAATTATCCCTTTAAGGGTCTACAAACATTATTTCTGAAAGCAAAAGTCTGCATGATCTGATCATCTCTTAAAGGGAAAGTGTCTGTATTTTGTCATCTTGAAGTAACACGTTCTTTCAGTATTGGTATCTACGGTCCTTCAGTTTTTAAAGGGAGTGTGTCTGCAGAACGTCATCTCTTAAAGGGATCTGGCAGATAACAAATGCTTTTTCTCTGATCACCAGGTGCGACGTTCTGCACTTGTGACCTTTCACCTGGAAGTTGTGACATTAACTGCTGCTGTGACCCCGACTGCTCCTCCGGGGACATCACTAATGTCTTCTCCTTTTGTTTACCTGGAAGCACCAAGTAAGGCTGTCCCCATGCACATAATTAAGGGCCCCGCACCTAAACCCCATCGGCCCTAAATGTCTCTGGAGCAGTACATTGTACTCACCGCACCCAGTGTCGGCCTCCTGACCTGGCTGATACCCGAGAGCAGTAGACGACCTGTCACCTGTGATTTCCCCGCAGGGCGGAGCGCTGGACGTGTCTCTATAACTGGCTCATCTTTCGGAATAACACGCCGTACCCCTCCACCCTCCTGGGCGCGGCGCCTGCAGAGCTGTATTGTGTCTCCCCGGCTGATGGTAAGGAGCTGGTCCTGTGCCCGCCGCTGCCCCGCACTCCAGTATTCCCTGCCGTTTCCTCACACTCCAGTATCACCCACTGCTTCCCCGCACTCCAGTATCACCCACCGCTTCCCCGCACTCCAGTATCACCCACTGCTTCCCTGCACTCCAGTATCACCCACCGCTTTCCCGCACTCCACTATCACCCACCGCTTCCCTGCACTCCAGTATCCCCCACCGCTTTCCCGCACTCCATTATCCCCCACCGCTTTCCCGCACTCCAGTATCCCCCACCGCTTTCCCGCACTCCAGTATCCCCCACCGCTTCCCCGCACTCCAGTATCCCCCACCGCTTTCCCGCACTCCACTATCACCCACCGCTTCCCCGCACTCCAGTATCACCCACCGCTTCCCCGCACTCCAGTATCACCCACCGCTTCCCCGCACTCCAGTATCTCCCACCGCTTCCCCGCACTCCAGTATCCCCCACCGCTTCCCCGCACTCCAGTATCACCCACCGCTTCCCCGCACTCCAGTATCCCCCACCGCTTCCCCGCACTCCAGTATCCCCCGCCTCTTCCCCGCACTCCAGTATCACCCGCCGATTCCCTGCACTCCAGTATCACCCACCGCTTCCCCGCACTCCAGTATCATCCACTGCTTCCCCGCACTCCAGTATCCCCCGCACTCCAGTATCACCCGCCGATTCCCTGCACTCCAGTATCACCCACCGCTTCCCCGCACTCCAGTATCACCCACTGCTTCCCCGCACTCCAGTATCCCCCGCCTCTTCCCCGCACTCCAGTATCACCCACCGCTTCTCTGCACTCCAGTATCCCCCACCGCTTTCCCGCACTCCAGTATCCCCCACCGCTTTCCCGCACTCCAGTATCCCCCACCGCTTCCCCGCACTCCAGTATCCCCCACCGCTTTCCCGCACTCCACTATCACCCGCTGCTTTCCTGCATTCCAGTATCACCCACCGCTTCCCTGCACTCCAGTATCACCCACCGCTTCCCTGCACTCCAGTATCACCCACCGCTTCCCCGCACTCCAGTATCACCCACCGCTTTCCCGCACTCCAGTATCCCCCACCGCTTTCCCGCACTCCAGTATCACCCACCGCTTCCCTGCACTCCAGTATCACCCACCGCTTCCCTGCACTCCAGTATCACCCACCGCTTTCCCGCACTCCAGTATCCCCCACCGCTTTCCCGCACTCCACTATCACCCACCACTTCCCTGCACTCCAGTATCACCCACCGCTTTCCCGCACTCCAGTATCCCCCACCGCTTTCCCGCACTCCAGTATCCCCCACCGCTTCCCCGCACTCCAGTATCCCCCACCGCTTTCCCGCACTCCACTATCACCCACCGCTTCCCCGCACTCCAGTATCCCCCACCGCTTTCCCGCACTCCACTATCACCCACTGCTTCCCCGCACTCCAGTATCCCCCACCCCTTCCCTGCACTCCAGTATCACCCACCGCTTCCCTGCACTCCAGTATCACCCACCGCTTCCCTGCACTCCAGTATCACCCACCGCTTTCCCGCACTCCAGTATCCCCCACCGCTTTCCCGCACTCCAGTATCCCCCACCGCTTTCCCGCACTCCACTATCACCCACCGCTTCCCTGCACTCCAGTATCACCCACCGCTTCCCTGCACTCCAGTATCACCCACCGCTTTCCCGCACTCCACTATCACCCACCGCTTCCCTGCACTTCAGTATTATTATTATTTATTTATATAGCGCCATTAGGTTCCATGGCGCTTTACATGAGGATGAGGGAGACAAGAACAAGTACACTAAATCGAGGCGATCAGGAGGGGCAGGGACCCTGTCCACGAGGGCTCACAGTCTATGAGGGGCGGGTTAGGATACAGTAGGATGGGGGAATACCCCGGTATCCCCCGCCGCTTCCACGCACTCCAGTATCACCCGTCGCTTTCCCTCCGCTCCGGTGTCTCTCGCCATCCATTGTAACGTTTTCTCTGTTTTCAGCCTCAGTGAATTACTTTGTGACCCCCCGGATGGTGAATGTCGATAACTTTGCCTCCGTCAGTGGCCCGTACCGAGGAGCGTCCTTCTCTCCATCCTCCGACAGCGCGCCCACGTTCTCCGCTTTCTATCGGGTGAGAGCACTGAGCTGTGGGCACATCGCCTCCCATCTTTGTGAGTGGCGATTGTTGCTCACATTTCCTGCCGTCTTCTCTTAGGCCGGTGATCCCGTTCTTGCCGTCTACTCATCCGGTTTGTTGGGAGAGTTGAGGCAGCCGGCGCCGCTGGGGGATCAGAGTCTGTGTGCAGACCACAACCCTGCAAGTAAGTGACCATGATGGACGGATGGTGGTGGAGAGACTGGTCGGGCACTGAGAGCTTGCGACACAGACGGGCCGGGCATTGAGAGCTTGCCAGACAGATGGGTCGGGCACTAAAAGCACGCAAGACAGTTATGATGCAAGAAGGCATGGTGTCTATGTGGAGGTCGGAGATCTGACCCTGCATGGTGACCAGTGTATAGGAAAAAGGGCCACAAGAAGACAAATGCTTAGCTCCGATCCTGGACAGTGTGACACCATTATGGATGGTGGGGATTAGACTCAATTCAAAGGGAACTGATCACATCCAGAAAAGCAATTTAGCGTCACATAGTGGGAGAATCTGCAGGTAAACAGCAGTAAAATCCTGTCTGGAGCAGCAGCTACAGGGAGAAAATGTAGGTAGATTCTCCCAGCAGCTGCTGACTTCCAATCATAGGGGCACAGAGGCTGACAGCCGGCTCCGCAGTGTCAGTGCGCAGACAGTGATTGGTGACTGTTTCCCCCATGACTGGAAGTCAGTAGATTCTGGGAAGATTTGACTTCATTTTTCCCTGCAGCCGCTGATGCATTTATTCAGCCAGATACGGTTCACCTGCAGATTACACCACATCAGAATAAATTTAGTGAAGTAAAAAGGAGGAATATAAAGACTCAGCAGTGATGGAGAGCAGCTCATCTACCCGTGCACATACCGTGATATACCACATAGCGTACACTACTCCATAATAACCCTCACATTTATTTCCCAGGGTTCCTGCAGGATGACATCACTTCCTGTGTCCGTGTGCTCAGTGACGTGACCGCCGCCTGTAAGAACGATACCTCCTTGTCAACATTGTTTTATCATCATGACCGGGCGGTGCTAAGGGTCCCAGCGGATGTGACAGATCTGAACGCCACGAGGGTCAGAGCAGGGGCTGCTAGAAGGACGGCGGGTGGGGGGAGGGGGGTTGTTTCACATACCCTCCTAACCGCCGCTCTGTGCTCTGTCCGCAGGTCCCCATCAACAGCCTTGTGTCCGACACCCCGGTCCTGCGAGGAGACGTGTGTGAGAACGTGGTGACCCAGGTGACTGCACTGTACATGGGGCAGATAGTCATCCTCCTCTGTCCGATGGCAGCCATGTGGTTCCCCAGAATGAATGGTAATATCCCCCCCCAACAGTGTCAGGTCCTGATCTTCTGTTCCCGTGACAGGTGGTCTACACCGTGCTGTACAATGGCACACAGGGCATCACGGGTGTGAGCGTAAACTTCACCCTCAGCAACGTGTCCGCGGGCAGCAACACACGCCTCAGCCAGACCTTCTCCGTGGTGTATAAGGTGCGTCCTGCCCATTGTGTAGAAAGTGGCCACATCCAGCCGTTCGGACCTTAACCGGAGCTGCTCTCCTCTTCCTCTGTATGTTATACCATCTCGCTCTCATCCACAGCCGGCAGCTTCAGCTTCGCAGGGTCCTGCCCAGTCACGGAGCGGGAACCCGGGATATCTGGTGGGACGTCCTGTGCTGAGTGACATCGGCCATGTATCCTTCATGTTTTTACCTAGGTTCTGCCCAATCACAGCCTCCCATAGCAGCAGAGCCCCACCCCCGCCTTAGATAGGCTCTCCGGCTCCCCTGGTGTGCATACTGCGTTATTACAGAAAGGATATCTAGTGACACTTAAAGGTAAATAACACTACTTTGGCACAAAGTATTCTTATTGAACTTTAGTATCATTGAGGTCTGCTGGATATCTTTTGTAGTTGTTTTTCAGCTGGTGCCTGTTCACACCTTTGAGGTTGCCGCTTAGTCTTTTTGATATATTGTGTTATTACTCTTAACCCATCCCCCCACAGCTCTCTCTGCTGCGCTCTCTGGTAGGTGAGTCTTGCAGCCACAGCGATGTGCAGTTTGGAGTGAACTCCCTGAGCGGCTGTGTGATCCGGTGAGTCTCTGTCTGTCACATTCTCATCTGACATGTAATGAAATAGTTATAAGTCTCTCTCCTCCGCAGCGGCAATGACCTGGAGACGTGCAGCGACCTCCACACTCGGGCGTATCAGCTTCTGATCGGGGGACGAGCGCCAGGAAGCCTGGCAATGCTCGGGAACGCCACCGCCGGACAGGACGGGGACCGGACGACCATCATCTACCAGAACTGCAGCCTCCAGGTGAGCTCCTCTGAACCACAAGTCCCAGCATGCAGGGCACCATAACAGCCCTTATTAACCCAGGAATGGTGTATGATCCTGACGCCGCTCTTCTGTCCTCAGGGTGACTGCGCCTCCGCCTGTCTCATCCCCACCGCCCTGCACATGCAGATCCTGTGGGCGAGGGTCGGCCTCCTGTCTAATCCTCAGGCTCAGGTGGTCGGGGCTCGCTTTGTCTTCAGGTGTCAGCTTGTTCAGGTGAGTGTCGTCTCCAGTGCTGCCCCCGCGTGGTGGAGTGCAGTACTGATGATTATCTCCCCATCTGCAGTGTCAGGACACCTCCACTCTCCAAACACAAGTCACCTTCATTGACCTGACGAGACGCGGCCCGGCCCCTCGCTACAATGTGAACACCTAAGCAACAACAACCAGGAATCGACATCGGGGCCGACACCGTGAGAGGAGCGACCCCCGAAACCTTCACGGACCTGACGATACGCGGCCTGACCCCTCACTACAGTGCGACCACCTGAGAGCCGACACTGGGAGAGGAACGACCCCCGGGAACCTTCACTGACCTGATGAGACACAGCCCGACACCTCCGTACAGTGCGACCACCTGAGTGGCGACACCCGGAAACCGGAGCCAGGAGGGGAACAATGCTTGTATATAAGAGTGATGGGAATTAAAGTATTTTTGTATTTAAATATTGTTTATTTATTGCACCGATTAAGTGGGAGTGTAGACGCGACTCATTGTGCACAGTCCCGGAAGCACACATATTTAGCATAAATTAGTACACCCCTAAAGGCCAATTTACACACACAGATATCTGTGTCCAAATGCTGAACAGATCTCTGGTTGCAGTGAAATCATGGACACATTGTTCCATTGTACACAGCCACATAATGTAACAATGTGTCCATGATTTCACTGCAACCAGAGATCTGTTCAGAAGTTGGTCACAGATATGTGTGTGTGAAGTGGCCTTAACAGATTTTGCAGAAAACTTAGTTTCTTTTCAGAATCAGCATTTTCTGCAGAATACCGTACTACAAAGCACTCACACATGTAGACCATTGATCACTAACAAGATTTGTTATGTTGTACACCCCACAAAAGTTATTTTCCTGACATTCATTCAAGACTATGCTACAAAAGGGAGTACACCCCCCCAATGAAAGGCTGAGAAGCACAGATAAAACTTAAGGCCCTGTTACACAGTACGAGACTGTGAACAATATAGCTTAAACATCACGGGTTTGGAGTCGTTCAAACAACATCGTTACTACTTCGTTACGTGTGACACTAATACAACTACGATAAATCGTTGGATCGTAGATTTGAGAACATGCTCTCATATCAGACAATCCACGATCAGCTGACCTGCTGCATCGTTGTGTGTGACACCGCTATAACGATGTCGTTAACAACTTTGCCTATTCACATCAGTGAACAAGTATGGTTCTCTGGGTTGTGTGAATGATAGCTGCTCGCTGCATCGTTGGTGCGTCGTGTACGATATCTAGACGTGCGACATCTCTCAAACCGGACAAAACCTGATGCAAACAGCCGTGGTGTGAAGCCGGCGTTAGACTTTCTAATGAGAATTCACCCACCGGTAAGTCACCACCTGAAAGAGAAATGTCACAAGACCTGAGAGATGAAGGCTACAATGAAATCAGCAAAGCTTCTCCCATCAATCAGATACTGGAGCAAATGTGGAGGACCCTGTGCCGTCCTCACATGGTAATAGATCCAGTAGTTTTTGATTTGGGGTGTACTCATTTTTGCATCAACTAATTACCATAGACACACTGCTCAGTCTCAGAGCTTAGTGATGAGGTTCCCCCAATGACACATCTCTCCCCCCAAACCAAAGAAGGACAAGAGCCGCCATTTATTTCTACATTCATTTCATTTCAGACAAGATAAAAAGTTCTCATTAAAAAGCCAAAATTCAGCTTTTCAACAGGGAAGAGACACACAGCAGTATCCCCCCGCCCGCCCCTCGTCAGCCGCCCGAGGTCCCTTCTCTAGAAACCGATATGTAAACTCTGGAGAGGCTCCACAGCGAGGACTACACCTCCCATCATCTACAGGCCCCCTTGGCCTCTTCATTGCATCTATTGGTCCCTGAGCGGTAGGTTCACATCATTTATTCTCCTCTCGTACTGATCCTGAGCTGCATCCCGGCGAACGCTCCGGTCACAGCAAGAGCTGCAATCACAATGCCCCTCCCCCATCGTGCACCCGTCCTATAGTGTTTACAGCCTACGCAGTGGTCTGAAGAGCAAAGCATTGTGGGATGCCGGCAAGGGGCAAAGGTGAACCGTTCTGCACGCTGCGGAGGTAGGACGGTGAGCGCAGCTCTGGTTGGGGCTGGAGCAGAATCCAGCAGTGGGAATGTCGGACGTTTCTATAGATAAGTAACAGAATCTTCAGCAAATTTCATCATTTCAGCTTCCAAAATATATGTAACAGTGACCTGTGCCAAGCGAGCAGCCAGGCCCCAGCCAAGCGAGCAGGGGGCACCACCTGCGTCACGATCAGAGGGCGCAGCCGGGCCCCAGACACCACCCCGATCAGAGAGCGCAGCCGGGCCACATGTCTCAGCAGCTGCACCGCACCTATGCTGGGATTGAAGTGCGCGGCTGACCTGCTCGTTCCACAGTCAGTGCACTCATCTGGTCACCATGTCACGCTTCAAACAGACAAGCAGCTGGGTGCTATAATCCATGCAGCCGGTCCTGCCATACACAATTCAAAGCAGCTGGTCCCTCATACCACGATCAGTGCACTCGGCTGGTCCCTATGTCATGATCCAATTGCACACACAGGCCCCTCATATACAAGCCAAGAGCACACGGGGCCCTTACGCCACAACCCAAGCAAGCAGCTAGTCCCCGCAAATGTCATGATCTGAGAGCACAGACAAGCTTCGCCACCCTGCAAGTGACAATCGAGAGCCTCCGCCAACCCAACAGTGACGATCCGAGAGCCTCCGCCAACCCAACAGTGACGATCCAAGAGGCTCCCCCAACCCATCAGTGACGATCCAGAGCCGCAGCACCGACGCGCACCCGTCCCACATGCCACAATCCATGCAATCGGCGTCTCCCTCCCCACATGCCACAATCCGAGTGAGCAGCCGCTTGCTCGTTTCCCATGATGCAGGCATGCCGTATATGCTACGACCCGAGTGCACAGTCAATTCCCCAAAATAAAAAAAAATTCCCAGCAGCAGTTTATCTCCAGCATTCACTGGTACCAGTCACATCCCCGGGCCCCGCACTCCAGATAGATGGCGCCCACGAGCACTGCTGCCCTACAGGTATGTGACCGATGCCAAACATGATCAGACACAAGTGCAAGATATGACAGCAGTAACAGGTTCACTACAGTGGTTGCTTCCCCCGAATACTGTTCCAGGTTATCCGAGCACCAGCTACCGGCCCATGGTCCTTTATGTTTATCAGAAATGATGCATCACCTGAGGGGATTCATGAATCCAGCAAGGAGTGGTTTTACTTATGTTCCAGTGTCCTGGAGAAGGCAGAACAAGCGAGGTTCAGATGTAGAGCGGCGCACCGGACCCGCAATTGGAGATCTAGAAACTTTTGCGCTCCTCAGAGGACGGCGCCCTGCAGCCCCAAACCAGGCCAATGCCACAGGGTGCCGACCTCCGCAGCAGATCTACACGACGGGCACAGCAGCCAAAAACATAAAAGAAAAAAGGCAACGTAAAATAAATGCAGACAAGGCTCACGAAGCTCGAGCGAGTACAGAGGAAGGGGCCGCAACGGCGTTCGGGTGAGAGAAAAGCCCTGAGATTGCGTCTGCCGTATGTCACCACGCTGCAGTAAGGCACCACGAGGAGGAATGGACTCCGCACATCTCATCTGGTGGCAGCATCCTGCCCGCTGTGTCCATGGGGTTAAGGCAGAGATGGCTTTGATGACAGGTGGTCTTCATCCTGGAGCCCCCGGGTGTCGGTGCGAGGTAACATGAAGTCTCCCAGTCCTCAGCGGAGGAACAGAGTCCTGGAGGGAGGTCAATGTCAGTGTGTCAGGGGGAATATCGGGGAAGGGGCTATGTGAGGAAAGAGGGGGAGGGTGCATCATTTCTTTTGCTTGTTTTTAGCAGAGTTTCGGGGTGGGGTGACTGGGCGGCTCTGGTTGACCCCTCCGTATGCAAACAGCTTCTTGTCAGCAGGCTTCAGGATCTGTAAGGAAAAAGGCAAGAACGTGAGACAATGAGAACGGTCCTGCAAGGGCACGAAAACGGGGTGTGGACTGACCTGGAATGAGCACATCAGCGACTCGTCCACACTCATCATGGACCCCGCGTTGTCGAACTCTCCACAGTAGTTGGGCGCGGAGAAGAGCGTCACCAGTTGCCGTTTAGCAAAGAATTCATAACCGTCCTCTACGACCTGCCGGCAGAAGGGTTCGATCAGGGGAGGGGTGGCATTGTAGTCTCACCAGCACAGCATTGCGCCCGTTACTCACCTGGTGCGCTCTGCAGATCAGGTCCAGGTCATGTTTGTGAAGAAACTTGGCTACAACATCAGCCCCAAAAGTGAAGGACACCCCGCGGTCGTTTTCACCCCAGCCGAGGACGTCCTTGTCGGGGTCGGACCATAGGAGGTCGCACAGGAGCCCCTGATCGGGAACGTCTGTGGGTCGCAGTATCCGTCGGACCTGCTCCATGGACTGCAGGTCAGGGGACAGACCTAGAAGACCACACCAAAATCAGACACGGGAAGAGGATGAAGATGGCTACGCTCCTGTCGTGGGAACCAGGTCACATCTCACCTCCGTGGCAGCAGAAGATCTTCTCATCTACGATGGCAGCGACGGGTAAGCAGTTGAAGCAGTCGGTGAACGTCTTCCACAGCTTTATATTATACCGCCTTTTACCTGTTGAGAGCGCGGCAAGGAGCATTAGAAAGGGCGAAGCTGCGAAGACCGGTGTCACCAGCGCTCCCGTCCCGTCCACCACTTACACTCATCATAGAAGCCGTAGATGCGGTTGATGCTGGCGCATTCGTGGTTTCCGCGCAGTAAGAAGAAGTTCTCCGGGTACTTGATCTTGTATGCCAGCAGGAGGCAGATGGTCTCCAGGGATTGCTTGCCGCGGTCCACGTAGTCGCCTAGGAAGAGGTAATTGCTTTCTGGAGGAAATCCGCCATATTCAAACAGCCTGAGGAGGTCGTAATACTGTCCGTGTACATCACCTGGGGAGAAGAGAGAGTGTTAGATGATGGAGCACTGGCCACCATCTGTCTACACGCAAGACGGACGGACGGACTCACCGCAGATCTTCAGGGGGGCCTCCAGCTCCAGGAGGATGGGCTGACTGAGGAAGATCTCCCGAGACTTCAGGCACAAACCGCGGATCTCATTCTCCGACAGCTGCACGTTCTTCCCGGGGCGACAGCCCTTCACTGGAAGAAAGGAGAAAGGAAGGTGACGATGTGCACAAACCAGAGGGGGCGCTAGTGATCCCCATATATACAGCTTCACAATAAAAGGTCCGACTCCAGAATAATACACATTAATGCTCCCATTCCCTGACAAGCAGCAGATGCCCACTGCACAACCTCGCCTGACGGGAGGAGAAAACCTCGACCAGCTGGAAATATCAGTCCAGACGCACATACACCTCTAACCGGCAGCTACAAACAGGATCATTATAGGACGGGCGGGTCCACAGAGCCACTCAAACCAGAACGACAACTATGGCCACTGATCCAGAGCAACCTGCAGCCGAGCATCTGCCACCTACATCCCCAAGGGGTATGGAACGGAAGGGACAAAGCCACAGTAGGGGGGCCAAGGGAGAAGACGACGAGATAGAGCGCCAGCGGGGGCCAAGGGAGGAAGAGACAAGGACACCGAGCACCGGCGGGGGCCAAGGGAGGAAGAGATAACGACGCAGTGAGAGAAAGCTCTGAAGTGGACTCGGCAGTTCCTCAGATCAGGTTGAGCTGTAGTCGTGGACATCGGGTATTTGCCAGGGTTATTTTGCTGCCATCTGTGACTAGAGAGACACTTTTCTCCATTCAGCATTGGAAGGAAAGGACTAGTTCTAAGCATCACATATGCAGCACTCGTCACAGTGTATCAGAGGCCGTATGACACCAAACAAATGCAGAACAATCAGGATGTAAATAAGCAAATTTCACAGAGAAACAACAAAACAACAAGCCGAGGAATAGAAAAAAAGTCTATATGTAAAGCCCGAGAGCCAGCGGTGCAGCCCCTGTCCTGTGCGTGCCGCCCCAGCGGAGCAGCCCCCGTCCCGTGCGCGCCGCCACTTATGGCAAATGGAGAAGGAACCGGGCACTGAGTCTCTCGTGTCGTACAGGCGTTAGCGAAATCCTGTTGCTCAGCTGAAGGGTTAATCTTGCAAACAAAAAGTGAGGAGAGCAGCGGCACTCGGGAGATCTTTTTTACATACCGGCTTTATTGTGCTTTTTCAGGATACATCTTAGGTGCAGGGGGAGCTCCCGAGTGCCGCTGCTCTCCTCACTTTTTGCGCGCCGTCACTTCTGTCTATGATCAGTTTTTGTTCCCGGGTGTTTGCTGTTTTTTTCTGATATTTTCTTATAAAGCCGCCATCTTTGATCACCAACAAGAGAGGAGATGCCACAGAGCCTGATGCAACACATGGCAATAAGTCAGTGCCCCCCGGGATCTGCGCTCCTCATCAGGATTGCATTACTCCTCACTTACATCATCCACCATTACTCTGCTCAGGTCACAGTATAATCCCTCCACCTTCATTACATGACACCGCGGAGGAGCAGAGCTGACCGGGATCTGGGATCAGCTGACCGGGATCTGGGGATCATTATGGGAACGTCCAGGATTTCTGAACAAAACATAAAACCTGGTAATGAGCTGAATCCTCTCACCCAGTGATTCCCTTCTCATCGGCCTCTGTCCTGCAGTGTCGGTATGCTGGCTGTACATGCATCACCGAGGGCTGTGATTGGCTGCATCAGTCACATGAGCAGAGTCAGCAAATCACCACTGCAGGACAGGTGAGACGACCGGGGGTGATCAAATGGGGAGAACTTTATTCTCCACAGACAGAAAAAAATCATCCCGGACGCCCCCTTTAATTGCTCCTGATTACAGACACTGGATCCTTATGGGATAGTGAACAGGTAACAGAAAGGTCACACGGTGGCCTGTCACGCCCCACCACAGTGAATGAGCTGAAGCCCCGCCCACCACAAGTGAATGAGCTGAAGCCCCGCCCCACCACAAAGGGGAAATGAAGCTGAAGCCCCGCCCCACCACAATGAATGAGCTGAAGCCCCGCCCCACCACAATGAATGAGCTGAAGCCCCGCCCCACCACAATGAATGAGCTGAAGCCACGCTCCACCACAATGAATGAGCTGAAGCCACGCTCCACCACAATGAATGAGCTGAAGCCCCACCCCCATCACAATGAATGAGCTGAAGCCCCACCCCCATTGGTATAGATGAGAAGTGAAGGAACCACAGCAACTCAGCAACCAAGTGGACACCCCGTAATGTTACAGAGCGGGTGGGGGGAAATCAGAGGACAGAAAAGTCCCCACCTCTGCTGACCCCATAACTGCAGAATCCAGACCTCCTCTGTAACCTCAGCACAAACACTGCGCCCGCTGGATGCTTCATGGCCAAGCACCCGCACATCACCAAGCACAATGCCGAGCAGCCGCACATCACCAAGCACAATGCCGAGCAGCCGCACATCACCAAGCACAATGCCGAGCAGCCGCACATCACCAAGCACAATGCCGAGCAGCCGCACATCACCAAGAATAACGTCAAGCATCAGATGGAGTGGTGTAAAGCCACCAGCACTGGACTCTGGAGGAGACGTGTTCTGTGCGGTGATGATCACACTGCTCTATAGTCTGGATTTGTTGAATGGAGGATGTTCCCCCCCTGACTGCATTGTGCCCCCTGTACAGATGGTGGAGGAGGAGGATGCTCCAGGCTGTTATCACACTGCGGCCTCAGACCAGTGAAGAGGAATCTCCCCCCTCAGTGGAATTTTCTCATCTTTATGAATTATTACAACTCACTTTATAAAAACAAGTAATGTCACAACCAACTCACCAATAGCACAAAGGGATATTACAGATGACAGGAGAGCGCACAGCACGGGCCAGGGGTACAACAGGACGCCGGCCTGACCGGTCAGTCTACAGGAGCGCCTCCCCCTCCCCAGGTCCTCATCAGTATAAGTGAATAGAACGAGGCAGCACATGTCTATGGGAATGTGGCCAGGAGGAAAGAGATCGAAGACCAAGCTCCCGGCCACCATGAACAGCGGAGAATCCCGACCACGTCCGGGGCCACCGGACAGACTGAAGTCTGAGCAACACCTGACAGGACGCCGACAATTTATGTTTGTGCCCAGTTTCCTCCCCCAATTATAAAAGCCTTAAAGTCTGATGACACGGCCGCATCAGGACTTATTCCTTTGGATGAGTGAAGGTGGGATAGTTCCTGGCCTCTTCTACATCCTGTACGGCTCTGTTCACACATCCAGTAGGAAAAATGAATCTACTACATGCAGAGCAGATCTCGCAGCCGCTATAGAGTCCGCAGACGCCACAGGACCCGCAGCTCTTACCCACTGCAGGCCCAGGACATCTTCCCCTCCTTACAAAGCTCACATCCAGGCTCTTTTTCCACACTCTGCTGTGTCTGGCCGTGTCAGAACCCCGGCCTCCTGCTCTCTGCTGAGTTTTTGCCATGCCTGCCCCCCCCACCCCCCACTGCCCAGTCTGGCTGTGCCTGGCCCTCCCGCTCTCTGCCCAGTCTGGCTGTGCCTGGCCCTCCCGCTCTCTGCCCAGTCTGGCTGTGCCTGGCCTCTCCCGCTCTCTGCCCAGTCTGGCTGTGCCTGCCCTCCCGCTCCCTGCCCAGTCTGGCTGTGTCGGACCCTCCCGCTCCCTGCCCAGTCTGGCTGTGTCGGACCCTCCCCGCTCTCTGCGGAGTCTGGCTGTGTCGGACCCTCCCGCTCTCTGCGGAGTCTGGCTGTGTCGGACCCTCCCGCTCTCTGCGGAGTCTGGCTGTGTCGGACCCTCCTGCTCCCTGTGGAGTCTGCCTGTGTCGACCCTCCTGCTCTCTGTGGAGTCTGCCTGTGTCGGACCCTCCTGCTCTCTGTGGAGTCTGCCTGTGTCGGACCCTCCTGCTCTCTGCGGAGTCTGCCTGTGTCGGACCCTCCTGCTCTCTGCGGAGTCTGGCTGTGTCGGACCCTCCTGCTCTCTGTGGAGTCTGGCTGTGTCGACCCTCCTGCTCTCTGCGGAGTCTGGCTGTGTCTGACCCTCCTGCTCTCTGCGAGTCTGGCTGTGTCTGAGCCTCCTGCTCTCTGCGGAGTCTGGCTGTGTCTGAGCCTCCTGCTCTCTGCGGAGTCTGGCTGTGTCGGACCCTCCTGCTCTCTGTGGAGTCTGGCTGTGTCGGACCCTCCTGCTCTCTGTGGAGTCTGGCTGTGTCGGACCCTCCTGCTCTCTGTGGAGTCTGGCTGTGTCTGACCCTCCTGCTCTCTGTGGAGTCTGGCTGTGTCTGACCCTCCTGCTCTCTGTGGAGTCTGGCTGTGTCTGACCCTCCTGCTCTCTGTGGAGTCTGCCTGTGCCTGACCCTCCTGCTCTCTGTGGAGTCTGCCTGTGCCTGACCCTCCTGCTCTCTGTGGAGTCTGCCTGTGCCTGACCCTCCTGCTCTCTGTGGAGTCTGGCTGTGTCTGAGCCTCCTGCTCTCTGTGCAGTCTGGCTGTGTCTGAGCCTCCTGCTCTCTGTGCAGTCTGGCTGTGTCTGAGCCTCCTGCTCTCTGTGCAGTCTGGCTGTGTCTGACCCTCCTGCTCTCTGTGCAGTCTGGCTGGGTCTGACCCTCCTGCTCTCTGTGCAGTCTGGCTGGGTCTGACCCTCCTGCTCTCTGTGCAGTCTGGCTGGGTCTGACCCTCCTGCTCTCTGTGCAGTCTGGCTGGGTCTGACCCTCCTGCTCTCTGTGCAGTCTGGCTGGGTCTGACCCTCCTGCTCTCTGTGCAGTCTGGCTGGGTCTGACCCTCCTGCTCTCTGTGCAGTCTGGCTGTGTCGGACCCTCCTGCTCTCTGTGGAGTCTGGCTGTGTCGGACCCTCCTGCTCTCTGTGCAGTCTGGCTGTGTCGGACCCTCCTGCTCTCTGTGCAGTCTGGCTGTGTCTGACCCTCCTGCTCTCTGTGGAGTCTGGCTGTGTCTGACCCTCCTGCTCTCTGTGGAGTCTGGCTGTGTCTGACCCTCCTGCTCTCTGTGGAGTCTGGCTGTGTCTGACCCTCCTGCTCTCTGTGGAGTCTGGCTGTGTCTGACCCTCCTGCTCTCTGTGCAGTCTGGCTGTGTCTGACCCTCCTGCTCTCTGTGGAGTCTGGCTGTGTCTGACCCTCCTGCTCTCTGTGGAGTCTGGCTGTGTCTGACCCTTCTGCTCTCTGTGGAGTCTGGCTGTGTGACACTGCCTCTGGTCCGGTGTGTGGAGGACAGGTGATGCTCCGGACTGGTGGAGGGGATGTGGCCCTTCCGGCAGGTGCACGGCCCCTGATCACGTCATAGGGCCGCAGCGGAGCTGTTACCGGACACGCGGCGCCGCTCCTCACCCTCCAGCAGCCGCTGTATGATGGAGTCCAGGTTCAGCTTCTCTCCGTCCCCCATGGTCACAGTGAGAACCGCGAGCAGTCCGGAGTACGAGGCGATCACGTGCGAGCCGGTCCCGAGCTCCGCCGGCTAATGACGTCACCGCACGTCCGACAAGGCCTCTCCCCGGAGACGGTGAGACTTCTGTGAATGGAGGCGGAGCACGCAGCGCGCATGCGTCACCAACAACCGACACATCCGATTGGCTGAAAATGACGGAGGAATTTGAACTTTTTTTTTTTCCCATCCCGACCACGCCTCTTTCCGTTGCGTGTGTGGGATGAAGACACGCCCACCAGCCGCGCTCTGATTGCTCAAAGGCGAGGTCACTGCTGATTGGTGGAACGTCCCGGCGGTAAAATAGGCGGTGACTACTAGTGACGTCAGAGCAGGGAAGGGCGGACGTGAAGCGCCATTGGCTGTGACTGCGCTGGATAATGTCGCCGTATAAGACTATGGTAACTCCTGGTGACTCATAATAATAGTCACCGACAACATGGAGGACGGTCATAACTGCTTCTAGCACACAGTGTACAAGAACTAAAAATAACCAATCACAGTGCAGCTTACATTGTTCACGAGTAGTAGAGGAAATGAAATCAGCGCTTTGATTGGTTGCTATGGACTCACTGTCTAAACCGTGTCCATAGCAACCAATCACAGTGCAGCTTACATCGTTCAAGAGTAGTAGAGGAAATGAAATCAGCGCTCTAATTGGTTGCTATGGACTCACTGTCTAAAGCGTGTCCATAGCAACCAATCACAGTACAGCTTACATTCTTCAAGGATAGCATAAGAAATGAAAGCAGTGCTCCGATTCGTGGATATGGGACTCACTGTCTACACAAGTGTCCACAGCAACCAATCACAGTTCAGCTTACATTTGTCAAGTGTAGTATAAGAAATGAAAGCAGCGCTCTGATTCGTTGCTATGGATTCCCTGTCTTAAATTGTGCGTCCATACAACCAATCAAAATGCAGATTATATTTTTCAAAAGCCTTATACAAAATGAAAGCTGCACTGTGATTGGTTCAAACAGGCCACAGCTTTTGGTTTATTAGTCAACATATTTCAGGTCTCCCTGGCCTCTTCCTCAGGACAAATCAACACATATTGCCATGATTCTAGAGACCAATAAATCAATATTATATTCACCCTTTGATGTCTGGTGGAATACGGCAGCGCGGTGTTTTATCCTTCATCCCCCTCTCTATATGCACCACGCTGGGGACTGCAGCAGCCTGATCTGCTGTTATAGTGGTTGTGACTCTCACAACCACACAAGGTGAAGCCTCTATACCTATTTAGGTCATATTTTACCTCTCAGATCCTTCATCCTCCCTACTTTAATTTTCTGAGATAATTTGACCTTTGGGTTTCATTAATCATCAACATTAACAGAAATAAACACATGACATAGCTTCCCTCTGTGTGTAATGACTCTATATAATATTTGTGTGTCACTTTATGTATTCAATTACTGATCTAAAGTCACTTATTGATGATCTTCAATTCATGAGACGCTCCTGTATAATCATGATCTATGAATGAATGTCAGTGGCTCCGTAATCACAGACGTAAGGATCATTATCTGATCCCTGGTTATCATGACAGCTCATCGGTGCCCCACAATCACAGCAGAGGCTGATGAATGACACATCTCCATGCTGGGACATGTTACATCCCGCTGTCAGAAAATGTCAGTGGATTTAACTGGTTAACGACCACAGACAGGTTTCTCATACACTTGGGATTGTTAGAGGCACATGATGGTTGATTATATCAGCCATCATGTGCAGGGCCCAGTCAGTAGGTAAGGACACAATATTTGATCTAAATATAAATCATAAGTCATGAAGGCGTTAATGGTCATAGATGGATAAAAAAGAGTGGGGTGAGTGATGTGGCTGCAATGTCATGGAGTCATGTTTTCCAGCCAGTATCATGGGGTGAGAGCTATTAGGCTCCATTAGGGTCCCTGAAGGTGGGAAAAGTATATAGAGATTCTGATTGACCACTTTCTTACTCTCACTTTTTTATCACCTCAGAAAAAAAATGTAATAAAAATACATAAAATCCGCATTATTAATATTGATAAAAACCCAGACTCACAAACCTGCACAAGTTTGTTATGGCCACGACCGAGCAGGAAAATGGAATGTCCGGTCATTTTAAACAATCAAAAATACAATGGTGGAATTATATGTTTTATAATGATTAATAATAATATTATATACTCTATAATTCTATAATTTTTTTTGCTTTACCCTTATAAACAACGGAGCGTTCAGGATGAGTGAGGAACAATAACTCCATATGACAGCAGAGAAGGTGAGACCTGAGCTGGAGGTTTATTAAGGCAAAAGTCTATAGAAGCTTCACTGGTGACCTGCCAGACAGTTCATACACATCAGCAGCTGATTGGCTCTGGAGTGTGACATCACAAACTACTTGCACTGTGATTGGTGGGAAGGAGGAAGTCATGGGTGGTGAACCCACACCAGGAGCCTGGAATGTCAAGGAGGGACATGTATTTTTGAGGAAAAGCCTGAGAATTCCTGGGAGGAGCCTGAAATTTTTGGGAGGAGAGGAGCCTGAAATCTTGAGGAGCCTGGATTCTCAGAGAGAAACCTGTATTTTGGGGAAGGAGCCTGGAATTTTGGGAGGAGCCTGAATTTCAAGGAGGAGCCTAGAGGAATTTTGGGGATTTTAGAAGCCTGGATTTCTAGGGAGTGTATCCTGGAGATATTTTAGAGGAGGAGAGCCTGGATTCTCAGGGAGGAGGTCTGTATTCTCAGGAGGACGATTTGGGAAGCCTGGATTCTCAGGGAGAAGCCTGGATTCTCAGGGAGGAGCCTGGATTCTCAGGGAGGAGCCTGGATTCTCAGGGAGGAGCCTGGATTCTCAGGGGGAATTGGGGGCCTGGAATTCTCAGGGAATGAGCTTGGATTTCTCAGGGAGGAGCCTGGATTTCTCAGGGAGGACTGATTCTGGGGCCCATTCTCAGGGAGAGCCTGGATTCTCAGGGAGGAGGTCGGCTGGATTCTCAGGTGGAGGACTCAGTGCTGATTTTCAGGGAGAAGCCTGGATTCTCAGGGGAGCGGATTCTAGCCGATTCTCAGGAGGAGCCTGAATTTCAAAGTGGAGGATGACCATGGAATATTTCAGGAGAAGCCTGATATCCATGGAACAGAGTAGCTGGATTTCGGGGAGGGACTCCTGGATTTTCAGGGGAGGAGCCTGGATTCTCAGGGAGGAGCCTGGATTCTCAGGGATGACCTGGATTTCAGGGGGAGCCTGAATTTCAGGGAGGAGCCTGGATTTTCAGGGATGTACCTGGATTCTCAGGAATGAGCCTGGATTTTCAGAGAGGAGCCTGGATATTCAGGATGAGCCTGGATTTCAGAGAGGAGCCTGGATTTCAGGAGGAGCCTGGATTCTCAGGGAGGAGCCTGGATTCTCAGGTGTGATTGGAGCCCTAGGATTCTCAGGTGGAGGAAGAGCCTGGATTTCAGGAGGAGCCTGGATTTCTCAGGGATGAGACCTGGATTCTCAGGAGTGGAGGAGAGCCTGGATTCCATCAGGGATGAGCCTGGATTCTCAAGCGAGGAGGAGCCTGGATTCTCAGGGAGGAGCCTGGATTCTCAGGGAGGAGCCTGGATTCTCAGGGAGGAGCCTGGATTTCAGGGAGGAGCCTGGATTTTCGAGTGGTAGGATCCTGGATTTTCAGGGAGGAGCCTGGATTTTTCTGGATTATTCGCCTTAATTCCTATAATTCAGATGCTGAATGTATTCTTCTAAAGCTAAAAATGTAGACAAAGTGGGAAAACGAAACCCTACAGCACCCTCTATCTCACCAGCCGCCTATAGCAGAAGCGAGGATGATATGGTAATAAGTGACACAGTGCGGGGCCTCCCCCTCAAAAAAAAGCTCTGACCTGTTGGTACTCAGAAAAAATATGTAATAAAAATACATCAAAACCGCATAATTAATATTGATAAAAAAACAGGTAGGATCCTTGCCTCCGTTAACACTTTTTTTTCCGCTATCCAATTTTTGGAAAGCAGGATAAATAAAACTAACTCCCATCAAGGAATATCTCAGTTTTACAAGACTCCTAAATCTTCCTCTTGTAATGAAGCAAAATGACAAAGATGAGTCCAGATCTTAGGAAAACGAAGAAGCCGAGAGAAGACAATGTCCCACATGTAAAAGCCGAGTCCGTCATCTCCATCCTACAGCGTCTGCTGCATCGTGCGACCCTCGGGGGCGGCCGCGGATCACCCGCAGCTCTGTGACCATGGCACTCTTTATTATACTCAGCAGATCGGAGGCTGGACCTAACATAGCGTAACAAATGGAGGACAGCGGCCGGAGTCACCCCGGGAACACGGAACGCAGCACCGATCTGTGGAACAAAGGAAACCAGGCACATCAACATCAGAAAAGAGCGTCATGTAGTTATATTCATGTACATAGTGTCAGTATTATAGTAGTTATATTCTTGTATATAGGGGCAGTATTATAGTAGTTATATTCTTGTATATAGGAGCAGTATTATAGTAGTTATATTCTTGTATATAGGAGCAGTATTATAGTAGTTATATTCTTGTATATAGGAGCAGTATTATAGTAGTTATATTCTTGTACATAGGGCAGTATATAGTAGTTATATTCTTGTAATAGGGGCATATTATAGTAGTTATATTCTTGTACATAGGAGCAGTATTATATAGTTATATTCTTGTATATAGGAGCAGTATTATAGTAGTTATAATTCTGTATAATAGTGCAGTATTTATAGAGTAATTTTGTAATAGTGTATTATGTATATAGCTATATGAGTATTATATTTTGTATAGGTATTAGGAGCAGTATTATAGTAGTTATATTTGTATATAGGAGCAGTATTATAGTAGTTTATTCTTGTATATAGAGAGTATTATAGTAGTTTATATTACTTGTATATAGGGCAGTATTATAGTAGTTATATTCTTGTACATAAGAGCAGTATTATAGTAGTTATATTCTTGTACATAGGCAGTATTATAGTAGTTATATTCTTGTAACATAGGAGCAGTATTATAGTAGTTATATTCTTGTATATAGGAGCAGTATTATAGTAGTTATATTCTTGTATATGGGAAGTATTATAGTAGTTAATTCTTGTATATAGGGCAGTATTATAGTAGTTATATTCTTGTATATAGGAGCAGTATTATAGTAGTTATATTCTTGTACATAGGGCAGTATTATATAGTATTTATTCTTTATTAGGAGCAGTATTATAGTAGTTATATTCTTGTAATAGGGCAGTATTATAGTAGTTATATTCTTGTACATAGGAGCAGTATTAAGTAGTATATTCTTGTACATAGGAGCAGTATTATAGTAGTTATATTCTTGTCATAGGAGCAGTATTATAGTAGTTATATTCTTGTATAAGGAGCAGTATTATAGTAGTATATTATAAGCAGTATGTACATAGGGGCAGTATTATAGTAGTTATATTCTTGTACATAGGAGCAGTATTATAGTAGTTATATTCTTGTACATAGGAGCAGTAAATTTTAGTAGTTATATTCTTGTACATAGGAGCAGTATTATAGTAGTTATATTCTTGTACATAGGAGCAGTATTATAGTAGTTATATTCTTGTATATAGGAGCAGTATTATAGTAGTTATATTCTTGTATATAGGAGCAGTATTATAGTAGTTATATTCTTGTAATAGGAGCAGTATTATAGTAGTTATATTCTTGTATATAGGAGCAGTATTATAGTAGTTATATTCTTGTACATAGGAGCAGTATTATAGTAGTTATATTCTTGTATCATAGGAGCAGTATTATAGTAGTTATATTCTTGTACATAGGAGCAGTATTATAGTAGTTATATTCTTGTACAGAGGAGCAGTATTATAGTAGTTATATTCTTGTATATAGGAGCAGTATTATAGTAGTTATATTCTTGTATATAGTGCAGTATTATAGTAGTTATATTCTTGTATATAGGAGCAGTATTATAGTAGTTATATTCTTGTACATAGGAGCAGTATTATAGTAGTTATATTCTTGTACATAGGGGGCAGTATTATAGTAGTTATATTCTTGTACATAGGAGCAGTATTATAGTAGTTATATTCTTGTATATAGGAGCAGTATTATAGTAGTTATATTCTTGTACATAGGAGCAGTATTATAGTAGTTATATTCTTGTACATAGGAGCAGATATTATTTTATAAGTATTATAGTTATATTCTTGTACATAGGAGCAGTATTATAGTAGTTATATTCTTGTACATAGGGGCAGTATTATAGTAGTTATATTCTTGTACATAGGAGCAGTATTATAGTAGTTTATTTTGTTATTATGTATTATCTTGTACATAGGAGCAGTATTATAGTAGTTATATTCTTGTACATAGGAGCAGTATTATAGTAGTTATATTCTTGTACATAGGAGCAGTATTATAGTAGTTATATTCTTGTATATAGGAGCAGTATTATAGTAGTATATTCTTGTATATAGGAGCAGTATTATAGTAGTTATATTCTTGTACATAGGGCAGTATTATAGTAGTTATATTCTTGTATATAGGAGCAGTATTATAGTAGTTATATTCTTGTACATAGGAGGTATCAGTATATTATATCTTGATAGAGTTTATATATTCTTTGTAATATAGGAGCAGTATTAAGTAGTTATATTCTTGTACATAGGGCAGTATTATAGTAGTTATATTCTTGTACATAGGAGCTATTAGTATATCTATAGGAGTATTATAGTTTATTCTTGTATATAGGAGCAGTATTAGTAGTTATATTCTTGTACATAGGAGCAGTATTATAGTAGTTTATATTTTTACATAGGAGCAGTATTATAGTAGTTATATTCTTGTACATAGGGCAGTATAAGTAGTTATTACTTGTAATAACAGTATTATATAGTTATATCTGTATAGGGCAGTATTTATTAGTGTAGTTATATTATTCTTGTATAATAGGGGAGTATTATAGTAGTTATATTCTTGTATATAGGGGCAGTATTATAGTTAGTTATATTCTTGTACATAGGAGCAGTATTATAGTAGTTATATTCTGTACATAGGGGCAGTATTATAGTAGTTATATTCTTGTACATAGGGGCAGTATTATAGTAGTTATATTCTTGTACATAGGGGCAGTATTATATGTAGTTTATATTCTTGTACATAGGGGCAGTATTATAGTAGTTATATTCTTGTATATAGGGGCAGTATTATAGTAGTTATATTCTTGTACATAGGGGCAGTATTATAGTAGTTATATTCTTGTACATAGGAGCAGTATTATAGTAGTTATATTCCTGTACATAGGGGCAGTATTATAGTAGTTATATTCTTGTACATAGGGGCAGTATTATAGTAGTTATATTCTTGTATATAGGGGCAGTATTATAGTAGTTATATTCTTGTAATAGGGGCAGTATTATAGTAGTTATATTCTTGTACATAGGGGCAGTATTATAGTAGTTATATTCCTGTACATAGGGGCAGTATTATAGTAGTTATATTCTTGTACATAGGGGCAGTATTATAGTAGTTATATTCTTGTATATAGGGGGCAGTATTATAGTAGTTATATTCTTGTACATAGGGGCAGTATTATAGTAGTTATATTCTTTACATAGGGGCAGTATTATAGTAGTTATATTCTTGTACATAGGGGCAGTATTATAGTAGTTATATTCTTGTATATAGGGGCAGTATTATAGTAGTTATATTCTTGTACATAGGGGCAGTATTATAGTAGTTATATTCTTGGTAGTACATGATGGGGCAGTATTATAGTAGTTATATTCTTGTACATAGGGCAGTATTATAGTAGTTATATTCTTGTATATAGGAGCAGTATTATAGTAGTTATATTCTTGTATATAGGGGCAGTATTATAGTAGTTATATTCTTGTATATAAGGAGCAGTATTATAGTAGTTATATTCCTGTATATAGGGGCAGTATTATAGTAGTTATATTCTTGTATATAGAGAGCAGTATTATAGTAGTTATATTCTTGTATATAGGGGCAGTATATAGTAGTATATCTTGTATAGGCGTATATATAATATTCTTGTAGATAGGGGCAGTATTATAGTAGTTATATTCTTGTACATAGGAGCAGTATTATAGTAGTTATATTCTTGTACATAGGAGCAGTATTATAGTAGTTATATTCTTGTATATAGGGGCAGTATTATAGTAGTTATATTCTTGTACATAGGAGCAGTATTATAGTAGTTATATTCTTGTACATAGGGCAGTATTATAGTAGTTATATTCTTGTACATAGGGCAGTATTATAGTAGTTATATTCTTGTATATAGGGCAGTATTATAGTAGTTATATTAATATCTTGTTAATATAGGAGCAGTATTATAGTAGTTATATTCTTGTATATAGGGGCAGTATTATAGTAGTTATATTCTTGTACATAGGAGCAGTATTATAGTAGTTGATATATTCTTGTACATAGGAGCTAGTATTATATAGTATATATTTCTTGTACATAGGAGCAGTATTATAGTAGTTATATTCTTGTATATAGGAGCAGTATTATAGTAGTTATATTCTTGTATATAGGGGGCAGTATTATAGTAGTTATATTCTTGTATATAGGGGGCAGTATTATAGTAGTTATATTCTTGTATATAGGGACAGTATTATAGTTGTTATATTCTTGTATATAGGGGCAGTATTATAGTTGTTATATTCTTGTACATAGGGGGCAGTATTATATTCCCTCCTGTATAAATCTTACCGTCTCAGGGCGGCTCACTGACAGTTTCTCCCGGACCTCGTTAGATAAGCACATCGAGGCTCATGTAGTCCAGGTCTTCCGGTAATATTAGGGACTCTCTCTCTGCACCTCCGCAATCTCTTTTTCTTGGATGGTGACATAAACCTCATACAAAGCTGCAATATAAAACCTGCGTCATCTCAGGGGATTCTCAGATCTCGACCGTCGTGAGTCGATCACCATTAATAATAATACGGTTCATATACGAAAAATATACAATACAGTAAGTAATTACAGTAGAGAAAGAATACAGCACAATAATTGGATGGACCATTGTTGGACCTGTGTGGAGGCGACTCCTAGTCCTACAACCTCTGCGCTCGGATGAGAGCAGACTCCTCACTATGTCCACAGGGTCGTTCTTTGATTCTCTAAGTTACTTTGTGTTTTATTTCCCCACATTTTCTGTTTGCTGTCAGTGATGAGGAACATTTTTATTTGACATCCGACATCAAAATAAAATCTGCATAAACTGGACTCATGTGAGAACAACGCCCAGGACTCCGAGCAGAGAAGAAAACCTGCTCCCCCGGAAATGAGCCAGATTCAGACCCCCATAACCACCAAGGGATTTACCTTCTATCCTCAGGCGCTGAGCGACATCCGGCCTCTCACTGAATCTCCGCAGGACGTCCGGGAACAGAGCGGCGAGAGTCTGGACCTCCACCCCGTAGTACCGCAGCATCTCCACACCACTGGAGGAGGAGGACATCACAGTGTGGAGGAGGAAATCACAGTGTGGAGGAGGAGAACATCACAGTGCGGAGGAGGAGGAGGAGAGAGGTGAGGAGGACATCACAGTGTGGGAGGAGGAGGACATCACAGTGCGGAGGAGGAGGACATCATAGTGTGGAGGAGGAGGAGGAGGAGGAGACATCAAGTGTGGAGGAGGAGGACATCACAGTGTGGAGGAGGGGGAGGACATCATAGTGTGGAGGAGGAGGAGGAGGAACACAGTGTGGGAGGAGGGGGAAAGGGAGGAGCATCATAGTGTGGAGGAGGAGGACATCACAGTGTGGAGGAGGAGGAGACATCATAGTGTGGAGGAGGAGGACATCATAGTGTGGAGGAGGAGGAGGACATCACAGTGTGGGAGGAGGACATCATGTGTGGGAGGAGGAGGCATCACAGTGTGGAGAGGGGGAAATCAGTGTGGAGGAGGACATCACAGTGTGGAGGAGGACATCACAGTGTGGAGGAGGAGGACATCACAGTGTGGAGGAGGAGGAGACATCACAGTGTGGAGGAGGACATCACTGTGTGGAGGAGGAGGGCATCACAGTGTGGAGAGGAGGACATCACAGTGGGAGGAGAGGGCATCACAGTGTGGAGGAGAAGGACATCACAGTGTGGAGGAGGAGGACATCACAGTGTGGAGGGGAGGACATCACTGTGTGGAGGAGGAGGAGGGCATCACAGTGTGGAGGAGGAGGACATCACAGTGTGGAGGAGGAGGAGGACATCACAGTGTGGAGAGGAGGAGGAGGACATCACAGTGTGGGAGGAAGGAGCAAGGACATCACAGTGTGGAGGAGACGGACATCACAGTGTGGAGGAGGAGGAGGACATCACAGTGTGGAGGAGGAGGAGGACATCACAGTGTGGAGGAGGAGGAGGACATCACAGTGTGGAGGAGGAGGACATCACAGTGTGGAGGAGGAGGAGGACATCCCAGTGTGGAGGAGGACACCTCAGTGTGGAGGAGGAGGACACCACAGTGTGGAGGAGGAAGTGGAGGAGGAACACCATAGTGTGGAGGAGGAGGACATCCCAGTGTGGAGGAGGACAACATCCCAGTAGTGGAGAGGAGGAGGAGGACGACATCACAGTGTGGAGGAGAAGGGGGAGGACATCACTGTGTGGTGGTGGGGGGGGGGCGCTCGCTGCTCTATAGCCCAGACAGCCCCCTCCTCTGTCTATACATCAGCTGACGTACCTGAGGGGGTTGCAACGGGAACTGCTGATGACCGCCTCCGGGATCATCTTCTGCCACTTGACAGATGAAAGCTGAATAGACCGGAGAGCTGACAGTCCGTCGTTCAGAGCCTCCCTGGTGGCACGCGCTCGGTCGTACCGCTCCCGAGACACACAGCCCGCTGCTTCATATCCTGGGGAACACAAGAATGTGACAACATGAACATCAGTGAACCTGAACCCACCTCAAATCATCAAGAAACCACCTAATGGTTCATAGATGGAAAATGTCATGAATGGGTAGGGGATGTCTGGCGCAACACAGAAGTTACAACAGGAATGGAAAGAGAGGGAAAGACTCTGATGATAGGGAGGGAATGGGAACCTTCAAACTGACACTAAATTGTGTCTGGCCCCTGAGCTCCCCTAACATCCTTAAGCGGGTCCTTCCTCCCTTCCTAGTCCCTGAGCTGTCCTAATGTCCCTAAGCAGGTACTTTTCCCCCTGCCTAGTCCGTGAGCTGTCCCTCCATTCACCCTGACTAGTGCAAAGGCCGGTGAGAGCACTACACTCCACTTCTACAGTAAAACGACACAGAGGAAGGAGGACAGACAGGAACATAAGCAAAAAGGATATAAAACCAACTTGACTGCAGCAGCCAAACACCAGGACAGCAGGCGACACGGCTCCAACAACAGAACTCAGCAGAAGCCACTAGAGGACTCCTTCCTCCACAATGGTCAGAATATAAAAATCTATTACCGGTGACAGGAGATGGGAAATGTGACTGGAGAAAGGGAAGGGGAGTCATCATAAAGCAGCGCACTGAGATAAACTATCCAGGAGCTATGAGCAAGGGAAATGTCAATGGTCCAAAAGAAAGCAATCACATTTAAAGTTCAGGTGAAACCAGAGCTGTCAAAAGTCTCCTAATCACGGGAGACACTTGTGACAGAGGATTGCTCAGACAGGCTACAACTGTAGCAAACCCTCAGCTGCGACAAGTATTAGGTGAGGATGGTCACAGTATATAGCTGCAGGATGTTCCATCCAGCTCCTCCTCACCCCTTAGTGTAAGCCGTGTGTCTGCGTTGTCCGGTCTCAGCGTCATGCGGTACTCAGCGCGGCTGGTGAACATGCGGTACGGCTCCCGAGTCCCCTGCGTGGTCAGGTCATCGATAAGGACCCCGATGTATCCCTCCGTGCGGCTCAAGGTGAAGGCAGGACGACCCGCAGCCCTGAGGGCGGCATTTATTCCTGCAATTATTCCCTGGAAGGACAAGAAGGAGTTAACAAGAAGTAGAAATGTGACAACGGGCATGTGGGGTCACCCGCTACCTACCTGGGCAGCCGCCTCCTCATACCCGGTGGTGCCATTGATCTGCCCGCCAAGAAGAGTCTTTGGACCAGCAAGGTCTCCAGAGAGGAGCGAAGTTGCCGAGGGTCCAAGAAGTCGTATTGCACCCCGTACCCTGCGGAGAGGAAGAGTGGGGTCAGAATGACGGCAACGCTGGTTCACCATGCTCCATAGTCTAAAGCACCACCGGGCATCAGCAACCGAGCCTTCTCCAGTCCTGGGATCTCCCGCAAAAGCCTCTCCTGAGCCTCGGCCGGGAGGGTCACAGACAGACCCTGGGGGTAGATGACGTCAGAGTCCAGGCCCTCAGGCTCCAGCCAGACCTGGTGTCCACGACCGGGAAAACGCAAGACCTTCGACTCAATAGAGGGGCAGTACCTGAAGGAGAAGGCTGGCGATCAGGATGGATCTCTGTGATGGATAGGGGAGTGGTCAGGTGATTAGGACAAGTGGAAGTAATGGATCGAGTGATTAGGACGAGTCTCAGTGATGGCGCGGGCAGTGGTCAGGTGACCAGGACAGGTCTCAGTGATGGATCAGGAGTTGGGTCAGGGTATCAGGACGGGTCTCAGTGATGGATCGGGCAGTCGTCGGCGATCAGGACATGTGTCAGTGCTGAATCAAGCAGTGGTTAGTGGATCAATACAAGTGTCAGTGATGGATTGGGCAGCAGTTGGGTGATCAGGACGGGTGTCAGTGATGGATCGGGCAGCGGTTGGGCGATCAGGGTGGGTCTCGGTGATGGATCAGGCAGTGGTTAGGGATCAGGACAAGTCTCAGTGATTGATCAGGCAGTGAATGGCGATCAGGATGGGCGTCAGTGATTGATCGGGTAGTGGTTCAACGATCAGATGGGTCTCAGTGATGGATCGGGCGTGGTCAGTGGATCAGGACGGGTCTCAGTGATGGATTGGCAGTGGTTGGCGATCAGGATGGGTGTCAGTGATGGATCGGGTAGTGGTTCACGATCAGGATGGGTCTCAGTGATGGATCGGGCGGTGGTCAGTGGATCAGGACGGGTCTCAGTGATGGATTGGGCAGTGGTTGGCGATCAGGATGGGCGTCAGTGATGGATCGGGTAGTGGTTCAACGATCAGGATGGGTCTCAGTGATGGATCGGGCGGCGGTCAGTGGATCAGGACGGGTCTCAGTGATGGATCGGGCGGCGGTCAATGGATCAGGACGGGTCTCAGTGATGGATCGAGCAGTGGCTGGGGATCAGGACAATGTGAGTGATGGATCAGGAGTCGGGGGATCAGGACGGGTGTCAGTGATGGATCAGGCAGTGGTTGGCGATCAGGATGGGCGTCAGTGATGGATCAGCAGTGGTCGGGTGATTAGGACGGTGTCAGTGATGGATCAGGTGTATTTCGGGGGTCGGGTCCTCCTGGTCTCACCTGGGGCCGGCGCTGGTCTCCTTCACGTGGCTGCTCAAATGCAGATTCTCCTGAATGATCCGCTCCACCGCCGCTGTCGTGTGCGTCAGGTGACACGGAAGTTGGTCTTCGGGCTACAATACACGGCAGGTTCACACACTGGCGGAATAATGTCCGCTGTGACCCGGCCGCCCCCTGTGTTGTGGGAGTTGTCGCATTTATACTGTACCTTGATCCAGACTCGGTCGTTCATAAAGCTGAAGGGAGTGGGGGGATCGTCCGCTTCGTGTCTCATCACAGCACTGAAGTCTATGGAGTCCTTGGCAATACGAGGGGGGGTCCCAGTCTTCAACCTCCCAACAGGGAATCCCAGGCGCTCCAGTGTCTGTGCGAGACCCACGGCCGGTTTTCACCCCAGCGGCCGGCAGGTATGTGCTCTGTACCGAGGCGCACCACTCCGCGCAGAAACGTGCCATTAGTCAGGACCACACTGCTGGCGAATATCCTCCTGCCGTCCGCTGGAGAAAGACATAGTGGAGAATGATTGTGCTGAAATAAAAAGTGCTGCTCCCTCCATACACAGTGCTGCCCCTCCGTACAGTGCTGCGCCCTCCGTACAGTGCTGCTCCATCCGTACAGTGCTGCTCCATCCGTACAGTGCTGCTCCCCCCATACAGCGCGCTCCCACACTGTGCTGCGCCCTCCGTACTGCGCCCTCCACAGTGTACCGCGCCCTCCATGCTTTACAGTGCGGCACAGACTGGAGATAAACACGTGGATGATACAGACCTAAAATGATCCCGCTGACTCGACATTTCCCTGGATGCGCAGAGTCCGGGGGCTCCAGGATTAAGTCTTCTACAGAGCCTTCAGTCACAGTAAGCCCTGGCGTACTCATGATCTCCCTCTGTGGAGTATATGGATGTTCATGTACAAATATGGTATATATGTATACTGCCCCCTGCTGGATGGCTGCACTCACCTGTAGGTTTTGCTTGTATAACTTTCTGTCAATCTGAGCTCGCAGCCCCCAAACAGCGGGACCCTTGCGTCGGTTTAGGACCTTGTAGTGGATCCCAGAGAGATCACAGATCCTCCCGCAGACTCCGTCCAGGGCGTCCACCTCTCTCATCAGGTGACCTTTGCCGATACCCCCGAAGGACGGGTTACAGGACATCTGACCTGGGGGCACAGATAGGTTACATGGACCCTGCGGAGCCTCGTGTGTCTGACCACAGAGCAGCCTGGGTCGTACAGTGCCGCACGGTGAGGACAATGGCTGCCGTTACCTATCGTCTCCACCTTGTGTGTGACCAGAAGGGTCCTGGCTCCGGCCCGAGCCGCGGCTGCAGCGGCCTCAGTGCCCGCGTGTCCTCCACCCACCACCACCACATTGTAGTGCGGAGCCTCCTCATCACCCCGGGAGCAGCTGAGGGCGCGGCGGGAAATCCGGGAGAACGAAGAGCGAACGACATGATGGAGGAGACACTGAAAGAGAGAAATGGTCAGGAGAACCGGAACAGAGAGAGGACAAGACGCCATCACCACCCAACACCAACAGATACGGACACAGGACCATCACATCCAGCCATATACTGACAATCTACCGTACGAGGAGATCATCTCCTACAGGGAAGGGAGACTGGCTAAGCTACCACATCTAATCCTCTCCTGTGTGATACTGTCTGCTGAGCTGTGTATCTAATCCTATCCTGTATGATACTGTCTGCTGAGTTGTGTATCTAATCCTATCCTGTGTGATACTGTCTGCTGAGCTGTGTATCTAATCCTATCCTGTGTGATACTGTCTGCTGAGCTGTGTATCTAATCCTATCCTGTGTGATACAGTCTGCTGAGCTGTGTATCTAATCCTCTCCTGTGTGATTCTGTCTGCTGAGCTGTGTATCTAATCTCTCCTGAGTGATCATGTCTGCTGAGCTGTGTATCTAATCCTATCCTGTGTGATACTGTCTGCTGAGCTGTGTATCTAATCCTATCCTGTGTGATACTGTCTGCTGAGCTGTGTATCTAATCCTATCCTGTGTGATACTGTCTGCTGAGCTTTGTATCTAATCCTCTCCTGTGTGATACTGTCTTCTGAGCTGTGTATCTAATCCTATCCTGTGTGATACTGTCTGCTGAGCTGTGTATCTAATCCTCTCCTGTGTGATTCTGTCTGCTGAGCTGTGTATTTAATCCTCTCCTGAGTGATCATGTCTGCTGAGCTGTGTATCTAATCCTATCCTGTGTGATACTGTCTGCTGAGCTGTGTATATAATCCTATCCTGTGTGATACTGTCTGATGAGCTGTGTATCTAATCCTATCCTGTGTGATACTGTCTGCTGAGCTGTGTATCTAATCCTATCCTGTGTGATACTGTCTGCTGAGCTGTGTATCTAATCCTATCCTGTGTGATACAGTCTGCTGAGCTGTGTATCTAATCCTCTCCTGTGTGATTCTGTCTGCTGAGCTGTGTATCTAATCCTCTCCTGAGTGATCATGTCTGCTGAGCTGTGTATCTAATCCTATCCTGTGTGATACTGTCTGCTGAGCTGTGTATCTAATCCTATCCTGTGTGATACTGTCTGATGAGCTGTGTATCTAATCCTATCCTGTGTGATACTGTCTGCTGAGCTGTGTATCTAATCCTATCCTGTGTGATACTGTCTGCTGAGCTGTGTATCTAATCCTATCCTGTGTGATACAGTCTGCTGAGCTGTGTATCTAATCCTCATCCTGTGTGATTCTGTCTGCTGAGCTGTGTATCTAATCCTCTCCTGAGTGATCATGTCTGCTGAGCTGTGTATCTAATCCTATCCTGTGTGATACTGTCTGCTGAGCTGTGTATCTAATCCTATCCTGTGTGATACTGTCTGCTGAGCTGTGTATCTAATCCTATCCTGTGTGATACTGTCTGCTGAGCTTTGTATCTAATCCTCTTTTTCTCTGGTGTTGAATACTTGTACTGTCTGAGCTGTGTATCTAATCCTCTCCTGTGTGATACTGTCTGCTGAGCTGTGTATCTTAATCCTCTCCTGTGTGATCTGTCTGCTGAGCTGTGTATCTAATCCTCATCCTGTGTGATACTGTCTGCTGAGCTGTGTATTAATCCTATCCTGTGTGATACTGTCTGCTGAGCTGTGTATCTAATCCTTCCTGTGTGATACGTCTTCTGAGCTGTGTATCTAATCCTTCCTGTGTGATACTGTCTGCTGAGCTGTGTATCTAATCCTATCCTGTGTGATACTGTCTGCTGAGCTGTGTATCTAATCCTCTCCTGTGTGATCTGTCTGCTGAGCTGTGTATCTAATCCTATCCTGTGTGATACTGTCTGCTGAGCTGTGTATCTAATCCTATCCTGTGTGATACGTGTCTGATGAGCTGTGTATCTAATCCTCTCCTGTGTGATACTGTCTGCTGAGCTGTGTATCTAATCCTATCCTGTGTGACTCTGTCTGCTGAGCTGTGTATCTAATCCTCTCCTGTGTATACAGATGATGTGATCACAGTTGTCATTATCTCTTCCCTCCATACAGAGCTGAGGCTTCGTTACTGTCTCACCTTTCCTCTGTGCTCCGCTATGGAGGCCGCCATGTTGATGATCTCAGACCATAGAGAGGAGCCGCTCTATCATACGCTCCTCCACCCTGGAGGACTGGAGCTGCTGCTCTCTATGGTGCAGAACACAATGTGGATGATAAGAGTCTTTCCTGTATTATGTGAGGGTTTTCCCCCTTTGGGGACATTTTTACATCTTTATCTAAATCCATGTATTTGGAGATCACTTTATTTAGTCCGGTTTGGCTTTGATATGGTTACAAATCACCTAAGAGCTGTGATCTCTCCAGTTACCATCATGGCAGCTCACTGACAGATTCTCAGTTACCTCATTCTGCAGTCAGCAATAGTCTGTGAGACACAGCGGCTGTAGATGCCAAAAGGGCACCCATCCTAACTGCAAAAATGATTTTTAGCCAAAATGTCCTTTACCCTCTGTCAGGCGCACCTCTGGCACTCTTGAGTTCAGGCGCAGTGCATCTGATAGGCACAGGTTAGAAAATCACCCACAATATCTACTTATCTCAATTTGAGGACTCAAAGGGTCACGTCACACTAGGTGACGTCGCCGGAGATGGCGGCAAGTGGCGGGAGTGCGCACATTTTTGGCGCTCCGCCAGCGTCGCCGTCCCCCGTTTACATGGGGCGACGCACCGGCGATCTGACAGGCGGCATTGCCACCGGGGTGTATAAAAACCCCAGCGGCGATACAGTACAGTGGTAGCCTATGACTCCCATCACCTGTCAGGTCACCGTCCCCCATTTACATGTGGCGATGTGTGCACATCATCCCAGATCAGCTGCCTGGTGAAACTAGGCGACCACCCAAACGCGTCGCCCTCGCCCAGTCACATTGGCCGACACATTGGCGATGTCGGGGGTGATAGGCCACGCTCCAGCATTGCCTAAAAAAACGCCGCCAACATCGCCAGGTGTGACGGTACCTTCTCGCGCCACAACCACAGGAGACATTTTTGGCTGCGATATTTCGTCCTGGAATTATCGCCGCCAAATTGCCTCCCTATTGCAGCGTGTATTTTGGGAATTTGGCGGCGATAAACCAAATGTCGCCTGGTTCCCATTTTGGAGCACTGCTCTGAAAACAGGCGACATTTGGTTTATCGCCGCCAAATTCCCAAAATACACGCTGCAATAGGGAGGCAATTTGGCGGCGATAATTCCAGGACGAAATATCGCAGCCAAAAATGTCTCCTGTGGTTGTGGCGTGAGAAGGTACCCTTAGTACACAAAATCAGATGCCAAAAAAAAAAGAAAATAACATTTAATAACTTAAAAAAAACTTATCACAAAATAAAGCCTCCAGTTTTCATGGTATAACTATTATTAAACATTAAAATTAGGGGGGGGGGAATGGTAATGCACCGAGATGCTGCATGATTACTATTCACTCAGATCCAGAGGTGAAATGTTCAGCTGCTGCTTGTGACGGTACCATTAGACAATGGCCTGTTTCACACATCTGTGCACACCACAGACGTGTGAGACAAGGCAGTTTGTGGGCGGAGTTTGTATCATGTGTCACGGATCGAGTGACATATGTGTGCTGTCCATGGATCCCTGGATAGCACACAGACACCCTGTCACTCTATACTCACCTCCCTCCAGCGCTGCTGCTCCTCTCACTTCCGGTCGCTGTTGTGCTCAGTGCAGTGAATATTCATGAGCCTAATGAGCAGCCCCGGAAGAGAGCGGAGCAAGCAGCGCTGGAGGGAGGCAAGGAGGAAATTATTTATTGTAAAGTTTTAAACTTTTGTACGTGGTCCTTGCACACGGATGTCACACTGTGAACATCCATGTGCAGGACGTTTTGCCCCAAAAGCAGTCTGTGGTGCCGGTAAAAAACTGACATGTTGCCGTGTGGAGAAAACGGACACGCGGTACCACAGACATGTGAAGGGGCTATAGAAACTAATGAGCCTCCATATGTCAGTGGCTCCAGTATGTGTTGGAACAGACCGTACACGTACCAGAGGCACGGCTGTGTGAAAGAGGTCAATCAGGTAAGGCTGGCTTCACACCACGGTGTGATCCGGTCCGGGGCTGTCCGGGATGACCCTGACAGCCCGGACCGGATCAGCACACAGTCTTGTGTGCAGCCGATTGCTGTAATTGCAGCCGCAGCTGCTGATTTTTCAAGACCGCGGCTAGCCGCGGTCCTGAAAGGGCAGCAGCGTGCAGCCGCCAGTGTCCGGTTCCCGGATCCTCCTGGTCGGGGCAATCCGGCCCCATAGGCTCCCGGGCGAATCCAGGATCTGGCAAATTGCGGAGATTTTTCTCCCCGGACAAAAAAATGATGCAGCATCATTTTTGTGTCCGGAGATAATAATCCGTATTCTCCCGGATTGTCACAGAGTGATGAAACCGGATGGCAGAGAGCTGCCATCCGGCTCCATTTGGCCCCATAGGCTACTATGGGGCCAAAAACCGGTTCGGGGCTGTCTGGTATACACCGGACAGCCCCGGACCGGATCACACCACAGCCAGCCTAATGGGGCTGTTACACGCATCAATTTCGCGTGCACAATCACTGCTGCAAGTGACGTTGCAGCGATATTGACGCGTGTGACAGGGCGCATCAACCAGCGATAAATCGCTGGTTGATGGTCGCCAGGTTTTAGAACCTGTTCTAAAACCTGATGACTGTCGCCCGGTGCACACACAGCATCGCTGCGTTTGACACCGGGAGATGCGATCAGCCAGCTCCTAGCGCCTCTCAGGAAGCACTGGGAGCTGGTATCCAGGGTAAACTGCGGGTAACTAGGCAGCGCGCGCTGCCTAGATACCCGATGTATACCTTAGTTACCAGCCGGAGAGCGGAGAAGGCTGGTAACTAAGGTATACATTGGGTATCTAGGCAGCGCGCGCAGCCTAGTTACCGCAGTTTACCCTGGATACCAGCCTGCAGACATCGTGGAAACGATATAGAAATCATTTCCACGATGTCGCTGGTCCAATGATCGCTGGTGAGTCTGCCTGTGTGACAGCTCACCAGCGATCATCCGTCAATGTTGTCAGCGATCAGATCGCTGACGACATTGACGCGTGTGACGGCCCCATAACTCAGACCTGTGAGGTTCTCCTCAGTTGTATATGGGTTAATTGAGCTGTGCCTGTTATATCAGCTGCACCTGATGCAGGGTTAATATTATTATTATAGCACCATTAAATCCATGACACTTTAAGGCCGGTTTCACACATCCGTGTCACCACGGATGTGTGGAACAATGCCGTTTGGGGGCGGGGCATACACCCATGTGTCATGGCCGTGTGACACGATGGGTGCTGTCAGTGTGCTATCCGTGCCTCCACGGATAGCACACGGACAGCCTGTCACCGCATAATTACCTCCCTCCAGTGCTGACAGTTCCTCTCACTTCCGGGCCGCTCTTGGGCTCAGTGAAGTGAATATTCATGAGCCCTAATGAGCGGCACCGGAAGTGAGAGGAACTGTCAGCGCTGGAGGGAGGGGAGTATGAAATTCTTTATTTTCAGGTTTTACACTTTTGTCCATGGTCCGTGCACACGGATGTCACACTGTGAACATCCGTGTGCATAACGTTTGGACGTAAATGCGGTCTGTGGCTCCACATAAAAACGAACTCGTCACCGTGTGGAGCACACCGACACGCATGTGCTTCACACGGAGACACGGTCCGTACGGAATCACGGACGTCTGCATGGGTCCACAGGGGAACATGTGTCCCCATATGTCTGTGCCTTCGGCATGTGTCGGCACATACTGCTTACGTGCCGGAGGCACGGACATGTGTATGAGGCCTAAATCTGGAAGGGGTATACAAAGACAAGTACAAGGTACATGGACAACATATGGCACACAGGTACAGAAGGAGAGAGAGGACGCTGTCCGCGAGGGCTCACACTCTGCGAATCCTGGACAATCCCTCCTCAATCACTATAAATAAGATGTGTTGCACACATCTATGTCTCCGGCACACATGCTGGAGGCAGGGACATACGGGGACACTTGATCCTCTATGAGCCCCTTAAGATGTCCATTATTAAGCATGGACCGTGTCACAGTGTCCATTTTTCAGCAGAATCAAGGACCCACTCAGGTCAATGGGTCTGTGCAAAAACTTCCCGCGCACGAATGTCATCCATATGACATCCGTGTGCATGGACCAGAACTAATTTTTTTCAGTGAAAAAACAAAGAATTTCCTCCTCACCTCCTTCCAGCGCTGCCTGTTCCTCTCATTTTCGGTGCCGCTCTTTAGTCTCATCTAATATTCACTGCTCTGAAAGCTGCAGCGGCGCTGGAGGGAGGTGAGTATACAATGACAGGCTGTCTGTGTGCTATCCACGGATAGCACACATATGTGACACGATGTATGACACCACGGAAACACCGCCCCCATATACGGCCTGTCTCACACGTCCATGTTTTGCACGGATGTGTGAAAGAAGGCTAATATTGTATGCAGGCAGGAGAGTGACTACCATAGGTGCACCTAGGCCTGGAGTCTACGGGACCCCAAAAGTCCCTTTGTCCTATAGAAAAAGACTACTGCTATTAAAGATTTGCAAATATTGGGGGTCCCATTCAAGCTTTTGCATCGGGCCCATGAGCTTCAAGTTACACAACTGTGTTCAGGGCTCCCATCATGTAATAATATCACATGAGGCCCAACTTCGATGGAACAACATGAGAGAGGAGGACAGACTGATATTAGATTACATGGGGGAAGAAGCAATTCAAGTCACATTCACACATTGGATAAAAAATACTGAAGGAAAAAAACTCACCAAAGACTCAACGTGTGAAGGAAGACTAAGGCCACATGCACGCGCTGAGTATTTGGTGAGTTTTTACCTCAGTATCTGTAAGGCCTCGTGCACACGCTGAGTATTTGGTGAGTTTTTACCTCAGTATCTGTAAGGCGGCCGTCACACGCTACGATATCTTGCAAGATATCGCTTGAACGCGCCAGATCAAACATCGCTTGAACGATGTCTCTGCGTGTGACGGCAAGATACGACGAGCGAGAATTGTTCAAATCACAAGATCGAGATCTGAGCTCCGGACCTCACATCTTGCGATTAACGATTTCACGATCTGCCTCATCGTGGTGTATAACACCACGATGAGCGATCTCCCAGCGGCAGAGCCTATGCTGGGAGATGGGAACTATGGTACACGTCGGGTTACTAAGCGATGCGCGGCACCTAGTAACCCGATGTGTACCATAGTAACCAGCGAGATCGCGGATCCACATCGCTGGTGAGTCTGTGTGACATCTCACCAGCGATGTGAGCGATATTGTAAGCGATCGCGCGTGCACGTGATCGCTTACAATATCGCTAGCGATATCGTAGCGTGTGACGGCCGCCTAAGGGCCACTTTACACACAACAACTTCTGTGACCAACTTCTGAACAGATCTCTGGATGCAGTGAAATCATGGACACATTGTTATGGTGGGTTTACAAACACCAATTTATCTGTTCAATATCTGAACCAATCTCTGGTTGCAGTGAAATCATGGATACATTGCTCCATGTTGTACACAGCCACAAAATGGAGCAATGTATCCATGATTTCACTGCAACCAGAGATTGGTTCAGATATTGAACAGATAAATTGGTGTGTGTAAACCACCATTACATTTGTACACAGCCACAAAATGGAGCAATGTGTCCATGATTTCACTGCAACCAGAGATCTGTTCAGAAGTTGGTGTGTGTAAAGCGGCCCTAAGGCCTCGTGCACACGCTGAGTGGTAAGTTTTTACCTCAGTATTTGTAAGGCCATATACACGCGCTGAGTATTTGGTGAGTTTTACCTCAGTATCTGTGAGGCATCGTGCACACGCGGAGTATTTGGTGCGGTTTTACCTCAGTATCTGTAAGGCCTCGTGCACACACTGAGTATTTGGTGAGTTTTTACCTCAGTATCTGTAAGGCCTCGTGCACACGCTGAGTATTTGGTGAGTTTTTACCTCAGTATCTGTAAGGCCTCGTGCACACACTGAGTATTTGGTGAGTTTTTACCTCAGTATCTGTAAGGCCTTGTGCACACGCTGAGTATTTGGTAAGTTTTTACCTCAGTATCTGTAAGGCTTTGTGCACACGCTGAGTATTTGGTGAGTTTTTACCTCAGTATCTGTAAGGCCTCGTGCACACACTGAGTATTTGGTGAGTTTTTACCTCAGTATCTGTAAGGCCTCATGCACACGCTGAGTATTTGGTGAGTTTTTACCTCAGTATCTGTAAGGCCTCGTGCACACACTGAGTATTTGGTGGGTTTTTACCTCAGTATCTGTAATGGTGGGTTTACACGTTTCAATATCGTTGCGATATCGCAACTCAATGGCGCGGGAGTGCGCATTTAGTGCACGTTTCTCCCGCATCGCATTGGATGTTTACACGCTGCGATATCGGAATACAACGTCCGTGCGATGTCTACGCCCCCCAACCCAGGATCGAACATTTAACATGGGAGTGAATGGGTGACGTTTCAAATCGCATCGTAGTTGGGCGTTTACACAGCACGATCCGGCTCCAATCTCCCTTCAATATCGGAGCATTGGAGAGCACGCTCATTCAATCCCCGATATCGCATTGACATCGTTCCTGCATCGTATTGGACGTTCACACCATACAACGCAGGAACGATATCGGCTCCAACGATTGAACCACGTGACTTTTCATTGAAATCGTACTACGATATCGCAACGTGTAAACCCGCCATAAGGCCTCGTGCACACGCTGAGTATTTGGTGAGTTTTTACCTCCGTATTTGTAGCCAAAACCAGGAGAGGAACAATAAGAGGAAAAGTATAATGAGCACAAAATGTGGCTAAATATGCCCTCAGATCCTGTCCAAATACTCAGCATGTGCACGAGGCCTTACAGATACTGAGGTAAAAAATCACCAAATACTCAGCGTGTGCACGAGGCCTTACAGATACTGAGGTAAAAACTGACCAAATACTCAGCGTGTGCACGAGGCCTTAGGGCCACGTCACACACACAGATATCTGTGCAGCTATTGTTCGCAGATCTCTGGTTGCAGTAAAATCATGGACACATTGCTCCATTTGTATACTGCCACAAAATGGTACAATGTGTCCATGATTTCATTGCAACCAGAGATCTGCGAACAATAGCTGCACAGATATCTGTGTGTGTGACGTGGCCCTTACAGATACTGAGGTAAAAACTCGCCAAATACTCAGCGTGTGCACGAGACCTTACAGATACTGAGGTAAAAAATCACCAAATGCTCATGTGCACACATGGCGTTAGAAGGGATTGTCCGAGTAATGGAGTACATCTGTCTGTCTGTTCTCTGCTCGCTCCCTCCTGTGTCAGGTGACAGGTGTGATGACCACACAGAGGGGTCTCAGAGCCTGAACCCTCTGATCTGTGACATCACGTGGCTACAAAACTGACTGAGATTAATGTCTTGTACACTGCAGAAAACAGCTCACCCAAATGACCCCCCAGTAAAGTCTATGGGTTTCATTTTTGCCGTTCAGACTTTGCTCTTTGAAAGTGATGCGGTTTTGGAGGCTCCATTTTGGATAAGGACATGTCAATTTGTGTTGCATTTTTCTGATCCGCTTCACCTACAGGAGCCATTGTCTATCGGTCAAAAAAAGGCACCCAAAAACAGATTGGAAACGGATGGACCATTTTTGGGTGTTTTTTTTTTTTTTTTACAGCTCCTGTTTTCCTGCAAAAACACGAAGGAGAAAAAAAACGGAGTCTGAAGAGCCTAAGAGACGTGTGATCAAAAGACATGAGTGTTATGGCTTCTCTGATTCCCCCAGACTACATGACACAGTTAGATTGTGCCCCGTCCAGGAGCTTCTCTGACCTCCATCTACATCCATAGACAATATGGAGTCACTCCCTGCAGATATAATGGCTCCCATCTAATAGGAAGGATTTCTACACAATTTTGGAGGCGTCTGAGGAATCATTCATGAGACTTCATTGATGTTAGGGAGAGATCGGGCTCACAGTCTCCATTTTCAGATGGGGCTGAAGTCTGGTCTTTTTCTTCCACCAAACTCCCCCCTTCATGTCTGTATGGAGCTTGTGCACTGGGCACAATCATGGGGGACAGAAAATGGTGTTCCCCAAATTGTTCCCATAAAGATGTAAGCTACAATTGTCCACAATGTATTAAGATATCCCTTCACTGGGACTGAGGGACCGCGCCTGCCACGATAACAGCCCGGAGCATTAACCCACTCCACCCACGGGGTAACGTTCTTCATTCACCAAACCCAGACTCCTCCATCAGTCGCAGATAAAAGATTGTGATCTGTCGCTGCACAGTACACGTCTCCTCCCGAGTCCAGTGGTGGCAGCTTTACACAGCTCCATCCAACGCTCGGCATTGTGCTTGGTGATGTACGGCTGCAGCTGCTCAGCATTGTGCTTGATGTACGGCTGCAGCTGCTCGGCATTGTGCTTGGTGAACAGCTGCAGCTGCTTGCCGTTGTTCTTGATGTATGGCTGCTGGGCATTGCGTTTGGTGATGTACAGCTGCAGCTACTCAGTAGTGTGCTTGGTGATGTACGGCTGTAGCTGCTCAGTATTGTGCATGGTGATGTAAGGCTGGCTTCACACCACGGTGTGATCCGATCCTGTCAGGGATGAACCGGACAGCCCCGGACCGGATCAGCACATAGAACCGGAGGGCAGATATGCCGTCCGGTCCTGTGTGCAGCCGGACGCAGCTGTCGCCGCTGATTAATCAGGAACGCGGCTGGCAGGGAGCTAGCCGCGGTCCTGAAACAACAGCGGCGTGCAGCCGCAGATGTCTGGTTCCCGGACCCCTCCGGACCGGGGCAATCCGGCCCCATAGGCTCCTATGCTAGGGAGCGTCGGATTGCCTCGGATCCGGGAGGATCCAGTTTGGGGAGATTTTTCTCCCCAGACACAAAATCGGAGCATGCTCCGAATTAGTGTCCGGGAGAAAAATTAGATTCCTCACGGATTCTCCCGGACATCCAAAAAACCGGATGGCAGAAAGCTGCCGTCTGCCGTATTCCGGCGCCATAGCGTTACTATGGGGCCGGAATCGGATCCGTGGGTGTCCAGTTCACACCGGACACCCCCGGATCCAAAAAAATCGTGGTGTGAACGCACCCTTAGATTGCAGCTTTTACTGCTTGGCCATGAAGCTCCCGGTGGGTGCAGTGTTTGTGCTGATGTTACAAAGGAAGTGTGGACTCTGCAATTATGACTTTTCTGTCCTCTGCTCCTCAAGCACTTGGCCCCCGCTCTGTAACATTACAGGGTCTCCACATTGTGGCTGAGTTGCTGCAGTTCTTCCTCTTCTCAATAATACCGATGAGGGCTGGATGTTATATATGAGGGGAGGGTAAGGTAAGTCTGGACGCTTGTCAGACACTTTTCTTCATCTCCATACATTGTGCTCGTGTCCCTGGATGTAGCCTTACCTCCATCTTTACACTGCAGTTTATATCCACAAAATACACGAATTCTCACTCTCATCTTGGTTTACATTAAAGGGAAGGCGCCATCAAAACTATTTTTTACTACAAATGCAAATATGTAAACTGTTAATGTTTTAATTTAAAAAAAATCAAGTAAAATATGAAAAATAATGTAAAAAATGTTGATAGTTTTCACTTTTAAACACTAGGGGGAGCAGCTGCTGAAATTCACCATGAAAACCAAGTGTACTGCCAGCTCGCTTTAAGATTGCAGTAAATGTGGGCGGGGTCTGGTCACATGTGTGTGATGTCACTGCTCTGCTCCCCTTCTGGGCGATTACAGAAGGATCAGAGAGGATGAAGTTTAGTGTCACAGTGCAGGGACATCACTGATGATACCGGAACCCACAGCAGCGCAGTCTGATAGCTGGTGCAGCCCGCTGCATCATGTGCTGGGGTTAGATACACATGTGCCATCCCCTTCCTCATCACACTATACGTCATTGCTGGCGCATGTCCACTGACACACACAGCCCCACCGTCCCGGATATGGTTCCCAGTGCAGAGTGAGTGGAGTTCCCCTTTACACCACACCCCCCTCAAAAGTGACCACAGGCCCTGCCCCCTTGATGAAGAGCCCACAGGCTCCGCCCACCTCCGTGAAGAGCCCACAGGCCCCTCCCACCTCCGTGAAGTAATCACATGACTCGGGTGTTTTAGTTAAGTGTTTTTTTTTTAATCTTGTTAAACAATACATTTTTTGTTTTCCGGAGGAAACAAACATCTTTTTATCCCCCGTTTTTTTTATTTTTTGTTTCTTTTTCTTTTTTTTTGCCTTTTTGTATCTAAAACCGATTCAACAATGTTTTTTTTTTTTCTTGGTATAATAAATAATTTAAAGATATACTTTAGATCTTAAAAGGTAAATACGCTTTACAAATGCCAAAATGAACAAACAGAAAAAAAAAATTCCTATTCTCACTAGTACACAGTAGAAAAATAAATAAAAAAAAAAAAATAATAAAAAGGATTAATAACAGGGAGGAATAATATATATATCTGTAGTGTCCCGCCTATGTGTATAGGGGGCAGAATGGAGGCAGATCGCGCCCCGGTCAAAAAAAAATGGAGACTCCACATCCCATTGAAATGATGGACAGGTGACGCCATCGGTCACCATCACCTGCGCATGGAGGCGGCCAATTGTTTCCATAATGGCCACCGGCGGTCAACAATTTGTTGACGACGTACCATAAACCATAAAAGGGCCCGGAGTTTTGGGAGGAGGCAGATCTTTTCTATAAAGGCCATCAGCGGTCAGTGATACGTCGACGACATACCATAAACCATAAAAGGGCCTGGAGTCACAGGAGGTGTCCAAAACTTCCTGCCTCAAGCGCCCCCTCTAGTGGCGGTGATGGGTAATTTTTTTTGGGGACCCCGTGCGTGTGCTGCAGCTCATTACATAGCGAGTTGGCATTGTCTAAAGAATTAGGGACGAGTATAGAAAAAAAATTAAAATAAAAATGTATATATATCTATATATTTACGCCAGAAGCGGAGAGTGATAGTAGATTACTATTCATAAAGACTCACTTCCCATTTAACACTGGCTGTGGCGCTTGGGGGGTGTGAAGCCTGTATTATCTCGTTAATCTCAGCTCGGGGGCGCTCTGTAGTGAGGTGAGGGGTTCACAGCCCCCCAGTTATTATTGTGTACCGTTTGGTTAAATAAATTAAAAGTATTAATTTCTGTCACAGTCATTGATGGAAACCGTAAGCTCCTCCCCCAAGGAGCTCATCATAAGCTCCTCCCCCAAGGAGCATATTATATATTAATAGTCATCTTTTGTACCAATGTTGTTGTGCATTTACTCCAGTTACATCGAGAGCTGCATTCTCAATTCTCGTGCCCTACTTGCAACCCCCAAGTCTCATCTTCCCTAATAAAAATTTTTTATCTTATCGGATGCTATGACCCACCTCCTCCTATGGGCTCCCGTGTTGCAGGACTCCATAGATTCCCACAATATACTGCAATATGTTTTGCAAACCTTGTGCGATGCGCAGACAGTGGGCAGCAGAATTATGAATACAGCTCTGGCTGTGATTAAATACAGGTCAAATTAAAACCAAGCTACATAAATCTCCTCCCCCGAAAATCTCAATATGAACAGACGTCCCGTCATAGTACCTGGGCATCACCTGCGGAGACTTCTGGGCTGTACCAATATCCACCTATTTAGAGGGGGGACATGTACCAGGCATGTTACGTACCGCATTATCTGTCGCCCGACTGATGTATCCCCATTTAAGAGGGGGAATCCCGCAGAGGAGCTCAATGTTGGCTAAGAAACGATCCTATCTGTTTCCCATCGCGGACAATGGCCCCCTCCCCCTCCATCATACCGACACCTACACAGAGGGCAACGTCTGAGGATTATGGTGCAGAACCAAGTACCTTTTTGGCAAGTTTAGAGATGAGCCCCCTCCCCCCCACTGTAGTGTAAGGGTTATGTGTAGTGTTTCCTAACCTACGAGGGACTGAGCTGAGCTGGGCATCCGTTTTAGTGTGTCAGAGCAGAGAAAAGCTACAAAAATAAAGTGAGAGCATCCCACATCCATCTGCGTGTCTAGTGTCCTGAACACGACAGCCTAGTAGTCGTAGATTAGGCAATGGAGGTCAGGTGCGGAGACCCCAGTGGCCGCAGATGTGTGACCCCAGCCTCCGCTCATACAAAGGAATACTGGTTGTTGACGGCCCGGGCCCTGGAGGCCGCGTTTGGGTCACCGGCGTCCTCCATGGTGGCGCTGCCGGCTGGAGCTGCTGCAGGCGGATGGCGGCTTCTTCCTGATCTTCGGCAGGTGACGGTCCCTCCTCGTGTTGGATGACCGGGGGCTCCGGAGGGGGTCTGCTGCCGCTACTGACGCTGCTGGCCAAAGGTTCCTCCGGGGGAGAGGTGCTGAGCGGATGCCAAGGGGGCTGCAGGGTCCCCTCCGCGCTGTGGTGACGGGATAATGGATGGGGGGGCAGCGGGGGAGGGTTACGGCTGCTGGCCGCCTCTGCAAGAGAAAAGAAAATGACCAATCAGGGAGGGAGCCCTGAATTAATACAGCTCAAACTCTGCCTACAACATGGCAGCAAAAATGGGGGTAACTACTACACGTTAGTCTTAAAGGGGTCACCTCGGTTACAATGTATCACTTTTGTGATTTCTTAAAGGGGTTTTCTGAGTCATTTACATCACGTGACCACTTTACAAGGGAGGGGGGTATGTGTGTAGCGGTCACTAGTGGGCGTAAGGGGGGTCTCACCTTCCCAGCCGGAGGGATGATGGTGGTGGGGGGAGGGGCGACACATAAGGGGCATGAATGGTTATAATCAGCACTTACATACAGTCATTCGCTCCAATGGAGATGGGGTTTGATGGTGAGTCTGGGATGCGGTGGGGAACCTCACACACGGTTGTTCTACTGTCAGCCCTGTCTCGGCCTGCAAAGAACAGACGGGGCCCAGTCAGAGAAGAAGATGTGGTGACGGGATGAGGGAGCGATGGAAGCGAGGGGAGAGAAGAAAGAGCAAAATAATGCCAGAAAATGCTCCGGCTCTGCTGCACAGTTATACTATAATAACAGCAAAATAAAACTATATAAAAATAACCTTCAGAGAATAGAGATATCCGCATCATCTGTACCGCCATCACAGCCCCTCCCTCAAGAGTCCGGGGGGCGGTCAGAGTCTGCTCAAGAGTCACACAGACCCCTGGTTATATTCAGCAGAGTCTCCCGCAGTCGCCCCCTTCTGGCCTGATATTGCATAACATTCCAGGTTGTAATGCAACATCTGGCTAGAAGTGACAAATGTTTGTACTGCGTTAGCCAGGAGATAAGAAAAATATTACAATCTGAGAGTCCTCAGTAGTTGATACCTTTTAATGGAGAACTGAAAGATGGTAAGTACAAGCAAGCTTTCAAGACATTATGGCCTCTTTTTCAGTTTGCCATTAAAAGGTATCAACCACTGAGGACTCTCAGATTCTAATATAGGCTAGAAGTGGGCAAGCGTAACTTCTCTGAAGACCGGACTCTTCACTGGTAGTCCCAAAATAATTTTCCATATTCCACTTTTCCCCCAAATTGGGGGTGGAGGTGCGTCTCACAATCCAGACATAGCTCACCAGGTGGGGGTGCGACAGAGAGTGGCCACAGGAGGCAGGATCGGTGATGCTGTGGGTCCGGAGGAGTGGGTGTCATGGTGGCGCTAGGGTGGCAACATTAATACGCCAGCGGTGGACGTTTCTGCAAATGGCCACAAAGGCGTCACGTGCGCAGATGGAGATCTAAGAGAGCCGAGATCTTCATCTGTGTGTGCACTGCCTCCAATGTGATGGACTTCAAGGAAACGGCTGCGGAGGTGGCGTGGACAGATCAAGCTCTTCTAGATCTCTGCACATGCCACCTCCTCACATATTTTCCTGAATGCCGGCATATCAATGCTGCCCGTATAGCACCATCCCATCCTCTGAGCCCACAGCACTGCTGTCCATGCCTCCTGTGACCCCGCTCCAACCCCCAATGGGCTATATCCAGATTGTAAGACAGACCCCATTTAACATTGAAATTAATTTTTATCCCCTTCTCAGTTTGGGGAGCATCTTATAATCTGCAAAATAAATATCTCATAAATTTTCTTTCCTTCTTTCGAAACATTCCCTGACATCGTGTTACCAGGCTACATGGCTGATCCCACCATTTGCATATACTTGTATCATGCCATGTAAGTGCACAGTGACACTGCGAATGACTTATTAAAATCACAATATTTCCTCTTATCGAGCTTAGAGTTGAGTGCAATTAAAGGGATTGCCCACTACTTAGTGTAGATTCTAAAGTCTGACACCTGACTGTCTACGACCAATCAGCTGTTTGCAGGATTACAAAACAAAAACAGCGCTGTACACAGAGTACTTGCCATTCTTGGTACTACAGCTCCTACTAAAGTGAATAAGATCTGAGCTGCAGTGCCGAGAGTGGCCACCGGATGGAGCCATTTACATCAGGCTGGTCAGGGTGCCAGGTGTCAGGCTCCCATGCATATAAGGGGCTGTGCATGTGACGAGTTCCCTTTAAGCGTCACGCTCACCGTGTAACCTCTGAGAAGACACCACGTAGCTGATGAGGGTGACGTCGCTGGAGCCCCCTGACTCCAGGGGGATGGGGTGAACGCGGAAGTGTTCGAGCATGTCGAAGATGGTCTGGAACCACAGGTGCTGGACGCGGCACTGTCCGTCCTCGTTCAGGGACAGGCGGAGGTGCTGAGAGGAGAGAAGGGGAAAGATCAGAGCATGGAGGATACACAGGATGCAGCTACTCGCCGGACCCCGCCTTACCTTGGCCTTGCCCTGGAAGTTGAATGTGAGCACATACTCCCCTCTCCGCGTCTCGCTCTGCCGCACCAAGAAGACGCCGTGACTATTGGTGCCTCCAGCCAAGACCAGTTTGTGCAGCTTTAAGACGTGACAGAGTGCCGTGGAACCACTGGTACTCAGACAGCGGGTGCTCCCCGTCACCGGGGTCCGGCTCTCCCTGGAACAGGAATGAAGCTGTACGAAGAAGAAGACGAGTTAGAGAACGGCTGACCAAACCATCCCTGGCCCCCAGGAATAGGACGGTACCTGCGCCATCAGCAGTGTCAGGAAAGGGGACACTGATAGGGTTCTGTGTCCTCTCCCCTTCGTCAATGGGCGCTCTGGGGGGCAATTCTGGTGGGAGAAGCTCCATGGAGTCAAAGTGTGAGGGCGTCATGGAAACAGCGCTGGGCGAGATGGAGGCAGTGGGGCGATCAGACAGACCACCATAGGCTCCTAGGAAAGGAAGGAGTATGGGACAGAATCGGGTTATAATGTGATTATAATTAGAGCTGGTGGGTCCATGGGGCACACGCCCCTCCCGTGTCTCCATACACCAGCACGTAACGCACCTTGGCAGAGCTGCTCACTGCTCTCTGTGGGTAGCAGAGGTAGATCCCGGCTGGGCATGCTTTCTGAATGGTTAATGTGTGGAAGGTCTGAGGTATCAGCTCCGTCCCGGCTGGAAACAAAAGAATCAAGATATTAAGACAGAACAAAAACTGGGAAACCTATCACATATATAGAGGTGACCATCATACAATCAATACTCCAGAGCTGCACTCACTATTCTGCTGGTGCAATCACTGTGTACATACAGTTGTGGCCAAAAGTATTGACACCCCTGCAATTCTGTCAGATAATACTCAGTTTCTTCCTGGAAATTATTGCAATCACAAATTCTTTGGTATTATTATCTTCATTTAATTTGTCTTCAATGAAAAAACACAAAAAGAATTGTCCTAAAGCCAAATTGGAGCTAATTCCACACAAACATAAAAAAGGGGGTGGACAAAAGTATTGGCACTGTTAGAAAAATCATGTGATGCTTCTCTAATTTGTGTAATTAACAGCACCTGTAACTTACCTGTGGCACCTAACAGGTGTTGGCAATAATTAAATCACACTTGCAGCCAGTTGACATGGATTAAAGTTGACTCAACCTCTGTCCTGTGCCCTTGTGTGTACCACATTGAGCATGGAGAAAAGAAAGAAGACCAAAGAACTGTCTGAGGACTTGAGAAACCAAATTGTGAGGAAGCATGAGCAACCTCAAGGCTAAAGTCCATCTCCAAAGACCTGAATGTTCCTGTATCTACCGTGCGCAGTGTCATCAAGAAGTGTAAAGCCCATGGCACTGTGGCTAACCTCCCTAGATGTGGACGGAAAAGAAAAATTGACGAGAGATTTCAACACAAGATTGTGCGGATGGTGGATAAAGAACCTCGACTAACATCCAAACAAGTTCAAGCTGCCTGCAGTCCGAGGGTACAACAGTGTCAACCCGTACTATCCGTCAGTGTCTGAATGAAAAGGGACTGTATGGTAGGAGACCCAGGAAGACCCCACTTCTTACCCGAGACATAAAAAAGCCAGGCTGGAGTTTGCCAAAACTTACTTGAGAAAGCCTAAACGATTTTGGAAGAATGTCTCTGGTCAGATGAGACAAAAATAGAGCTTTATGGGCAAAGGCATCAACAGAGTTTACAGGAGAAAAAAAAGAGGCATTCAAAGAAAAGAACACGGTCCCTACAGTCAGACATGGTGGAGGTTCCCTGATGCTTTGGGGTTGCTTTGCTGCCTCTGGCACTGGACTGCTTGACCGTGTGCATGGCATTATGAAGTCTGAAGACTACCAACACATTGTGCAGCATAATGTAGGGCCCAGTGTGAGAAAGCTGGGTCTCCCTCAGAGGTCATGGGTCTTCCAGCAGGACAATGACCCAAAACACACTTCAAAAAGCACTAGAAAATGGTTTGAGAGAAACACTGGAGACTTCTAAGGTGGCAGCAATGAGTCCAGACCTGAATCCCATAGAATCACCTGTGGAGAGATCTAAAATGGCAGTTTGGAGAAGGCACCCTTCAACATATCAGGGACCTGGAGCAGTTTGCCAAAGAAGAATGATGTAAAATTCCAGCAGAGCATTGTCAAGAAACTCATTGATGGTTACCGGAAGCGGCTGATCGCAGTTATTTTGGCTAAAGGTTGTGCAACCAAGTATTAGGCTGAGGGTGCCAATACTTTTGTCCGGCCCATTTTTGGAGTTTTATGTGAAATGATCAATGTTTTGCTTTTTGCTTCATTCTTTTGTGTTTTTACATTGAAGACAAATTAAATGAAGATAATAATACAAAGAATTTGTGATTGCAATCATTTTCAGGAAGAAACTGAGTATTATCTGACAGAATTGCAGGGGTGTCAAAACTTTTGGCCACAACTGTACATTATATTACTGATCCTGAGTTACCTCCTGTATTATACTCCAGAGCTGCATCACTATTCTGCTGGTGCAGTCACTGTGTACATACATTACATTACTGATCCTGAGTTACCTCCTGTATTATACTCCAGAGCTGCATTCACTATTCTGCTGGTGCAGTCACTGTGTACATACATTACATTACTGATCCTGAGTTACCTCCTGTATTATACTCCAGAGCTGCACTCACTATTCTGCTGGTGCAGTCACTGTGTACATACATTACATTATTAATCCTGAGTTACCTCCTGTATTATACTCCAGAGCTGAACTCACTATTCTGCTGGTACAGTCACTGTGTACATACATTACATTACTGATCCTGAGTTACCTCCTGTATTATACTTCAGAGCTGCACTCACTATTCTGCTGGTGCACTCACTGTGTACATACATTACATTACTGATCCGGAGTTACCTCCTGTATTATACTCCAGTGCTGCACTCACTATTCTGCTGGTGCAGTCACTGTGTACATACATTACATTACTGATCCGGAGTTACCTCCTGTATTATACTCCAGAGCTGCACTTATCTGTTTTTATTTTACACTTACCTGGACAACATGCAGTCGTATATGTCGGAGAGCCATGACCTCATCTGTAAAGGGTCCACTGACTCCAGGATATATTCTGAGGAATTCTCTGTCTGGAGTGATCAGATATATTTATATGATTAGTTCTATGTATAGCATAAAACCCGTCTATAGACACACGGCAGATTAGCGATCACACAGGGGTGCACAGAGTGATCCACAGGCGGCCAGAGAGCAGAGGCTGAAGGTGAAGGTCAGAACCAGAACTGCTCTGTACACTGGACTGATGAAAACACAAAACCACCACCCCCACCGGCTGGGAGCACGGGAGACAGCCGCGTCACGGTTACCTTCAACACGAACGTGTTCTCCTTATCTGGCATCTCCAGAGGGGTTGTGGTCCGAACGTCAGCAATAGATGAGCAGACGATGCTGACCCGTGGCTTGGCGGCCTGTGGGAGGAGACCAGTTACAAGGCGCCATGTATCCCCGCAGAGCGCACATTATACCTGAACACCTGTTAATGAGTTTACATTCACTGACAGCATCAGAGGTCTCACCTTGGGAGGAATGTAGAACTCCAGCAGGTAGCCCTCCGTCTCAGCCTTTCGCAGGAGTAGCCGGCATTTCTGCCACCGAGGTTTGCTGCTGCTGTTCACCTCCTCGGCCACCACATAATTGAGGACCCCCTCTCTCTTGACGTCCCGCAGGTCGGCCCTGGGGGCCGGAGGTCGGCTAAGCCGCAGCTTCTCGAATCTATGCGTCCATCTATCTCCTCCGGCCCTGCCGCCGGCCGAGGAGTTGCAGTTGCTGTTGGCCCCTGTCTCGTCTGTGGGAGACTCCGCTGAGCTTTTCCACTGCAGGATCCCCCTGACACTTCCCCGCACACTGCGGCTAACGTTTCTCAACGAGAATCGCTTCTTCAGGCGCGGTTTGGCCGTGGCCGATGACGTGGAGAATTCCTCCGAGCTGTGAGACTGACTGCTGGAGAGACCAGATGTGATGCCGGAGGAGTCCTGTCGGGGCTGAGTCTCTACCGGAGAGGCCAGGGAGGAGTCGCTGCAGGTCTCGGACAGGTCCCTGGTGGAAGTCTGCGCTCCGGTGAACGGTGCGATGCTGCATCGGGTCGGGGAGGGGCCATCGGGGCCGTGGGTCTTGTTCACCTCTGTCTCAAAGTGCTCCACGAAATGCTCGGCGAACCGTCTGGAGAAGCTGCTCTCGGCCCCTGGGGTGGCATACTGCGGGTTCTCACTCAGGAAGGCGCGGAGGCGATGGGCGAAGTCAAGAGCAGCGGCGTGAGCATGGATCTCACAGAACTCCTTCCAGTTTGGTGACGGAGAGGAGGAGGGACCCTCCAGGGGTAAGCTACCATTCATGGTGGGGGCTCCGGCCGGTTCAGCTGCTGGACAGAAGGACAGACATGTGAGTTCAGTATATGTGAAGACGTCATATGCACAACAATGTGGCACTATTATAAGCCTCCGGCAGCACGGGAGGAGCCCTTTGTATAGGTTGTAAAGCACTATTGTAGTTTGCTGCAATATTATAAACTAGTTACTGGCCCTTTAAATGAGCTGCTGCACCATTATAAGCTGCTGCTTCAGAAGGCCGAGTTCACACATCTGTGACACATGGACTGTTCCCAAATCGTAGTACCTGGCCCCCGTCTGTCCCAGTCATCAGACCTTCCCATGACCCCCAACTTCAGCCCTTCAAACTTGTCCCCAGACCCCCGTCCCTTCCCCTGACCCTCATTCCCAGATCCCGAGCCCATTGCGAACCAAGCCCATAATCTGACCACGCGGCCACAGCCCCGTCCCCTGAGCCCCGCCGCCACAGCCCCGTCCCCTGAGCCCCGCCGCCACAGCCCCGTCCCGAGCCCCGCCGCCACAGCCCCGTCCCCTGAGCCCCGCCGCCACAGCCCCGTCCCTGAGCCCCGCCGCCACAGCCCCGTCCCCTGAGCCCCGCCGGCACAGCCCCGTCCCCTGAGCCCCGCCGCCACAGCCCCGTCCCCTGAGCCCCGCCGCCAAGCCCCGTCCCCTGAGCCCCGCCGCCACAGCCCCGTCCCCTGAGCCCCGCCGCCACAGCCCCGTCCCGAGCCCCGCCGCCACAGCCCCGTCCCGAGCCCCGCCGCCACAGCCCCGTCCCTGAGCCCCGCCGCCACAGCCCCGTCCCGAGCCCCGCCGCCACAGCCCCGTCCCCTGAGCCCCGCCGCCACAGCCCCGTTCCCTGAGCCCCGCCGCCACAGCCCCGTTCCCTGAGCCCCGCCGCCACAGCCCCGTTCCCTGAGCCCCGCCGCCACAGCCCCGTTCCCTGAGCCCCGCCGCCACAGCCCCGTTCCCTGAGCCCCGCCGCCACAGCCCCGTTCCCTGAGCCCCGCCGCCACAGCCCCGTCCCCTGAGCCCCGCCGCCACAGCCCCGTCTCCTGAGCCCCGCCGCCACAGCCCCGTCCCGAGCCTTGCCGCCACAGCCCCGTCCCCTGAGCCCCGCTGCCACAGCCCCTTCCCCTGAGCCCGCCGCCACAGCCCCGTCCCCTGAGCCCCGCGACCAAAGGCACCGTCATCCACCCATCCCCTGACATTAGACGCTCTGACTGGGCATTGTGAACCTATACGCTGCCTGTGACAGGGTAAATGGCCATTTACATAGGCTGCTTTACGCTATTATAAACCCTTGATGTAAGTCTACTCGACCTGTAAATGAATAGTTCTGCACTATTACCGTACAGTCATCTGCTCCCTGTGCAGGGTCACTGGCCCTGTGGACGGTTTAGTGTCAGTGTTTGGCGGTGACCTGGGGCTGTGTACAGCCGCTCCTGTGTGACTCACCGGCCATTGATGATAATAATGGTATACGGCGGTGACTGTTTATAAACTGCCCTTTCACTTTCGGCAGGAGGCGGCGGTGACCCCACGAGTCCTCCGTCCGCTGCCCCCCGGGAAAGATGGAGGACGCTGGTTATTACACGGCTCACACATTACTATCAGTGTAAAACATGGGGGGGCTCCATTCATCTCCTGTGACGTCCTCCTCCGCTCTATGTCAGTAGTGAGGTGTATGTGACTCCCCCATGCTTTACCCTGCAGGCTGCGCTCATACGTCTCATACTCACCTCTTGGGGCCGCTTTTGCCTCTCCCCATCCTGTCCCGGCTCCTCTCTGCACAGGGCCCCCGGGATGTGGCCCCTGGCTGTGTGCGATCCTCCTGGGCTGTGGCCCCAGCCTTGCTCCGGACACCGCTGATCTCCGGGGAGATTGTGGCCCTCAGGACATTAATGGAGGCTGCGGACACTGTGGGGCCCCGGGGAGGTGTATACAACCCCCTCTCCTATCAGAGAAGGCAGGGGGCCCTTAAAGGGCAACTCCAGAGCTGCAATGTGAAGGCTGCTCAGGGTGACAGGCCCCAGTGTCAGGGCTGGGCGGGGGATGGGCCCCTGTGACAGGATTCAGGCTGGGGCCCCAGTGACAGTGCTGGAGCCTCCTGTCAGTGTATGGAGGCCTCAGCCCCGACCTCCCCTCACAGATCTCACACACCCGGGAGCTCACAGCGGCATCTCCCCGGGATGAGCGGCCCCTCCCTGCGCGGATCCCGGTGCCTCTTGTTGACTGACTCGGTCCAGTCGCGTCCCAGGGGCTGCGGCCTCGACACTACTGCGCCTGCGCACTGCGTGTGACGTCACCACAAGAACCAGCGAGGAGGCATGTAAACAAAGCAAGAGCGTCCTGCGCGAACCAGAGAGATCCGGGGGGAGGAGCAGAGCGCCGCACTGCTGGAGACGGGGAAGACAGAGCGGCAGCGTGCGCGCCCTCTGCTGGAGGAGGGAGGGTACTGCGCCTGACAGAGCAATACGAGAAAGAGCGGCAGCGTGCGCGCCCTCTGCTGGAGGAGGGAGGGTACTGCGCCCTGCAATACGGGCACCGGCGACAGGTGGTCACTGTGTGTATAGCACCGTGCGCGACACAGAGAGAGAGCGCGCCCCCTACACACAGACCTCCAATACACAACACAGAGACCCCCAATACACAACACAGAGCCCCAATACACAACACAGAGCCCCCTACACACAACACAGAGACCGCCAATACACAACACAGAGCCCCCTACACACAGACCTCCAATACACAACACAGAGACCCCTACACACAGACCCCCATACAGCACAGAACCCCCTACACACAGACCCCCAATACACAACACAGAGCCCCCTACACACAGACCCCCATACAGCACAGAACCCCCTACACACAGACCCCCAATACACAACACAGAGCCCCCTACACACAGACCCCCAATACACAACACAGAGCCCCCTACACACAGACCCCCAATACACAACACAGAGCCCCCTACACACAGAGCCCCCTACACAACACAGAGCCCCCTGCCCAACACAGACCCCCAATACACAACACAGAGCCCCCTACACACAGACCCCATACACAACACAGAGCCCCCTACACACAGACCCCCAATACACAACACAGAGATCCCCTACACACAGACCCCCAATACACAACACATAGCCCCCCTACACAACACAGAGCCCCCTACACAACACAGAGACCCCCACACAACACAGACCCCCCTACACAACACAGAGCCCCCTACACAACACAGAGCCCCACACAACAAGCCCCACACACAGACCCCTACACACACAGAGCCCCCTACACAACACAGACCCCCACACCACAGCCCCTACACAACACAGGACCCCCATACACACAGAGCCCCCTACAAACACAGACCCCCTACACAACACGAGCCCCTAAACACACAGAGACCCCCTAACACACACAGACCCCCTACACACACAGAGCCCCCTACACAACACAGACCCCCCTACACACACAAGCCCCTACACAACATACCCCCCTACAAACACAGAGCCCCCACACAACACAGAACCCCTACACAACAGACCCAAACACAGAGCCCCCCTACACAAACAGAGCCCCCTACACAACACAGAGCCCCCTACACAACACAAAGCCCCCCCTACACAACACAGAGCCCCCCCCCCACACAACACAGAGCACCCCTACACAACACAGAGCCCCCCTACACAACACAGAGACCCCCTACACAACACAGAGCCCCCCTACACAACACATAGCCCCTACACAACACAGAGACCCCCATACAACACAGAGCCCCCCTACACAACACAGAGACCCCCATACAACACAGCCCCCTACACAACACAGAGACCCCCATACAACACAGCCCCCTACACAACACAGAGCCACCCTACACAACACAAAGACCCTCATACACAACACAGAGCCACCCTACACAACACAGAGACCCCCACACAACACAGAGCCCCCTACACAACACAGAGACCCCCATACAGCACAGAGCCCCCTACACAAGACATAGAGCCCCCTACACAACACAGAGACCCCCATACAACACATAGCCCCCTACACAACTCATATACCCCCACACACAACATAGAGACCCCCATACAGCACAGAGCCCCCCTACACAAGACACTGAGCCCCCTACACAACACAAAGACCCCCCTACACAACACAGAGCCACCTATACAACACAGAGACCCCCAAACACAACACAGAGCCCCCCTACACAACACAAAGCCCCCTACACAATACAAAGCCCACCATACACAACACAGCCCCCTACACAACACAGAAACCCCCTACACAACACAGAGTCCCCTACACAACACAAAGCCCGCCTACACAACACAGAGCCCCCTACACAACACAGAGCCCCCTACACAATACAGAGCCCCCTACACAACACAGAGCCCCCTACACAACACAGAGCCCCCTACACAACACAGAGCCCCCCTACACAACACAGAGCCCCCTACACAACACAGAGCCCCCTACACAACACAGAGACCCCCCTACACAACACAGAGCCCCCTACACAACACAGAGCACCCCTACACAATACAGAGCCCCCTACACAACACAGAGCCCCCTACACAACACAGAGACCCCCCTACACAACACAGAGCCCCCTACACAACACAGAGCACCCCTACACAATACAGAGCCCCCTACACAACACAGAGCCCCCTACACAACACAGAGACCCCTTACACAACACAGAGACCCCCTACACTACACATAGACCCCCATACACAACACAGAGCCCCCCTACACAACACAGAGCCCCCTACACAACACAGAGACCCCCCTACACAATACAGAGCCCCCTACACAACACAGAGCCCCCTACACAACACAGAGACCCCCTACACAACACAGAGACCCCCTACACTACACATAGACCCCCATACACAACACAGAGCCCCCCTACACAACACAGAGACCCCCATACAACACAGAGCCCCCTACACAACACAGAACCCCCCTACACAACACAGAGCCCCCATACAACACAGAGCCCCCCCATACAACACAGAGACCCCCTACACAACACAAAGACCCTCTACACAACACAAAGCCCCCCTGCACAACACAGAGACCCCCATATAGCACAGAGCCCCCTACACAACACAGAGACCCCCATATAACACAGAGCCCCCCTGCACAACACAGAGACCCCCATATAACACAGAGCCCCCTACAGAACACAAAGACCCCCCTACACAACACAGAGCCCCCCTACACAACACAGAGCCCCCATACACAACATAGAGCCCCCCTACACAACACAAAGACTCCCCTACACAACACAGAGCCCCCTACACAACACAGAGACCCCCATACAACACAGAGCCCCCTACATAACACAAGGACCCCCCTACACAACACAGAGACCCCCATACAACACAGAGCCCCCTACAGAACACAGTCACCCATACAACACAGAGCCCCCCTACACAACACAGAGCCCCCCTACACAACACAGAGACCCCCTACACAACACCGAGCTCCCCTACACAACACAGAGCATCCCTACACAACACAGAGACCCTCATACACAACACAGAGCCCCCCTACACAACACAGAGCCCCCTACACAACACAGAGACCGCCATACAAAACACAGAGACCCCCATACAGCACAGAGACCCCCATACAACACAGAGCCCCTTACACAATACACGCTGACTTTCACAGGAGTATTATAATGACAGATGTTGTGGTCTTCAGTAAGACCCCTCACTGTCATCACAAGCCATCATTGCCCCGCGCTCATGTCACTGGTGCTCCGGTGGGTATGTGGAATGACGAGCAGCCCTGAGTAGTAAATGTGGCTGTCATAGATTACCAGCAGCGGGTGGAGGTCTATGGCACCTGGGGATGTTAAAGGCACATGATGGCGGATAAAATCAGTCACTATGTGGCGGGAAAGATGCCGGCTCGGCAGTGGCTTCATAGTGCCAGTCCCAACTCAATATCAAAAGATGGTCAGTCCTCACCAGTGACGGTGATTGCATCTGACCCCAATGTTGCCAATCTTTACCTTCCAAACCAAAACCAGGCACAGCTGCAAGACGGATGTGAGCAGTTTGTCTAGTTTCACCAGGGCTCCCTGAGGAAACATTCATTCACCTTACACCGTACCATTCACTCTTCTTCGCAGCGGCAAAACTCGAAGCTCATGGGCCCCGATGGAAAAGTTCCAACGGGGCCCCCAGTTATCGTAAATCATTAATAGCAATGGTCTTTCTATAGACCAAAAGGACTTTTGGGGCCCCCTAGGCTCCAGGGCCCGGGTGCGATTGCAACCCCTTCACCTGTTGTTACGCCCCTGCTTCACCAGATAGGTCCCCTATTCCTGTATTGCAGATTGGAACTTTGAAAGCCAAATTAGTAGATGTGTGGTGGGTGTTACACCTTAAGATCCAGTGGTGTAACTTGAAGCTCATAAACCCCGATGAAAACCTCCGACGGGGCCCCCAATTATTGCAAATCTTTAATAGCATTAGTCTTTTTCTATAGGTCATAGGGACTTTTGGGGCCCCCTAGGCTCACCTCACCATGGCTGGACCAGGGTCCCCGGGGGTCAAGGTCCGCCACTGGATCCCTGTATAGGGGTAAAAGGTCTCAGAGTTTCTTGGGGGGCTGCCTTACCATCAACTCTGACCTTGCAGCGGATGATCATCACATTTTCCTTATTAGTCATCACCTACTTTCATCTGACTCGGTTTCCCACATCGAACCCATGATATGATCTGACCATCCTCCGGTCTTACTATCCCTGACCGTCCCAGACGCAACCTCAGGAGAATGGCTCTGGTCATTAAATCCTGTTCTAAACACCCAAGCTGTCAGTCAGCTGTTAAAACCGCTATTTCCGACTTTCTCCACTTTCATCACAATGATCCTACCCCCTTATTGTTCCAGTGGTATGTGGCACCCCAGGGGTTAATGTGCTACAGTAACATCCAAGGGTTAACTCCCCACACAACACTGGACACTGCACTAGCACCTCTAGGCCAGAAGGGGGAGCTAAAGCAGCTCCCTTATATATTCTGGTCTGAGGAGGAAGTAGTTGATAGTTGACAGTTCAGTTGAGTGCAGGGAGCACTAGGAGGAGGACCTGTAAATGGGAGCAGTGCTGAGCTCCTGACAGGGACCACTGACTACTTTCAGGCCTGCAGCCAGGGTCTGAGGAGAGGACTACAAGAAACAGAGGAACATATCTGGGAGACTGAGTTACCTCATAACTCGCCCCGGAGGAGCGCACAGACCAGATACCGGATCCAAAACTGTGACAGACACTCGCAGCACAGTAAACACCGGACTAGTGGAGGTTATATATCTACACCGTACCTCAGCGAAGAAACACGGCGGGGTCAGAAATACAGAGAAAAGAATCAAGTTGCCTAGCAAAGGGGGTACCTGTGAGGAGAGACAGGCCAGCAGCCTAGCTGAAGCGACAGCAGGGCCACACACACAGCGCAGGAGAGGGAAGCTGAGGACCCGGTCAGGGTGGGAGCAACCCGGCCCCGGTACAGACTCCGTGAACAGTACTCTGCTAACAATATCTGCAGTAAAGACTTGGAAAACTTAAAAACCGTGAGTTTGTGTGATCCTTGTGCTCAAATCCTGCGTTCCCTCACAAGCAGCTATCATCTCTACTACTACCTCTATCCTGCAATATCCATAGCACCATCTATAGACTGTTACTATCTCTGCCCCGGGGAACCAAGCTCTACCTGCGGAGAGCCATTACATCCCCAGCTGCCCAACATCATCCCCCGGAGGTTCTGCAGCAGCGGTGGTCACCCTGACCACAACCCGTGGGTGGCGTCACGACAAACTCCCTTGTAAATATCCTCCCATTTACTTGCGGAACCCGGGACACGGTCCGGACCAAGACCGCCGTGATATCCCCAGCAGTACCCCGGTCCGGTACCGAGTACCCCGTCCCAGTGGGCTCCACAGGTAGGTTCTAAAAAGTGTCCTACGGGGCGCGCTCAAACAGCAGGGAGCCAGAATCAAAAAGGTCACAACCTTGAATATGGACAGATTACCATGCACTATTCACTGCCTTGAGGTGGATCATAAACAGAACCAGTGTTACAGTGGGACAAGGGTAGGGAAAGGCAGCTCACCAGTATGATTCCGTTCTGTCACGTCCTGGAGTTATAATCCGCACGGAAACCGCCCTGGTATCGGGCACGATAATCAGAATGAGGAAAAAGATCCAGCGGAGAATTTCCGGATTGCTTATTTATTCGCTATACAAAACCTCCATAAAACAGCGGGGTGTGCATCAAGCTTGATGCACACCCCGCTGTTTTATGGAGGTTTTGTACAGCGAATAAATAAGCAATCCGGAAATTCTCCGCTGGATCTTTTTCCTTATTCTAAACAGAACCAGGATCCACAGGTTTTTGCAGACCTTCTACGTGGGTTGATGGGTTGAATGAAAAGTAATGCCCCACCTTCGTAACTTGGGTTTTGATGAGAATATTTTACTAAATCAGATGCAGAAATAATCCTTGGATCGTGCTCTTAAATTACCAATATTCACTTTTCCACATAATCACCACCTAGTGGATGGATACACTTCTGCAAGCGATGAACAAGTTTTCTGAAGCCATCATTGAAGAAGTCGGCACTCTGTTTCCACACTCAGCCTCTTACAGTTCTCTCAATGTCTTCATCAGATGCAGTGATTGCCCCTGCAGATCTTCTTACATTATCAGGAACAGATGGAAGTCTGATGACACTGTATGGTGGATGCCCCATGGTGGGGACCTTCAGTCTTTGAAGTTCTGCTGTGGTGGCACATGAAGTGTGCGGTCTGGCATTGTCATGCTGCAGGAAAACATTTCCCTATTCCTTTCGGGCCCTTGTTAGTCGTCGTTTTAAAGTTCTCAGCGTTGTGATGTGACTCTCCGAAGTGATTGTTGTTCCACGTTCAAGGAAATCAACATGGATAAATGGTTGCATTCTCTGATGAATTTCCTTTGGGGTGACACCTTCATTGCTTCAATTGCATTGACCGCCCCTCTCTACACTGTAATAACACAACTGTTCATTACTAAGGCTTTCCGCCAACTGGAGCTGTAGAGGAGTATCTACTAAACAGTACTTTACCTGCCGTATACCAGTGCTGCCATCTACTGAGGAGTTATGAAGGTGGAGGCATTATTATTCATTCCCTGTTGGATGTGGCATCGGCACGTTATCATGATCGCTCTCAGAAATGGCCAGTTCCTTTACCCTCAAGTGCCCTCAACATTCTTACAATCAAATCTCCGCTGGGTAACCCTACTCATAAGCCCCAGGAAACTACAGACATCTTTCAGGCCTACTATAGTGCTTTGCATAATCACAGGGGTCTGCTGGTGGATATGTCCCCATTAGACGTCCAGATAAGAGTAGACGAGTACATAGATGGAACCCCTCTTCCCCCATTATCCCAGGAGGATTCCATATCCCTAAATGACCAGTCCTGGAACACGACGGTTCTCAGCAAGCTTCTACAAACAGATCTCTACTGACTTAACGCCCTTCCTAACCAAAATATTTAATATGTATTGTGAAAAAAGCCCCTCTGCCCCACAAACGCTGGCAGCTACTATCACAGTCATTCCCAAATAGGAACAGACCCTGCTTTATGTACTAACTATTGGCCGATTTCCCTAATTAACGTCGATGTCAAGAGCTTTGCGAAGCTTATTGCTAATCGACTCGCCCTTCTTTGGCCCAACTCCATTCACAATGACCAAACTGGGTTTGTCCAGTACAGAGAAGCGCGAGACAACACTAATAAGACCTTGCTCCTCACAGCCCATATGCATAAACAAAACCTACCGGCTTGATCGGTGTGATCTCTGGGACTTGGATCTGCAGCACTGACAGCTGCACTGTATGGCAATCACATCATTGCCATACAGTGCAGCGGCAATAAGTATGACCCCAGAGACTGCAGCAAGAGGACGCTTGTTCCATTGCTGTAGTCCCTGGATGAAGCAGAGCTGAGTGTGCTTCGTGGGACCATCTGTCACGTATTGACTGCTTTGCAGTCTAGAAGTGCTGCTGCTGTGGTTTAAACTAAGCCTTTTTTTCTCTGCAGGTGGAGATTGCTGAATGTGTGGAGTGACTCATAGCTCAGGTCTGATGAGTGGTGTGTCTGATGGTGGGGTTACACGTCCCGATATCGCGGCGATATCGGAGCCAACGACACGGGAGCGCGCATTTAGTGCACGTTTCTCCCTGCATCGTATCGGCAGTTTACACGCCGCGATATCGGGATGCAACGTCCCTACGATGTGTATGCCCACCAACCCAGGAACGACCATTTAACATGGGAGTGAATGGGTGACTTCAGCGTACACATCGTAGTTGGGCTGTCACACGCTGCGATGCTGCTACAACGGCCATGCGATATCGGGGAGTTGAATAGCTCTGCTATTCAACTCCGATATCGTTTTGGCATCGTTCCAGCATCGCGTTGTACGCTCAAACCGTACAACGCGCACACGATATCGGCTCCAACTCGCAACCCACGTGACTTTTTGTCGGAGTTGGGTCGGAGTTGGACGCCGATATCGCGGCGTGTAAACCCACCATGAGCCTTCTGCTCTCCACCCCCTCGGCCTTAAATAGTTCAGCCTCCTTCCACCAGGCGTCGCTGATTGAGTTTCATTACTCATAGTGGACCTGTGGTGTGCAGTCGTGTTGCAGGAGCTGCTGCTATCCCCATCATTTGTAGCTGCTGGGTTTTCCTGGTCCGTGGGTGGAGGTAGGGGCTTTATGCTTAGGGCTTTTCAGGAGCTCAGGAGAAAGGGTAGCAACTCGGACCTCTTCACCATCAGAGGTACCGCCAAGAACAGGGTGAGCCAGGGACCCCCAGTATCAGGGTCAGGGTCCCCCTGAATCCCTTCGCCCAGCTCACCATCCAGTTCCTGATTCCCTCATCTCCCTGAGTGTGACACCATTGTTGTGGATTACAGTCAGATGGGTGTGTTGGGTTAATATATTGGATAATGATGTGTCTATTTTATTTCAAACAATGGATTTTTCTCTGATTTATTTCAAGTAAAAGATTTTTCTCTGTGTCTGTATTTTTTAACTATTTCTTCACAGGATTGACAATGTGTGGGTCTCATAGAGGCCTGATATTATCAATATATTATAGATATTATCAATCTGGGCTTAATGACAAGCTGTGGGTCTCATAGAGGCCTGATATTATCAATCTGAGCTTAATGACAAGCTGTCAATACTCATCTGTTATTAACCCCCTGTATCACTCTGATGCCACCGCACCAGCAGCTGTGGGCTGCTGTTATTTAGCCTGGGGGAACCCGATAACTATGGGCCTCACCACGCTGAGAATCCCAGCACCCAGCTGCCTGGTTATACATTGGCTGGCAATCAAAACTAAGGTGAAGCCCACACATTTTTTTACTATTCATTTTAATAACTGAAAAAAAAAAAGGGCTCCCCTGTATTTTTGATTCTCAGCCAAGGTAAAGTCAGGCAGCTGTGGAGGGGTCCATATTATGGAGATGTAGTTGTAAACCAGAATGTATATAGAGCACAGGATAAATGTGAACTGATCCAAAGTGTTCTGTACTCAAATTGTCAGCAATACCATTCAACTCAACCCACAAAAAAACACAAGTCCCCACCAAGGTCCATCATCTGTTAATGGTCATATAGGGGGCTTCCATGTTACTAAATTTACCACTAACATAAAGTACAACGTGTCACAAAATAATATTCTCAGAATCACTGGGATCCATTAAAGCTCCAGAGATAAAACCTCATAAAGTGACACTGGGGAGAATTACAAAACATGACCTGGTCATTAGGGCCAAAAAAGGCCGGGGATGAAGGGGTTAATAAAAATGTATAGGAGGGACAAATTATACACCTTACACCTGTGTCAGACTGGTGTCTCGGCCGCATCAGGTGGCGTAGTGTAAAACGGAGGAGACGCATGTGCTGCAGAGTCTTTTTGTCTTATGGAAGAGAGAGACAAAGAGAGAGATGAGAAGATGAAAGAGAGAAATAGAGAGAGAGAGCGCCAGGAGAGAACAAGAGAGAGAGCGAAAGAGAGAGATTGAACTAGAAAGAGAGCAAAAGAGAGATTGAAAGAGATAGAGCACAAGATAGAGAGAGAAAGGGAGAGAGATCGAAAGAGAGAAAAAGAGAAAGATAGAAAGAGATAGACGAGCACACAGAGAGAGAGTGAAAGAGAGATAGAGAGCGAGAGTAAGAGAGAGAGATAGACAGAGAGAGTGAAACAAGAGTGCGAGACAGAGAGTGCGAGAGAGACAGCGAAAAAAGAGAGTGCGAGACAGAGAGAGGGAGAGACAGAGCGAGACAGCGAGAGAAAGAGAGTGAGAGAGAAAAAGAGAGTGAGAGAGAGCGAGAGAATGCTGTAGAGAGGGAAAGAGCGAGAGAGCAAAAGAGAGAGAGCAAGAGAAAGCGAGAGAGAGAGAATGATAGCGAGGGAGATCGAAAGAGAGAAAAACAAATAAGCGAGAGAGCAAGAGAGAGAGAAAACAAAGAGAAGAAAAAGATAGATAGAGAAAGAGGAGAGCAAGAGAGAGCTAGCGAAGAGAAAGAGGAGAGAAGAAAACGAGAAGAGAGAGCGAGAGAGGCAAAACCGTGAATCTCCGCACATGTCTGAGGTCTCTTTACAATGCATTAGCTCCAGCACAACCTCGGCCACTTTGTGTTTTTGCAAAAACATCGTCTTTTTGCCGGATTGCAATAACGCAGATGTGAAAGCCGCCTATTTCTCCACCTCCATAACCTCGCCCGCTCCTTTCTATGAGCTCACTCTGCAGTATTGCTCCCAGGGAGGCCCATCAGGCGTGTGCACACCTTGCGGTTTATCACATTTGCATTGTAATGACATGGTACATTGTGTTATCTGAGGCCATTGTGTGCAAATCCCATTGTGTGAAGGTCTGGTATCTGGGCAGTGTGGAGGGACTGTTTTGTGACAAATTGTTCAGAGTGAAGGCATTAATTCCTCAGCCTTATATAAATATCCACACAAAGACCCCTGTTTACCGTCTGACTGGAGGGACCCCCGCCCTTATATTAATGTCGCATTAAAGTAAAGCAATGGTGAATAATTCAGGTCAGGAGGACACTCCATTCCATACAGGACGGCTGATCGGAATGTTTATGCCGCCTGATGTGATACTGGGTGTGAGAAGCCTCATTCACATGCAGGATAGGAATATCATGTCTGTGCCATCCACCTGACTCTGCCCTCGGGGTGGACATCATGGTGGACAGGCTGATTGGGTTATGTATGAGGATTGTGTGTGTTGTCTGCTGTCTGTATAAACAGGGGGCTGTGTGTCTGAAAAATAACACAACCTGTAATGGGACAGGACCATTGTATTAAGGACTAATGGTCCCCTGTAGTTTTCACAAGCTCTGGATACCCGCTGTTTATCATAGTTACCAGTTAGGCTGGTTTCACACTACGATATTTGCATTTCCGATGCTGTCTGATAAAAATCGGACAGCATCGGACTGATTTTGGCCCCCATGCAGCCCTATGGGCATCGGACCGAATCGGATGTGCACTAAATGGCATCCGATTTGGTCCGATCCGATTTTGTGTTGCTAATTTTTGCACCGAAAATAAAATCGGACAAGATCGGATCGGACCAAATCGGATGCCATTTAGTGCACATCCGATTCGGTCCGATCAATTTAACATGGGGCCCTATGGAGCAGGGTCCGAGGAAACATCTGATGTCTCCTCGGACCCGATTTTACTGTACTGAGCATGCTCAGTACATGCTCGTTACACTAAAACTATTTCCTGCTGCCTAATCTCACTTCTGCAATGTATATACATACATTGCCGAAATTAAATATAAGTTAAATCAAGTGTTTAAAATAAAAAAAATCTTTATTCTCACCTTCCAGCGCTCCCCGGCGTCTCCATCTGCAGCCGCTCGGTAACTGGACTGTGATGATGTCACAAACCGATCAGCTGAGCGGGTCACATGACCGGTTACCGCGATAACCGCTCATGTGACCCGATGACGCTTCTGACATCATCACAGGTCCAGTACACCCAATTGGAAGGCGATGGAGACGCGAGGGAGCGCTGGAAGGTGAGAATAAAGATTTGTTATGTTGAAAACATGACAGGAGAGAGGGACATAGGGAGAAGGGGACAGTAGGGGAGGGACAGTAGGGAAGAGGAAGTAGGGGGACAGAGGGGCACAAGCAGGGAGACAGCAATATGACAGGAGGCAGAGAGGAGGGGGAGCTAGGTGACAGCCCAAACTGATCTGCAAAAAGTCGAATTCGGATGCCTATTTGTCATCCGATTGCAGGGATCAGTTTGGATCTGTCGATTTTCATCGGACAGCATCGGATTTAGCAAAATCATTATGTAAAAGTAGCCTTACCGCCCGCTTCCAGCGATGTGGGAGTGGCTCCCAGGTTCCTGATCGCTGGGGAGATCTGCCTGTTTGACAGCTCCCCAGTGATCCCTGGCAGGTCGTTATCGCTGTCGGGATCGCTGGAGCGTCGTTGTGTGTGACTGGACCTTAATGAGCGGCGATTGATTTGCTATATTGTTGATTGCTTCTTTTTATGAGCAAAAATCGGCCTCAGCTTTATCAATGAGAGCAGATCACAAGAACAATGGTCAGGTTTAGTCATTTGTCATCTAATATCGACATATGACCTGTGCAAAAAATACTGTCAGATTCGCGGTATAATAACTAGTCACTCTTTTGTACCAAAAGTAATTTCAGCATCCGCCATCTATAGGCATCAATGTGGCATCATCATACATATTAATACAAGATATTCCATCCGGGGAGACACAGGACACCAGAATTTGTTGTGTCCCTGCCTCCAGAAGCTGCTCATGAGAAAGACAACACATACCATAGGAATTGAGTAATTGCTTCAATTTGCATAATCACAAGATTTTTATTTCATTTTTACTTTTAAACAAGAACCACAAAAACAAGGGAAGCGATGTAAAGTGCTACAAGGACTGGCCTGACGTGTATTATCCTACGGTCTATGGGACTCACAAAAAATCATTTTCAAATCACACTTGCATAAATATAACCCATAATATCACAGCATCCGACATGGTTACACTGAATAAATCCCCTTTATAGCACTGTCATCTAGATCTATCATTGTGCCATCCGGGTCCATCATTGTGGCATCGCCATCCAGATCCATCATTGTGGCATCAGCCATCCAGATCCATCATTGTGGCATCGCCATCCGGATCCATCATTGTGGCAACGCCATCCGGATCTATCATTGTAGCATTGTCATCCGGATCCATCATTGTGGCATCGCCATCCGGATCCATCATTGTGGCATCCGCTATCCAGATCCATCATTGTGGCATCGCCATCTGGATCCATCATTGTGGCATCGCCATCCGGATCTATCATTGTGGCATCCGCTATCCAGATCCATCATTGTGGCATCGCCATCCGGATCCATCATTGTGGCATCGCCATCTGGATCCATCATTGTGGCATCGCCATCCGGATCTATCATTGTGGCATCCGCTATCCAGATCCATCATTGTGGCATCGCCATCCGGATCCATCATTGTGACATCCGCCATCCGGATCCATCATTGTGACATCCGCCATCCGGATCCATCATTGTGGCATCCGCTATCCAGATCCATCATTGTGGCATCGACATCCGGATTCATCATTGTGGCATCGCCATCCGGATTCATCATTGTGGCATCGCCATCCGGATCCATCATTGTGACATCCGCCATCCGGATCCATCATTGTGGCATCCGCTATCCAGATCCATCATTGTGGCATCGACATCCGGATTCATCATTGTGGCATCGCCATCCGGATTCATCATTGTGGCATCGCCATCTGGATCCGTCATTGTGACATCGCCATCTAGATCCATCATTGTGGCATCTGCCATCCGGATCCATCATTGTGACATCGCCATCTAGATCCATCCTTGTGACATCGCCATCTGGATCCGTCATTGTGACATCGCCATCTAGATCCGTCATTGTGACATCGCCATCTAGATCCATCATTGTGACATCTGCCATCCGGATCCATCATTGTGACATCCGCTATCCAGATCCATCATTGTGACATCGCCATCTAGATAAGCCATTGTGACATCGCCATCTAGATCCGTCATTGTGGCATCGCCATCTAGATCCATCATTGTGACATCGCCATCTAGATCCGTCCTTGTGACATCGCCATCTAGATCCGTCATTGTGACATCGCCATCTAGATCCATCCTTGTGACATCGCCATCTAGATCCGTCATTGTGACATCGCCATCTAGATCCATCATTGTGACATCTGCCATCCGGATCCGTCATTGTGACATCGCCATCTAGATCCATCATTGTGACATCGCCATCTGGATCCGTCATTGTGACATCGCCATCTAGATCCATCCTTGTGACATCGCCATCTAGATCCGTCATTGTGACATCGCCATCTAGATCCATCATTGTGACATCACCATCCAGATCCATCATTGTGACATCGCCATCTAGATCCATCATTGTGACATCGCCATCTAGATCCGTCATTGTGACATCGCCATCTAGATCCATCATTGTGACATCGCCATCTAGATCCGTCATTGTGACATCGCCATCTAGATCCATCATTGTGACATCGCCATCTAGATCCATCATTGTGACATCGCCATCTAGATCCATTCTTGTGACATCGCCATCTAGATCTATCATTGTGACATCGCCATCTAGATCCATCATTGTGACATCGCCATCTAGATCCATCATTGTGACATCGCCATCTAGATCCATCATTGTGACATCGCCATCTAGATCCATCATTGTGACATCGCCATCTAGATCCATCATTGTGACATCGCCATCTAGATCCATCATTGTGGCATCGTCATCCGTAAACACGTTTTGAGAGAAAATGATGGGAGTGATGGTGTGTCACGGTCCGCGCTGCTTCTGGGTTCAAAATAACTCACCAAAGAGCCCAATAACTTTTCATCCTCTTTATTCCTCCTTCTCCTACGCGTTTCAGCGCCACACCCGGCGCCTTCCCTGAGGAAGGCGCCGGGTCTGGCGCTGAAACGCGTAGGAGAAGGAGGAATAAAGAGGATGGAAAGTTGATTGGCTCTTTGGTGAGTTATTTTGAACCCAGAAGCAGCGCGGACCGTGACACACCATCACTCCCATCATTTTCTCTTGGAACATACCACTATCCAGTGGTAGGTGGAGGTCCTGCAGCAGCTTGGAACATTGATTCCTAAACGCCTTCAAACCAGTTGTGGGGACCACAACTGGACCAGGTGAGCGGCTACACAGCACCACCGTTTGCACACCAGTGTCACTAGTGATAGGGCACTATTGCGCCTCTTGTCCCCCCCCTTTTTATATTTTGCAGTAAACACGTTTTGGACTTTTGTCTTTTGGATCCATAATTGTGTATTACAATGTGAGGATGCTGCATACAGACCTCCATTTGTATATATACGAGAGCAAGTCAAACATATTGACACAGTGAAGGCTGATCAGATTGTTTATTCCCCCTGATGCATGAGAATAGATGGGCGAAACCTCATTCACATGTACAGGAAGCAAAGGTCACAGGTGAACCTGCCCGGGGGGTATTGTGGATATCATGGTGGACAGGCCGGTGGGATTATTTATGAGGACTTATGTCTGTCCCTCTGTGTAGAGAGGATTGTGTGTACGGACAAACGGACAGTTGTAGTAATGACTAATCATCCTCTGTAGTTTAATCAGATGCTGCAAAAAGGGCAATGAGCAATATTCGATTTGTTCTTTCGCTGATTGGCGCTTATTATGGGCAGAGATCTCCCCGTAAACCCAAATCCCAACAAAACACGTCAGGTTTACTGATTTTTCATCTAATGTCGCCATATGATCGGCGTATTAACGTAGTAGAACTAGTCATTTATGACTCTCAGTGACACCAGAGGTCATTGTGGCATCCGCCATCGATACTCCTCATTGTGGCATCCACCATCCATCTTTCACGTTTCTGTAGCTAATATTCCCATCTTGAAGATGTACGGCATTGCCATAAATCAAGGTGCTGTGACCCAAAATATAAATTGAGTCTTTAATTATGATAAATAATATTTATTCATTTATATAGCACTATTAAATATAAATATGGTATGTAATTTTTGGAAATGCAGAAATTTTTACCTATAACTCCAGGGAACCGCGATGGGAACGGCCTCTGCGCCCTCCTACACTAATTTGTTCCTGGGGCTGTCAGAAAAGGTAATTAATAACTGTAATGCTAGGGCAGTGATGGAATGACCGAACTCCGCTCACACTTTGCTATAGCTTAACAGCAGGGGTACTTTTTATTCCCTTAATGGTCCTAAAACCCTTCCCAGGGGGCAATAGCGCAGTGGGTGCTGTTTAAATTTACCTTTCAGAGATTACCTGACATCGCGGAGGCAATGCCCAATCTCCATCCTCAGTCCAGAGAGGCAAAGGAAGAGTGGAGGAGAGTGAAGTGGTGGACACCTCCAACCACCTAGCTGAACCAGCAGACACACGTACCGCAGAGGTCTCCAACTCCAGTCCTCAAGACCCAACAACAGTGCATGTTTTCAGGATTTCCTTAGCATTTGATAGTTGGAATCGTCACTTGTGCAGGAAATTAAATTACCAACTGTCACATGCTAAGGAAATCCGGGAAATATATAAGAAATAGGTTCCAGCTCACCCAGCTACTCTTTGCTTATCCACCTGGGGCTCAGATACCGGCTTCGCTTTAGCCTTTCATCAAGGTTAAAAGATAAAATTGGAATCCGGCTCAACAGGAATGGATTTTCTTTTTGCTTTTTTATATTTTCAATAAAAATAGTGCAAACAAAAGAAAAAATTACATGGTCGACATGACCCAGTCGACACATCTCATTAGTAAGACTACTTAATGCAGTTGAAAAGTGTTGACTGGGTTATGTCGACCATGTAATTTTTTTGTTTCGTATTCACCATTTTTATTGAAAAATTAAAAAAGCAACAAGAAAATCCATTCCTGTTGAGCCAGATTCCAATATTTTCTACTACCGTGAAATCCAGAAAACCTGCACTGTTCGTGGACCTTTAGGACTGGAGTTGGGGACCTCTGATGTACCAAATTCGATGGCAATAGCTGACACTAGGGGACCCATGGACATTGTCATCACTGTGAACAACGGAGTCCCATCTCCCAGTAACACCAGAAGTAAATCTCCCAGAGCGCAATGCATGGCCAGAGCAAGAAACTGCACTCTCTCCTCCGGAGGAAACAACCCACCCCTCATCCCCAGCGATGGGCGACAGATGACCTGACAGATAGCCACAGTGCACCCAGAAGTGCGTGGCACCTGATAGGGTATAGACCTGATACTAATCCCACCAGGGTACTATCATGGTCAACATTCATTAACATTATTTTCTTTATTTGGCAGAGACCTGAGAATGAACTTCTACAATTTTTACCTATAACTCCAGGAAACTGCAATGCGAACAGCCTTTGTGGCCCCCTATAAAATTTGTTCCTGGGGTTGAGGGTAAAGGAAATCCTCCTCACTATTCCCACCATATATGCGAACAGGGTATGATTATGGTTAAGATTTATTGATGATATTTTCTTTATTTAATAGGGATCTGAGAATGAACTAATACAATTTTTACCTGTAACTTCAGGGGACCGCGATGGGTACGGCCTTTGTGCCCTCCTATATCAATATGTTTCGGGGCTGTGAGAAAAGGGGTTTGAGAATGAACTTCTACAATTTATCTCTGAACTCAATCAGAATATCAATATTAAATTGACCAGTAAATATAATCAATAGTCAATAGAATTTTTAGCCTTGTCATCTATAAGGAGGAACATGAAATTCTACACTCAGGTTTTTAGGAAACCAACAGCTGTTAGTTCATTGCTTCACGTCTCCTCTGGATGTCCACAACCATTGAAAAATAACATATCTATAGGCCAATTCTTAGGATTAAGGAAATGTCAAGAGAGGATATAGTCGAAGATTGATTAAGAGGCATTTGATAGGACCTTCAATACAAAAAAAATCATTTATACCATATATATACATCTATTATATAATCACGAATGGGTTTTTTGCCCCTTTTGAGTCCGCTCACGCTGCGAGTCAGCGTGGTCATGTGGATACGCCCGAAGCATTGGCCGCGCAGCGGCCATTGCGAGCAGTTCTAAGGCGACTCGCTATGCCCGCGCAGCGGGCATGGCGAGTCACCTTAGCAGCGCGAAGCATTGGCCGCGAAGCGGCCATTGCGAGTCACAGACTCGCTCTGCTAGAATCCCGATGCATGTGCATCGGGCACCCAGCTAGTATATATATAACTAGAAAGAAATGCTCTGCAGCACTCGGTTACTACTAAAGATGTACATGTGCTAACAAGCTATATATATATATATATATGAGAAAAAAGTTAAAAACTTACGTTTTTTCAAAAAACTCAAAATCATATCTTTTTATTCTGAAGTTCTTGGTACATACATTGGCCAATGTCTGTTTGCTCGTCGACTGCGACAAAGTGACTTCAGGTCCGACGAGTCCTACTCTGATATCCCTATCCTCCTTGTCCACCCCCTCTCAGTGGGCAGACCCCATCTCAACCTTAGATCACCTGCAGTCAACAAGGGTGCAATTGCAGCATGGAGCCAGCAACTCCATACAATACAAAGCAGAAAAAAACTGCATAGCACTCACAGACTAATGTGAACCGGTGCCAGCAGGGCTGCTGAATCAAACATCATCATCATCACATTAGTCTGTGAGTGCTATGCAGTTTTTTTCTGCTTTGTATTTTATGGAGTTGCTGGCTCCATGCTGCAATTGCACCCTTGTTGACTGCAGGTGATCTAAGGTTGAGATGGGGTCTGCCCACTGAGAGGTGGGGGGTGGACAAGGAGGATAGGGATATCAGAGTAGGACTCGTCGGACCTGAAGTCACTTTGTCGCAGTCGACGAGCAAACAGACATTGGCCAATGTATGTACCAAGAACTTCAGAATAAAAAGATATGATTTTGAGTTTTTTGAAAAAACGTAAGTTTTTAACTTTTTTCTCATATATATATATAGCTTGTTAGCACATGTACATCTTTAGTAGTAACCGAGTGCTGCAGAGCATTTCTTTCTAGTTATTTGATTCAGCAGCCCTGCTGGCACCGGTTCACATTAGTCTGTGAGTGCTATGCAGTTTTTTTCTGCTTTACATATATATATACACACATAGCGCCAACATATTCCGTGGTACTTTACAATTCAGAGGGGACATGTACAGACAACAGGAGACATTACAAAGTAACACAATTCACCACATACCAGGAGGAGTGAAGGACCTGATCACAAGAGCTTACAATCTATGAGGAAATAGTGGAGGCACAAAAGGTAAATGGTAAAAAGTGCTGTCCTATATTCCTTGAATTGCAAGGACCACACGGACAGGCACGGATCTGTTCATACGGATGCCAACTGATGTCCACGGACCGTTTTTTTAATGGATCCATCATCAGTACCAGATAGGGCTGGGACGAGCTGTACTTGCTTCTGAGCATGCTCAGTACAGCAAAACAGATCCGTTTTATGTATTTTCACGTATCTGTATGGATCCATGCTCCATAGACATCCACGTTATTTGACACTGACAGCTATGGATCCGTGTCTGTCCATTGGCGTCAGTTATGTTCACGGCGCCCAAAATCAGAACAGTCTCTGATTCTGGGTACATGAAAAAAACTAACACAGACGGATCAGTGACAAAACTGACACCCACGGAGGCCATATAGGACCAATCCGTGTCCATAGGATAACATGGGAGTTCAAAACTGATCTGTGGCTATCAGTTTTAAAACGGATAGACACGGATCACAAATCACGAAATGTGAAGGACAAAGAGGACTGAGGGTCTGCTAAGTACAAGGAAACCAGTTGCATGGAGTCAACCGATAAGATTCATCTGAGTTTAATGGGAATTCGTACCAGATTAGGTCAGTTTTGGGAAATTATTGGACCCATTCAAATTCTGATAGTTTTAAAGAATGGTATCACTGACAAACCCAGTATTGTGTAGACGAGCTCGGAACTTGGAGGATAATCTGGTTTGTTGATCCTACGCTTTCTAGTATATTCGGCTCAAAGGGACCCAAGTGTTTTTTTTTCTCTTGACATGACTGGGGCTTCCAACTTCAGATCCATTGATGGACAAAAAGAGTTTAAGATCCCTCAGTAGATCACATGCAACATTCCCTGCTCATGTAATCTCATTTACGGAGCGTTAACATCAAGGAAATTAAGAATCTGAATACGCGAACATATCCTGAATATTTCCAATGCAGCCGGAGTCATCGATCACATTCAACTGAGACCAATACCCCGACATCTTATTATGACCCATAACTGTGATGCCAAACTCCTTATAGTAATGGGGATTGATCGAGAGCTTCTCAATGGCGGAAATCCCAAATAAATTTGGGGTCAATCAGATACACGCTGGATCTGGAACCGACACGGTACGTCCACACGGGTCAATCAGATACACGCTGGATCTGGAACCGACACGGTACGTCCACACGGATCAATCAGATACACGCTGGATCTGGGTACGACGTGGTATGTCCACACGGGTCAATCAGATACACGCTGGATCTGGAACCGACGCAGTACGTCCTCACGGGTCAATCAGATATACGCTGGATCTGGAACCGACACGGTACGTCCACAAGGGTCAATCAGACACACGCTGGATCTGGAACCGACACGGTACGTCCACACGGATCAATCAGATACACGCTGGATCTGGGTATGACGCGGTACGTCCACACAGGTCAATCAGATACACGCTGGATCTGGAACTGACGCGGTACGTCCACACAGGTCAATCAGATACACGCTGGATCTGGAACCGACACGGTACGTCCACACGGGTCAATCAGATACACGCTGGATCTGGAACCGACACGGTACGTCCACACGGATCAATCAGATACACGCTGGATCTGGGTATGACGCGGTACGTCCACACAGGTCAATCAGATACACGCTGGATCTGGAACTGACGCGGTACGTCCACACAGGTCAATCAGATACACGCTGGATCTGGAACCGACACGGTACGTCCACACGGGTCAATCAGATACACGCTGGATCTGGAACCGACACGGTACGTCCACACGGGTCAATCAGATACACGCTGGATCTGGGTACGACGCGGTACGTCCACACGGGTCAATCAGATACACGCTGGATCTGGGTATGACGCGGTACGTCCACACAGGTCAATCAGATACACGCTGGATCTAGAACTGACGCGGTACGTCCACACGGGTCAATCAGATACACGCTGGATCTGGGTATGACGCGGTACGTCCACACAGGTCAATCAGATACACGCTGGATCTGGAACCGACACGGTACGTCCACACGAGTCAATCAGATACACGCTGGATCTGGGTACGACGCGGTACGTCCACACGGGTCAATCAGATCCTGAGCTTTGCTGCGTTCCTGTAAACCTCGTTCTGTTCTTTAATATAATCATTTTCTTATTTCTATGTTTCTTATAATCCATTCTAATGATTGGGCGATGTTCTGAGCATCTTCCCTCTCAGCCCTGAGGATTATTAACCCAATTACATTCTTGTTTCAGGACTTGGAAAGAACAATAATAATTGGATATCATATATATTCTTGTATGACAATGGGTTTTACATCCTTATTCACACACTTGCCTATTTCTCTTGATGTATCTACCGTACTTATTTCTGTGTACTTTAACCCATGTCTGATACTATGGGGTCAATGTGACTTTATGTAGATTATATATGTAGTTGTCACATGATTATGGCATTTTATGGATTTCCTTATGAAGGTTCACCTGACATCTTGCACATGCTATTTTCAGTTTCATTCTTTAGTTTATAGCTACAGTATTTTTCGGATTATAAAACGCACCCCCCCCCACAAATTGGGGAGTAAATGGGGGTGTCTTATAGTCCAGTTGTAGCTTACAAGGGGAGGGTGGACATGGTGAAGATGGATTTTCCCGCTACATGGAAGCCGCCAACAGTGATATAAGTAGAGTGCTGCGACGAGTGTCCTGGACTCCCGGCACTGCAGAAGATATCCTGGTGATATTGCATGGGTGGCAAGGCAGGACCCTCCAGTGCCATTGTATTAAATCCACTGCTGTGAGATCAATGGCGCAGCGCATGCGCAGATTGACATTCAAGGGGATGACTCCTGACCTACAACATCACCGGGATGGCTCCTGACCTGCAAAATCACCAAGATGTCTCCTGACCTTCAACCTCTGCAACATCACCGGGATGGCTCCTGACCTGCAAAATCACCAAGATGTCTCCTGACCTTCAACCTCTGCAACATCACCGGGATGGCTCCTGACCTGCAACATTACAGGGATGGCTCCTGACCTGCAACGTCACCGGGATGGCTCCCGGCCTGCAACATCACCGGGATGGCTCCTGACCTGCAACGTCACCGGGATGGCTCCCGGCCTGCAACATCACCGGGATGGCTCCTGACCTGCAACGTCTCCGGGATGGCTCCCGACCTGCAACCTCCACAACATCACCGGGATGGCTCCTGACCTGCAACGTCACCGGGATGGCTCCCGACCTGCAACCTCCACAACATCACCGGGATGGCTCCTGACCTGCAACCTCCGCAATATCACCGGGATGGCTCCTGACCTGCAACATCACCGGATGGCTCCTGACCTGCAACCTCTGCAAAATCACCGGGATGGCTCCTGACCTACAACATCACCGGGATGGCTCCTGACCTGCAACATCACCAAGATGATGATGGCCTGCAACCTCCACAACATCACCGGGATGGCTCCTGACCTGCAACCTCCACAACACCACCAGGATGGCTCCTGACCTGCAACCTCCACAAAATCACCGGGATGGCACCTGACGTTCAACCTCTGCAAGATCACCTGGATGGCTCCTGACCTCCAACATCACCGGGATGGCTCATGACCTACAACATCACCAGGATGGCACCTGACGTTCAACCTCTGCAAGATCACCTGGATGGCTCCTGACCTCCAACATCAGCGGTATGGCTCATGACCTACAACATCACTGGGATGGCTCCTGACCAGCAACCTCTGCAAAATCACCGGGATGGCTCCTGACCTACAACATCACCGGGATGGCTCCTGACCTGCAACATCACCAAGATGATGATGGCCTGCAACCTCCACAACATCACCGGGATGGCTCCTGACCTGCAACCTCCACAACACCACCAGGATGGCTCCTGACCTGCAACCTCCACAAAATCACCGGGATGGCACCTGACGTTCAACCTCTGCAAGATCACCTGGATGGCTCCTGACCTCCAACATCACCGGGATGGCTCATGACCTACAACATCACCAGGATGGCACCTGACGTTCAACCTCTGCAAGATCACCTGGATGGCTCCTGACCTCCAACATCAGCGGTATGGCTCATGACCTACAACATCACTGGGATGGCTCCTGACCAGCAACCTCTGCAAAATCACCGGGATGGCTCCTGACCTGCAACATCACCGGGATGGCTCCTGACCTGCAACCTCTGCAAAATCACTGGGATGGCTCCTGACTTGCAACATCACTGGGATGGGTCCTGACCTGCAACATCACCGGGATGACTCCTGACCTGCAACATCACCAGGATAGCTTCTGACCTGCAACATCACCGGGATGACTCCTGACCTACAACATCACCGGGATGGCTCCTGACCTGCAACACCACCAGGATGACTTCTGACCTGCAACATCACCGGGATGACTCCTGACCTGCAACCTCCGCAACATCACCGGGATGGCTCCTGAGCTGCAACCTCCACAAAATCACCAGGATGGCTCCTGATCTGCAACATCACCGGGATGGCTCCAGACCTGCAACATCACCGGGATGGCTCCTGACCTGCAACCTCTGCAAAATCACCGGGATGGCTCCTGACCTACAACATCACCGGGATGGCTCCTGACCTACAACATCACTGGATGGCTCCTGACCTGCAACATGACCAAGATGATGATGGGCTGCAACCTCCGCAACATCACCGGGATGGCTCCTGACCTGCAACCTCCACAAAATCACCGGGATGGCACCTGACGTTCAACCTCTGCAAGATCACCTGGATGGCTCCTGACCTGCAACATCACTGGGATGGCTCCTGCAACATCACTGGGATGGCTCTTGACCTGCAACATCACCAGGTTAGCTCCTGACCTGCAACCTCCGCAATATCACTGGGATGGCTCCTGACCTACAACATCACCGGGATGGCTCCTGACCTACAACATCACCGGGATGGCTCCTGACTGCCAACATCACCAGGATGGCTCCTGACCTGCAACCTCCACAATATCACCGGGATGGCTCCTGACCTGCAACCTCCACAACATCAGCAGGATGGCTCCTGACCTGCAACGCGCGCAACATCACCGGGATGGCTCCTGACCTGCAACATCACTGGGATGGCTCCTGACCTACAACATCACCGGGATGGCTCTTGACCGGCAACATCACCAGGATGGCTCCTGACCTGCAACCTCCACAACATCACCAGGATGGCTCCTGACCTGCAACCTCCACAACATCAGCAGGATGGCTCCTGACCTGCAACGCGCGCAACATCACCGGGATGGCTCTTGACCTGCAACATCACTGGGATGGCTCCTGATCTGCAACATCACTGGGATGACTCCAGCTCCAGCATTGCCAGAAGTCTGGGACACTCACCATATCAGCGCCCTAGTTCTATCACCGCTGGATGGCTCCTACCTCGCACCACATGCAGTATTGGCCGAACACCCCCTGCAGCATCACCCTTCTCCTGCTACGCACCGCTCACAATAACCCCGGGAGTCGGGACACTCGCCACACCATTGCCCTGGTTCTGTCACCACTGGATTGCTCCTGCCTCGCACCACCTACAGTATCACCACAACACCCCCTGCACCATCGCCCTTCTCCTGCCACCACCAGCGACCCAGCCACCTAAGACCCCGCTCCACCACTGCTGCCTCCCCACCCAGTAAGATACAACACAGACCCCATTTTCACCTAAATATTTTTTTTTTACTTATTTTCCGTCTCTAAATTTGGGGTGCATCTTATAAAACACAAAGTGTGGTATATAACCATAGAGGACGGAGGGGTCACTGTGACCACATGGTTCGGTTTGTGTAATAAAGCAATAATTTATTATTTTTTTTAGAAAAATATGGTAAAGAAGAGAAGACCGAGGACTGAAGCTGCAATAAAGGCTGCTATATACAGATGTTTCAAAAAGTGATAATAGAAGTGTTTCACTGCAGAGGATTCCAGTTATGAACTCTACATTTCTATTACACCACATGTGATCGTGTTTGATGTTGACGTCACTTCTTTGCATTTTAAAAAACATTCTGACATTAAAAAAAGGTCAAAGGGCGACTGAAGTTTGCATTATAGAAATAACTCCTGACCAAAATACATCTATAGAAATACAAACTGTAATGGTGGGGTCATATAGACTCCCAGGCACCACTAGTGACCTACACCCTTCATACCTTTTCCTGATGTTTTTTGTACTAACAAATGTTGAACCTTTTGTTATGTATGTGTTTTTATTGTTCATCACATATATATAGATTCTGCAATAAATGGAGGCCATGATCCTGGTGTGAACGGAGCCCCTATACCTGCAGTGCCTTCTCTGCTTGTGTCTCACACTTCCGGTATAGGAAGTAGCCGGCTGATCGTCACCGCTGTCAACCATATCGGCCTTCAATAAGTTATTTTCTATGTCATTGAGTCTTCACTCTGGTAAACCAATTTCTGGGGGACGACACATACATGATGAGAACGATGACTTTGGCATCATCGTGGGAGGAAGTAGCTTCTTCTCCAGCAGAAATCAGTAGAAGCACGGTCTAAAGCATAACTGGATGAGAAGAAAAGAAGACAACAGGGTCTTCTCTAAACCTAGATAGGTCCATCAGGGACTTCTCCAAGCTTAGATAGGTCCACCAGAGTCTCCTTCAAGCTTAGGTAGATCCACCAGGGTCTTCTCCAAGCCTAGATAGGTCCACCAGGGTCTTCTAAAAGCCTATATAGGTCCACCAGGGTCTTCTTCAAGCTTAGGTAGGTCCACCAGGGTCTTCTCCAAGCCTAGATAGGTCCACCAGTGTCTTCTCCAAGCCTATAGGTCCACCAGGGTCTCCTTCAAGCTTAGGTAGATCCACCAGGGTCTTCTCCAAGCCTAGATAGATCCACCAGGGTCTTCTCCAAGCCTAACTAGATCTACTAGGGTCTTTCCCAAGCAAAGATAGGTCCACCAGAGTCTTCCCCAACCTAGATATCTCCACCAGAGTCTACTCCAAGCCTAGATAGGTCACCCAGGGTCTATTGTAAACCTAGACAAGTCCACCAGGGTCTCCTTCAATCCCAGATGGGTCTGCCAGGGTCTTGTCCAAGCCTAGAGAGCTCCATCAGGGTCTTCTCCAAGCCTAGATAGGTTCACAACCAGGGTCTTGCAAAAGCCTAGATAGGTCCTGCAGGGTCTAGTGCAAGCGTAGATAGGTCCACCAGGGTCTTCTCCACCATTATCTTGATAGTATTAAGCCATCAAGTTGCTATAAAATAAGGTGATTTTATTATTGCATTGTGTGTAATTTGTAGCTTTCTCTGTCAGTGAAGGAATACAATTATGTTCAAAGGCTAAAACCCACAAGCAGTGAATCAATTCACCAGTCCATGGCCCCTGTGATGGCTGCACATCAGCAGGGGTCCAGTCCAGCAGCAACAGCTGATTTCCATTGTCCTGTGTGTACAGGTAACACCAGACACTGGGCTGACACCTGTTATTACAATGGGGGATTCTTTTCTGCCAAACAGATGGAAATCCACAAGGGACCGTCCTCACCCATCTGAATGGTGTTAAGAAAACCTCATTCTAATGCGAGGGGACGAATCTCATAGAGACTTGTGTGGGGAAAACAAACACTGAGAACGGGCCCTCAGGGGTCTGTGGAGGAAGGGGCCACCGATGAGAGCTGCTGCAGGTGGAGGGGGGAGAAACACCTTCATTTTACTATTGTAAATTATTATGATTTTATTTCTCATCTAAATCCTAGTGATAAAACATAAAAATAGTCATAGATCGCCGGTCCACACACTCCACCATACGTTTACATTACATGAACCCGCTGCAGCCAATCACCGGGCTCAGAATATCACAGCATCTCCATGGATTAGAAGATCATCAGTTACTATATTTCAGTAATTCAATATATAAAGTGACACATCTATTATATAGTCATTACACACAGAGGGAGCTATGTCATGTGTTTATTTATGTTAATGTTGATGATTAATAAGAACCCAAAGGTCATTATTATCTAAGAAAATTAAAGTAGGGAGGACGAAGGGTCTGAGAGATAAAATATGACCTAAATAGGTATCAGAGGCTTCACCTTGTGTGGTTGTGAGAGTCACAACTACTATATAAGCAGATCACGACTGCTGCAGTCCCCAGTGTGGTGCGTATAGAGCAGGGAGGATGAAGGGTTACACACCGCGCTGCTGTATTCCACCAGATATCAAAGGGTGAATATAATATTAATATTCTCTGGAATTCTGCACCCGAAAACGTTCGACTGTCCCCCACACTCGGAACCGACAAGCGGAACCTGAAAACCCATCTCTTCAGAACAGCCTACAGCCTGCAATGACCACATTGCCGCCTCAACACCACTGGACCCAGCACTCCACCACCACTGGACCCAGCGCTCCACCACCACTGGACCTGGTGCTCCACCAACACTTGACCCAGCTCTCCACCACCACTGGACCCGGCGCTCCACCACCACTGGACCCGGTGCTCCACCACCACTGGACCCGGTGCTCCACCACCACTGGACCCGGCGCTCCACCACCACTGGACCCGGTGCTCCACCACCACTGGACCCGGTGTTCCACCACCACTTGACCCGGCGCTCCACCACCACTGGACCCGGCGCTCCATCACCACTGGACCCGGCGCTCCACCACCACTGGACCCGGCGCTCCACCACCACTGGACCCGGCACTCCACCACCACTTGACCCGGCGCTCCACCACAACTGGACCCGGCGCTCCATCACCACTGGACCCGGCGCTCCACCACCACTGGACCCGGCGCTCCACCACCACTGGACCCGGTGCTCCACCACCACTGGACCCGGTGCTCCACCACCACTGGACCCGGCGCTCCACCACCACTGGACCCGGCGCTCCACCACCACTGGACCTGACACTCCATCACCAGTGGACCCGGCGCTCCACCACCACTGGACCCAGTGCTCCACCACCACTGGACCTGGTGCTCCACCACTACTGGACCCAGCATTCCACCACCGCTGGACCTGGTGCTCCACCACCACTGGACCTGGCGCTCCACCACCACTGGACCCGGCGCTCCACCACCACTGGACCCGGAGCTCCACCACCTCTGGACCCGGCGCTCCACCACCACTGGACGCGGCGCTCCACCACCACTGGACGCGGCGCTCCACCACCGCTGGACCTGGTGCTCCACCACCACTGGACCTGGCGCTCCACCACCACTGGACCCGGCGCTCCACCACCACTGGACCTGGCGCTCCATCACCACTGGATCCATTGCTCTATATAATGTAAGGCCGCAAGGGCAGGGTCCTCTCTCCCTCTGTATCGGTCTGTCACTGTTCATTGTATTTCTAACTTGTTTGTGTGTAACGCTTTATCATGTACAGCACCATGGAATCAATGGTGCGCTATAAATAAATAATATTGATTTATTAGTCACCCTGAAACATGGCGATATGATGTTGATTTGTCCTGATGAAGGGGCCAGGGAGGGCTGAAACGTGTTGACTAATAAATCAATATTATATTCCCCTTTGATGACTGGTGGAATACAGCAGCGTGGTGTTTAACCCTTCATCCTCTCACCTCTATATGCACCACGCTGGGGACTGCAGCAGCCGTGATCTGCTTTTATAGTGGTTGTGACTCTCACAACCACACAAGGTGAAGCCTCTGATACCTATTTAGGTCATATTTTATCTCCCAGACCCTTCATCCTCCCTACTTTAATTTTCTGAGATAATAATGACCTTTGGGTTTTATTAATCATCAACATTAACATAAATAATAACATGAAATAGCTCCCTCTGTGTGTAATGACTCTATATAATAGATGTGTGTCACTTTATGGATTGAATTACTGAAATAAATTAAAATGGACGGTGATCGTGCCAGAATCGTGTCGTCCGGTCAGTCAGGATTCCGCGCTCCGTCCGTCCGATAGTCCAGCACTTACGCCGGATTAAAGGAATTTTCTTCCAATCTCACTTTACAGCGATGACTATGGCCTCTTCGGGGTATTTCATTCATTATTATGACGTATATGATTGATCATTCTCATATTGGGCAGCAGAGACGTCTCAGACTGATAACATGACATCACATCGTGACGTCACATGTAACAAGGCGGCCGTGACGTCACTACTGACGATAAGAGGACGCTGCCGCCCTAATCACCAGCCCCTGTGACTGTCTCCGCGCCCCCGGTCATCTCCCTCCGCCCCCGGTCCCGGCACCACCTCAATATTTGGTTTCGTGACGTCACTCCTGGCGCAGGCTGCCGCCATTTTGAAGCCCCGCCTCCTCTTTGAGTGTGAGAGCGTCCGCCAGGTAGGCAGCTGTAACCCCGCCCTACTCTAGAGACGGTGAACGCTATTGGCGGAGCGTTTTCTCTCTCTCCCGCCGTCCCATTGGTTGATTCCTCATCGGTCGCCCCGCCCTTCCTCTTCTTGCCGCGCGCTGAGGAAGGCGCCGCATCCTGTTGGTCAGTTCGGGTCAGCTGCCGCCGCGCTGATTGGTCGCTCAGTAGCTCCGCCTCTCGCACAGTCGGGCTGTTGCTATTCGTCGCCGGGAGTGCACGCACCAGTCGGCGGTCGCGGTCGTGGAGTGTGAGGCGCCTCCGATCTCCCGGCGGCCGCGCTCCTCCTCCTCCCGGTCACTGTCGGAGCTCGTGTTGCGCTCTTCCCGCCATGCTGAAGCCGCAGCAGTCACAGCCTTCTCCGGCCGCCCGTAAGCCGGCCACCCCGGCAGCGGCCATGGCTGTGTCCACGCCAGGAAGCGGCTCACCCGGGAGCCCCAATGGTAACCTCCCACCGGCCGGGAGCCGGAGCCAGGAGAGACCCGGAGCGGGCAGGTAAGAGGCGGCACTGCCGGTAACGGAAAGGGACTGCGGGTGATTGACGTGCGGGGCGGCCAATAGCGCGGGAGAGGGGCGTGTCCGATCCGGAGTCACGTGGTGCGGGCTCAGCGCTGCCCCGGTGCCGGCTGTGCGCATGCGCCGACATCCTCCGGCCTGTAGTGACCCGTGTGCCGGGCTGTGACCACCTGCTGCCCCCGGGGGTAGATGAGGCGGCCTCCAGAGGGGGGAGACACCGGTGTAATCAGACTGGCGGCACAGCTCCGGTAACTGACATCTATGGGAGGGGGGAGCTGGGGATACTAATGTATTTAACCCTGTGTGCTGCTGGTGTTACTGGTCCCTGTATATATGATGTAAAGGCTCCAACAGGGCCCAGCTATAGGAGACCTTCAATAGCCTTAGGCTTTCTATAGGCCATAGGTACTGTTGGGGGGGGCCCCCAGGCTCCAGGGCCCGGGTGCTATTGCGACCCCTGGGTCTGAGGCTTGTTGGCCCTTTCAATGGCTCCTACCTACGGAGGGGCATCAGGCATGGCTTGGGTCTGGCAGCCATGGCCTATCAATGACCTCTGACCCTGGGATCTGTAATGGAGAGAAACCACCTGCAGTGTGAAGCACAGGGGTGTGTGTGAACCACTGACCCCTCATACACAGCTTTCTATTATAGGACAATGTGACATCAGGCTTTAATCATTAATACAATAATCCTAGATATTTAGATAGAACATAATATTCAGTATTAAATAATAATTATCTTTATATAGTGCCAACATATTCTGCAGCGCTTTGTATATGAAACTGCTTTGTAAACAGTCCTATATTGGACCCAATTTATTATACTATTTTATTAGTCAGTCATTGCATTTAATACCTGGTGCGGATCATGGTGGTCCTCATTCTCAGTGTCCTGTGTTGGGGAGGATTCGGGAATAGTGGATGTTTTACTATTGTATCCTAAAGGGAAGATCCCCCGTTCTTTACACTGCAGGCTGCCTCCTACACACTGGTGAATGGATCCTGGGGCTGCCGATAGAGCGACGGTAATACCCTGTCCTGTGGTCACATTGGTCTGCACTCCTGGGTCTCAGCAGAACGCGTTGATGTGTATGTAGGGCGATGTTGGCTGTATACATGTGTAAGACGATGTTCACACACTGCAGATTTGCTGCAGTAAGGCCCCTTTCACACTAGTTTTTTGCAAATTGACCCGCACTAGTGGCAGGCCGCATTCATTGTCTATGGTGCTTGCGGCAAGTACGGTATAATCCACGGCAGCAAAAAAAATGCTGCTGACCGCTGATTTATTTTATTTTTTTCTAAGGCCGCAAAAGACAGAACCGCTTCTAAGCCGCAATTGCCGTAAGCCCCATAGACAGTGCATAGGGCCTGCCACTAGTGCGGCAGATGCGGTAAGTCTCCTGCAATTCGCAAAAAAAAGGTAGTGTGAGAGGGGCCTTAAAATGGTGAAAATCCTATTTGTAAGCAGTCTTCATTCTCCTCCATTTTGTAAACAATTAAAGCTCCTTCTTTCCAAAACCCAGCAGAATTTGAGAGGTTTTCCTGGGTATTGAAAACGCAGATTAGATTAGCATAAAACCAAGGCAAAAAACTGAGCCCAAACACAGGGTTAGTTAGCATACATTAGCACTAACATTTGCATAAAAAGGCCATGTGTGAACATAGAGGACAGCACATTAAGGAGAAGAGAAACTGGTGTGTAAACATTGGGATCACCCAGATATAACAAGTAAGCTTTATTCAACACACACTATGTACAGTAAAACACCCAGCCCCAAATTACTCACATATATTAACAGAGAAATTGCCCCACATGGAAGCACCATGTGAAACCGGTAAGATCCATTGAAGTGATATAGATCCAGCAGGGCACAGGTGAGGTCTCCGGTACAGAGAGATCAGGGTGAGACACAACAAGGCACAATCTACATGTAAGCCAATCACGGCTGGTAAATTGGTTTTAGCCATTTTTTAATGTGCCTCTGTTTGTTTTTTGTTTTTTTTTTGTTAGTGTTGAATAAAGCTTTTATTGCTTTACACCTGGGTGATCCCAATTTTTACGCAGCAGCTTTTCTTCTGATGAATGCCTGTATACATGTATGTACTCTTCCCTCACAGAACCTTCAGTACAATGACTGTGCTCAGTCTACACACTGGACGGTGGTGATTATTTCCCTGCAGGTCAGGATTAGCAGACATTCCTGAGTAGAAGTGCACTAATCGGTGATCCCCCTGGATGGTGGGTGGGGGAGGTCTCCAGCCCATACACACAATAATCCTCCTGATATCCCGAGCCCCCGGTGTCTGCAGCCAGGTCGTGTGATGGCTCAGGATACCTCCAGTCAATCATCCTCCATGTTGGGGGGTCCCACATGGCTGAGCTGACTTTATGCTCCCCTGTCCTCATCTGATTTCCTGCTATTTTTCACCTTTTACTGACCAGTGTTTTCCATTTCAGGGGTCGGAGTATAGTGAAAGGTCTTCAGCCTCCGGTAAGTCACAATCAACTTTCTCATTGTTTCTGATTTGTTTGATCAAGTGATTCAATTTATTACACAAGGTGAATATGAACTATCGCTCCTCTACATATATCTATATATACTGGAGCAAGCAAACCTGCCATTGTAAGGCTGCATAAAGACAGAACGCTTAGTGAGGATCAGTTTTTGGGCTCAAAAGCAAATCCGCACAAAGTGTTAGCTGTCAATTTCTGGGCTTTTTCCTGGTCCACTTCCTCCATTGTTGAATGTACATTAAAATCCGGATCCGTATGAAACGCAGTGTTTGAATGGGTGATGCACTGCCCCACTGTGATTGGTCCCATTTTAGGTTTTTAACTGATCTATATAGCTACTTTCACACTAGCGTTTGTCTGCATGCTTCTGGCATGCAGACTCAAACGTTGCCATACTGATGTGAAGGCAGCATTCACTGCATGTGTTCACATCAGTATGGTGCTCTGCCACCAGGAGGAGATCAGCGGTAGAGATCTCATCTCAGCAGCAGCCGCTGATCTCCTGACAGTGTTGGAGCGGGAGATTTGAAGAAACAGCTGATCTGATAGCTATTTAACTCTCCTGCACTGACCTCAACAGCTGTCAGATCTGCTGTTTCTTCAAATCTCCCACGCCGACACTGTCAGGAGATCAGTGGCGGCTGCTGGAAGAGATTTCAATGTTATCTGCTGCGTTCTCCAGCGCTGTCATGCGGAGGAAACTGCGGATCCATTGGCTTCATGCATTTTACGAACGCACAAAAAATGCAACTTTGTGCGTTCGGATTATTGGCATACAACCGCAACCGAACACAGCTACTATGCGCTCGGTACGCTGCGTTAAAATGCGCAAATGTGAAACCAGCTTATGAACACAGGTCATAAGTTGGATAACGTCATATCTTGATCTATTGCATTTTATGGTTTATTCCAGAGACACATGTTTTTCTAATCTATGGGTGGATCATTGCTCTGAGACTCCGCCTCCAGAGATTAATGCCAATGCAATGAGGTGTTACCAATGTGAGACATGTGGTGACTGATAGTCCACTCCCACACTGGTCACTTCTCTTATCATTGGCAATAATCTCTGGAGGCGGTCGTTCTTCCCCAGTATTAAGGTCTTGCTGGGTGCATGGTGCCGTCCTCAGGTTGTGACTGATCTTGCTGTCACTTCTTCCTCCTCAGGTCTTCGAAGGCATTTATAATAATTCCAGGATGCTGCATTTTTTAACTGCTGTAGTGGTGAGTAATATGTCTGATCGGGGTGTCTGTCACCGATGCCAAATAACAGGGACTTAGTGACCAGGCAGGAACCCCTTGCATAGACCCTTACGACACCTGTTCCGCTGTCTATAATACATATAGATAATGATATATACATTTTCTCATTAAGGGCTCGACGTGTGATGTGAAGGTGAAGAACGGCACCACGTACCAGGGCATCTTCAAGACCCTGAGCTCTAAGGTGAGCTGCACGGGCTGGTCTTGCTGAATCGACTTCTGTCTCCTCGCTCCCACATCTTACACAATCCTTATACCTTGTAGTTTGAGCTGGCCATAGATGCCGTGCACAAGAAAACAAGTGACCAGGGCCCGGGGCCAAAGCGTGAGGACATCGTGGACACTATGGTCTTCAAGCACTCGGATGTGATGCTCGTCCACTTCCACAATGTGGATTTCAGCTACGCCACGAAAGGTAGGAGGAGACGCATGATGAGGTCGGGCACAAGGTGGGGGAGATAAGGGGGGGTCTTGCCTCCATGATAATGATTAATGTTGGGGAGCTGCTTCCCCATTCCTTTGTCTATTTAGATTGATCCCAGATCATTTGTTCTCAGTTCAGCCATTTCCAGAAAGTGTGACCCTTCCCATTTTGATCCTTTGCAGATAAGTTCACAGATTCGGCAATTGCCATGAACTCAAAAGTGAATGGGGAACACAAAGACAAGATCCTGATGCGCTGGGACGGAGGAGACAACAGCGACGACTACGATCTGGACTCTGATATGGTGAGAGGTTCTGACTGGTGTCGAGCAGGAGGCTGTATGAATGTGCCCCCTGACGAGTAGGGAGGGCGGTATAGCGGCATCACCCTGACTACTGGCGGGGGGCTGAATGGTGTCTAACCCTGACTACTGGCGAGCTTGGGGCTGTATGGTGTCTTCACCTGGCTGACGAGCGGAGGGTTGTGGGGTGTCTTCACCTGACTACTGGCGGGGGGAGGGCTGTATGGTGACGTCTGTGTGTTTTCCCCTTCGGCTAGCGGGGTATTGTATGGCGTCTATCCCTGACTACTGGCGACCGGGAGGCTGTTTTGTGGTGTCCCCTGACTACTGGCAAGCGGGTGGGCTGCATGGCGTCTTCCCCTGACTACTGGCGTCTGGAGGACTGTATGGAGTAGGTCCCCTGACTACTGGTGAGCGGGGGACTGTATGGTGTCTTCCCCTGACTACTGGTGAGCGGGGGGCTGTGTGTGTCTGTCCTCTAGCTACAGGCGAGCGGGGGACTGTATGGCGTGGATCCCCTGACTACAGGCGAGCGGGGGACTGTATGGTGTGGTGTCTTCCCCTGACTACAGGCGAGCGGGGGACTGTATGGTGGTGGGGTGTGTGTGTCTGTTCCCTGACTACCTGCAAGCTGGGGACTGTGTGGCGTAGATCCCCTGACTACAGGTGAGCGGGGGGCTGCATGACGTCTTCCCCTGACTACTGGCGAGTGGGGGACTGTATGGCGTCTTCCCCTGACTACAGGCGTCCGGAGGACTGTGTGGCGTCAATCCCCTGACTACTGGCGAGCGGGGGGGACTGTGGCGTCGATCCCCTGACTACAGGCGAGCGGGGGGGGACTGTGTGGCGTCGATCCCCTGACTACAGGCGAGCGGGGGGGGACTGTGTGGCGTCGATCCCCTGACTACAGGCGAGCGGGGGGGGACTGTGTGGCGTCGATCCCCTGACTACAGGCGAGCGGGGGGGGACTGTGTGGCGTCGATCCCCTGACTACAGGCGAGCGGGGGGGGACTGTGTGGCGTCGATCCCCTGACTACAGGCGAGCGGGGGGGGACTTGTGTGGCGTCGATCCCCTGACTACAGGCGAGCGGGGGGGACTGTGTGGCGTCGATCCCCTGACTACAGGCGAGCGGGGGGGGACTGTGTGGCGTCGATCCCCTGACTACAGGCGAGCGGGGGGGGACTGTGTGGCGTCGATCCCCTGACTACAGGCGAGCGGGGGGGGGACTGTGTGGCGTCGATCCCCTGACTACAGGCGAGCGGGGGGGGGACTGTGTGGCGTCGATCCCCTGACTACAGGCGAGCGGGGGGGGACTGTGTGGCGTCGATCCCCTGACTACAGGCGAGCGGGGGGGGGACTGTGTGGCGTCGATCCCCTGACTACAGGCGAGCGGGGGGGGACTGTGTGGCGTCGATCCCCTGACTACAGGCGAGCGGGGGGGGGGGGACTGTGTGGCGTCGATCCCCTGACTACAGGCGAGCGGGGGGGGGGGGGACTGTGTGGCGTCGATCCCCTGACTACAGGCGAGCGGGGGGGGGGGGGACTGTGTGGCGTCGATCCCCTGACTACAGGCGAGCGGGGGGGACTGTGTGGGGTCGATCCCCTGACTACAGGCGAGCGGGGGGGACTGTATGGGTATGTGCACATCAGTCATTTCTGCATCTTTGCAGAACGACCGGGAACCGGTGGAGATTAGCAGAAACTGAGTTTTCTGCACTCGCTAGTGTCCCTGGTTTTGTTAGCGTTTTGCTAACTATTTGCGATCGGGTTACTAGCGGTCGTACAGCGTGTTCTTGGCTATTTCCCCGGCGTGTTCCTTAACGATTTCCAGACTGGTCTTTGCTGCACTTGTTCAGCTGGACCCGCTGGAAAAACGCTGAAAAGAAGTACCGTATATACTCGTGTATAAGCCGACCCGTGTATAAGCCGACCCCCCTACTTTTGCCCCCAAAACCTGGGAAAACCTATTGACTCGTGTATAAGCCGAGGGTGGACTCCAGCACAGGTATACAGCCCCCAGCAGTGTGGTATACAGCAGCCTCCCCAGTGGTAGTATACAGCAGCCTCCCCAGTGGTAGTATACAGCAGCAGCCCCAGTGGTATATACAGCAGCAGCTCCAGTAGTTAGTATACAGCAGCCCCAGAGGTATATACAGCCCCAGTGGTAGTATACAGCATCCCCAGAGGTATATACAGCCCCGGTGGCAGTATACAGCATCCCCAGAGGTAGTATACAGCAGCCCCAGAGGTAGTATACAGCAGCCCCAAAGGTATATACAGCAGCCCCAGTGGTAGTATACAGCAGCCCCAGTGGTAGTATACAGCAGCCCCAGTGGTAGTATACAGCAGCCCCAGAGGTAGTATACAGCAGCCTCAGAGGTATATACAGCCCCATTGGTAGTATACAGCAGCCCCAGAGGTATATACAGCCCCAGTGGTAGCATCCAGCAGCCCCAGAGGTATATACAGCCCCAGTGGTAGTATCCAGCAGCCCCAGAGGTATATACAGCCCCAGTGGTAGTATACAGCAGCCCCAGAAGTATATACAGCCCCAGTGGTAGTATACAGCAGCCCCAGAGGTGTATATACAGCAGCCCCAGTGGTAGTATACAGCAGCCTCCCCAGTGGTAGTATACAGCAGCCTCCCCAGTGGTAGTATACAGCAGCCTCCCCAGTGGTAGTATACAGCAGTCTCCCCCAGTGGTAGTATACAGCAGTCTCCCCCTGTGGTAGTATACAGCAGTCTCCCCCTGTGGTAGTATACAGCAGTCTCCCCCTGTGGTAGTATACAGCAGTCTCCCCCTGTGGTAGTATACAGCAGTCTCCCCCTGTGGTAGTATACAGCAGTCTCCCCCAGTGGTAGTATACAGCAGTCTCCCCCAGTAGTAGTATACAGCAGTCTCCCCCCAGTAGTAGTATACAGCAGCCTCCCCCTGTGGTAGTATACAGCAGCCTCCCCCTGTGGTAGTATACAGCCGCCACAGAGGTATATACAGCAGCCCCAGTAGTAGTGTACAGCAGCCTCCCCCTGTGGTAGTGTACAGCAGCCTCCCCCTGTGGTAGTATACAGCAGCCTCCCCCTGTGGTAGTATACAGCCGCCACAGAGGTATATACAGCAGCCCCAGTAGTAGTATACAGCAGTCTCCCCCTGTGGTAGTGTACAGCAGCCTCCCCCTGTGGTAGTATACAGCAGCCTCCCCCTGTGGTAGTATACAGCAGCCACAGAGGTATATACAGCAGCCCCTCCCCTGTGGTAGTATACAGCAGCCCCCCCTGTGGGTATACAGCAGTGCCTCCCCATGTGGTATATACTGCAGCCCCTCCCCTGTGGTAGTATACAGCAGTGCCTCCCCCTGTGGTATATACAGCAGCCCATCCCCTGTGGGTATACAGCAGTCCCCCCCTGTGGTATATACAGCAGCCCCTCCCCTGTGGTAGTATACAGCAGTGCCTCCCCCTGTGGTAGTATACAGCAGCCCCCCCGTAGTATATACAGCAGCCCCCCCCCGTGAGAATACAGCAGCCCCCCCGTGGTAGTATACAGCAGCCCCCCGTGGTAGTATACAGCAGCCCCCCTGTGGGTATATAGAGCCCCCCCGTAGTATATACAGCAGCCCCCCCCCTGTGAGAATACAGCAGCCCCCCCGTGGTAGTATACAGCAGCCCCCCCCGTAGTATATACAGCAGCCCCCCGTGGTAGTATACAGCAGCCCCCCTGTGGGTATATAGAGCCCCCCCCCCGTTGCTGCCGCACACCTGTAAAAAGAAGATCTTTCATACTTATCCTCCTGCTGTCACGCGATCATCCTCCGCTCTCCTTCTTGCTTGCACCCGGGCCCCGGCGTCCATCTATATGACCGCGCACAAATAATGACGTCACTATTTGTGCGCGGTCACGTGGATGGACGCCGGGTGCAAGCAAGAAGAGCGGAGGATGATCGCGTGACAGCAGGAGGATAAGTATGAAAGATCTTCTTTTTACAGGTGTGCGGCAGCAACGGGGGGGGGGGGCTCTATATACCCACAGGGGGGCTGCTGTATACTACCACGGGGGGGCTGCTGTATATACTACGGGGCGGCTGCTGTATACTACCACGGGGGATCTGCTGTATTCTCACAGGGGGGGGCTGCTGTATATACTACGGGGGGGCTGCTGTATGCTACCACGGGGGGGCTGCTGTATACTACCACAGGGGGGCGGGAGAGCACTGACAGTGCTATGTAATATGCACGGCTCCCCCTGCCGCTGATGGACAGGGGGATGCAGTGCATATTGCATTGCACTAATGAGCGGCCCCACGTGACCGGCTGCTCATTGTACAGCCTCCCCCTGCCTCCTCCATCCCCCAGACACCGGCCCCACACAGTCAGCCGTCACTGACTCGTGTATAAGCCGAGGGGGGCACTTTTCAGCACAATTTCTGTGCTGAAAAACTCGGCTTATACACGAGTATATACGGTAGCTTGCTATCTTTGAGAACCGGTCGGAAACCGGTGAATAAACTGAAATCGTCAAGAAGAAAAACGTTGTAATGTACACAGCGTTTTCTAAACTCCATTGACTAGCATGTTAATCCTACCGGTGGGTAGGATTAACATAACTCAGCGGGAACCGCCGACGGAAACCGGTCAAAACCAGCCCACAAAACGACTGATGTGCACATACCCAAGGCGTCTTCCCCTGACTACAGGCGAGCGGGGGTCTGTGGTGTAGATCCCCTGACTACAGGCGAGCGGGGGACTGTGTAGCGTCTTTCCCCTGACTACAGGCGAGCGGGGGACTGTGTGGCGTCTTTCCCCTGACTACAGGCGAGCGGGGGACTGTGTGGCGTCTTTCCCCTGACTACAGGCGAGCGGGGGACTGTGTGGCGTCTTTCCCCTGACTACAGGCGAGCGGGGGACTGTGTGGCGTCTTTCCCCTGACTACAGGCGAGCGGGGGACTGTGTGGCGTCTTTCCCCTGACTACAGGCGAGCGGGGGTCTGTGGTGTAGATCCCCTGACTACAAGCGAGCGGGGGACTGTGTGGCGTCTTTCCCCTGACTACAGGCGAGCGGGGGACTGTGTGGCGTCTTTCCCCTGACTACAGGCGAGCGGGGGACTGTGTGGCGTCTTTCCCCTGACTACAGGCGAGCGGGGGACTGTGTGGCGTCTTTCCCCTGACTACAGGCGAGCGGGGACTGTGTGGCGTCTTTCCCCTGACTACAGGCGAGCGGGGGGGACTGTGTGGCGTCTTTCCCCTGACTACAGGCGAGCGGGGGGGACTGTGTGGCGTCTTTCCCCTGACTACAGGCGAGCGGGGGGGACTGTGTGGCGTCTTTCCCCTGACTACAGGCGAGCGGGGGGGACTGTGTGGCGTCTTTCCCCTGACTACAGGCGAGCGGGGGGGACTGTGTGGCGTCTTTCCCCTGACTACAGGCGAGCGGGGGGGACTGTGTGGCGTCTTTCCCCTGACTACAGGTGAGCGGGGGGGACTGTGTGGCGTCTTTCCCCGGACTACAGGCGAGCGGGGGGGACTGTGTGGCGTCTTTCCCCGGACTACAGGCGAGCGGGGGGGACTGTGTGGCGTCTTTCCCCGGACTACAGGCGAGCGGGGGGGACTGTGTGGCGTCTTTCCCCGGACTACAGGCGAGCGGGGGGGACTGTGTGGCGTCTTTCCCCGGACTACAGGCGAGCGGGGGGGACTGTGTGGCGTCTTTCCCCGGACTACAGGCGAGCGGGGGGGACTGTGTGGCGTCTTTCCCCGGACTACAGGCGAGTGTGGCTTTCTTGAGGTGCTTGCATTTTTTTTTTTTTTATGTAGTGGGAAGGGCAGGGTTTTTCTGCAGCACAGAGTGTTTGGGTATATAAGCAGCATGGGTCTGAGCCTCTTCTTTCTCTTGCAGTCTAATGGTTGGGATCCCAACGAGATGTTCAAATTCAATGAGGACAACTATGGGGTGAAGACTACATATGACAGCAGCCTGTCCTCATACACGTGAGTTGTGTTCCTTGTGTCAGTGATCCACCATCATCCTCGTACGTTATGTACTACCTCCCCCCTCATCTTACAGAGTCGCTCTAGAGAAGGATAACTCTGAGGAGTTCCGGCAGCGGGAGGCGCGGGCGACTCTCCTGGCCCGAGAGATTGAGTCCAGTCCGCAGTACAGAGCGCGGATTGCCATCGAGAACGACGAGTGCCGGACGGAGGAGGAGAAGCACAGCTCTGTGCAGAGGCCGAGCTCCGATCGAGACAGCCCCAGCCTCGGCCCCAGGTATGAAACCACCAGCGGGATGGGGACTGGCCATAGAAGTGTCATCTCCTCTTACTCATCCAAACTTTCTCCTCCCAGGGATGGAAAGTACAATCCTCTACCACAGCGAGTCCGAGATGGACCCAGAGGAGCCCTCCGAACAAACTCAACCAGAGGAGGCCGCACCGGGATGGGCATGACGTCCCGTGCGCCCCCTCAGCATTACCCTGACACCAGCTCCAGCCCCGAGCAGCGCGGTATCAATGGAGGTGAGAGAGGCACAGTTACTTCACTCAGATCTTGGTGCAAGTCACCGTCCGTGTCACTAAGTGAATGTTATGAAGAAATTGCAGCAAGCACGAGCTGTGATAACCTGAGTCTGCTCAGACTAGGTATACGGGGTGGCTTCAGATCTCACTGTTTGCTGTATTGTCTTTTTTCTGTAGGGCCTTCAAGGATGTCGCCAAAATCTCAGCGTCCCATCCGGTCCGCCAAGCCCCTGTCCTCTCCGTCCAGCCGCCCCATCGAGGTTTCTACATCACCATCAGGTTATTGTCTTATGAGCTGCTTATATTGTGTTTCAATTTGTTTAGAACATACTATATATATTTTTAAAATTGAGGATTATATCTATCTTTTTATATTTTCCTTCCCCCTTGTCCAGGTTCCTCCCGGGTCTACACCCCTCTATCTCCAAAATCTGCCTCCTCTGCTAGTTCCATGGATTCCTCTTCTCAGTCTTCAACCCCAGATCCCCGCCCCGCGGTGGAGACCGGCATCTCCACCAAACCCGCGTCTCCGAAGACCGTCACCCCCAGCCTGGAAGGTGAGGATCGCACATGGGCCTGTGAGCGGGGGAGGTCGCCTCGATCACGTGCGCGCGGCTGGAGGAGAAAGTGATCGAGAACCAGACCCCGGCCGCCTCCATGTGACGTTTTCTTGCTGTATTTGTTGAGGGGTGGGGTCACGATCACATATTACACGGCATGCACCAGTGTAGACAGGTGGATGTAGTATTGGTGCTGTGTATTGTCCAGAGTCACTGACACTTTATGTGATTTTGTATTTACACCATTTATATGTAGATTATATAAGCAAATAAAATTTGATAATGGTTTTTCTTCTGCCAAGTAAGTGTTCACACTCGCCTGGGACAGCACAACAGACAAAGCAAATGTGGCCATGTTGATGGGGATATATATATATATATATTTTTTTTTTTTTTTTTCATTGTGACTCTGGGGTTATCTTCTTGACTTTCAGCATGACAACATTGTTTAACGTTGCAGCATAGTAACACTGTTCACAAGATGACTATTACTTTCCAGAAACTGCAATCGAGTCTAGTATTGCAGTACCAGAAGCCACCTGAACACAGGAGGGTGCTGTTTAAGCAGTTAAATCCTGATTGGGATTATTATTTATTTATTTATATAGCGCCATTAGGTTCCATGGCACTTTACATGAGGATGAGGGAGACAAGAACAAGTACACTAAATCTAGGCGATCAGGACGTACAGGTGGGGCAGGGACCCTGTCCACGAGGGCTCAGTCTATGAGATGGTAATATCCATACAGGTGTCCCCCAGAGGAGGTCATCACCCTACAGTAGTGGTGTCAGTGGCATCCAACTTTTTTTTTGGTCTCTTGTCTGGTGTCCGGCACACAGACGGGGTCACTGCTCCTGTCAGTAACAGCGCTCAAAGAAGTGAGATGGATGGCACCTCTGAGAATACTGAAGTAACCCAGGAAAGAAGAATGGGGTCAGCACGCAGTGCAAAATGCAAAGATTAATTAAAAAGCAAGGTGATATCTAAAATCAGTACAGAAGACAAGGAATGGGGCCGTGCTTCTGTCCTGCACAGACCTCATTCTTGTCTCTTGTATCCTTTTTAGCCATGCCACTTTTGCTTTTTAATCAATCTTTGCAATTTTGGACTGACCCATGCTTTTCTGCATTGCTTTTGCTGCGCTCCGGATTCTGCACCTGGGGACTGAGCTGACACTAGTATATAATCTGAGAATACTATGTCAAGCCCGTCCTGAGGATGGCGCTGGGGCGAGCACTTTCCTTCCTATTAGCATCACCCTCCTGTATACCGACCTGAGCGGGGCAAGCTTAAATGATGCAAAGTCATACAAATTTAGGATGGCTTATTCCAGAAAGTGTAGCTGACCGGATGATGTCATTTAAATTTTTTTTTTTTTTTTTTTGCCATAGAGCTGTTTTAAAGATAGAATTTCACCGGCTTTCTCTTTCTTCCTATCCTAAATATTTAAATTTTATTTATTTTTTTTTTTTGTAGGTAAAGATGCCCAGGCACCTGTGAAAGAGCCGAGCCGGACAATGGAGCTGAGCTCCCCGTGTGAGATTGCCAAGCCACCCTGTAAAGGTGCGTGTCTGTCCGCGTAGTTGTCTGTCCTTGCAGCGTCTTCCTCGATCATTTGCTGATTGTTCTTACTGATTTCTTTTCCCTACAGTGCTGCAGACTGAGCAGAAGAGGAACCAGCTGGACGAATTGCGCAAATTCGGAGCTGAATTCCGGGTGAGTTTTTGCTGCAAGTGACAGGCGGTAAATGTCCACGATCTACCATGTCTGGTGTCACTCCGACCTCCCAGCCGGACACTCATCAGCCCTCACCGTTTGTTTTTTGTTTTTTTTACACTAACGTTCCTCCTCTTGCTCTTCAGCTCCAGCCGACTCAGTGTCCAGACTCCTCAATAGAGTCTTTCCCCCCAAGACAAAGGGAGCCATTAGAAAGTAAGATGGATCCCGCTCACCCTGAGATCCCCGAGCCGCGTGAGCGGGGGCAGAAAATACCAGAGTTGGTTGAAGAGACCAAGGAGGAGCGTATATGTGAGAGCAATGAGCGCCAAGAGGAGGCGGCCAGCCCTGCCAGCAAAGTGGACGCCGAAGAGAAGGAGGAGCAAGTGGTGTGCGAGTACGTATATAGGGGGTAAGGTCCGGAGGTGCGGAGCGGGCGCTGAGCCGCAGGAGTGGAGCTTGTGGCTGTATGTCGAACATCTCCAGCAAAAAAAAAAAAAAATCCCTTTCGTCGTTACATTAAAAGTTTCTCTTTATTGAACTGTGTGTTTTTTTTTTTTTTTTTTTCCCTTTTAGCCAGGTGAAAAAATCCACTCTGAATCCTAACGCCAAGGAGTTTAATCCTACCAAGTCCCTCCTGGCAGTGGTGAGTACAATCGTCTTGTGGGATCTCAAGTGACACATTTGGTGGATGTGAGTTTTGGTTGTATGATTTTCCCCCCCACTTCCATTATTTTATTATATCAAGTATGTAAAGTGTTGTGGAATTAATGGTGATACATAAATCACTGTCCCCATTAGGGCTCACAAAGGTCCCTGTAAGTCAGTCTTTGGAGTTGTCATAGGATGAATGAGTTTGTTGCAGGCAGAGCGAGTGTTCCATAGGGTTCCTATTCTGGGGACTGGGGGAGCAGGGGCTGGATGACTGGGTGTAAGGTTGTGGAAATTCGTGATGGGTCATGGTTGGGGGTTAGAAATAACTGGGGATGTGGTGAGGAGGGCCAGGACTTGGGAATATGTCATCAGCAATGAGGAGAAGCTGAGAGTTAGTAGGTGGGAGCAAGAGAGGACACGTGGCTGTGTGGAGAGGATTTATGAGATGGGTGGTGAGGATGGAGGGATAAATGATCAGCTCATTACTAGGTGGTGGGATTATTAGGAAGTGAAGTGTTCATAGTAGTACGAGTGAAAAGAAACAAAAACCTTGTTTGCAGTGACTGCATCCAGTTACTTTCAGGTCCAATTCTGGTGTAATTCAGAATACACTTAAAATCGTGTTAAGGTTGGGTAAATGTTCAGACGTACCCCAATGGAGTATGCCCTCTTTAAAGTCTTCTTCATGTGTTTGTTCCAGAACAAAGCGACCAGCACGCCCACATCGCCTGGTCCTCGCAGCCATTCTTCCACTACCACCATCCAGATGCTGACCGCTGGGCAGAGCGGCATCTATAGCCCGTATATCCCCTACATCAATCCGCTTCACATGAGCCAGGCCGTGCAGGTGAGACCCCCGCTCTTCAGTCCTGTGCTCACACAGAGGGATAATGTGCAGGGTTTATATTCCATTCTTTCTGTCCTCTTCAGGCTCCGCAGATGTATCCGTACGCTGTGTCTAACTCTGTGCCTGGCCAGCAGGGGAAATACAGAACAAAGGGTAAGGGGATCTGCCCGCCAGAGATGGAGCCGCTCCTTTCTTGGTGACATCCGTACTTGTGATCGTTCCTTTTCTGATGTTCTGCCTTTAATCCCCGCAGGTCCTCCCCAGCGCTCTGACCAGCCGAACTCTGCCAACCCACTTATGCAGGCGGCAGCGGCGGCCGGTCCTCCCCTGGTGGCTGCTACCCCCTATCCTTCCTACATCTCCTACGGCCCCCAGCAGTTCCCCGGACAGCCAACGATGATGCAGCCCATGGCTCATTACCCTTCACAGGTGGGTGGGACGACAGTTCAGACATTCATTGGACTATGAGATGCTGGCACATTCGTTAATTTAATTTTTTCTCTTATCGGCTTTATGGGGGACACAGGACTGTGGGTGCTATGCTGCGTAATCTCATTTTGTTAACTCCTGTTTTTTCAGCCTGTATTTGCTCAGATGCTGCAGGGTAATCCTCGCATGATCGCATCTGGGAATCATCCACAAGCCTTAGTGTCTTCCTCCAACCCTCAGTACCAACCCACAGAGCAGCCCACCCCCCAGACACTATATGGTGAGTGTACGGACCTGGAGATCAGGGTTGTCAGCTGCTGTGTCTGACATCTGTCAACTAAATAACACTTCTCATCATTGCAGCAACCGTGCACCAGTCCTACTCCCACCACGCACCTCAGCTGCACCCGCAACCGGCCAGCACCCCTACCCAGAGCCAGCAGTCTCAGCATGCCAACCCCAGCCCCGTGCAGGTGAGTCCTCACTGTCCTATTGATGAATAGTGCCCGATGGTTTTTATTTATTGACATTGACTCACGGTTTTCCTTCTCTTCAGCACCAGACGGGCCAGCCTCCACACCTTGGCAGCGCTCAGCCCCAGCAGAATCTGTACCACACGGCTGCCCTGACAGCAACGCCACCCTCCTTGACTCCGGGGCCCTCCGCACAGTCCCCGCAGAACAGCTACCCGCAGCAGGCCGTGTATGCCATCCATGCCCACCAGCAGCTGCAGCACGGCTATACAAACATGTCTCATGTCGCCCAGGTAATGCTGCAAGGGAACAACAGATTTAAAGGGGTTGTCCATTATGGGGACAGCCCTAATGTCTGTTTTTATCCTCAGGCACATTTACAGAGTGGAGTGACCGGAGCACCTCCTCACCCTGGAGCTCCTCACCCACCTCATCCTGGTGCCCCTCACCCTACACCAGTCATGCTCCTGCACCCCTCACAGACACACGGTGGACCCCCACAAGCATCAGTTTCACAGACTGGGGTATCCACCCCTTCTCCATATACCTATATACCACATCCCCAAGGTGAGTAAAGGGCAAAGTGATGGGAGAAAATTAAAGTTCTGGCATCTTGGGGTGGAAATTTCAGTTGATTTTTGGGGTATGTTGTGATCAGTTTTAGTGGCTCCCAGGGTCGGGTCTGTTTCTGCCATTGTCAGTCTGTCCCCTGTGACTTGGTGGCACATGGGATGTATGACTGCAAGTAGATAGGACTGTGACTTCAGGACCAGACTACCATGTTTGTAGTCTGTTACTGTGGAAACCTTTTGTTTCTTTTTTACTCCCTAACAAACTTTTTTTCTTTCTTCTTCCAGTTCAGTCTCATCCGTCCCAGCAGCTTCCATTTCATCCTCCCGGTAATTGATCTTCCTTAGCTGTGACTCCAACCCTCCACACAGTCGTCATAACCCCATAGCCAGTCCTGCCTCCAGGGGTCCGGCACAGAGACCCCCTGACGTGACGAGCCTGAGGGGCCCCGCGGGGGTCTGCACCGTGGTCCTGAGACCTGAGGAGGGGAAGACTGCAGCCACACGGAGGGACCACAGAGGCGGCGGAGGCAGTCTGTCCCCTTATTGGCACCGGGAGGTTTTTTTGTTTTAGTCTTTTTGGTTTACTAATGGCAGCGGAGGTGGGGGTCCGGCCCCTCTCTCCATAGAGACTGGAAAAACAACATAAAAAGACACCAGATTTTATTTTTTATTTATAACGAAGAATCGGGCAGTTTTGAGATTGGTCCACTGTCATCTCCCACCCTTTATCCTTCATCTCCCCAGTCCCCCCTTAACTTGAACGGAGTGATGGACTACTTTTACTTTTTATTGAATAAAATATTTAAAAAAAAAAAAAAAATTTAAAAAAGCCGTACAAAAAAAATACAAAACACAAAAACACCAAAAATAAAGTTTTAAACTAAAATTTCTTGATCTGATGGATTATTCTGAATGGTAAGTGTGAGGGAGAGGAGGTGATGTTGGTGTGGCCCCTGGTCCTGTTCATGTAGGAGCCACCTGAGGGGAATAAAGGGGGTTTGGGAGTAATGTGAACCTCGTGGGCTGGACATTGCAGCTTGGGTATTAATGGTTATGAGCAACTAACTGTGACTGGTGATAAGCATGGATACCTAAACTGCACGAGTGACCACTAATCAGGAGAACTAGACTACATTGCTAATTAGAGGGACTTGATTATTTTACACCTATTACATATTGGGAGGTAATCTTGGAGACGGGAATACCACTTAAGGTGCAATGTTGATAAAATATAAAGGGATGTAAATATTGGGTTGGAAACACACTATCCTTGCATGTGAGTCTCTGACGAGACTGATCAGTGACTCTAAACGGCCTCTCCCTCTCTGAACGGGAGCGTCAGCTGCTTGTGTTTTTTGTGCAGCATCACCCTCCTGTCCAGAGAGGGAGAGGCCGTTCAGGATCACTGATTCGAGTCACTCACATGTTAGGCCGGCTTCACACCACGGTGAAATCCGATTCGAGGCTGTCAGGTGAACCTGAAAGCCCGGGACTGGATTTCGGCCCCATAGCTGCCATCCGGCTCCATAGCATACTATCTGCCATCCGATTTCCATCTGTCCGGGAGGATTCAGATTTTTCTGCTGGACACACATGCTGCATGCAGTATTTTTGTGTCCAGGGGATAGAAAGCTGATCCTCCCGGTCCGGTGTGATCCAGCGCCCCCTAACATGGGGGTTTATGGCGCCGGATCACGCCGGACGCTGCACTTCAGCACCACGGAGCTGTCCCCTGCTTGACAGTTCAGGACTGTGGCTCACTCCCCACGAGCTGCAATCTTGAATTATTAGCGGCTGCAAATGAGCCATCTGGTTGCACACCGGACCGGACGGCACAATTGGCCCTTCGGATCTGTCCAGATCTGGTCTGGGGCTGTCGGGTTCAACCCTGACAGCCCTGGATCAGATCTTGCCGTGGTGTGAAGCCGGCCTAAGGAGGATAGTATGTTTCCAGCCTTAAACCATTGTCTGCATCATCCTTGATGATAGCAGATCACCTTAAGGTGCAGATTTAAGACTAATATCTACAAATGAACTAAAGACAGATCCATATGGTCTGTGCTTTAATTAAAAAAAAAAAGGTCTCCAATGGTCCCGGGACCCCTACTGTGTATGTGTTCTCATAGGTTACTATTACATGTGCTCTGTTCTATCAGAGGGAAAGTATAATAGCAACTTATCACCACTTCTGTATTTATCACCTACTCCTGGTACAATAATTGAGGTAAAAACTCACCAAATACTCAAAATGAAGGAACACTAGCAGTGGGTGATAAATACAGTAGAGGTGACTTGTTTCTATGATTCTTATCCTGATTGTTCCCCTCCTGGTTTTGGCTACAAATACTGAGGTACAAATCTCACCAAATACTCAATGTGTGAAGACTTAGGCCATGGTCACACTATTGGTGTTTGTGCTGCGTCCATAACACTGTTGTACAATGGATGGGTTTAAAGAAGTCTCGTGCCCACTGTGCTTCTTTACTCTCCAGTGTATACTGACCCGCAGAGCGGCTGAACGTGCTGCTTGTCCGCAGCATGTTGACTAAGTGCTGCGGAGTTGGCAGGTGAATGCAGCTAAAGGCCCACTGTGCCCCAAATGCATAGTGGGCGCAGGGCGGCAGCGTTCACCCGCGCAGATCCTGACAGCCCTCAGATCTGGACACATTGCACTAAGGACGCTGTATCTCTGGATCGTCTGCGCGTACTCTAAAGCCTAGTTCACACAGGGCATCTTTGACCTGTGCATTTGCCTGCGTTTCAAGCACGTATGCTAATCCCTTCCAGCGTTTTTGGGTTAACATCAAACTCTGTGATAAGCTCTTCACACACATTGGTTTTTGTTCTCTGCAGAAAGTGGAAACGCCACAGGTTCTGTTTTTGCTTTTGAGAGAATGGGTGTCAGTCTTTTGCTGCAGGGTCCATTTTATAATCTGCAGGAAAATACCCACTGTCAAGGGAAAAAAAGCAACCCATAGGATATGCTGTGGATTTGGTTGGTTATTTATTTTGCAAAAAAAAGCACGTGTGTGCACTTAGCCTTAGGCCATGTGCAGATAGTGAGGAGGAGTTCAGCTTTGTGTTTTTTTTTTTTTTTTTGTTTTTCCTCCCACCTTAGTATTTTTTTAAGAATAAAATCCAGGTTGGGAGATTAAGAAATGACGTGTTTTTATTACACTTTTCCTTATTGTTCCACTCCTGGTTTTATCTACACATCCTGAGGTAAAGAAGCTTTCCAAATACTGAATGTGAAAGACTAAAGCTCCTGTCACACACGACACTCCAGCGATCCCTACAGCGATAACGACCTGCCGGGGATCACTGGAGCGTCGCTACCTGGTCGCTTGGAGCTGTCAAACAGGCAGATCTCCCCAGCGATCGGCCATGGGAGCCACCTCCCACATCGCTGAAGGCGATGTTACAGCATCTTCCCTGCTTAGCGCTGCCTGTAAGCAGAGAGGAAGCTGGTAACCATGATAAACACTGGGTATCCAGGCAGCGCACGCCGCCTAGATACCCGCTGTTTACCAGCCCTGTGAGGTCGCTGATAGCTGGTCTCTCGCTGTCACATGCAACGATGCGTGACGACCAATGGGAGACAACCAAAAAATGGTCCTGAGCCCTTTCCAGCGACCAGTGACCTCACAGCAGGGGCCTGATCACTGCTAAGTGTCACACATCACATCGCAGGAGAGATTGTTGTGACGTCACAGGTACAGCAATCTTGCGAACGATTGTTATATGTGAAGGGCTTAAGGCCGTGTGCAGATGGAGAGGATTTGAGGTTTTTACCTCAGAATTTGTAGCCAAAAGCAGGAAAAGTTTAATAAATATAGGAGTGGTGAGGTGTTTCTATTATACTTTCCCTCTGATTGTTCCTCTCCTGGTTTTCTGAGGTAAAGTCACCTAATGCTCACTGTGTGAAGGAAGACTAAGGCCATGGTCACATGTTCACTAGTTGGGGAATGTTTAACCTCAGTGTGTGTACGAGGCCTTACAAATACTGAGGTAAAAACTCACTAAATACTCAGTATTTTTTAGGTCTCGTGCACATGCTGAGTGTAGTGAAATATGTATCTCAGGGACTGGACACTAGACCAGTAAGGGGTTATATCCCATGTCCATCCACAAGAGGTCACAACCTGCTCAATATAAGCACACACTGACTCCAGTCTCCCCAGGGGGCATCCTGCCAGCAGGGCAATAAATTCACACATATTGGGAACCTCCAAAGAGGAAGAGAATTGATAGAGTGAATAGAGTGAAGCTCACTATTTGAGATTGCTCCTAACAGACCCACAGATGGAAAGCAAAGTCCGGAGACCTAGTCAGAAGACAAAAAATACATTTTAAAACCTAATATATGCATGACTAAATTAGTGAGTGTCCAATCAGACCCAGAAGTAGAATGTTAAACTAGAAGGCTGGTCTAGAATCTGACCCCCCCCCCCCCCCCCCCCCCCCCTGTCTGAGTCTATATATCGCTCACAGCTGAAGCCCCTCAGGTCACAGAGATGGGTTGGCCGAAGCTGCTGTGAACCTCTTTCCATATACCTCGGCTCTCCCCATCGGGAAACAGAAGCAAAGTTTAGGTTTCTGTAAGTTTCTCCTTTTTATTTCATTGTTTACATATGTGTCATTTTATTATTTCTATTTTTTTATATCTTTTTATATACCGTATATACTCGTGTATAAGCCGACCCGTGTATAAGCCGACCCCCCTACTTTTGCCCCCAAAACCTGGGAAAACCTATTGACTCGTGTATAAGCCGAGGGTGGACTCCAGCACAGGTATACAGCCCCCAGCAGTGTGGTATATACAGGCAGCAGCCCCCAGCAGTGTGGTATATACAGGCAGCAGCCCCCAGCAGTGAGGTATATACAGGCAGCAGCCCCCAGCAGTGTGGTATATACAGGCAGCAGCCCCCAGCAGTGTGGTATATACAGGCAGCAGCCCCCAGCAGTGTGGTATATACAGGCAGCAGCCCCCAGCAGTGTGGTATATACAGGCAGCAGCCCCCAGCAGTGTGGTATATACAGGCAGCAGCCCCCAGCAGTGTGGTATATACAGGCAGCAGCCCCCAGCAGTGAGGTATATACAGGCAGCAGCCCCCAGCAGTGTGGTATATACAGGCAGCAGCCCCCAGCAGTGTGGTATATACAGGCAGCAGCCCCCAGCAGTGAGGTATATACAGGCAGCAGCCCCCAGCAGTGTGGTATATACAGGCAGCAGCCCCCAGCAGTGTGGTATATACAGGCAGCAGCCCCCAGCAGTGAGGTATATACAGGCAGCAGCCCCCAGCAGTGTGGTATATACAGGCAGCAGCCCCCAGCAGTGTGGTATACAGCAGCCTCCCCAGCAGTGTGGTATACAGCAGCCTCCCCAGCAGTGTGGTATACAGCAGCCTCCCCAGCAGTGTGGTATATACAGGCAGCAGCCCCCAGCAGTGTGGTATATACAGGCAGCAGCCCCCAGCAGTGGGTATATACAGGCCCCCCGATTACCCACCCCCGTAGTTTATGCAGGCCACCCGATCCCCCCCCCCGTAGTATATACAGGCCCCCCGATTCCCACCCTCCCTGTAGTATATACAGGCCCCCCGCGCTCTATATACAGGCCCCCGGTTGCAGCCACGGACCTGTAAGAGAATCGCTTTCATACTTACCCTCCTCACTGTCATCGCGCGTCCTCGTCTCCTTCCAGCTTCTTCCCGGCGCATCCACAATGACGTCATTGTGGACGCGCCGGGTACAAGCGGGAAGGAGACCGGAGGAGCGCGGGTAACAGCGAGGAGGGTAAGTATGAAAGCGATTCTCTTACAGGTCCGTGGCTGCAACCGGGGGCCTGTATATAGAGCGCGGGGGGCCTGTATATACCACATAGAGGGTGGGAATCGGGGGGCCTGTATATACTACGGGGGGGGGGGATCGGGTGGCCTGCATAAACTACGGGGGGCCTGTATATACTACGGGGCGGGGGGGATCGGGGGGCCTGTATAAACTACGGGGGGGGGGGGGGGGGATCGGGGGGCCTGTATAAACTACTGGGGGAGAGCAATGTAATATGCACGGCTCCCCCTGCCGCTGATGGACAGGGGGATGCCGTGCATATTGCATTGCACTAATGAGCGGCCCCACGTGACCGGCCGCTCATAGTGCAGCCTCCCCCTGCCTCCTCCAGCCCCCGGACACCGGCCCCCCCACACTCAGCCGTATAGTGACTCGTGTATAAGCCGAGGGGGGCACTTTTCAGCACAATTTTTGTGCTGAAAAACTCGGCTTATACACGAGTATATACGGTAAGCACTGTACTTTTTACATTAAAGCTTAATAAGTCTGAACCTTGTATACTCTAAGAATCCACAGCCTGAGGAAGGTGTGATGTTGGTTGTCTGATAAGTCTTAGTTTAGGGGAATTCATCGGCCCCCCAAAATCTGATGAGTGGTGGCAGCGGGTGTGAGTCTGGGTGTGATTGATGCTCCCTTTCAGCATAGGACAGAGGTCGAGTGCTGGATTGAGTGAGAGGAGATAGATTAACCCTTGCAGGTGCAACCCCAAGTCACGTGCTGAGACGTTGGTATGTGACACTGAGGTAAAAACTCACCAAATACTCAGCGTGTGCACGAGGCCTTATGGCCACTTTACACGCGGCAACAGGAAGATAGAAAACGGCTGGTGTCGGAGACAATTGTACCTTTTACCTTCAAAACACGTTGAAGTGGCTGCGTGTAAATCGGGTATCTGCAAGGTGTTTTGAAGGTAAAAGGTACAATTGTCTCCAACACCTGCCGTTTTCTGTCTTCCTGTTGCCGCGTGTAAAGTGGCCATTACAGATACTGAGGTAAAAAACTCACCAAATACACAGCGTGTGCATGAGGTCTTTCAGATACTGAGGTAAAAACTCACCAAATACTAAGCGTGTGCACGAGGCCTTACAAATACTGAGGTAACTCACCAAATACTCGGCGTGTGCACGAGGCCTTACAGATACTGAGGTAAAAACTCACCAAATACACAGCGTGTGCATGAGGTCTTTCAGATGCTGAGGTAAAAACTCACCAAATACTAAGCGTGTGCATGAGGCCTTATGGCCACTTTACACGTCCCATCGGCGGTCCGATATTGGATACCACGCCGCGGGAGCGCACTTTTTCTGGGCAGAATTCCAAGATCGCATAGGAGATGGTACACAGCGCGATATCGGCAGGCAACGCCACTATGATGTCTACGCCCCCCTTGTACGGCCAACCCAGGAACGACTATTTATCATGGGAGAGAATAGGGACGTACTTCACATCGTTGTTGGGCTTTTACACAGCCCGATCCGGCCACAACGTCAATCCAATATCGGGCCGTTTGAGAGCAGGCTCATTCGATCCCCGATATCGTTTTGGCATCGTTTGTGCATCGTATTGGACATTTACACCATACAACGCACGAATCACGTGACTTTTTGTCAGAGTTGGACACCGATATCGGGACGTGTAAAGTGGCCATTACAGATACTGAGGTAAAAACTCACCAAATACTCAGCGTGTGCACGAGGCCTTACAAATACTGAGGTAAAAACTCACCAAATACTCAGCGTGTGCACGAGGCCTTACAAATACTGAGGTAAAAACTCACTAAATACTCAGTGTGTGCACGAGGCCTTACAAATACTGCGGTAAAAACTCACCAAATACTCAGCGTGTGCACGAGGCCTTACAGATACTGAGGTAAAAACTCACCAAATACTCAGCGTGTGCACGAGACCTTACAGATACTGAGTATTTGGCGAGTTTACACAGATATATTGGTCACAGATCTCTGGTTGCAGTGAAATCATGGACACATTGTTCCATTGTACACAGCCACAAAATGGAGCAATGTGTCCATGATTTCACTACAACTAGTAAGTTGTTCAGAGGTTGGACAGATAAGTTGGTGTGTGTAAACCCACCATAAGAGTAGCTGAATTATCTGCTGAGATGGAACAACATATAATAACTGTTTCCTGGTAATCTATACTTACCGTATGTTCTCCAAATCTACGGCCACCAGTAGGAAAGAGAAGTGGATGTTGATCTTGGTCCTTTTTACTCTAAAATGCAACTTTTTCAGAAAGTCATAATTGAAAAGAAAAACCTGCTGTAACGTCAGTCCAGTCATTGTGATATTAGATCCCTGCTTGGTCCAAGATGGAGCAATTTGGTGATGATAAACTGGGGGAGGGGGAATTACCCGGCCACCATTGTTAAAGAGGACCTGTCACCCCCAACCACCCCCCCTGCTGCATGGCAATCTGATTCAGGAAAGGAGTCCCCCATGTGTCTGTGTGCTGTGTACCCCAAGATATAGCCTTAGAAAACCCTGGTGGCTGCTTTCCAATCCAGATGGCAAAAGTTGCCCTGAAGCAGTAAGAAAATGGGTTAAAATGGCTGATATTCTTAACTAAATTGCGACAAAAAAATTCTTCCTGTGCAAGTAATGAGATAGATTCCAGCTCCCGCACGTTGTTTAATATTTTTGCTGCTTTGTGTCACCACTTCAGTACACGTGGAACATCATGAGTTGCAAAGACGTCACAATTGTGTGGAAAAAGTTAGCAAATCCTGTTGTGCTCAGACATGCACGCCCCCTTACCCTGAGTGTGCATGTACAGAGGATGTGGCTGCCGGAATATGCTTCATAAGAAATAAGATATTGCTCCAGGATAATCTTTAAAATGTATAACCTTGATTCCAAGATTCTTAAAATGATATAGCAAGATGAGGCTTTGACAAAGAATACGGTCAATGTTTGCATTCGCGTCGCTGGACACCTATCCTCCACGTATTGCCGTGTGTAGTGAAATATGTATCTGAGGGATATGCATACCAAGCTGTTAAGGGTTAAATTATAGAAAGGTCACAACCTGTGCTCTCCAGTCCTAGATGGGGGCATCCTGCCAGCATGGCAATAAAACAGTTCACACCTCTAGCAGCTTCAAAGGGACCTAGTACAGCCGGACAGTTGTATTTACTGTGGGAAAGAGAATGATTAAGACAGAGACCATTTTAAAAAATAATGTATGCAGGGCTAAATTAGTAAGCGGGTCCAATCATAGTCCCAGAATTAGAATATTGAGATCCAAGGTTGTGCTAGAAATCCGACCTCACTCCAAACGCTATATGAACTCACGCCAGCCAAAAGTCTTTGTCACAGATTCAGGGACTGCTGAAACACTGCTGTGAACCACATTCCATTTTCCTCCCTCCCCATTGGGATACAGAAATCAAGCTGCAAAGTTTAGGGATTTCTGTAAGTTTCTCCCTGTTTTTGCATATTTGTATGTCACTTTTTATTTCAATTTTTATATCTTTTTCTTATAAGCACTGTACCTTTTATATTAAAGATTAAAACTAATCTGTTTGAACCTCGTATGCTCTAAAGAACCCATACCCTAGAGAGGGTGCAATCTTGTTGATTGTCCGATAGTCTTGGTCTAGGGGGACCTCATCGGCCCTAATCCGGTGGGTGGTGGCAGCGTGTGTGAAGCTGGGTGCGTGGTCTGAGTCGGGGTGTGATTGATGCCCCCTTTCAGTTTAGGACAGAGGTCGAGTGCTGGATTAAGAAGAGAAAGATTAACCCTTGCAGGCGCAACCCCAAGTCACGTGCTGAGACACCAGGTGATTTTAATAATTTTGGAATTAAAGTTATGCATTTTAAAGATTATCCTGGAGCTGGAACAATTTCTTTTCTTCTTAATAAGTTCAACACGTATCCTCAGGATGTGGTTCTGTGCAAACTGGATTAACTGCGTCGGTGAGCTGACACTTTCCCTATTTTTCTGTGGGAATATGGCATTAATGGATTTATGGTCTCACTAACCCTAGTCTAGACTCTAGGGGTTCAATGAAGCAGTACTGAGCATGTGCGACCACTGCTGCGTTATGGAATGGGGCAGTGATGGCGTGCATTGCTCTTATCTGGGATGGATATTCTGGTCCTCACACCGGTCCATGAAGTCCATCGCGGCCATTCTGTCAATGAGGGTTGGTCATTGTGCTTGTCGAGGATTAGAAAACATGGCTGCTTTCTTCCACAAACAGCGCCACTCCTGACCGTGGTAAAGTCTGGTATTACAGCTCAGCTCACTGTATTATGGTTGAAAGCATCCATGCGCCACTAACTGTGCAGCGTCTATAGCAGGGATGTGACTCAGACCCTCCGGCTGTTGTAAAACTACAACCCCCAGTATGCCTGGACAGCCGATATCTATCAGGCCATGCTGGGAGTTGTAGTTCTGAGTTTGACGTGTGTGTTGTATAGATATAGGGCTCAGCCGTACTCTGCACTCGTTATAAGGACAAATCACTATGTAAACACTGGTCCTTATCTATTAAAATTGGATTCTTATGGAAAATAAAATGTATTGCCTATAGCAACCAATCAGAACCTCTCTTTCATTTTAAAATAAGCTTTAGGTTGCTATAAGCAGACATTTGATTGGTTGCTACGGACAGCCCAGTTTCATAGGTGTCTAAGGACATGTATTGCCCCTAGCAACCAATCACAACTCCTCTTTTATTTTAAAATAAGTTTCGGGATGCTATAAGCAACAATCTGATTGGTTGCTACTGACAGCGCTGTTATTGGTTTTGAAGTAAACTATTGCAACCAATCAGATTTTCTCTTACATTTGCAGATAAGCTTTTGGATGCCGTAAGCAGCAATCTGATTGGTCACTACCGTTTGAGGCGTTTTATTGGTATCTAAGGGAATATATTGCCCATAGCGACCAATCAGATCTCCTCTTTCATTTTACAATTAGCTTTGGGATGCTATAAGCAGCCATTTGATTGGTTGCTATGGACAGACCAGTTTCATTGGTTTCTAAGGGAAATGTATTGCTCATAGCAGCCAATCACATTATCTCCTTCATTTTCAAGCAAGCTTTTGATTGGTTGCTTCTGTCAGCGCCGTTTCCCGTATAATCTTCTCACATCGCTTTGGGGGGAGGAGGTGACAGCAGCTATTCATTCCGAGATGAGAGGATGCCACCACCAAGATGGCGTCTAACATTAACCTTCCAGCGGCGGCGGCCATCTTTCAGGTGGAATGACTTTGATGTATTTCCGCTTCCGGTTCGTCACTTCCGCAGTCTCCCAAGATGGCGGCGCGTGTGGTGTTGTCAGCGTGCAGATCTGCCGGTGAGGAGGAGACGGTGACCGGGGGAAGGTGTGATGTGACCGCGGGGGGGAGGACCAGGCCGGGCGCCCCCTGGAGGACAGGGATGGAGGGTCTGTGACTGTAGAGGTCACGTGTGGTGCAGGGCGGCAGTGTGACCCCTCCTGTGACCTCTGACCCCCCCCCTGCAGTCTGACCTCTGGGTTGTAGGAGTGGATTAACTCTGTCAGCTCCAGCAATGATCCTTTCTCTGCTGATTGTGATGATCAGGGGGTTTATTGGTGATATTACAGTGTAGCATCATCTCTGCATCAGACTCCGCCCACTTCTTAGGCTCCTCCCCGTTGTCTGTTTTCTGACCTCTTTCCTCTTCTCTCCGCAGTTTTCTGTCGGCTCCACGGTTCGCGCATCGCGGTGAGTAAACGTCCTGCACATCTCTGCCCGCTGCCATCGCCCACTGTGACGAACCCTCAGCTGTGAGCAGTTGTGGGTGAATGACCCCGTGATGGCGGCGAGCAGAGATCTCCCAGATGGGGACGGAGTGACGGGGGATGGGGACGGTTTCCATTCTTTCTTCTATGTGGAGTTTCTTTACAGACGTGGCCGAGCCCCGCCGCTCGCTTCTGCCCCCTGCTGTACAGACAATACGCTGTGGAGGCCAAGAAGACGTACACCAGAGAGAAGCCGCACATCAACATCGGGACCATCGGCCACGTGGACCACGGCAAGACCACGCTGACAGCCGCCATCACCAAGAGTGAGCGGGGGAGGGGAAGGAAAAAGCCCTAATCACTAATGAGAAGATATAGAGCTGTCTGCCCCCACCCCACGGAACCTCCCCTTTAAGACCACTCTATATTGTCCATAAAAGCTGCTTTCCCTGCACCCTCCCCTATGAGACCACTCCCCCTGTCAGAAAGGCTCCTCCCCTTTATTGAAACCACTACCCTGTTTATGAAAGTCTGCTCATCTGACCCCTCCTCTTTATTGAGACCACTCCCCTTGCCAGAAAGGCTTCTCCTTTGGCCCCTCCCCTGTATTGAGGCCACTCTCTTATGAAATACTGCTGTTATGGCTACTCCCCTATATTGAGACCATGCCCCCTCTTTAATGCCCCTCCCACTTTTCCCCTGTGGTTTAGTTACCTGTAATCTCTTCCTGCCAAGCTGCAGTGTAAAGCATGGGGGACAGAGCTGGAGTTGGAGCTTCTAATGAGACTCCAGTAGATACAGTGGACGCTCAGATGTCTCTGGTCAGAGCTGAGCCTTCAAGGAGGATCTGGGGCAGGTGAGCGCCCCCTCCTGGACACTGCTGGATATGACGTGTTTTTTTTCTTTTCTATCTTCCAGTCTTGTCTGAGGCCGGTGGGGCGCAGTTTAAGAAATATGAAGAAATCGACAACGCCCCAGAGGAGAAGGCGCGAGGTATCACCATCAACGCGTCACACGTGGAGTACACCACCGCCAACCGGCACTACGCGCACACTGACTGCCCGGGGCACGCGGACTATGTGAAGGTGGGTGCCACGTGGTGCAGGACAGGTCACTCTCCGGCAGGTCATACGGTAACCTTTTCCTCTGCTCCCCGCAGAACATGATCACTGGGACCTCCCAGATGGACGGCTGCATCCTGGTGGTGGCTGCCACAGACGGGCAGATGCCGCAGACTCGGGAGCACTTGCTGCTGGCCAAACAGGTAAGGACGCGCCCCAGTGGAGCCTCCAGCCACTTGTGACCCTGGCGCTGCCCCTCACCAGTACTTGCTGTTCTGCCGCAGATCGGGGTGAAGCACATCGTCGTTTACATCAATAAGGCCGACGCTGTGGACGACAAGGAGATGCTGGACCTGGTGGAGCTGGAGATCCGGGAACTGCTGTCTGAATTTGGGTACGATGGAGAGAACACCCCGGTGGTGGCCGGATCAGCCTTGTGCGCTCTGGAGGTGAGAGCCCGAGAGGACAGTGTAATCCGAGGATCAGGGGTGGTCACCGGTCACTACTGCCGTGCAATAGGAGGGGCTTAAAGGGAGTCTCTTTAGAGGCAAACCCCATTACTTGGGGCTCAATTTGATCCCTCAGGGCCAAAAGGTTTCATCCGACTTGAAGTCAGTACACAAGAGGTTGTGTGGTCTCTGTCTGCTCTACTTTACACTGCAGCTTCTCTTTTTCAATATCTGCAGTTATTGTAAAATATTATGTATAGGGATAGCTACAGTAGCATCCCTTTAACCCCTTGGGGTCTTAAAATTTATTTCCCTCTTTTTCCAGCAGTCATAACTTTATCATTTTTCAGTCCCTGCAGCCATACGACGTCTGGATTTATGTGGGACATGCTGTAGCTTTGAACAAACGCTATTAATCTTACAGTAAAGTGTAATGAAAAAATGGAATAAAAATTGAGGTGAAATAGGAAAAAGAAACAAAAAAATCACTCTCTCCTTTTATTGGGGGAGCTGTGTTTACGGCTCATTCTGTGATTCTCCAGATCAGCGTGATCACTGCAAAAACAAAAATGACAAGGTTCTTTTATATACTATAGTGGTTAAAAAAAGTAAATGCTGAAGAGAGAGAATGAGAGGCGCTGTGCTGAGACGTTGCAGTCCCTGGGTCAATAATATCCACATTTGCTTTCTAAAGGAAGTGCTGCCGTCCATTTTTACAGTATATGTATATGTATACAACCCCTGGCAAAAATGATGGAATCACCAGGCTCGGAGGATGTCCATTCAGTTGTCTAATTTTATAGAAAAAAAGCAGATCACAGACATGGCACAAAACTAAAGTCATTTCACATGGCGACTTTATGGCTTTAAGAAACACTAAAAGAAATCAAGAATGTGGTAGTCAGTAAGGGTCACTTTTTCAGACCAAGCAGAGGGAAAAATTATAGAATCACTCAATTCTGAGGAGAACATTATGGAATCACCCTGTAAATTTTCATTCCCAAAACCAGCACCTACATCAAATTAGATCTGCTCGTTAGTCTGCATTTATAAAGGACAGATCACACCTTGGAGAGCTGCTGCACCAAGTGGACTGACATGAATCATGGCTCCAACACCAGAGATGTCAATTGAAACAAAGGAGAGGTTTATCAAACTCTTAAAAGAGGGTAAATCATCACGCAATGTTGGTTGTTCACAGTCAGCTGTGTCTAAAATCTGGTCCAAATACAAACAACATGGGAAGGTTGTTAAAGGCAAACATACTGGTAGACCAAGGAAGACCTCAAAGCATCAAGACCGGAAACTTAAAGCAATATGTCTCCAAACCAGGAAATGCACAACAAAACAAATGAACGAATGGGAGGAAACTGGAGTCAATGTCTGTGACCGAACTGTAAGAAACTGCCTAAAAGAAATGGGATTTATGTACAGAAAAGCTAAATATAAGCCATCATTAACACCTAAACAGAAAAAAACAAGGATACAATGGGCTAAGGAAAAGCAATCGTGGTCTGTGGATGAAAGTCATATTCATTGATGAATCGCGAATCTGCATTGGGCAAAGGTGATGAGGCTGGAACTTTTGTTTGGTGCCGTTCCAATGAGATTTATAAAAATGACTGCCTGAAGAGAACATGCAAATTTCCACAGTCATTGAAGATATGGGGCTGCATGTCAGGTAAAGGCACTGGGGAGATGGCTGTCATTACATCTTCAATAAATGCCCAAGTTTACATTGATATTTTGGACACTTTTCTTATCCCGTCAATTGAAAGGATGTTTGGGGATGATAAAATCATTTGTCAAGATGATAATGCATCCTGCCATAGAGCAAAAACTGTGAAAACATTCCTTGAAGGAAGGCATATAAGGTCAATGTCATGGCCTGCAAATAGTCCGGATCTCAATCCAATTGAAAATCTTTGGTGGAAGTTGAAGAAAATGGTCCATGACAAGGCTCCAACCTGCAAAGCTGATCTGGCAACAGCAATCAAAGAAAGTTGGATCCAGATTGATGATGAGTACTGTTTGTCACACATTAAGTCCATGCCTCATAGACTGCAAGCTGTTATTAAAGCCAGAGGTGGTGCAACAAAATACTAGTGATGTATTGAGTGTTCTTTCATTTATTTGTCATGATTCCATAATTTCTCCCTCTGTTGGTCTACAAAGTAACCGTTACTGGCTACCACATTTTTTTTTTATTTATTAAAGATTTCTTTTACTGTTTATTCAAGGCAGAGAGTTGCCATTTGAAATTACTTTAGTTTTGTGCCATGTCTGGGATCTGCTTTTTTTTCTACAAAATTAAATAACTGAATGGACATCCTCCGAGCCTGGGGAGTCCAGAATTTTTGCCAGGGGTTGTATATAGCAGAAAAATTGTCATTGAGCATTCTGGATTGTTGGACAGTGGTGGGTCCTGTCTCTGGATTGTTGGACAGTGGTGGGTCCTGTCTCTGCATTCTTGGACAGTGGTGGGTCCTCGCTCTGCATTCTTGGACAGTGGTGGGTCCTCGCTCTGCATTCTTGGACAGTGGTGGGTCCTCGCTCTGCATTGTTGGACAGTGGTGGGTCCTCGCTCTGCATTGTTGGACAGTGGTGGGTCCTCGCTCTGCATTCTTGGACAGTGGTGGGTCCTCGCTCTGCATTGTTGGACAGTGGTGGGTACTCGCTCTGCATTGTTGGACAGTGGTGGGTCCTCGCTCTGGATTGTTGGACAGTGGTGGGTCCTCGCTCTGGATTGTTGGACAGTGGTGGGTCCTCGCTCTGGATTGTTGGACAGTGGTGGGTCCTCGCTCTGCATTGTTGGACAGTGGTGGGTCCTCGCTCTGCATTGTTGGACAGTGGTGGGTCCTCGCTCTGCATTGTTGGACAGTGGTGGGTCCTCGCTCTGCATTGTTGGACAGTGGTGGGTCCTCGCTCTGCATTGTTGGACAGTGGTGGGTCCTCGCTCTGCATTGTTGGACAGTGGTGGGTCCTCGCTCTGCATTGTTGGACAGTGGTGGGTCCTCGCTCTGCATTGTTGGACAGTGGTGGGTCCTCGCTCTGCATTGTTGGACAGTGGTGGGTCCTCGCTCTGCATTGTTGGACAGTGGTGGGTCCTCTCTCTGCATTGTTGGACAGTGGTGGGTCCTCTCTCTGCATTGTTGGACAGTGGTGGGTCCTCTCTCTGCATTGTTGGACAGTGGTGGGTCCTTTCTTAATTGAGCCACAACTTTTCTTCTATTTTACAGAACCGCAACACGGACATCGGCCTGGACTCCATCATGAAGCTGTTGGACGCTGTGGACAGTTACATTCCCATCCCTGAGCGGGATCTGGATAAGCCTTTCCTGCTGCCGGTGGAGTCTGTCTACTCTATTCCAGGTAGTTGAATTCGATATAACTCTGCCATGATCCCCCGCTTACTCTTATCGGGGGGGCTTGCCAGGCCTCTGGTTCAGACTCCTTCTGCATCTTCACCATTTGCTTCTCTTTCAGGCCGAGGTACGGTGGTGACCGGGACCATGGAGCGCGGCACAATCAAGAAGGGCGACGAGTGCGAGTTTGTTGGGCGCAGTAGGCACCTGAAGTCTGTAGTGACCGGTAAGTATCTCTTCCCTGTTAGGCCACTAAAGGGATATTCCAGGCTCCAGATACATTTCTGTGGTCACTTTGTGGCTGCAGACTGCACATGCGCCCCTTCACGACCGATGGCATTTAATTGTTATTGGCCGTCTACCTCTATTTGATGTGGGCTCTCACCGAGCCCAAATCATTCCCCGCACAGGACAGCTGATCTGATAAGCCATCAAGTACTTCTAACAGCCGCAGGTGGATTGGGGATCGGCCCACGGCTTTTAACCAGCTAAATGCCGCTATCAGTCACTGACCGGAGTATTTAACACATGCCCATCGGTGCTCCTGTGACGTAATCACAGGGTGTAGAAGGGTTGTCTATCAAAGATAACTGCAATCCACATTCATAGATCGTGATTTTTTTTTCCCATACTTAGTAGTGCTGATGCAGTGCTGTGTATAGCACAAGTGATTGGACGATCGCAGCCTCAAGTCCCCTAAGGAGATTATTAACCACTGTAAAAAGTAAAAAAAAAAAATTCAGAAAATAACAAAACACAAAATTTCATATCCCCCCTTTTGCTCCATTAAAGATAAAAAAAAATATAAAATACATATTTGGTATCGCAGTCCTCAGAAATGCCCGATCTATTAAAGTGTAAAGTCATGTAATCAGATCTGTAAACTGCGTAGTGAGAAATAAAATAACATTTTCACCATATAGTGAACATGGCAAATGAAAAAAAAATAACACAATTGTGTGATTTCATTTTTTTTTACTTTTTTCCCCATTTTCCTGTACTATATAGTACAATAATTGATGTAATTCAAAACTACAACTCATCCCACAAAAAAACAGCAATCCCCATATGTCTGTCTATATTGAAGAAAAATAAAGTTATGGCTCTTGGATGAAGGGGGGGGGGGACACAAAAATAAACAGAAAATGGTTGGGGGGGTGAAGGGGTTAATGGGACGGTCCTGATTTTCTTTCTGACCATGTTTGTGCAGTTGCTCCACACATTGACCATTCGGATCGGGGAGGATTCAGCAGTTGGACCCCCAGAGTCAATACAAAAAGATCTAATCCCGGCGCACACTCTGTGTTCCAGGGTTAGATGTTTTAGTATCGTCTAACCATTTTACCCCTGAGCACCCAACAGTGGTCGAGCCTTATGTTATCCACTTTGAGGGCCCCCACAGTTAAACTTACAATATGGGATAACCTTCATCAAGCGCCCACTGTCCTTTCGTCTGATCCGCCGCCCTCTCTGATCCGCCGCCCTCCTAGGCTGATCCGCCGCCCTCCTAGGCTGATCCGCCGCCCTCCTAGGCTGATCCGCCGCTTTCCTAGTCTGATCCTCTGCCCTCTCGGCTGGTCGTCCGCCCTCTCGGCTGGTCGTCCGCCCTCTCGGCTGGTCGTCCGCCCTCTCGGCTGGTCCTCCGCCCTCTCGGCTGGTCCTCCGCCCTCTCGGCTGGTCCCCTCCCCCTCTCGGCTGGTCCCCTCCCCCTCTCGGCTGGTCCCCTCCCCCTCTCGGCTGGTCCTCCCCCTCTAGGCTGGTCCTCCACCCTCTAGGCTGATCCGCCGCCCTCCTAGGCTGATCTGCCGCCCTCCTAGGCTGATCCGCCGCCCTCCTAGGCTGATGCGCCATTTTTCTGGCACAGGTATAGAGATGTTCCACAAGAGCCTGGACCGGGCGGAGGCCGGAGATAACCTCGGGGCTTTGGTCAGAGGATTGAAGCGAGAAGACGTCCGGCGAGGGATGGTGATGTGCAAAACCGGCTCCATCAGGCCTCACCAGAAGGTCCAGGCTCAGGTATGGGCAATATGGCAGCTGTGTAATGATCCAGGTCTGGGAGCGGGAATGATGCATTCTGTGCTTTTTTTTTCAGGTCTACATCCTCAGCAAAGAGGAAGGCGGCCGGCACAAGCCATTCGTCAGCAACTATCTGCCCGTGATGTTCTCCCTCACCTGGGACATGTCCTGCCGGATCACGCTGCCGGCGGCAAGGTCAGTCCTCTGTGATTGTCTCCTGCCAGATTAGCAGGATTTCCAGACCACTAGATACCGGATTACCAGAATTTTTAAATACAGCGTGCTGATGTTCACCTTTTACTTTTCAGGAGATGGTAATGCCCGGGGAAGACTCCAGCCTCTTAATGACCTTGCGGCAGCCCATGGTCCTGGAGAAGGGACAACGCTTCACGCTGAGAGACGGGAACAAGACCATCGGCACCGGGATCGTGACCGACATCTTGGAGATGACAAAACAGGATGAGGAAGGCTGGGCATACTGAGGACCCGGACTATGAACTGGTATCAGGAGGGGAGATTACTACTAAGATGAAGAAGATCCAACCAACCTCTGCGGCCTCGTACTAAATACCCTGCACTCTCAATAAATCCCTGCTCCGATGCCGCAGGGTTGGCGCGGTGTCCTGGCGGTTTGATTTGCGGGATCCTGTCACTTGAGTTCCATCGACATGGATAGATTTCCCATTACCACCATGTGACCATCATTGCGGTCAGATGACACATTTTTTTTTGTTTTTCTGGAGCGCAGGTTATCGATGATCTGTACATTCTTCCCATGCGTTACTGTGTTTTCTTTTGTAATAAATATATTTGGTCTGAGATCAGAAAAATCTAAGTAATTATTGAAAATGAAACAGAAGGGAATGAAGACAATCTATACAGTGACTGAAAGGCGTCGACCTCAGGTCAGATCCCGCGGCTTCACTGTCAGCTCTCACGCTGGTAGCAGGAGGAGCAGCATCTCTGATATAAGAAGGAAGGTGAAAGGTTCTGTCATTTTACTTGTCCTGGATCGTCCATTTATAGCGGAGCAGAGGTGACGTCCTCACTGCCGTCCGTTTATAGCAGAGGTGACGTCCTCACTGCCGTCCGTTTATAGCGGAGCAGAGGTGACGTCCTCACTGCCGTCCATTTATAGCGGAGCAGCGGTGACATCCTCACTGCCGTCTGTTTATAGCAGAGCAGAGGTGACGTCCTCACTGCCGTCTGTTTATAGCAGAGCAGAGGTGACGTCCTCACTGCCGTCTGTTTATAGCAGAGGTGACGTCCTCACTGCCGTCTGTTTATAGCAGAGGTGACGTCCTCACTGCCGTCTGTTTATAGCAGCGGTGACATCCTCACTGCCGTCTGTTTATAGCAGAGCAGAGGTGACGTCCTCACTGCCGTCTGTTTATAGCAGAGGTGACGTCCTCACTGCCGTCTGTTTATAGCAGAGGTGACGTCCTCACTGCCGTCTGTTTATAGCAGAGGTGACGTCCTCACTGCCGTCTGTTTATAGCAGAGGTGACGTCCTCACTGCCGTCTGTTTATAGCAGAGGTGACGTCCTCACTGCCGTCTGTTTATAGCAGAGGTGACGTCCTCACTGCCGTCTGTTTATAGCAGAGGTGACGTCCTCACTGCCGTCTGTTTTATAGCAGAGGTGACGTCCTCACTGCCGTCTGTTTATAGCAGAGGTGACGTCCTCACTGCCGTATGTTTATAGCAGAGGTGACATCCTCACTGCCGTCTGTTTATAGCGAAGCAGAGGTGACCTCCTTACTGCCGTCCGTTTATAGCGGAGCAGTGGTGATGTCATCCTCATCTCTTGCCGTTTATAGCGGAGCAGTGGTGATGTCCTCATCTCCTGCCGTTTATAGCGGAGCAGTGGTGATGTCCTCATCTCCTGCCGTTTATAGCGGAGCAGTGGTGATGTCATCCTCATCGCCTGCTGTTTAAAGTGGAGCAGTGGTGATGTCATCCTCATCGCCTGCTGTTTATAGTGGAGCAGTGGTGATGTCATCCTCATTGCCGGCCATTTATAGCAGATCAGCGGTGATGTCATCCTCATCACCTGCCGTTTATAGCTGTCCGGACTGTGGGTGTGACCGGGTGATGTCCTCATCACCTGCCGTTTATAGCTGTCCGGACAGCGGGTGTGACCGGGGTGATGTCCTCATCACCTGCTGTTTATAGCTGTCCGGACAGCCCGTGTGACCGGGGTGATGTCGTCCTCATCGCCTGCTGTTTATAGCGGAGCAGCGGTGATGTCGTCCTCATCGCCTGCTGTTTATAGCGGAGCAGCGGTGATGTCGTCCTCATCGCCTGCTGTTTATAGCGGAGCAGCGGTGATGTCGTCCTCACCACCGGACTCTTTCCTGAGTAGTTCTTTTACTAAAGTCTCGTGAAAGTGTTAAATATTGGGGAAATGGTCAAACTTCTGTGCCCGGGGCTTGTTCTTGCCTTCAGGAGCGGGCGAGGGGCCGTTTCCTGGAATCTGAGGCAGCAGCTGAGTCTGAAAAGAAAGAAACATTCAGACATCGCAGTCGTGATCCATCCAAAGGGGCAAATCTGGGATGTTAGTTGCTCCATTTTCCTGGGGCAAATTAGTGGCAAAAATTCTAGACAAAGGATTCAATGATTGGACTGCTCACCATACAGGACTGTAGGACAGATAGTGTTGAGGGCCTCACCTGCCTCCGCCTTGCTTTACCCTTCCTCTTCTCCGGCTCCTCGCGGGCGGGGTTTAGGTAAGCGCTTTCTAGCAGCTGCTCACAGGTGAGCCGATCATCGGGATTCATACAGACACAGCCCTGCGGGGAAGGAAAACCTACCGATCACACACCTGTCACTAGGTGGCGCCACATACAACACATTTGTCAATGTCACTAAAGTAGCGAGATCAAATATAATTTCCCAGAATTCTCCATTTTACCTTCATGAATGTCATCGCCATGGGCTGAATATTTGGGAATTTCTCTTCTAACGTTTCCTGTGTGAGAAGACGACATGGAATTGGAATGAGGGAAAGAACTTTACCATAGTCACATGACTGGACGCGAGTACCCACCACATCGCTGGGGTCGGGCTCGGGGATGCTGGCGCCATGGAAAAATTGGTTACTGTGGAAGACGTACTGGTGTCTCGGGATTAGTTTTCCTGGAGAAAAGATAATAAACCAAATTTATATAGAAGTGAGGACTGTAAATCCTGCAGCCACCACTAGGGGGAGCTCACTCCATACAATCCTATAGCTGTATAAATATATGTGGTGAGCTCCCCCTAGTGGCAGCAGATGGAATGTCATCCAGTGATCAGCTCAGTTGTTGCAGTTCCTCCAAAGGAAGGGATTGGCCCCCACAGTGGCCCCGTTGTGTTCTCACCCAGGGTCCTAATGATGAGATAGAGCTGGTCCATGTCTGATTTCCCCGGCCACACGGGCTGTCCGGACAGCAGCTCAGCAAATACACAACCTATAGCCCATACATCCACGGCGGCTCCATACTGTGTGTCCCCGACCAGCAGCTCTGGGGCCCGATACCAGCGAGTGGCAACATAATCTGTGTAATCATCACCAGGCCGGGCTGTAAAGACGAGACATAATGACCAAAGAGTATCAGAAACCGCAACTATAGTATGTGCTGGGTAATTCAGTGTCTATACAGCAGAGGGAGCTCACAGCTCAGTAAGGTGTCAGGACCCTGTGCTCCATACAACCATACAATGCTAGATGAATGACCACCACTAGAGGGAGCCGGCTGTGAATTTACACCAGGTGGGGAACCTGGGCATATACCCGGGGCCGCAGTGCTGGAGCGACAGCCGTGTCTTGCTGGCCCTATAAACGCTGCATACATTAAATGATAACATCCTCATGTTAATCAGTGCCACCGCAGGGTAGAAAAGGGAGCAGCTACTCCAGGGCTGTCTGTGCTCAATGTCTGTACCCCCAGTGATGTATATATACCCCCAGTGCTGTATGTGCCCCCAGTGATGTATATTTCCCCCAGTGCTGTATGTGCCCCCAGTGATTTATGTACCCCCCAGTACTGTATGTGCCCCGAATGATTTATATACCACCCCAGTGCTGTATGTGCCCCCAGTGATTTATATACCCCCCCAGTGTTGTATGTGCCTTTAGTGATGTATATATAGCCCCCGTGATGTATGTGCCCAAGATGATGTGTATACAGTATATACCCCCCAGTGCTGTATGTACCGCCATGTTGTATGTGCCCTTAGTGATGTATATATACCCCCAGTGATGTCTGTGCCCACAGTGATGTCTGTGCCTCTTAGTGATGTATATACTCCCTGGTGAGTTATTTGCCCCCAACGTCTCCTGTTATGTATATATAGCAATTTTGGCAACTCCTATGCGATGTATATACAGCACTCCCAGCGTCTCCTGTGATGTATATACAGCAGTCTCAGAGTCTCCTATGTGATGTATATACAGCACTCACAGCATCTCCTATGTGATGTATATAAAGCAGTCCCAGTGTCTCCTATTTTATGTATATACAGTGGTTTCAGCGTCTCCCATGTGTTATATATAGCAATACCTGTGTCTCCTATGTGATATATATGACTTACAAAACTTTATTATCGCAAAGAGTTGACTGCGCTCCCAGCCGACACAACCCTGGAAAAGCAGCTATGAGATCAATATCACCGATCATCACAGCCGTACCAGAGAGAAGCCGCTCCAGCCACCATATTAGGGGGGAGGTAATTGTTTGACCAAATATAGCAGGGTTAAGTTTAAAGTTGATCATTTTGTTTGGCCCCCGAATGGTGGTAGAAATTTCCAAATGGCCCTTGGCAGAAAAAAGGCTCTCCACCCCTCATTGACACAGTTTTCATACAAGTGTTGATGATATTTTGCTCCCTCTAGTGGTGGCTGAGAGTGACAGCAATAACTGCGCCATGTGAACACAACTTACTTAGTATTCGTGCGAAGCCAAAATCGCAGAGTTTTATGACCCCCTGCTTCGTCAGCAGGATATTCTCTGGTTTCACATCTCGGTGAATGCACTGAAGAGGGAAATGTTGATATTGTTAGGTCAGATCTACTCCACACAAGAAGAACAAATTAGAGGGGAGCTCTACTTTCCGCCATGTCATTCAGAAGACAGATGACATTATTGAAGTTATTAAATCTTGGACACTACAATGATGCTAAATACAGCACCCAAAAGGCTGGAGACTTCCATATGGACGCTCGGCACACGGCGCTATGTCATGTAATGTCGTTGTGGCGCCCCTGCGGACAGACTGCCACAAGTGGTACTGCATGTAATCTATGTGTGATATCATGCCTGGAGGTAAGTGGAGGACACATTGCTGAGACCCCCAAATACACCCAACCTATCTGAACTTCAGTCCGGAAGGTGCTGGGCAGAAGAGACCCACCTATAGGGCAGTCCCCACTTCTGGCTGGAGGGAGGAGTTAGGTAAGGGGTGGGTGGCAAAGAGGAGAGTTCTAGACTGTACTGAGTCGCTTGAGAGACACATGGAACGTGGTGTGAAGTACTAGGCCGAGGGCCTGGAGAGACGAATCTGCTGCAAGCTGAGCATACAAGCTAGCTGCAGGAGGGGTACCAGCCCCCAACTCGAGCAGGGATACTTCAGGACCGGTTGTGAAGCTGGAGGTCACTGGGTCTTTATGTACAGTGGCTGCTTTTGTGGTCCTTCCTGAGGCTCACCGGGCTATAAATGGTCAGAGGACCAAAGCTGTCACTTGCAGGTCCCACAGCTACCTTCCTGGCAGGGAACAGCAACCATAGACACTAAGGAGAGAAAAGTGGTAGCTTAGTGTCAGAACTGGGATGTGAGCTGGAAGGCCATATACCCTGTGTCTCAGCAAGGTGGACTCCAACTATCTCTGGGCTGGCAAAGCTGCGCTCGTTGTGAACATTGTACCCTTGCTCGGTTGTAATTTCCAAGTAAAGGGTAAGAACCATGAAGACTGTTGTCATCTGATCCTTTCTGCGTCCTGCACTACTACCCTCATCCTCCTCCTCTGCACCATCACATCCATCTCTTAACACCTTCCAAGGGATCTGTGCCCTGGCTGGAGGGGGCCTACTACCTGGCTGCTCTACCATCTCTACTTAGAAGCCCCCACAAGACCCCCTGGCCTCCTATGGACAGAACTCCAGCTGGCGTCACAAACTATCTCCCCTGTAAATAACTCCTCTTTAACATGTCCGGTCAGGGCCATGATCTCTGGGGGCCACCACTGTGACTTCTAGACTGTTTGCCCCGGAAGGTCGAGTACCCCGGCCCTTACGGCCCACGATATCATAAGTGACTCTACATCTCCATAAGTGACTCTCCATCTGTGAGATCCTTACACTGTTCCTGTGGCAGAAGTTCACGGCTTGCAGGATCTGCTGCACAATGTTTTTTGTCATCATCTCGGGAACTCTGAAACGGAAGTCATGGAAGGGTTAACATGAAAGCCGTCCACGGGCATTGTTACATGCTAGAGCTATCTGTTATCAGCCAGAATGGCGCTGGCTACAATAAAAGGATATATTATAAATACTGCACCCATTAGGGTGTTTCTCCAGCTCGTTGAGGACAGTGTGATCACAATACTCGAACACCAGATGAAGCTTCCTCTTCCTGCGAAACACCTCCAGCAGGTTCACCAGGTTACTGTGCTTCAATTGCTGCAAAATATGAGATTATGGCGGTGAAATTCTGTGTAATCACATTTGTGTCCACCAGGCTGGAACCAAGTTTGACCTGGAAACAGCCTGGAGGCTGCATTGATAAGCACAGTATACCTTTGTATTATCCCGGCTTACTCATGTCACAGCCTCACCTTCAACATCCGTATCTCACGTAGTGCAATCTTTTTAATGACGGGGTCATCCTCAGACTCCACAAACTTCTTGATGGCCACCACTTGTCCGGTCTCCTTATTCCGACACTTGAAGACGACCCCATAGGATCCTTCACCAATCTTGGCCAACTTCTCGTATTTCTCCATCCCAGGACGTGAGGTTATTCTGTAATCATTTATAAGGTATCATATAAATACAACATCTCAATTCAGTAATCTCCCAGCAGAATAGTGAGTGCAGCTCTGGAGTATAATACAGGAGGTAACTCAGGATCAGTAATGTACTGTATGTACAGTGACTGCACCAGCAGAATAGTGAGTGCAGCTCTGGAGTATAATACAGGAGGTAACTCAGGATCAGTAATGTAATGTATGTACACAGTGACTGCGCCAGCAGAATAGTGAGTGCAGCTCTGGAGTATAATACAGGAGGTAACTCAGGATCAGTAATGTAATGTATGTACACAGTGACTGAACCAGCAGAATAGTGAGTGCAGCTCTGGAGTATAATACAGGAGGTAACTCAGGATCAGTAATGTACTGTATGTACAGTGACTGCACCAGCAGAATAGTGAGTGCAGCTCTGGAGTATAATACAGGAGGTAACTCAGGATCAGTAATGTAATGTATGTACACAGTGACTGCACCAGCAGAATAGTGAGTGCAGCTCTGGAGTATAATACAGGAGGTAACTCAGGATCAGTAATGTAATGTATGTACACAGTGACTGCGCCAGCAGAATAGTGAGTGCAGCTCTGGAGTATAATACAGGAGGTAACTCAGGATCAGTAATGTAATATATATGTACACAGTGACTGCACCAGCATAATAGTGAGTGCAGCTCTGGGGTATAATATTAGATGCAATATTACAGTGTAAATTTGGGATTAGGCCAAACCAGAAGATTATAGATTAAGAAGGTATAAGATATTAACATATAAATGATCCTGAGGTCGTGCTGCGGACATGTTGGTACACAGCGGGGATCAGTGCTGGGTGTGAGGACTTTCTTCTACAGCTCTGCGCCATTCTTATATCTTGTAATCTCAAGTCAATATTTAGCAGGGCTCAGTGCAGACCGCAGGTGGCAGGACGGGATATGAATATACAGATAGGTTATGATTCATTATTAATGTGGACATTGCAGGACGGGCGCTCCACTTTTCGTCTGGGGGATCCGCAGGCATCACTAGCAGAATATATTATATGTATTATAATGTGATAATGTCTCCCCCAGGGTCCAGGGTATTATGAGTGAGCTGCATCCAGAGGGGCGTAACTACAACAGGTGCAGGGGTTACAATAGCACCTGGGCCCTGGAGCCTAGGGGGCCCCAAAAGTCCATTTGGCCTATAGAAAGACTATTGCTATTAAAGATTTGCAATAATTGGGGGCCCCGTTGGAGCTTTCGCATCGGGGTCCACGAGCTTCAAGTTACGTCACTGTGCATCCACCATTCTTTCTCCTTTCTTGTCCCAGGAGCTTACACTCTACTCTTCGGGGTGCTCAGTTCTGGTTTCTTCATTACGTTCCTCACCTGTAACCTGAACCCCGGAGCTGTGACCAAATCTACACAACAATCTAACAAGTACACGGAGGGAATAGTGAATACGTCACCGCAGGCCGGAGCGCTCTCAGGAGTCAGGTGAATATTCCCAGGATCCCGGCATCAATGGCTGCATTTCCAGAGCCGCGTACAATAAAGTCTTCCCCACCAGAAGTAATAGGAGTCTATGGGTTGCCGGTGGCAACCATTCACCTGCTGCGGAGGGAACCAGCGGGGACGAGGCCCGGCCTCCAGACTCACTGCTATTTGTTTGCAGTCAGAACAGACGTTGCCATGGAGACCGCAGAGAGCTGCAGGCCTGGAGCCTGTCCGTAGTACTACCACCCCCCTCACGTCACCGCTCTAATTACTACACTCCATGTCTCAAATATCTAAAACAGGGTGTTATAGTAAAAAGGAAAGGGGCGGACATATCATTGGTGCAACCTGTATCGTCGCACAGGGGCCCAAGAGGTCAGGGGGCCACATCTAGCTCCAAAACAGGTGGAACTGTGCGTTATGAGGAGCTATTGAACTTCAAAGGGCCCATATACTGTTCCTGCACAAGGGCCCTCTTCTGCCAATGAGATAGGAGTACCCAATCATGACCCAGACACTCCTGGTGTATAATATCCGGCCCCTTAACCCCCAGTGTATATCACCCAATCACTCGCCCCCAGTGTATATCAGCTGCCCCCTCGCCCCCAGTGTATATCACCCAATCCCTCGCCCCCAGTGTATATCAGCTGCCCCCTCGCCCCCAGTGTATATCACCCAATCCCTCGCCCCCAGTGTATATCAGCTGCCCCCTCGTCCCCAGTGTATATCACCCAATCCCTCGCCCCCAGTGTATATCAGCTGCCCCCTCGCCCCCAGTGTATATCACCCAACCCCTCGCCCCCAGTGTATATCACCCAATCCCTCGCCCCCAGTGTATATCAGCTGCCTCCTCGCCCCCAGTGTATATCACCCAACCCCTCGCCCCCAGTGTATATCACCCAATCCCTCGCCCCCAGTGTATATCAGCTGCCCCCTCGCCCCCAGTGTATATCAGCTGCCTCCTCGCCCCCAGTGTATATCACCCAACCCCTCGCCCCCAGTGTATATCACCCAATCCCTCGCCCCCAGTGTATATCAGCTGCCCCCTCGCCCCCAGTGTATATCAGCTGCCTCCTCGCCCCCAGTGTATATCAGCTGCCCCCTCGCCCCCAGTGTATATCTCTCGACCCCTCGCTCTCAGTGTATATCACCCGACCCTTCACCCCCAGTGTATATCACCCAACCCCTCACCACCAGTGTATATCGCTCGACCTCTCACCACCAGTGTATATCGCTCGACCTCTCACGCCCAGTGTATATTGCCTAACCCCTCGCCCCCAGTATATTTCATCTGACTCTTCACCTCCCCCAGTATATATTGCCCGACCCCTCGCTCTCTGTGTATATCACCCAGTGTACATCAGCCGACCCCTCACCCCCAGTGTACATCAGCCGACCCCTCACCCCCAGTGTACATCAGCCGACCCCTCACCCCCAGTGTACATCAGCCGACCCCTTACCCCCAGTGTACATCAGCCGACCCCTCACCCCCAGTGTACATCACGACCTCTCACCCCCAGTGTATATCACCTGACTCTCTGAAATGGGAAAAGATCAAAATGGTAGAATTACTGTTTTGTGTTCACTCACCCTCCCCAAGTAAAGTTGTTTGTACCCTAAAATGGTACCACAAAAAAACACTGAAAAATAAACATTATAGCTGTTGGAAGGAGAGAAGTAATAATCAAAAGTGAGGAGGGGTCCCCTTAATCTGGGTCACCCCAGAGTCTGTTTAAACTGGAGCAGGTCAATGACTACGAGGCAGTATTATTGTATTAAATTCACTTAAGGTCCACTTTACACACACCAACTTACCTGTCCAACGTCTGAACAACTTACTGGTTGCAGTGAAATCATGGACACATTGCTCCATTTTGTGGCTGTGTACAAATGTAACAATGTGTCTGACTCACCGTGGCCGGGGACTCTGGTTTAGACAGGCTGTAGCTCCTTCCTCTTTGTCACGGGTGGGCCGCGCCTGCCGGTAGTGAGGCCCGGTTGAGTGCAGATCAAAAGTCGAAGACGTCTTGTAGGAACAGATTAAAGGGGTTAATTTAATCGTGACGCCACCTATGAGTAGTTCGGTAAGTCCTACCGACGCTGCGGAACCTCCGGGGGATGGATAGCAGCAAGATGGAATGCTCCCCACAGGCTTAGCGGTGATCCCCGGAGGCTGGAGCTGCTTAATATGTTGTGCGGCAGCTGCGGGTTACCTTGTGTGCGGACGGATGCAATCATAAGGAAGCATGGACACTGTAAGTCTCTGTAACGGGTCTTTACTGTAACCAGCAGGCAGTACATGGTATACAGTTAACGGGTAGTGGACCGGGTGGACTCAGCAGTGATAGGTGTCCCTCAGAGATCCGTAGTGTTCCTCCATTCTAGCTAAGTATTTGCCACTGTCGCCCAGGAATACCAGGTCGGGTACGGGGAGGCTGCTTCAATGCCCTATCCAAGATGTACGTTATGGATGTTTTGGGGAGCCTTGGGTCCCTCGGTGGGTACACCGCTGGTTAGACGACTGGAATTTGGCTGGTGGTGGGGTGCTCCTGTAAAGCTGCTCCTCCACGCTTCTGGTTCGCGTAGCAAAGGTGAACTGCTGCCAGCTTCGGTACCAGTGAACCGGCTGTGAGTTGGGCAGGGGGGTATTTTGGAACCTGTGGTTGGTTATGCCCGGTCCCGGTTGTTCAGGCCTCAGGTGCTAACACCCGACCGGTGACGGCCCAGGGGATGCACGGCGGTGCAGAGCCCCCGCTCCTACTCCAAGTTCAAGTCTCTCTCCAGACTCGCTCTAGACTAACTAAAGTCTGTACTTCTCCTACACACTACCCTTGCACTCCGCCCACCAGGACCTTGGATTGGCCCTCTACATTAAGTGATGCATGCAGGGTTCGGATCTCTAAATTAACCCAATGACTGCTGGGTCAGAGAATAAGAGAATATTGCTGCTGCATTTATGGCTGCAATACCCTCCTGTGACGCACTTGTTGCGGGGCGCCACATGTCCATGATTTCACTGCAACCAGTAAGTTGTTCAGAAGTTGGACAGATAAGTTAGTGTGTGTAAAGTGGCCATCAGAGATGTGATTGACCTTTGTGGGCAGTAAATCAGTTCTGCATTTCTCTGCTGCTGTCAGCATTTTTCTTCTTCCTAAAAGCAAAACAGCAAATTCAATGGTTCCCAAAAAGTGATTGTGACTCAGCAAGAAACAGGATGAGACAAGATGGGGCTGACCTACGTGTAGGCGGCTCTGCAGTCTCTGTGTATTGCTGCAGAAATTAATGGAGTTAATTTACAGTGTTGGCCAAAAGTATTGACACCCCTGCCATTCTGTCAGATAATACTCAGTTTCTTCCTGAAAATGATTGCAATCACAAATTCTTTGGTATTATTATCTTCATTTAATTTGTCTTCAATAGGGATGGGCGAGTCTACTCGCTAGGACTCGTTACTCGGCGAGTAGTAAGGGACTCGCAGGACTCGGTACTCTGCGAGTTTCCCAGCGATTACTCGCACAGTAACGAGTCCAATGCAAGTCAATGGCAATCCTAGTTTTGTCAGAGTTTACTTTAGCTTTGCCTTAGCTTACTCACTCAGCTGTCCTAATAGCTGAAGTCAGAGGCTTAGCTGAGGTACTATTTCCTATTTTTTTGCACCTGATAGATTTTGGGTCATAATAACCCCTTCAGTTTTCTTTTCTCTGTGGCAGACCAGTGCGTTGCTGCTCTCCTAGCTGCAAATAGCACGTACGCCACCTGCTTGTGCGACTACTTGTGCGCACTTAATCATTTTATCAGGGACTAGTGTGCTGCTACACAGACACGGACACATTTCTTACTTAGGCTGCCTTCACACTGGCGTTTCCCTCCGCAACGTTATGCGGAGGGGAATCACCATGTGTGCGCAGCCAGCGCAAGCCCCTATGTTTAGAATAGGGACGCACGGTGCTGTGCTTGACAGCGCAGGACCGTGCGCACCCATTCACTCCCACATGTGATCTGTGCGCAGGCGGATGCCTGCGCATAAATCACACACTCCCGCCCGCACCAGGGACGCAACATGTCGCGTCCCTGGTGCGGACGAGACTGTGTGATCTGTGTACATCATTGGTAGTAGCTGAGTGCTGCATAGTACTTTTTTCTAGCTATTTAACCCAGCGTCCCTGCTGGCACCAGTTCACAGTTTTTTTCTGTTTTGTATCTAGATAGATAGATAGAGAGGTAACGTACTCCTGGGGGTTCGCTTGACAGCGTAAATTACACCAACACATGTTTTTTCACCGTTATGTAGCAGTTTATTAAATGCAAACTGCTCCTCTCATATAAAATACATACAATACACTCACATCACATAACCTTATAAATAACACCACATTATATTCCACAGAACATAAATTATATTGCACATAGTCTAACGCCCGGTTACCTTACAGTACCGGCGCACAATACAGAGTACACTGGTCAGTTTCCATCTCACAGGGCCTCGGTTGACGCTGGTACACCCCTGTTTACGGCCACTGCCCGAATGCCAGGCCCTTCCTTGGCCCAGTGTCCCCTTGGGAGTCCAGTCCCTTCGCACAGGCTGCTAACTCTTCCCAACCCACTACACAGCGCTCTGGCTGCTCTGAACCAGGCCCTGACCTGGTTGTAGTCACCGGAGCTCCAGGGCAAGTCAGGCCCCCAAGAACTCCTCGGCACGTGTCTCCAGGCCGCCAGCCGCTTCCAAGTCTGCCATCACCAGGGCCAGACCTCCAGGCAAGCGGCTGCACCAAACACGCCCTCGCGAGCCCCTCCAGGGTCAGCCCGACTTCCCAACTCCCGGTCGTCTACCAACCCCTGTCGTCTGGCTTCACAGCTCCATTCTCCCAGGACTTGGTCTTCTCTCTCCCACAGAGGCTTCTGCTCTGCCTCCATTCACACACACGGACCTCACGGTCCCACATCATACACGGACCTTTTCCTTCAGCCGTCATACACTTCCATAGTCCGTCATGGACTCCCACGGATATCAGTTGTCAGGCCCAGACCACACACACCAGCACAGTCCAGCATGGACTTCAGCCCTCTAGGCCCAGACCAGGTTGTGAGCCACCTGAGCTTCAGGGCAGTCAAAGCATCCCCCAAGGTCTCCTGACCCTTCCCATGATGCCCAGCTGCCCCAAGCCTTACCAACACAGGCAGAGATCTTGGATGGTAGCCACACCACCATGGACAGAGTGAGCCCCCTATAAGTTCAGCCAGGACTTCCCCCTTACACCCAGGTGCTCCACTAACCTCTCGGTCTGGCCACAGGCTCCACACGGCTCAGAGGGGCCGGCGTCTCCGGCATGGAGAGCCAGGTGTCCTGCCTCATCCCCCCAACGGGGACGGGACCCCCCTGAAGCATGTCCTCTCCCTCAGAGGATCATGTTTGGTCTCTCTCTGGACTCTGCAGTCTCTGGTCTCCTCTGC